>OZ021726.1:60017279-61274860 GCA_963978545.1 Linyphia triangularis
TCGAATTGCTTTCTTCTGTGGATATAATTTCTGTTTTATTCTTGGAACCGCGGTTGTTATTTTTTTTAAAGAAGTTTTCGAAACTTTTTTTTCTATGTTATTATTTTATTTTCAGTACATTTGTATTTTTATGGAGTCCCACGCTAAGTATATTATTCTTAAAAAGTTTAATTTACTTTAAGACCTTATATTGATGCTGTATTTAAAATCAAAAATTAAATTTCTTTTGTCAATCTTTTTAAGTTTTTTGCTGATAAAACGTTTGAAAGCAAATGCTTAACTTTCTCATACTGAATCATATTAATTGCAATATTTTTTTTTAAAAGTCTCTCTTCTTGTCTTACCAAAAATATATTATTTTTCTTAAGTTTTTACTACTGCAAATATTGCAACATTTTTCAAATAATTTATTGTATTTTATTGCACAAAATAAAATTTTAATTTGCATAAAATAAAATAAGGTAGGAAACTCATTTCTCTAAATATGTGAATAAGTCATAGTATTATTCAGTAAAACTTACTATGAGTAACCAGTCTTGAGAGAACGTGCAAAAAACACAACCATAACTTTTCACAACTTTAACCAGAGAAATTAGTTTGCTTGACAATCCAAAAGTCACTACTCAGCAAGCACATAATATAATCTGTGAGATCTTCTTCTAATTATTTTTTTTAACCGATAAATAACATTTCGACTATGAATAAGCTTTTTAATGTTTTAAATGCAACTAAACATGTGTTTTAATGATAACACTATTTTCTATTTATAAGTGGAAATTACTGCTTCAAAAGTATAAGAGCATGATTGAATGGAAAATATTCATAACCACTATCAATTTGCTGAATATAATTAAATTTATTTTTATGGAATTACTATGCATGATTGTAAATTTAAGTCAAATGTATCTTTTATCTTACACAAATATATCAAACTCATTCCAGAGTTTTATAAATATTTTAAGTGCATTTTTTTATAGTACTGGTTTAAACTGTACAACTAAAAAAACATTTGTATAACTTTTATAAAAAAAATATATATATATAATATTTTTCAGACACGTAAGATTCATTGTCTAATATATACAACCTAGAAATTTTGGGTAATATTATTACTTTTAAATTTAAAGAATATCATAAAATATTTCGAAAACCTGTCAAGTCAATTTTAGAAACTATCTCATTTTAAGATCATTTTAATTACTGAGAATTAGAAGGTTCCAAAATTAAGCAAGCAACAAATTCTTCTTGCGACATGTTAACCCTTAAGCTCCGCCATTATAACCGTATAAAAACTCAAATCTGTGAGGTCCTGCCGTCACAAAAATTTGTCATCTGATTCCTAGAACGACAAGTGATACCTCCTCCCGTTTTCTTTTCTTTTTAACCTCGATAATTGGTTGACTATTAAGGATCGGTCATTTTCATGTCACGTATCACATTCGAGGAAATGTTCCTTTCTTATTGACGTCACTTCGAGCATCAAAACCGACATCTTTGATGACTTGAGGGCTTAAAAAATGTACCCTGTTAGGGAAAAACCAGGATATTTAAAACTTATACATTCCATTTTACATTTTTATTTCAGTTAGGATAAGGCTTATGATGATGCTATTGTCAATTAGCACCCAAAAAATGATTTTTGCAACTGCATTATTTTTTTGGGCAGTGAAACATAAAGTATGGATATAAGATTAGTTTATATAGAATACGGAGGTTTCTTTTTTTTTTCTGAAGTTAAAACGTAGCTTTATTTTTTATTCTTTACAATTATTATTTAAATTAGGTAAAATATTCGGAATGCATTTGAAGCATTTTCAACTGCATTACTTTATTTAGAAAAATATTTATCTATAAATAAGTTGGATACATCTATATCTACACATTGAATGTACATAAATTATTTCTTCTAAAAAGAACATTTTCATGTACTGTTTAGAAACAGCTAAAAAGACATGAAAATGTGACATTATTCAGAGAGAAACGTGTTAAATATAATCAGTTATCAATCAATTATGAAAACTATTTTCAATAATTACTACTGGTAATATTAATAATGTACTCAAATTATTATTATTATTATTATAATTAGTAGTAGTAGTATTGCTGCTATCAATCTGTTTCTTCTTTTTATTTTATTACTACCATTATTATTATTATTGCTTTATAAACCAAGATATTATTCATTGCTATTGTTATTTTAGTCATCCAGATAGCAAATAAAATGTAAATAAATTTTTATAACATCACTTTCTGTGAATTTTCGATTTTTTTCCCCACTGTTTGCTTTCTACCAAAAGAGAGAAAAAAAAATTGTCTAAATATATATATATATATATATATATATATATATATATATATATATATATATATATATATATATATATATATATATATATATATATATATATATATATATATATATATATATATATATATATATATATATATATTTTAACAATTACTCATATTTATTCTCTGAAATTACACCTTTCTGTCGCAGAAGTGAAAAAAAAAATCTTCTCGAACCCACTCTCACTTTAACATTCCTGCAAATACCCAACCCTTCACATCCTTGTCACATAATGACGAGAAACACGTCAACTCACGTGTCACAGCGGCCATTCGGCACAACCGCTACTTTGACATATGGGTGACTAAGTGAAGCCCAAGAGTATCAGCATCTCTTTCCCTCACCTCCGAGATATCGCAATAACTCCATCCGAATGACTCTAAAAATAGCTCTGAAGATAAGACTGGTTTTCCGCGGGTTTAGTGTCGCGTCTCAGCTCACGGATCGTTCCATACGAGTCCGATTTCAGACAACTGCTTTCTTACCGAATACCGAATGCTGTGAACCTGTGAAATTTACGGCGGATGGAAGTCTGCAACTCTCCCATGGGAAACTTTCGCGATGTTGTGCAAATACTGAAAAGAAAGATAAGTTAGGAACTGACGTTCATGAGTATTTTTTTCCCCAACTTCCTTACAATTTTTCAGGAAACAACAAAAACTGTTTTAAAAATAAGTTTAAAATTCATTAAAATCTTAAATTATTACGGTAGTATTTTGCTTAGAAAACAAGGAGGTTTAAATTATTTTTTAACGTATCGCAAATTTCACTGAGGCCAATATTACCCAGCCGAATACGAAAACATCCGCATTTAGGAGATTCCGGTTTTGTGAATTAAAAGAAGTTACAATATTCAAACAAGCGTTACCTCTTTTATGGGAAGAAAAAGTGTTCATACTCCATTAAGCGCTGAACGTAATACTTAATTTAATGTAAAAAAAACAGCTTTTTATTATTGTATTGCAACTTTCTTCAAACTATACTTTTTTGTTTTCACTTGTATTTTGATGGTTAGAATCGGTCTCAATTAAAATTCAATAAAAAAAATGTAATATCTTTTACTTTCATTTCCTGTTTTTATAAAAAAAGATCTTTCGATTTTTTCCCCCTATGAATTCAAATCGTAACCAAGTGCAATTGACACATAACATCGGAATTATTCTATTTTCACACTACGATGAAGAATTTGCATAAACTTCACAACTTTGTAGTCTTGATTCAATTAAACATTCTCGATTCTTAAAGCTTCCCTTTCTGAAAAACTAAAAGTGATCCACTCCCTTAAAACATACAACATAAATACCTCATACATCAAAACCTATTCTACAAGATCCATGTCCGATAGACTCGATCAAACATCAACGCTACAAAATCGCGACATTTGTTTACATTTTAATGAATGTGCATGCAAATCTAGTAATACTTACAAACATTTACATAGATTAAATTTCCTTATTTAGCAGGTATATGATATTGGGACATTTGAGTAATGCACTAAATTCCCTCTTCAAAATTCTCCCTCACATTGAAATCATATTCGAAAAAGAAATTTCAACACTTGCTTGCATTTTATTTAATATTCCTGCCAAATTTAGTAATAACAAACAGTTGAATAATATATATAGATTTTTAAAAAATTTAACAGGTATAAGATAGATTATGACATTTGAGTACAACACTACATTCCCTCTTGAAACTACTCTCTCTGACATTGAAATCAGAGTTTATAAAATTTCAGACACCAACTAGGCATTCTGGCCCTTGCTATTTTTTTTTTTCTTTCTTTCTTGTACAGAATGTTAATGTTTTTAGTTGTATTTTTTCATTCTGGTCATTCTAAGTTTCTAACTGCTCGACTAATGCAATACTGTCCATCAGACTAGACTCAGTCAGTCAAAAACGAAACTTGAATTTTAAAGCCAAAATGACAAGAGGACCCCAAACAATAATCCTACAAATCTATTTCATTAGCCAGCCAAGTGATAACAGCTACTGACAGGCATCATCCCATCATTTTTAATCCGGAATCTCTCTTGACCAGAGGCACAAGACAATTCATCTCGTTTGACGAAAGAGAGTGCGCCTTCCATTGGGCATATCAGTAGCTCTTCAATTAGTGTGTGATGTGCTTCGGGGTTGCTGGCGAAGGTCACTCAGGTTTTGCTGCTTCTTATTCTTGATCTTATCGAATTGAGGTGCATAACTTTTTTTTTTCTTTCTTTGCCTATTCATTGGCTGGAATGCTATTTTGGTTGTCTGTTTTATTATTTTTTTTCACCCATGCAGCGAATTATTGTCTGCTTTTTTAAAGGATATTTAATGAACGAACTCGTTGTATTGCATTCTTTAAAAATTTTGTTTAAGAATTTCTGATTGGGCAAGTTGGGGTTTTGCTGCGTCCCAGATATGAAGGTTTGGGATTTAGTCTCACCCTGTAAAAATTGTTTTCCAATTCTTATCATGTGTATGGAATGTTATCATATTGTATCTATTTTATGGTCAGAATGAAGTTTTATGTTTGTTAAAAGTAAAGCTACTTTTTATTAAAGCTACTTTTTCTAGAATTTGCCTTATAATTATTTGATCTAACTAGTTGGATCCTACTGTTTTTGTTCACCGTTTTATGCGTGTAAACTATGCGCCTTTCCTCAAACTGTAGAACATGACGCGCCTAATTTAATTGGACTCTCGTAGAACTTGCTTATATTTTATTTCTAATGCTGTGATAACATTTACTTTTAATTCAAAATTGTATTATTTATCTATATGTATACATAGGGTAAAGAAAGTATAGCATTCGTTTTTTTTTTTTTTTTTTTTTTTTTTTTTTTGCATTTCTTCACGTTTTGGAACATCCTGATTTCAAAAAAGTAATCTATAAAAAATGTATGTATGTATATATGTATGTATGTGTGTGTGCGTGTGTGTGTGTGTGTGTGTGTGCGTGTGTGTGTGTATGTGGTCAGCATAACTCCCGAACAAACTGACCTACGATATTCAAATTTTGTGTGCGAGTTGGTGGTAGCCATGGGACCTACCGTTAAGGACCTACCATGGGACCTACCGCATTGGCTTAAGATAGCTGACATTAAAAAAATCATGTATTTCAGTAATTGCTGAAAAACAGCTCTAACGATTGTGTTCAAAATCGCTGTGGTAATGCCTCTTAAGGTGTTCTAAACATCCCCACAACCGAAATTCCCATAAAAATGCTTTAATGGCATAAAAAGTTTTTTAAAAAAAACAAATGTCTTTAACACAGAGTTGCTCTTTCCTTGAGCCATGCCTTATCAATGATAATATTTTTATTTTTTTTAATCTCTGCTCAGTTTCACTTAAAAGAAAGGATAATATAAGAATTATCAATAAACATATAACATATCGCCAAAATTCCCATTTTTTCGATATATATATATATATATATATATATATATATATATATATATATATATATATATATATATATATATATATATATATATATGGCAATTTTTTCAAAGCGACTGATGAAAATATAAAAATGATAAATTACACAGATCTACATCAGCAATATAGTGTAATTGAAAGTTGTGCGATGTTCCACACCCCTACTCTTTAAAACCTAACGTATTTTTCATCAAACTTTTGAACGATTTCTTAATCCATACATGTGTATTTGGATACAAACTTTCACATGCTAATGATAACCATATTCACCTTTTAATTAATTTCGTTTTCATACGTTTTACCGTAATAGAATAAATAACTCTTATGGGAACTTGTTATATCAACAATTCACACTAAAAATCATGAATATAAACATTAATTTTTGCTTATGCAACTGAATATGTATTTTTATTTTTTATCTTTGATTAAAAAAATTTATTATTTTAATTGATCTTATAGTATCGGCTTAGAGTAAAAAGCTTCTAACTCTACGTTTGGTTTCAAATCCCTTTTTGATATATTTATTTTTGACAATTTAAAGCTGTGGGGTAGAATATTCTCGAACTATTTAGGTATATCGACCAAATGCGTTTTTAATTAAGTTCTATTTCCTGCCAAAATCAGAAAGTCGCCAACTTAGAATATTACGATTCTTCACACACAAAACTTGGCGCAAGTCTAACATCGCCAACAGCCCCATCCCCTCAGACCTGCAACCCTGTTCAGGAGCGCGCGATCTCCATCTTTATAGAAGCCAACTCTCACGAAGCCTAATTGAAGACGCTTCTGCTACAGGTATTCCAGAAATGCCTTTTCCTCAAATCTCCCCCTCCCCCCACCAAATGAGGCAGTAAAAGATATGACCGACATTTCTCTAGTAATAATAAATAATAAAAAAAAACCTCTTGCGTCAGTTTTTGTTCCTTTTGAAAGAAGTCTGCGTTATTGAGTTTATTTAGTTTTTTCTGCCCTTCTCACTTGCTGATGGGGTTGGTACAGGTGCTTCGGCCATTACCTTCAGCACCTGCGAATTCTTTCAAATGCTTCTTTTTCTTTCTTCTTCGATGTTTGGCTGGAGAGGGGTATAGGTTTTCGTTCCATTGAAATTCGGACATAACGGATGTAAAGTCGTTTCGCTTAAGGTTTTTTTTTTTTTTTTTTTTTTTTTTTTTTTTTTTAATTTCGCTGAGACTAATTTACTGAAGGGATTGTAATAAGTGGTCGAGGACAAGTATTGCGATAAGTTAAAGATAAAAAAAAAATAATACTAATAATAAAATATGCTGATTGTGAGTGTGACAACAACATTCTAAAAGTACATCATTCAAGCTAAATACAAAGACTTTGAAGTAAAGATATTTCTTTTTTCAACTAGAACGGTTTAAAGACTGCAATTTTTAAAGTAACTTAAGAAAATTTAGTCATGTAATTTTTTTTCTTGAAGCTAATTATTTGTTTATGTTACAAAAATCTTATTAGTATTTAAGCTAACACTAAATAGATTTTCTTCTAAAAATAATTAAAGTTCAAAATATATATTTTATTTAAAAAAAAAAAATCTATTTTTAATGGATACCTTTGGACTGAGTTCATTGTTAAAATTAATAAAAAATGCCTCCCACTAATCAGTTAATAATAATTACCACTTTTATTACTATTTATTTTTACCCAGATATTTTTAAAAAATAATTTCATCAATAAATTTTTTTAAAAAAATCACCCTTTTTATTACTATTTATTTTTACCCGAATATTTTTGGATAGTAATTTTGGAATGATCAATTTTTGAAAAGTAGATTTGATTTGTAGTTAGAAATGTTAAAATAAAATTATCTCTTTCAACATCAAAATTATTAATGGAAGAAAATTTCAATCAATTCAAAAGCAATCAATCAAAAAAGAAGTCATTCTGTATAGTTTTTGATTCAACAGAAATTAGAGCACACAAAATTAAATTTCCAAAAGCAGTGAAAGAAGTTGGATTGATACAAAAATGCAATTTTAATTAAGCATTATGTTGCTTTTATGTATTTATGCAACGTTTGATTTACTTAGAAAATGCCAGCTAAAATTTAATGTAAAACCGTTTTTTCCTATTACAGACACTTCATGCAAAGAAGCTGTAAATCTGGTTGCGTTTCTTAGAAATTCCTCTAACTCTCCTTATATATAATCAAATTTGTCCTATAAATAGTGTGCTGAAAGAAGTAACTTGTATTCGTATTGTAAATATAAGGTTATTCTTCATAGCTTATTCACTGTTTATATTGATACATCTTACGTTTGACACTTTTATTGAAAGATGATAAGAGAAAAATAGCATATTTCAACATTCAATCCATGTGAAAAAGAACGAGGTATTTTAAAGAATAAGTAAAAACTGCACTCTCAATAGGCATGGGAAGATAGATAACTGCCTAAGATTGTTGATTGTTTGCATAGAATGATGGGCAATTATGTTTTAACAAAATTACTTTCAAAATACGGAAGTGTAAAGTTTTAGGAAATTATTTTAAACTTATTTTCATTGATTTTTATCGCTCCACTGATGTTGTATTAAGATGTTTTTGAAACTCGTTTAGGCTTAACTGTATCATGTTTACATAAACACTTCTCCGAAATAAAAACAGCTATTAGATAATATTTACAGCATACCTAAAATCTGATAAAATTGATCGGACAACGGTATACTCGCATACTATTTATCACGGAAACTTTAAAAGTTTATTTACTCTTTGAAAAAATAAAATGTTCGAAAATTTATCAACTCAGTAAATCCAATAGAATATTTCTTCAAGTGAAAGATTCTATATTTGTACATTGCTGAAAAAGCTAAAAACAACTTTTACAGTCCAAACAATACTCTCGACATTATTTTTAGCGTCAAATTTCAAAAGCATCAGATATAAACGTATTATTTTAGTCCTCAAACCAAATAATAGACACGAACTCTTTTTGTGAGGGTTTTGTCACGGTTTAAAATGACGTCACATTCAGATAAGAAGAATGGAAAACTTATGGAGAGACGGGGAACTGTAAGAAAGGGGGATGAATACACTATTCAACATTCCATGTATATATAGCCTCAATCTCTATTGAGAGTCAAGTTCGAAAGCATGTTAGACTTTGCTTTGGATGCGGCTTTCCATCACTAGCTGATTTATGTGGCATGCACCCACAGCATTTAGCCGCACAGCGGGGGAGCCAGAGGGACAGGGGTGAGTAGAGTGGAAGAGTCAGCTTTGAAGAGCCGACGAAGATGTCTTAAAGAGGGGGGGGGGTATTAAACTGATGGTTGATCGAACGTGGCTTGAAAAAGAATAGTCAAACTTTTAGATGCCTTATATTTAAAAAAAAAGTTTGGATAGTAAGTAATGTATAGTAAAATAAAGTTTAGGCGACCAGATAATGTATAGCGTTTTTGAAAAATCATAGTACCGTTTTTTTTTCCTTTTTTTTTTTTCCTTTTTCGTTTTTTTTTCTTTTTTTTTTTTTCTTCTGTTTCTTTTACTCAAGTTGGAGTGTCAGGTTTTTATGCGATCAGTTTAACTATATAAATGAAGTTTGAAATGGGATTTATTTATATTTTTAATGTTATTAATGATATTTCAAACTTCACTCTACAAGATGCCAAAAACTGTTTTTTATATTTTGTTGAAAAAATATACGATCGTTGTATTAAAACTATTTACATGGTAGCAAAAAAACGCATCTTTTATAAAAAAAAAAAAAAAAAAAAAAAAGGTACCAGAGTATTAAAATTTCCATGAATGAAAATATTGGATAGAATCTATCAGCAAGATGTAGACCCTATCCAAGCAAAATTTTATTAAAATAAGTAATATATTACAAGCCCCTTTACTAAGTTAAATCTTTAACTATTTAGGTTTTTCATGAGTGCTATTAATCATCTTAATAATTTTAAACTATCTTTTGTTGTAAAAATTCTAAATTCTAAAAAAATAAAAATAGTATCTTTGTCTATTACTTTGTTATTTTTTACTATTCAACAATCAAGAAATTTAATTCCATTTAATTTCTTTTTATAAAAAAGTGCATCTAGAAAAAATGTCTGTCTGTGTGTACGTGGACAGCACAACTCTCGAACAAATTGATCTACGATGTTCAAATTTGGTGTGAGGGTTGGTGATGGCACAAGGACTTACCATTAAGATATTTGTCCAAATCGTGCTTGCGCATAAGGTAGCTGCCATTAAAAAAATTACGTTTTTTAATGATTGCTTAAAACAGCTCTAACGAGTTTGTTCAAAATCGCTGTGGTAATGCCTCTTAAGGTGCTCTAAACATCCCCACCACCGAAATTCCCGTAAAAATGCTTTAATGGCGTAAAAAATTTAAAAACGAATGCCTTCAGCACAGAGTTCTCTTTCCCTGAGCATAGCTCATCGACGTTCGTTTCTTCTCCTCTCCGCAGTTTCACTTATAAGAAAGGATAATATAAGAATCATCGAAATAAATATCACCAAAATTCCCATTTTGGTGAGGGTTTCACCCCCCCCCCCCCTTCTTTTTTAAAAAATATGCATATGAGAACTACCACAAAAAAATATCACCAAACTGGCCATTTTTTCTCATTGAATGAGGAAAATATAAAAACAGTAAATAACACAAATTCACATCAGTAATATAGTGCAATTAAATGTGGCGCAATGTTCCACATCCCTATTTTTATACAAAGTCGTGGCGAAAATAACACTTTATCGCGAGACGTGCATTAATACTTATTTATGCAACTAGTTTGGAAAGTAATACTTCTTCAAACGATGCAAAATACTTATTTGATAAGTGTGATAGCACGAGTCAAATAATTTGCCGAGTATGAAAAAGTGACACATACAAAGTTTTTTATAATCACGTTCAAAATATATATTTAATACATTTACAACCTAAAGTTGGCAATATATCTATTTAAAAAAAATTCATTTCTATGACAAAACTGTATAAAATTTGAGCACGAATCGTACTGGAAAGTACTTTCTCACACTAGTGCGAGAAGGTTACTTTCCTGCACTCCTCGCTGTAAGGGGCTACTTTCGCCACGATTTCTGATTTAAAATGATTCAATAAAGTTTAATTGCGGTAAAATACTTTACCGCACATCTAGTACTCAAATTTTGTATATTTTTGGTATAGAAATTACAAATTTTAAGAAGAGATTTATAGACTAGTTTCCAGTGTTAATATATATGTATCTATTAAAATATCTTTTGCACGGGATTTCAAAAAAACAATTTAAGTTGTGCGAAATTACTTTTTAAATCTCGGTAAATTATTTAACTCGTGCTGACGAACTCGTCAAATAAGCATTTTGCCTTGTTCGAAAATGTGTTACTTTCGTAACTGGTTATATAAATAACTATTCTTTTTATACATGGATCCTTTTTAAAATAAAATTCTAGATACATCTTTATTTAAAGAGTCACGTGAACAAAAATAATATAGTAGAGTTTAATCAAAAATGATATCAGTCTATTAAAGAAATGTAAACTGGTATCTTTTTTTTCTTATAATCGTTCGTTTCATAAGCAATTTATTATTGATTATTGTATTCAAAAGCAGTTTCAATAAAATACCCACTTAGTGATTAAATAAATTTCCGATCAGCATATACTAAATTGAAATCCTCAATGTATCCATTCGGTAAAAAAAACAAAAAAAACATTCAAATTGTAACTAGAATCGAAGGACATGTTTTTGAAAAGCAGTTTACCATTAAACTTCGAGTTTCCTCTTTGAATTTATGATTATTTTACTTGTAGTTTAATATAACTTTTCTTTAAATGATTATAATTTTAAGAATTTCCGTATATTTTGGTAATATTTTATATGTAATATGATAGTTACTCAATAATAATTTAACACAAATGTAAATAAAGTTGAAATCTAAACTAATTTCTGATGCGAACAACAATATAGCGATAGCCAATAGCTTTATTAAGAGAAAACATGTAATTTGTGTTCAATTAACTTTTAAACCAAATAAAACTATATCAAAATTTAATAATAAACATGACTTCTATAAATGTTATTAAAAGACTCAATCAGTTATCAAGAAAAATTTTATAGAAATAAATTTTCCATATTTTTCAGTGTGAATATTTGAGAGACTTTGATTGTATAGAAATATCAAAATTCTTCACTTCTTAACAAAGTTATTTCCTTCTTTTACACTTCATCAAATAATTCTAGCTTTTATAAATTCAAGCTGAAAATATTGGAACTATTCTTGTATTTCACAAGGCATTATCTATTTAACTTTAAACAATAAAGTTTAAAACGAAGTTTTTTTGTACAGCTCATCTTTTTAGTTTCTATTGATTTGGCTGTAGTTTACCTTGAGTATAACTTAACTAAAATTTAAATTTAGTTTGCTTTTTTTAATGACGTTAATTTTTTTTTTTTTTTTTAAATCGAGGGTATTAATGATTTGAACTTATAAATTTCACAAACTTTACATTTACTTTTTAATATTTTTTTAATAATAACATGATATTTTATTTAATTGTTTAAAAGCAAAAGGACCAGAACTCTTTTTTATAAAATTCTGTCTTAAAATAACTAAGCTATATTTTTTCATAATGTGAAGATATTCATTCTTATTTTAACAAAGTTTAGAAAATTTAACTATTTTTCACTCGTAAAAGTCATTGATGAAAATTAAAACATTTTGAAATTTTTTAACAAGCATCTCTGACAGTTAAAAACGTGCCTTTTTATTTTAAAACATGTAAACGTTTTATAATAAACTAAATTGAACGATTGAGCATGTTCTGCAAAATATATGTGTAGAAATTGAACTGTTTCTTTGTAAATTTTATGTTAGTAATATGATTGAATATCATCCAAACCTGTAAAATTATTTAAAAGTTTGTAATTTTTAAATGATTAACTTAGGATGTTGCTATACAGCTAAGAGTTTACAAACTAGTACAATTAAAATACATTTGTTAATATTTAAAGTATGAGATCTGAAGAAAAAAAAAAACGTAAACTCTTAGATTTTTATAGAAATTTTCATTTAGATTTACACAATTTTCTGTCTGTACAAGATCAAACAAGTGCTAAAGTATTTCCAATTTTTAAATAACTAATAATATTCATTCAACGAAATTTAAAAATATAAATTTCCAAATAATATTAACAGGTGTTTTAAAAGGGAGAGTTTATGCGAAATACTATTCATTTTTGCTCTTTTCATAGATTTCATCACCTTGAGCCTGTTCTCTTTAAGTCATAGCATCGCTTTTCGACGATTTGTCATCTACACCAAGCAGATGCGCATATCCTTAAATTGGTGTCACTGGCATTTCCTAAAAATGTCATCATTCTTTCCAGATGTATAAGGGCAATAGGTGCTACTCACCAATTTAGTAGAGTGCTACATACAATTATTACTTTTCCTTGAGCTCCTGGAAGAAAATAACTTCCCTTCCCTATCCTAAAATCTAAAATAGAAACTTGAGTCAGAGAAACCTAGTCTCAAGTTTCAAACAGGTAATTTCTATAAAGGTTAACAGAATTAATGCGATCTTCACAAATGATAATATTATTTTTATCTTATTTAACAACTCTCATACGATGGATAAAAACTCAAAATTTCAGTGTTAGAATTTCAGGCAACTATGGTCTAGGCAACAAATATAATGCAAGCTTCTGTCGACATGAAAACATCTATTTTTTTTAAACTTTATAGACATTGAGATGTTAACTGAATGTCCCAGCATAATATGAATGAATAAGAATTGGTGTAGAATTGGTAGGAATATATTTAATAATTGTTTTAAGTAATGCATTAAAAAATTCATACAAAGAGATGATAAATAATTATTAACAATATCATTGATAAATTTAAGCCTACTTGATCAAAATAAGTTTGGTGTGAACCTGACAAGTTCAAACTAATCTGGCGAATTATTTAGTTAAATTCAACTATGTTTTCATGAAATATATTAAAAGATAGAAATTGATATACAAAAAATATTTGCCTATTTTTCAAAAAGATAGAAAACTATTCTTAAATAAACCAAAATAAGGAAACCAACGCAACAAAACCAAAACAAAGTAGAGTGAGCCAAAATAGAGAAAAAAAGTAAATATTATAACTGTGCATGTGCTTTAGTTTGAAAATGTATATTGGAAAACCCAGCAAAAAAATAAAATGATTGATAAGTTGAAAAACAATGCTTGATTTTGATTAAAAAGATATTTGTTTTTACTATGATTTAGTTTTTTGTTGCCACCTTTAAGTGCTTTTTCTTTTTCATTCGTATTTCATGCTTCACGATTTGACCAGAGTAAATTCACAGAATCTTATTTTAATGCCTTTTTTCATTCTTTCATTTGGTTCATTTTTGCTTCATAAGGGATTTTCAGATCTATTTCCACTGCATATGTCTCCTAGTTTCAAAACTGGTTATGCACAGAGATCTATTTCTTTTTATAGAACTTCTGGCTCAAAATTCATAGGCTCTTATACTGCCGAAGTATTAGAGTCTAAAGTAATTTTTTTCCTTTCTAAAGAAAACTTTTAGATAATCAAAATGTTTAAGTAAAATTTATAATATTTTAAAATGTAATTGCAGAGTATTTAATTAAAATAACTCACCACTTTTCTATTGGTTCAGTTTTAAAACCGGTGATACGTCAAATTAACTTTTAAAAACCAGCAATCTTCAAATTTTATTATTGTTTAATTATGTAATGTAGATGTACACAATACGAGAGCTTTAGGATACAGTATTAATTTATTTAATTTGAGATATCAGTGTTTTGTTTCCTTGGTAATTTTTTAATTTTTTATTTTCATACTCTCGGCTTTGAAACTAGACGATTCATGTATGGAAATCTGCTGACCCTTTTTAACTTCCAATTCTTAAGTCACTATTAAAACATCTTCGGCGGTGGTCCTAGAAATGGGATTAAGTGATCATAATAATATTATCCAATATTTCTTCCGCGTCACACCGGACCTTTGAAATGTGAAAGTGTGCTTTGTCAAGGGTCAACTCGCAACTTGTCCACTTAACGATTTAGCGCAGGCCAAAACGATAACCGTCAATTTATTATTCGAAGCCTATAGAATAGAAGGACGGGTTTTTCCATCGACCTCGGGGTGCTGTAATTGACACGTTCGAAAGTATCCAATGGATGAACACAAAATAATGATTTTCATGCTGAAACGGACCAACTCAAGAGTTTAGATTTTGTAAGCCATGAATTAGCAGAAGTCAAAAACAAAGTTTTTATCATAAATCCTTTATGTGCATTGCCAACTTTTATGTCCAATTGCAACTTAGTTAAGCGATTTTGAACACGGGTTGAGTTTTCATATTATTTGACCACTGAGAAGAAAACCTTCGATTCTGTGCTATTGAATAACTTTTTTTACTCCCCACAAAATTGACACTGTCATCGATATACAATGCATTATCATCGACAAAGTGTCTATGCGTTGTTTCATATAGCTTGCATAACGGTCTGTGGGTAAATTAGTCCTCCGAAGATTTGTCCGCCACAATCAACCAAAATCGAAGTTAGTGGGAAGAATTTAATGATACCTTATTTGACTTTTTAGAAAATCTACACAAGATAATTTATCACTGTACATCAATTTTTTTATTTTTTTTTATTATTATTATTTTCTTAAATTTAGCATAATATATAAGAGTATCTGTCTTTATCGAAACAACACTGAAATAGCGCAAAATAATATCTTTCAGTACTAAAATATGATATTTTCATCAAATGGTGGTGAAAGTAATCGAAGCGAATTTTCTTTTTGAAAGATCGCTAGCTTAAAGAATTCATAATTGCCTTTTAATTTATTGGAACGAAACCGTATGTTCCATAATGATCACGAAAATTCAATCAAAAACCATTTTGCTCAGCAACTGAATAGTGTTGTGGTGTCTACATAAAGTTACTTAACCTATTGTTTAAATCTACGTGAGTGTTAATAAAATATGATAGTTGGTACGTTTCAGCAAAAACCCGTTTCAAATGGTTCACCCCTTTGACACAATTATAGCCACCGACCGTGTTGGTGGTAAGGGCTTGACACCATCCATAACATGCCTCGTGTATGATAATCTCTGTTGTAGTAGATGAAGATGTAGAAGTTACAGTTATGGTTCCAATCATGAATCAAGGTGTAAAGTAATGGAGGTTTTGTTACCTTTATGGTAGGGCAATTTTTGAAGTTTTCCATGACTGGGTTTTTATATTGGTGTTCCTTATTCTAGACAATTTTATTAAAAATGTATGCTTCTTTTCATTCTACTTTTTATTACTGTGTTATTTCTTAAAAACGTATTTCCATAAATAAATGAAATAGCAATTCTATTAGAATGGAACAAATTCTAAAAATTAGAATTTACAAATGCAGGAATTATCTTGTTTGAGAACTTAAGACAACTGTGTGTGTTAACCATTGAAACACAAATTTCCAGATATTTTCTTATGACATCATAAATCCTGAATGAGTCGATCTTATTTTTAAATATGCATTAGACATCTCCTTAGATCACACCAAATCCTAAGAGGTAATATATTTTCCTGCCCACAATTAAGTTTTCACATGATTAAATGGATTGACACTCTGTATACCATTGTTATTTAATGAGTTGTTATAAAAAATATTCTATGATTGGTGCTCCAATAAACAGGGCCTTCAATCTAATGCGTATTTCAATTTATTTGGTACGTGGAATTGCTACTCCGATATACAGAAACCAAAATATTATTAGCATTTAAATACTTAAATTTACATAGTACAAACCATTTACTGTCGTTATTATACATAGTGGACCAAATTTACTTCGGAAATAGAATCCCAATTGAGCTGTTTAATGCTATGTTACTACACACATTAAGTTATTCTTTTTACATACATAATGGCATGGGAGACTGATAAGTTTGGCAAAAAGAATACCATAAGTATGACACTGTAATCCAGACACAGCATATAGTCGTTATACAACTCCTTTTAGCTATTTTTTATTGTCCTATCCCATCATTTACCTTACTTCTTTTGGTATACTGTATCCTATTTCTGTTTTCCGACACATTTTTGTCATCCTACCAATGAATGTACCCCAAATTTCTTTACTTAGATCCAGCGGGTGATTGTGTTACAGTATTACTCCCAAAAACTAACAACGAAAAGGAATCACAATATTCGGTTACATCTGTTGATGACATTGATTTAAACAAAAACTTTTTAAGTTACTTCTTTTAACCTCACTGTATCCTGATCGCTACGTTTACTGCCATACCAGGTATGAAGTGTGATTGACGGGTAAATATAATTTTCTCGTCACAGCGTAAACCCGAATGCCAGATAGGATACACCGTCTTGTCTTTATCACTACTTTTCCCTTCTGCTTTAGGTTTCCAGTAATGGCTTTTTTTTTTCTTTCGACAAACAACCATCGTGGTTTTTGATATTCTTTATAGATCTATCACTGTTTGTCCATTAGTAGCTTTTAAAAATGGTCTTGGACTGCAAGAAAATTGCTCTCATTAAGGTGACTGGTTTGTTTGTGTTGATAATTGTTAGCTATCACCGTTGCTCTTTTTACCATTTCGTAAGGTTTATTTCTTCATGTGTAGTTTCTTTTTCAATTCCGTAAATTCTTGAGGTAAATTAGAGAAAATTTTTGGTGATGAAAATGTTGAGTTACATCGTTCAATTAGCTGAAAATTATAATGATCGATATGAAGCGAAAAATATGTTTCTTACACTGTTGCAATCAATTCTGCTGATTCAAAATATTGAGTTTGTAAAATATTTAATATTATCATTTCAGATTATTTATCTATGAAGTTCCTGCAAAGACATGCTTTAGTCAAACTTTATGATATTTCCTTTTTTTACTTTGAAACATTTATCTGCTTGTGTTTGGTTGAGGAGGCAAAAACAAAACGCCAAGAAAATTAAATGACAACATACTTGTGCAAATCCTGAAAATTTTATTTACTAAATCTGTCATGTTTTTATAAGTATTCGTATGGATACATAAATAGTTTATTTATTTGTTTGCACATTTGGCGACTTGAAAATGTATACTAACCACTGAAATTTTAAACAAATTACTATGACATAATAATAAATTAATATACAATGTACTAAATAAACAACAACTATATTTTAAAATAATAATTACATAAACGAATACCTTATGTAGCTATTTCATTTTAAAAATCTTCAACTAATAATATATTTCAGTAGAATTTTTTAAAGTAGTATTTGTGTATAGCACTGTATGGATTGATCATTAGATTATCTAGGCTCCATAAAAATGACTGGCAAAGTACTAACACAATAGATTATTTAAAAAAAAAAGAAATACTGTGTAAATATTTTGTATTTATAGCAAGCATAATATTCTAGGCGCAACTTAATTTGCATGAATACACGTCAGCATACACGCACCACTACATTCATCTAATGCACCTTTTCAATTTCGATTAACTCTAAACAACTTTGTTATTTAGCTGCAATATGTGTTAATTTTAAAAGCTTGGTTTTTTCCTTAAAACTAGGATTCAAAATAATTAGAAAATGTGTACATTTAGTATCTTACAAATATCGACACTTTATACTATTACCATATTTTAATATTTTCTCTTGGAATGTTTTAATACATCTCTAGTCAAAAACGTAATTAAAACCTATTCCAATTACAATATATTCAATTGAGATACAGAATAGGTGCACAATATATACTATTGAAAGAGAGGTATGAAATATAGGATTTATTCATAGAAGAAACTGACTTCAAATAGTGTATTTCTAGCATACAGGAGGCGAATTTTAATTAAATTAGAATTCTTTCTGATAAATGCTCGATTGATGATTGCCTCGTTACATTTATGATGCGTTTATTTTAATTTCGACAAGTTTAACTTTTGCATAAATGTTCCACAGGTTGAGGGGGAAATTTTCATAATACGCTTCTCTAGAATTAAAACGCGCATTCTCATCAATTACCAAAACACAATTACATTTTTCATGGCGTTTCCAAGCTGGAATATTCTCATTTTTCTAATTTGTAGATTTATCAAAACGACACACTCCAAGCTCATTTCCTAAAAATGAAAATGGGAGTATATGCAAAAATACTAATATCACGATCAAAAACCTCACAGTAAAAATTAATTTTCATGATTTAATAAGCCATAAAAATGAATGAAATTCAATATGGTAGAACCATTTTAAGTTATTCTCTCATATATTTAAAAGAGATTATAAATATTGTAATGAGATATTAAACCTGATTAAATTAACGATGCGTTTTGAAATAAATCATATGTATTTTACTTGATGAGTTTTTGTGAGTTTCAAATAGCTTCCTAAAAAAATAAAACTACTTATGTGAAATATGAACGATTAATTTAAATATTTTTATAATATAATATTTATTAAATGAATTTTCCTTTGGACAGATGTAATATACCGTCAATTGGACCGTCAAATAAGTGCTTATTATCCCTTTTAAAAAATGAAATAATTACTAAGGATTTTTGTTTTGCCTAGCTTAAATTGATGCTTTAAGAACTAAAACTTTCTATCTAAAAACTATAAATATCGTATCTCAATGATGTGGTTTATATCTTTCTAGAATATTAAATTCAATTTCAATAACCTATTTAAATCCTAAACTATTTGCGCTTTAAAATAATAAAAATAAAATAAATAACAATAGTTTCAAATTATCTTAACACAATCTATGAACCCAACACATGTTCTTCATTAAAACAACTAATTCATTTAAAAAAAAAAAAAAAAAAAAAAAAAAAAACATTAAATTTCTAACTTGAAGGAATCCATTCACCCCCAAATGATTGCTCTACCTACGCAGCCTATACCAGATCCTTTTTTCCCATCAATTGGTGAAAACCCACGTGAAACCATTCACCGGTTGAAGTGCTGAAAGGCATTCGAATTCATTAAGAAGAGCTCCTTTCACCAACAGAAGTATACCTCGCCAGTGTTTGTTTTTCCTGGACTCCTCTTGGAACGGTTGGGAGCTTCCAATTGTTTGACTTTCCGAAAGCATTACACTATGCCTTTCGTTAGGTAGGGGAAAGACCAACAAATTACGCTTCCTCTTTGATAACAATTTATTTCTTTCGACAACTTTTTAGTCAATTTGCTTCAACAGTGAGAGTTTCTTTTAGTCTTTCTTAGGATAATCGGAAGGTTTTGGAAGTTATATGTATACGATTTCTACTTTCACGTGTTTTGAACCCTCAATGTTGATACTTTAACGATGCTACACCATTGTTGACAGATTGCATTTTTTATCATCTGGTTAGCGTTGTTAGTGTTCCTGGCATAAGCTCTTTTTTTTTCCTTTCTTGCAAAAATGGAATCAGCAACGGATTCCATATTTAATCACTGATACTGTTTCGTGGGGTGCAACGAAGTATTTTATTTCTTGGGAAGGAACACGAGCAGAAAGTTACAAATTTGTTTAAACTTCAATCAGAAAATTAAACTCCAATGGACCTTATAAAAAAAATTATATGGAATGGAACTCCATTACATAGTTATACTTGAGATATTTTCATGTACAATTAAAATCAAATTTGAAATTTCACATTCCATTAGCTAATCCCAATGAGCATTTAATCTTCTCATGAACATAATAAAAAAACTTTATTGTAATCATTCATACATGACGTATCCATACATACAACTACACCATAACACATAAACATGCAAGAATTTCATTAATAATTCGTGATTTTGCTTTTTATTCATTTTATGAATTGTTAAAATAAAAATTTCCCTACATTTTAAAGCCATTTGGCAAACTGTGCCTGTAGTGGAGTCCAATGACAATCGACTAATGAATAAGTTCTCTTTTTTATAGAACGCTGTGGTTTCTAGTATTTTGACTCAAATTCTATTTCAAACTACTGAAAATAGAAACGTTATACATTGTTGGTATTAAGAAACAAATCATCTCAACTAAACTCAAATGGAACTAGCAATTATTTCAAAATGCATTTAACGGGCCACGGCAAAAAACGATCAGAGTCCAATTTTTTCGAAATCGAGATTTTCCAGCCATCTGCAATGTTATATCAGGGAGTTTAACCACACAGGAGTCCTCTGTCAAATAAATATTATGGTACGTGGTATTTTGAGCAACCATTTACCTCAACCCTGATACAAGCCCTAAGACTTGAAACTTTAAATCAGTTTTTCTGGGGAATTGAGAAAAACGAACTCTGATCGTTCTTTGCAGCAGACCTTCATTTCAGTTTGTTTTCGAAGGCCTCAGATATGAGACGGATGTTATAAATGATATTTCGATTGAGAAACATTTGACTTGTTGCTTAGTCCGTATCAAGTGCTAAGTTTATTTTACCATGTAAAGTTGTTATTGAAATAGTAATAGGGTAAGGGGTAGGGGGGGGGGTAAGTGTAAGAAACTATACCTATAAAGGTAAACTACAAACTCAAGTTTCGAAATTAGTGATACAATTTCTTTGGCCAATGTTTTTATAGAAAAATTGAGCTCCTACATAATTGTTTGAATAGAACATGTACTTTTGTTCATTTTTTTCTAAACATGCAGACGATGTGAATCATGTAATATATTATATAGTTCAAGGAAAATTTTGCTTCATGTTCCATGACTTAGTCAAATTTCTATTAATAATTATACTCAAAAATGAAATTCTAATAAAATTTATAATTATGTTTGCTATTTGAATGTTCATTCATTGCTTAAATGTATTTCTTTTATATGTATCTAAACTTTTCATAATAATTACTTAGAGGTGAATTTATCTTTCTATTTTGTATTAGTCTTATTCTGTTGAATTTCATGTATAGAAACCATTTACGATGACAAAAAAAAATTAAATTAGAAATCTGATCCAAAAAAAAAGAAGAAAAAAAGAATCAAGCAGAATCTAAAATTAAATCGCAGTCAATTTTTACCTGTGCCCCGAACAAAAGTAAATGGAATGATTGGAATATAAGTACAAAAGTATAGATACAAGAAAAGCTAATGTTGGTAAACTCAAACTCAAGAACCAAGAGTGAATATCGATGAGTCAAACTTTGGCAGCTGAGTTTACTTTTGGAGTTTATTTTTGGTTGAACGTGAAACAAATTCTCAGGGAAACACTAGTGGCATGTAGGTTTCTTAATTGCTTTCTACAAGATCGAAAGGAGAGGATTGAGTAGTTTGTTATTTCCTTTCTTTTCTGTTCTTTTAAGTGGACATCGGTTAAATCGTAGGTGTAAGAGTATTTTGTGTGTCACAATAAATACATAATAGACATCAATAATTTCTACGATTTATTCTTATTGTAACAAACAATTAAGAAAGTTTACTTCTATTGTAACGGACAGAAATTGTTTAGATACGCATATAAAATAATAAATTTATTAAAGATCTTTTGAATGTAAGAATTTTTCATAGTTGCCTGTATTCTTTAACTTCATTTGTAAGTTATAAATATCTCAATTTTTTTTACTGTTACATTTTTGTTATTATATTTTTAGCAAGTTTATTTTAACTTTTTCCTTTTTTATATAATTTTTTTTCGTGTTTTAATTTGTGCTTTTAAGTTGTTGTTCTTTTCTTTTCAACTTAATATTTGTTTTCAATTATATTATCACATTTTAGGATTAATGAGTATGGTTATTCATGAGAGCAAAGAATTTCTTTTTTCAATGATCCGGCAAAAAAAAAAAAAAAAAAGAATAAGTAATGTATTAAGAGAAGGTAAATATTCATGCAACGTAGCTTAAATTATGTAATACATAGAATTTTATATTGAAAAGTATGTAAAAAATAAAGTCCTAAAATTATAAACAAGGTCAAAGATGAAACCAATTACTATTCCAAAATTTGTTTTGTTGGTTACTTCTTCCGTCAAATTTGATGCCTGAATATTGAAAACTAAAAAAAAAAATTGCGAATACCTAATAACTAAAAGGTTTGCTTGAATAAAAATTATTTCACCTAGAAACAATTACATTTTAATACAGTAAAAAAATTATATATTCATTATTAATCATTTGAGTGTATTGCTTATTTTTCTGTGTACAATATTCATATTTTCCTGCAACTTATCTCAAAGTTAACTTCTGTTGGTATTTAAAAACATTATTAAATAGAAAACATTATTAGTGCTGTTTTTTTCTCGATTGCAATCTCAATTAAAAAATTTATTTTCAGAAAACATTCACACTGTTGTTGGATGCCATTCATCAAGACCAAAGCTTAATTTCAAATGGAAGTAAGTATCTTTAATTGTATTTATAGCTTTCAGAAATTTTATAATTGCCTTAAACATATTTTCTTAAGATTGTACACCCCAAAGACTGCATTTTACTTTAAAACATAACAAAATAGGCAAGAATCGAAAAGTTTGATTTAAAGATAAAAAGTAAATAATTTGACATATTTAGCGTATGATTATCGTCGTTAAGTACGATGTTCATGATTGTATATTGGATGGCGCAAAGCCTGAGAGTACTACTTGTTGATCAGCTTCCCATGTTTGAAAAGTATTATCCTAGTTAATACTTTAACTGCCAACCTTTTTTACTATTATTTTAGTATCCCGAAATTACGAATTATCTTCTGACTAGTAGTCAACTTGTTAAAAGTCATATCCTGAGAGATTGGTATTATCGATGTATTTCTGAATTGCAATTTACAGCCTTTACAACTGTTGTTATACATATGGCTCCAAATCGACCGACCACGTGTTAGGTTATTGCAGTCAGTGTTTCATGGAATGTACTATCGCGTCGAGGAAATTTAAAGGTAAATTGAAGGTGACTTTAATAATTGTGCCCCTTGATTATTTTTTTTTTTTTTTAACTTTTGATTTGAGCCATAACTTCTACAAATTTAGATTCAATCATCTGATGTTAAAAATAAAAGAGAAATTTTCAAAATTCTCATTTAAAATCCGCGCCTTCTTTTCCATGTCAAACGATACGAGTTCTTTAATCCAAGTGATTCTCAAACTGTCGCCCACAACCATTGATAATCCATGATTTGTCAATAAGTAGTCTAATAATTAATATAATAAGTAGGGGACACTTGTGTACCTAGTTCCACCCCACTTTTATTGAATAATGTTTAGTTCGAAGTTTTTTTACCCACTTGGGTAAGAGACGACACCCAATTGCTCTTTTGACAGCCATTTCGAAATTTTAGAGGAGAAATCTGTGACAAGTTATAAGTGGAAAACTTTTTTATATGGTCTGCAGTAACATTTTGTTGCTCATGTCTAACATGATTTTACAAAGTTAAGTCAAATACTTTTCTTTGAATTCTAGTAAATAATTTAGTTAATAAGATTAATTACTATATGAGATGTTTAAATAAGTCCTTTCTCCATGTTCATTTTTAATAGCAGACATTTTAATGAAATTACCAAGTCGTGTACCTAGGGCCACATAGTTGCTTAATGCGTTCAAATTACCAAAACCAAAATCTGTTGGTGCTTCAAAGAGCTAATGCATGCAGCTCATTTTTTTTTGGAATCAGTTTTTCAAGTTATGAAAATATTTGTAATTCACTAATAATTTGACACATTGATGTTTAGTATAGTAATTATATCATAAACCAATGACTGATAATAACTTGATATTGTTTCTTTTATAAAATGTATCTGTGTATGTTTGTTTTCTAATCACTATGGACTGAAACTTCACTTAAAGACAATGGCCCTAGATACATCAGCTACTGGCCCTAGGTAAAACGAGGTCTTGTACCTAGCGCCCATTTGTGAAATTTCTTTAAAAATCTTCTATTTGACAGAATCTATTATTTTAAGTATTTATATTACTCCCAATGGGAAATATTTACTATAACGATGTATGCATATCAGTTTCACACTTTTAAACGGCTAAGTGGCTCATTTTTTGTACGGGAGCAAAAAAAAGCGGCTCTAGGTACAAAGGTCTCCCCTAAAATACTTTTTATTCATGTTAGAAAATACACATGTTGCAAAAATTAACTTAGCTCGTACTTTTGAATTATTTCAAGTTTCTGCTGATAGTTGCATATAAATGAGTTAAACTGTTATCCCTAAACGTTAAACAGTAGAATAGAATTGAGAAGATACAAAGAGAAGTGACCCATGTTTGGTTGACAGAATACATTTAGTCATTCATGGTGAGGCGAAATTTTAGAATCCCTCATCTGGTGTGTCTTATCTAGTTCTTGGCCCTTTACATAGTTCAGAACACTTCTAATTCTGTTGAGTTCGGAGCAACTAGAACCAACTTGAGAATCAATCTGCAGTCCACTGCATTTGCATGACAGAGCATTCCGACCAGATTTGCATTCCCTCGCGCCTGAAAGTTATTTACCTCCATTCAGATTTCGATCGAAGCACGCACTCGGGTCATACTCGTGACCAGGCGGAGTGGATAGGCGTTGGTGGGCAAGCAATATGTCGCCCAAGAAAAGCTCGCCAAAGAACCCCCCTACTCAAGATTAGTATTGTTACCATCATTTCCTTTTCGTGCCAACCAAGATGCAAACATTAATTTACTGCGCCATCAAAATATGACATATTGGGACCACGTCGCTAGTTCTCGAATTACTTGGTGGTTGGATGGGGGTGAAAAAAGCCACCGCCAATAACTGCGACCTCGATCCCGTAGAGCTCGTAACATAGCTTGACTCGTGGTGGCTTGATAGTTGTATTATGCATAAGTTCTCTTATTTATAGTCTGTGAATTGAGGAAATGGTTGATATGCAGGGAATTGATATCTGTATTATGTATGAGGAGATGCGAATTGAGAAGCGCAGATGGGGTGCAGGAGACATCTTTATCACCTATAGAGAAATTATATGGAATTGTTTTGTGTCTTGATTTGTAGGATAAGGATAAGTTGTTGTGATTTTTTTTTTTTTTTTTTTTTTTTTTTTTTGATGTGTATACATGATTGGTGTTATGAGAATTGTTTTTTAAACGTAGACACTGTTGGAGGTGATATATTTTATAAGACTACGGGATATATTTTTTATACCAGCAACCACTAAGCAGTACATCAGTTCTGAAAGAATTTCAGTAATATCTTTAATGAAGTTTAGGATAATAATACTAATTTTGATATACTTTGGTCATTTAAAGAGATGAATTACTTCACTATAACCATACACAAACTGTGCAACCCCTTGATTGTATTTATTAGACTATTCGATTAAATATTTAGATCGAGTATTATTTATGAAAATGTATTAAACTTTGCAAAAAATAAAGTAATTGAAAAGTTTAAAATTTTATACAAATTAGAAATTTGGAAATAGCATTAATATTTTTACAAACTTCAAGATCACTACAAGTTTTTATACGAATGAGATTAAACCACGAAATAGATATCTGAACTCAATGAACAGAATATCTTCAAAATATTTCTCAATACTTTATTTTGTTATAAATATTTGTATATAAATATTACAGAAATTTTTTTAAAAATGGGAATCGATCTTGTTATCTGTCTATCTTTATAGTAATCTTCGTTTATGCACTTTAAGTCTTCTTTTATAAATAAAATTTAAAAAAATTTAAACAATACTTTTCCCTTAAAATTTATCAAAAAAGTATTGTTTAAATTAATGTTTTCTATTATTAAAGCATTATAAAAGCATTATTAAAGTTATTTTAAAAGCATTAGTATTTAATTTATATTTCCATGGGATTTTGCACTTTCCTCTTCATTTGATGAATTAGAAATTTAAAGAAGAGCTTGCTGTTTTATTTATTATGAGATTCATCATATTTAAAGGAGAAAAGGGGAAAAAATATTATGTTTATAATAAAATTATTTTCAATTAATTAAAATTATTTTCAATTAATAAAAATTATTTTCAATTAATAAAAATTATTTTCAATTAATAAAAATTATTTTCAATTAATAAAAATTATTTTCAATTAATAAAAATTATTTTAAATTAATTAAAATTATTTCAAATTAATTAAAATTATTTTTAATTATTTAAAATTATTTTTAATTAGTTAAAATTATTCTATATTAATTAAAATTATTTTAAGTTGGGTAAAATTATTTTAATTTACTTTAAAAATTGAAGACGTTTACTCGCATGAAAGTCAATTTTAATCCCATGAAATCTTAGTTAAATATAACATCTGAATTAGTGCTATAAATTTATTTTTCATTCACAATATTTCTTGTCTACTAAAAACATCTTTTTCAAAATTGCATCCTATGGCAAAACTACAACTTGCTATTAAAAACGAAAACGCAAAAAAATACAGGTAAAAAAAATTAGAGGCGAAATTCTAATTTTCTTTCATGTGACAGAAGAGCGCCATCTCATCCTTACTTATTCCTGCCTCAATTCCTGGATGTAATCTCACTAATTCAATCATAAAAAAAAATCATCTCCATTACTTGTTAAGTCTCCGCATAAACACAATTTTTTGGATGAAATTGACCATTTGTCAAACAAGCAACACGAAAGACGAGAGATTCCCTTAACCTGTGACCCCCTCCACCTTGCTTCTGGGCGATTCCACTTTTCCAGCCATCCTGGAATGCCGAATGGAAAACACAGAAAGAAGACTCTACTCTCAATTAACGCGTGCTGCCGGTAACCCTCCATTTCTACGATTTTATGATTGCATGATATTTTATTTCTTGCCTTCCATGTAATAAGCATGTGCCTTCACGGCCGAAATTGCCACCTAACGACGAATTTACCTTATGCCTCTCATTTTCTCATCAGAGCGGGTAGTTGCTGAAATGCATTAAAAATAATAATAATAAATGCGGCCGATGTCGGGTGGGGCGCAGTATTCCTTCTAGAAAAAGCGCCTTAAACGATTGTCTTGACTGGCAAGAAGATAAATGTAGACTAGAAACGCCTCGTCTTTATCTCCGAACATGGGATTGATGGCGGATAAGGAGCCATTTAATGGCCGTTATCGCCGAGGAGGCACACTTGGCGAATGCTGTACTGCTATCGAATAAATCTTTTTTTATGGCGCAAATAAAAGATGGGAAGCGATTACCTGCCTTGGACTTAACAGCGTGTAAAAATGATACTTAAATATTAAAATAGAAATCATTTATAAATAATTTTGAGACTTCTTTTTTCGGCAGTACGTTTGTAGAGAATTAGTTTGTACATCCAGTCAAGGAATTGGGGAGAAAAATAAAAGTGCTTTCTTTCCCCCTCTCTAACGGGTTCTAAAATAATTGGGATGCTTTGTTCATGATGGAGTGTAAAACTCATATATTTTGTAAATGATTTATAGAAGAAACGTTTTTAAATGCAATTAGTTACTTTCAACCATTTTTTATTGCTACACTTCTTTTTTAGACTGAATTACTCGTCTGAAGTTTTTTCTTTTGTAGGAAAAGTGACAATCTAAAAAAAAAAAAATTTGATCCTTTCTTAAAGTAAACTTCAAAATAAGGAATTTTTTAATTACAAAAAAAAAAAAAAATCATTGCCTTTCCAACAACTATGCCTTAAAAAAAATTGTATGTTTCTCTAATATCCTTATTTTAAAGTATTAAGTGAAAAATTGACAGCTTCGTTCATTTCACATTAGCTTATAAGAATAGAAGTTCAATGAGCATTGCCTGATTTTTTCAATAAAACTGAAACCATATATAAGTGCTGTCGTAGCCTCTCTTTAAAGGCCACATGTCTTGAAATATATATATATATATATATATATATATATATATATATATATATATATATATATATATATATATATATATATATATATATATATATATATATATATATATATATATATATATATATATATATATATTTTAAATGTAATTGGTCACAACTGTCTTGTCGATTCAAAATCTTGTTTTTATCATTAGAATAATTCTTTTATAAACTGCTTATTTTAGTTTCAATAGATCTAACAGTGCTTGTAGGCAATCACTCGGGCTTAGTTAAGATGAAGACATTACAACCCATCATCCATGCAAGTCAGGCGTGATAGCTCTTGTCACAGAAACGTGGTTTCTATCAACAGCCGACTATGGATGTGTTAGATTTCCAGAACGTTTTGTATAAAAATGTTCCAGAGACTAAATTTTACCAAAATGTAGAATGGTGCGCCTGTTAGTTTCCTTGTTTCAATGCATGCATTACTCCTGGTAGAACAAATGCTGAATTTATAATTTAACTCTACCTTACTTTAGTTGAAGTGTAGAATTTTTTTTTATATAATCAATTAAAAATAAAAAAAAATTATTTGACTCGTATAAAAGCTGCTTATCTAACTGGGATTATTATACAATAAAATATGATAATTCATTTCACAATGATCTAATTGGGATTATTGAATAATTAAATATGATATTTCATTTCGCAATATTTTATGATAAGGATAAACTGCGAAGTCTATAATTTAAACAATCATTTCTTGCATAAAATGTTTTCTATCAAAATTACTCGGTTTAGTTTGCATGGTTTTGGCTTTCTATTTTTGACACTAGGAAGTGCTTGTCATAGCCAAATACCTCTTTGAACTTCGATTAGATTACAAGGTCGAAACCTTACCGAACATCTCTCTCTCCAACCCCACCACATCAACAAAAAGACAATTAGAGCACAACCTATACAATGTACAGCAGTCCCATTATAATACATACAAGTGCTTCGGTGAGAGTTCAGGACTGAAACCATGGCCTATGATTGGTACCTTTACTCTCCAAGCAGAGCCCCATCAAAATTATAGAGCTTCTATTTATCATTGCTTTCATTTTTCTTTTATTTATCATAAATTTCCTTCAATATGTTTTTCTTCAATTTCCTCATATATGTCATATACTGACATCAATTCTTGGACACTATTTACAAACATTGCCAAAATAAGTAGTTCACTCCTTTGCCACTTTTTTATACGACGGTGAAAACTTTCCTTCTCATGCAATACTTAGATTAATCATGAAACAAATTAAGATTCAAACGTGATTGAAAATAACTTAATTTTAATTTATATATTGATGATAGATTGAAGGTTGGCATTAATGCTTATTATGTGCCTTTATCTCTCAGACTATCTTAAACATAGATTTATTAGAGTTAAGTTCAATCGAACCCTCTCTGATATTTACCAACTTAGCCAGGGTGTCCCACAGGGAACAGTCCTCAGCCCAACTCTCTTCACTTTATATATAGCCGGAATTGAGAAAACAGTTTCCCCAGGAACTCATATCGGAATGTTTGCAGATGATATTGCTCTTTGGAGCTCCGGTAATGCCATAGATGTAATTGAATCGAAGCTCAATAGCTCTTTAGAAGCCATTTCCATGTTTGCAGGTGAACATAAATTGAGCTTTAACCCCGTCAAATCTATTACCACTTTCTTTACTACAAATAAGCACCTCTATAACTACCAGCCATCCTTGTTCCTCAAAAACCAGAAACTCACCTACGAGAAACATCCAAAATATTTGGGTTTCATTCTTGATCCCGAATTTACTTGCAATAACCACATTGAATATATAGCCTTGAAAGCCAGGAAAATATTAAATATTATTAAGCACATTGCAGGTAGAGACTGGGGAGCGGACGCAACTACGCTCAGAACCTCCTATCAGGCACTTATTAGACCTATTCTAGAATATGGCGGCCCTATCTACTGCTGTGCTTCTGATACGAACTTGAACAAATTGGAAAGGATTCACTTGAGTGCTGCCCGCATAATCACAGGACTGAAACGTAGCTGTCCTTCAGAAATTGTCCTTTACGAAGCGGATCTGCAACCACTCTCTCTCAGAAGGCAGGCAGGCTTGGTCAAATATTTCAATAAACTTTCCAGCTTAAACCAAGAAAATAAAACGGCCTATTACTTAAATAACTGGACAAGCAATCAAAGACTTAAGAAACACAGTCCTTTCAGCCAAGTTAAATCACAGAAGTTAATGGCAGATAACGTAGAGCCCCATTGTCTTAATACTAATTTGAACACTTACGATGGACTCTCCAATGTTGATTTTATTGATTGCCTTCCCACCACACTTAATAAGAATGAATGTTGTCCGGAATTTCTTAGGCAATTGGCATTGGAAATTATTAATCAAATTCCTTCAATTGACATCAAAATCTATACAGATGGCAGCAAAAGAGATATACAGGCAGGCAGTGGAATTTATATAGAAACGCCCGTAGAGAAACATTCTATTAAACAACGTAATCCAGATTTCTGCTCTGTCTTTCGAAGCGAATTAATAGCAATTGACCTGTGTTTAGAGAATATCTTTGGCGAGGTCAACTACGGAGACTTATGGATTCTATCCGATAGCCGAAGTTCCATTCAACACCTTAAAAACTGGGCCCTCGTGGGAGACAAAACCAGTCTATCCATAATACGCAAAGTCAAGAGTATATCCCGACTGCACAAAGTGCACTTTCAGTGGATCCCGTCACATGTAGACATCCACGGAAATGAATTGGCTGACACTCTTGCTAAGGAGGGACTAGAACACCCTGTCCTCTCTACTCAAGAACTCACATATCAAGAGTTATACTCAAAGAAAATAGCTCAAAATAAAGCGAAATGGCATATACCTCCATCTCACGAATGGTATAAAGCCAAAAAGCCAGGACACTCCCTATCTCTTCCTTGTGATAGGCACACCAATACCCGTCTGTCCCGACTTGCTAGTGGTCACCTTAAAGGCCTCACATATTCCGGGGGAAGCAAAAATTTTCCTCTTTGCCCTAAATGCCAAAAAGAACAGGCATCACCTCAGCACATTTTGGACTGCCTTGGACTGGACTGGGAGGACATTTATAACTGTCCACAACTAGTGTCAGACTTCATTAATGTCAATGGCTTCACTGATATTGTCTGACTTCGTCAGACAAAAGGGAGATTAGAAACAACAACAACAACATGTGCCTTTAAAGATCTTACTTCAAATAGCGAATGTCTTCTTATTCTCAGTTTTCTTTTAATTTGGGTTCTTTCAAAGCATAATCAGATATAGATAAGTGAACAGTACTTAAAATTCCACAATTTAAATTCAATAAATTCAACCCCGTCAAAAATCAATCAATGAAATGACAAAGAAACAAGCGATATTAAATTCAGAATCATCCAACGCCACTTACTCAAGACAGTGATCCTCAGCATATCATGAGAACAAATTAAATATCCTTAATTCGTCAGAGATCATCCACTCCCTTGCAAGAAGATCTCTGAAGTTCATCAGTGGGCACCTTCGATGCGGAGTTGTGACCTTCCAACCGACCTCCCGGAGGGCGTCACTAAATGAAGTACTACTGTTGCTACCGACAACAATCACTTTCTCCTTCCTCAACAAGAGCTTTGACCTTATCTTATTCTCAATTCATCAGTGAGCTGTTTCGGAACATTTTCCACGGCTGGAGTTAGTGGTCGACCATCATTTGAATGGTTCTCAGTCTGATTGTTCTGAGTATACAAGTAATTAAATTATATAGATGCAAATTTTAGATACATTTAAAAAAATATATCGATAAACTTCGGTTGTTATAGAAAAGTTGGTCAATATGGAATATTGAAATTTTCCTCCGTTTAATGCTTCTGCTAAGTAAGAATATCACAAACAACTTTTAAATTCTGATGTGGTATAATCTATACAATCAGTGTCATTCGTTTGTTTGCATCCCTACTTTCTGAATGGAGCAAAATTTGCTTTTGTTTTTCATCAAATTTATTTTCAAGTAAATTTTTAAAAACTTGTATTAATTATTAAAAAATAATTATATATTTCAAGTAAGAGTACGATATTTTCGTACTGTGCTTCGTTTTTAACTAATGATTCTTTCTTTTTTAAAGATCTTCCTTGGATTTTTTCGTCTTTCCTTCCTACCTCTTTCCCCCCCCCCCTTTTTTTTTCCTTCTCCCCCCCCCCCTTTTTTTTCCTTCTCCCCCCCCCCCTTTTTTTTTCTTTTCTTTTTCTTCCCCCCGCCCCCCCTCTCCCCTCTCTCTCTTTATCTCTCTTTTCTGGAAAGTAGATAATGCTTATACTTTTGGTTAGAAAAGGAAGTTTAAAAAGTTCATTAAATCTGTCTGAAATCTGCTTCTTATTAATTTAGCTCCTTTACTTCAATTTCTACCCTCCATTCCATAACATTCAACTATTTCATATACCTCCATATGCAATTAAAAAAAAAATTATAAAATGGGCAAATCCTGAAAAACAATTTTTAACAAAAAATATACCTTCACAGATATTTAATGTTTTTATTCGTTATAAATTTTATGATTTTAAGTCATCGCAATGTATTTCATTCACAAATGCAAATGGGCCGTCATATCAGTAGTTCCTATATAATATTATGAAAAACATTACACTGAGTAAAAATGCATATACGGATACTATGTTTGACGATGGTAAATCGCAAAAGCGTATATTTTCTCTTTTCTTCAAATATTGACGACAATGAAAGTGTGTTTCACTTTGAAAATCCTTTTGTTTGCAATTTAAGGTGTCCGCCTACTTGTGGAAGAAAAAAAATTAAGTTACATGTCTTTAATTATTTTAAGTCAGTTATAAAGTAAAAATACTGTAAAATGGTAAAAAATTAAACATTTTTCTAAATTTTTCAGAAAATTTAAATGAAATTTATCTGAAACGGTTAATACTACATAAAGCTTCGACAAAATATTTTATAGACAAAATACAATTGTGACTATAATCCTTGAAACGATAAAAAAAAAATAGAATGTATAACCTGTTGAATAATTTAATATAAATTTTAAAATATTTGTGTAAAAGCTTTCTTAAAAATTCGTCTGGTCCTTTACAAATATATCACACAAATAAAAAAAAAATTTAGGCCATATCTTGGTCAGTGTTATTTGAAACACTCCGAGAAAAATTCACACGAAAATTGTAATATTTGAAAAGAAGGAAAAAATCTTATTGCCTTTTTACTATCTTAGGTGGAAACTTATTTCTGTTTTAATCGATTCTTAAAAAATAATAAAGGTTTGATAAACTTGTTTCTTGAAGATTTTTTATTCCAGTTGCACTTAAGATATTTCATTGGGGGAAAAATATCTTAACTTACGGTTTCAATGACGCACAAGCAACGTGAAAAATATTTTATACACTCAAAAGAACGTGCAGTAATGTTATCAAATAAACAAAAACTTTCTGAAACTTCTGGGAAACTGAAACTGTTTTTCAAAATTGACTTTTTGAGCACAGGTGGATACCTTAAAAATGCTCCCGGATAAGATGCTTTTTATTTCATTCTTATTTGCAATACATGTTAAGTAGCTATGGACATTTTCCTTCTAATAGAAGCGTTAAAGATAAAAAAAAAAAAAAACCCAACATTATTAGTAAAATTACTTTAGTTCCTCTATTGGTTATCAAACTACTGCTTTTTTTTAATAATAAGTTTGCCAGTTGTTTTGCTCATACTTCTGTATCTCCCTTATGTTAAAAATAACATTCAATACCCCTCAAAGAAAAACAAATTAAACGTATCATGAGATGTAATGCAATTTCAAAAAATAGCCATTGAAAATAATATCAATTTATTCTATAATTGAATCGATCAAAATAATTAAAGACGTAGATAGATTAAAAATATATTTATTACTAAGATTCTCAAATGGTATGTTATTGAAAAAGATGATGATAATTAGCATTGTAAGTGTGGGAAAGTTCTTGCCCACCTCAAATATTTTTTATGTATAATGATATGCTTCCTGGACCAGTTTTAAATTGCTTTAAACTTATTTAACCCGATGACAACTATGATAATGTATTTGTCTACTAGTAGCAATGCTAACAAAACGCAATTCGTAGAACTCTAAGATTATAGGATCTTTTTGTTATTCGTGTACATGTTTATGAAGAAAATTGTTTCTGAGAGATATTTTGAGAATTCATATGCAAGAGGAGAATCGAAAACAATATATGATAAGGAATAAAATTTTGCCCTTAAAAATAAAATGTCGATTTTGTGTGTATAGTTAATTGTAAAAAACACTCTTTAATATTAAAATCTGTTTTGCAAGTCTAAGTTAATTAAATGATATACTGCTTTGAAATGTGAATACTTAAAAAAATTATAGTACAAATTTATCGACATCAAATTAACAAGTCAAAGACGCGTATATAATAACATCAGTTCTGGAGAAAAAAAAATTTCATTATTTTAAAAATTCAATTTAAATATAAAATAATACAAACAGTGCCCTAAGATAGTCGCAATAAGCTTTATTTCTTTTTCTGTTACAGCATAAGTGCAATTTAAAAAAATGCTCGAAACAAGGTAAGAAATCATAAATAATAATTAAAAAAATAGCTAGATTTTTATGACTGTTTTACCTTAAAAGTTACAATTTCATAATTTTTATTACGGATCTTTTAGGGGGAGGAGGTGATCATAAGAGTTTCTGGTCAAGTTTTTTTCTAGTCAAGTCACACTAGAAAAAAAAATCAACACTATCTCTTTAATTTTAACTGAAACTACTTCTTTACTACAACTTCTTTAAAAAAGTGAACAACTTCTTTAAAAAGTCAATTTTAGCAGAGCTATGTGGTGAGGGAATTTAAAGACAATCGTCAAATTGATTATTTAAGGTTTTATATGTACGGTATTCTATAGTGTATTTGCATAAAAAAGCATATTTGGAAATAAAGTTTTTGCTTAAAAGAAAGTTTTAGGACAATTTGTGTCAGACCACGTTTTAAATCATTGCTATCAGCAACTTGTCAATTTATTTTTCAAAAAAAAATACGAAGCACTCAAATTTAAAATCATTGTATTTTAGTTATTTTTACGATATCATGTTATTTTTTAGTTAAAGTGAGTTAGACTCAGGGGAACAGTTTGTAAATTGCCTTTTTGAATAACAGGAGCTGCCCAAAATAGAAATCCTTTCACTTTTAAAATAAATTTGGAAATAAAGTTTTTGCTTAAAAGAAAGTTTTAAGATAATTTGTTACATCCCTTTATCATTTTATGATTCCTGATCTTATATATATATATATTTAATTTATACTGATACTCTGTATTCAATATCAAAATAAATAAACCTCATTGCTACCAAACACTAAATTATAGGCACCTTGCATAATTAGTTCGTTATTCTTATATATGACTTTGAGAGTTTATAATACTTTGAATGGAGTAATTGTGTTTAAATTATAACATTGTTCACTTTTTTTATAATTAACTCCGTTGAGAAGTTATTGCACAATTTATAAAGTTGTGTTTTAATAATATTTTTAATATATATTACTGAAAAATTATTTTTAATAGTACTATTAAATAAATATATCACCAGGGGCCAATTTAGAAAATTGCTAGAGGTGCACAACGCAGACGGAGACCCCCTCCATTGATGATAGTTGGTGTTAATTCAATATTAAAAACAATTTTGATTACTGTCTTGATTAAATTTATGTCAAGATTTTATTATTTTAAATAACCGATGAGTTATAAAAATATATTATCATATTTTATGGCTTTGAACAAGAGCACTGAGCAGAATATTGATAGTTAACAATAATTCCTAATTTGTCCAGCATTTTGGGGGGCCCGAAATATTCTTTGACCCTATGCATGGGCCTTATGGGAAATAAGGCCTTGGATATCACTGCCCATCCCCACTCAATATAACTCAATTCCACAGCATATCCACAAATCAGTATCTAGACATTAACACCCGTAGAGCAAATATCCAGTAGTACCACATTACACCGCACAAATGACCTCCCCTAAAAAAAAAAAAAAAAACGACACCATCTCCACCAAAACTCCATAAATTACACTTTCCACCTTTCTCCAGCAAAACAACCATTCCACGCAATCCTGATTTTCCTCACACACATCTCAAATAAATCAGCAGCACCGCCACAGAGAGAGAAAGAGTAGAATATCTGAAAGAAACAAGACGCCTACGGGGTCCTTCTACAGGTGCCAAAGGCAAGATGGAAAAGAAGTTAAGAAAGAAGCTTTAAAAAAAAAAAAAAAAAAAAAAAAACAGTAAAGTAACTCTCAATCCTCGTCAGGTAGCAGTCCTTGAGAGGTGTTCTTCTGCCTCCATGCTTTATTAGCTCTTGCAGGTGCACACATGCTGGAAGTGGGTTTTTGCTCTTTGAGTAAGTGGTCCGGTCGTCTGCTGAAGACGTTGATGTATTTCGGGATCGATACACGAGGTATTTTGTAAGGGGGAGAATTTTTTGTCAGGTTTGACTTGGTACTCCTCCCACGTCGCTGAGCTTAAGAATGAAAACTGCTACCAACTGAGAATAATCAGTGCTGTGGAAGCTTATTTGTTGGCGAAAACACATACCAAGTAAAAACGACTTGGATATGTGCAAAAAACTTTAAATTCTTGACTATTTGACTTGGCCTGCCAAGTCACCAATTGCATGGCAAGTTGTCCAATGTGAGCAGTATCACAACTGAGAATAATCATTTCAATGGAAACTGATGCACATACCAAATAAAACACTTGATTTGTGCTAGAAACTTAGAACTCTTAATTGAGAGCTAATCACTTTAACGAAACTTATTTGTTAACGAAAACACATACCAAATAAAAATTATTGATCTGTGAAAGAAAAACATCTGCTGAGCAATTTAATTTATACGGGTAATGTGTTTGCTAGCTTCGAATGTATTGCTTTTTATTGAGAGTCATTTCTACAACAGTTTTATAAAACAATTTAATTTATTCTACTTGCCTGACAGTGAGCGATACATAGCACACAAAATCTGATGTAAGAAACTGCAGACCCAGATCTATTTTATGTACTTGGGAAAAAAAATTGTAGAACTTTGAAACAAACTGGATTGTGACCGTTGCTGCCACTAAAAGGACATTTCTTTACACGTTTGTACCGAGGTACATCAGGTCTTGGAATCTTTCATAGACAAAAAATATCGCCTTGTTGACGAGGTTAACAATAAGCTTGGTGGGAAAATATGTCAAGTGAAATTTATATTACTAATATTCATTTATGAGTTCAAATATTCATATCATATTTGAACTATTCATTTATGAAAAGAAAAGTATTCAATATTTGACAAAATATTAGGTTTTATTCATAATCACCAGGAGATATGAAAAAATATTGGATTTGATATGCGAATTCAGTTTATGCCTACAATGCTTTTCTACAAATTTTTAATGTGAAGGATTTAAAATTTATTTATTATATTATTACGATGTTCTTCCCATTTTAGCTTCTACACTACACTAATGTAGTGAGAAGCTTATACAAAGGCATCACTGTCCGTCTATCTCTCTAAAGTCAGTATTCTTAGACAAAACTGCAAATGTCATCTATACATCTAAAACGTCAAATGTAAAGCCTCATCGCAATGAGTTCCGATTCCCAATCAATTTGCAATACATTAAGTCTAAACTATAAATGCTGTTGCCATGTGTAATATATCAGTTTAAAGGTCTCGATAAATTAGTACGAATGCATAAAATTTAATTAAAAATAATTAAAACCTAAAGTGGTTCAAAGTTCGTCTGGAATAATACTTTTATAGTAATTCTATGGGAGAAAAAACATTTTGGCTTTGAATAAAAACATCGGGATAGAATGTGTATGGCCAGTAATAAATGTTCTCGGCAAGGGTCTCTAAGATTGTGATACCACAATAAAACATCTGTAAAAGCGGTTTTTGTGGCAGTTACTTTTGAAATGCAATTTGTTTATAATTAACTCTTATTAGAGGAATTTGTTAATAGAAGCACTTTCTTTAAAGTTGGGGCAAAGCTCACTGTCAATTTTATAAATATTATATACCCATCCACTTCAAACTGCGTCACTGCGTGCACCAGAATGATTTAACAATGAATGCACTCAATTGCACTCAATGAATGCACTCTTGTAATAAAAATGCAAAAGCTGCTGATAAAAAACACATGCGACACTTCCTGTATTTTTGTTTCCAAAATCTTAACACATACCTCTCTCAACCAAAAACAGACGAAATGCTTCTTCAGCATGTTCCCTTCATCGGTTTTTATCATAGGTTTTTATGCTTCTCCAGGGTTTCTTGCCTAAACAGGGACGGAGACCTTTTTTTTACGATGCAGGAACGTCAATGGTTTGAAAGACAGGTTTCAAACACGTGTGGGCCCATAAAACAAGCAAAATACCACAAGTAAAATTGACGTATTTAACTGTTGGAGACCTTTCTGAATGTTATGTGTTATGGGTGCACTCTATAAACCCGTGTAATCCGTTAGGATCCGTCATCCGTCAGGATTATATTCTTATGGCTTTCCATTAGTTTGTGTTACTGTTATTGAAAGATTGTTTTAACTGTGCAGCTGGAACGGAAAAATTGTCGACATTCAATTTAACATTATCTTTTATCGGAAATACCCAGCTTCCAAATATTAGCAGCCTTGAGCAAAGCTGCTAATATTACGTTTTGCGATAACAGTTCATATATTTATTTGTTTGAATCAGAATATATGATGTTGTAAATCTTAATAGATTTTAAACTTACACATTATAAGGTTTGATTATTGCTTTAAAAAAATAGTATTTGATCAAGCATAAAATACAAATATTTTTTTAAAAACCAGGAAAATTCACTAATATTCTATTAGTATTCTTATTTTATCTAAGAGCGAATTAATTTAAATACAATTACTGCATTGTAGTATGGAAATCTTAATGATATCAATTTATAATTTTTATAATTTTTTTTTTTTTTTTTTTTTTTTTTTTTTTTTTAAATTAATACTTTAAAAAAAAATCATTTCCTAAAAGTGTAATTTATTATTATGTTGTTATTTATAAAAACATTATAGTAAACTTTCTAATACAAATTACTTTTGAGAATATTATGTTTTGACTCAGAAACTTCATCTTCTACTTAACTTTCATTTATGCCCGTTTTAAGAAAGAATCACAAAATTAAATGAACTACAAGATAAAAGCGTACGATCATGAGTACAAGTGACACCCGTAAATGCGTCTTAAATGAAAAATCAACGACAAATTTGTATTCTCTACAAGATCAGCAGTAAAAGTTGCGAACAAAACTATTAATTTCCCACGCAGATGGGTTATCGCTGTTACTTTTTCACTGCTACCTTATCACTTTTTCACTTCGCGCAACAAGAAAGACGCAATACCTTAGTTGCGTGACGATAAAAATTTCACCAAACCATAATATATCACGAATGTACTTTTCAAATGAAATACGCAGAACATTTGAGGAAACATCTGTCCAATAAAGTAAGAGAACTATTGTAACTGTTCTTTACATTAATAGTATTTCAATTTAGATAAGATATCTATGTATTTCATGCAGTACAATAAATTTAACTAAAAAAAATACTTCGAAAACATCTGGAAAGATTTAAGGATTAGAAACGTGCTATCAGAAGTGCCTTGATTATAATCCCGATTTAAATAAGAAATTTCATTCCAGAATTGTCGCTTGCTACAAATTACCATTTAAGCTATAATTGTTTAAAAATTGTTTTGGAAGAGTTTCCATATAAATAGCATATTGAATATGACACAGAAATTTCATTCTTTAAAGATGATTAAACTTAGCATTTCCATTTTTTTTAAATAGGAATTTTATAATTTGTTTCATTTAATCTATATATTTTTTTATTTACAATAGCTTAGATATAAAATTAATCTAAATATTCGAAAGCATATTAAATATTTCATATCGAATATTAATTCAATTTTCTTAGGAATTGTTTTTGTTCTTATTGTAAGTTAAAGTATTTTTCTTTATCTGAAAGCTCTTTTTAATTAGCCTCTTAAAAATTGGGGGAAAATACTCATTCAAATATATGCCATATGAACCGTTAATTACTCATAAACTAATTCATTAAAATAAATGCATAGGAAAATACCTTATTATTAATCGTATTTTTTAAGTATGAAGCAATAAAAGATACTTTTAGTACTCAAGGTTACTAAGCAGAAAACTGAAGTATTAAAAAATATAATTAAATGTTCGCAAAGTAACTATCGGTTACTTATACTTAATAATAGGTGTATCAAATAACTATCAATTATTTGTTTCAACTATTTTCCCAACCTCTTTTGCTATGCACAAATAATTAAAGCAAAATGTTGCAACAAGTCAATTGATTCGGCATGCATTTCAGGTAACAAACGGCAACAACTGCCAATAAAATATGTCCTCTTCACATTTTAAGATGACGTTCCTGATAGGCAACAGTGAAAATAACAATGTACCTCACGCATGATATACTTTCTCCGCAATAATCCCCATGTTAAAGTGTAGCTTGTAAACTGCATGACCGTTTGTCAAAGGAATTACATAGAACAGATATGCGCACGTGATTCGAATGTTTTACATTACGTGTTCTCCATTATACCTTCCATAACTTAAGACGAAGAGCCTACCAGTATACTATTCCTAATGAAGCATGGCGTGCTGCAACCTAATGAATTATGTGAGTGAAAGCAGTACTGTCAGACAGTGTAAGCCACGTGAATATATGGCGAGAAATTCCAGAAAGGAGTAATCCTCTCAACTAACTTGAAACTTTGGTTCTAAATTCGTTCTGTTTAGATCGTTAAAAGTAAAGTCAGTGAATTTCGAGAACTGGTTACACAAAGAACATGTTGATGGTACAAAAATTTCCCCCGTTTTCAAGATACTCTTATTCATGAACGTTGAAATGAATTCTACTGAGTAACACCACAAATACAATTTTAATTTTTTAATACATTATTTGCAATATCGATTTTATTTTTAAAAGAGAGTATAAAACTATTCTACCAATCATTATATTCTATTTCTGGTTTTTGCCTTGCCTTCAAACAACCATTTTGTCAGTTTTAATTTTTATTAATTCTGTTTTTCTTCTAAAAATTATTTCAATGTTTTTAATTTCTTTTAACATGCATTGACTTTCAATTTGCTTGTATAAGTTATTTTTTAGAAAGACAAGCAATTTGTAATACTGTTTGCAAATAAAACGCTTAATTTAGAACTTACGGATGAGATGAATGACCAGGAATTATTCAACTTACAATAAGTATACAAAGAAAAATTTATAAAACTTAATTGCAAAATAATTCTAGCGGAAGTGTAGAGCAAATATATCCATCAGTTTGTAATAGAAAAATATACATTTTATCATAATAAAAAATTGTTAAATAGTTTCTAAAGTTAAGATTTTGTTACATTGCGAATTGATTGATATACTATATAAGAGACTGCTCCATATTAACTTTTATTTTGGTACTATCCTTTCAGTAATTTTTTTAAGTATTTTCCCTTTGTATAAATACTCCAAGAACACTGATATTAATAATACCATCTAATAATTCCTTGAATTATGATCGGTTTTCTTAAAATGCTGTGGTAGATTAACAAAGCAGTAAATACCAATTAGTAAGGTTGATTCTCATGTAAAATTTATAATCACATACAGTTTTTTAGGGTTGCTTATGATTGATATGTACCTATACTAGTAAAACATCGTTTATCCAAAATAATACAGGTTACAACATAAATTTTGAAAAAAGCTATATTCCCAGATTTATCATTATTGACATTCAATTCTTTATCTAAACTATGAATAAAATTAAGAGTCTAAAACCAGGCCTTGACAAACGCAATTTATGCGTTTCATGGCTGTAAAGTTTGTCGATTACAGAGTTGAGTTTAGATTAAAATGAAAATATTCGCTAAAACGATACTGGAATCCCAAAAATTCATCAGTATGACAAATTTCAATTAATCAATGACTGTTTTAATAAACAGACAATTTTAAATTATTGAAACAATTAAAATTTTTAAATAATAAATAGCTGTACTTGTTATAAACAGATTTAAGCAGGCGATGTCCCACTTAAATAATTCATAAATAGATGACTTTGCCGTCCTTACTTCGGCAATATAAAAACTCTCACAACTTAAAGAGACAAAATACTCACCAAAAAGACGACAAAAAGATTTCAGTTCAATTCAACGCTTAGAAGTTCTACAATCCCTGATTTCAAAAATGACTAGACATTTCGTCGATTGGGACAGATAGTCTTGTTTCGATTGTTAGACTGCCTGGAAAGATTTTTGTATGTCTTCTCTCGTTCCAGAGTTGATAGGTGAAAGCCTTCAGCTAGTGTAAGTCGGTTTGGTGAAACAAATCTTCCAAAGAGAATTTCTTCCATTTGAGAGGCATATTCATAAGTGGCTTTTATTTGACACCCCAAATCACTCTCTAATGATGAATTCATTGATTTTTTAGACTCTAAATACAGCTAGTGAATACTGCATTCTTGGTTATTGATTTAAAGCTAAAAGAGGTTTGACAATCATCATGGACACCTAAATTATCAACTTCTAAACTAATTGGCTTCTATTGTTTATCAAGCGTAACTAATAACAGAGCATTAGATGCGGCACGGTATGGTATGAGGGCATTCAAATGGCTTCATATCACTGATCTTTAAGTGAAACTCTTCGATAGTGTATGCTTGGTTATTGATTTTGAAGCCGAAGAAGACTTAACAATGTCGTTGTTGTTGTTGTTGTTAATAATAATCTCCTATCTAGTCTGACGGAGTCAGACCAGAGCAAGGAATCCGTTGACTTTGATAAAGTCCATGAACAAGAGGGGAGAAGAATGAATCTCCTCTCACATTAGTCCTAGACATTTCAAGATGTGATCAGGCGATGCCTGATGTCGCTGGCATTTAGGGCAAAGAGGGTAGATCTTGTTGCCCTCAAAATATGTAAGGCATTTTAGGTGACCACTGGCAAGTCGAGAAAGACATGTACTGGACTGCCTGTGGCAAATAAGGAATACGGAGAGTCCCGCCTTTCTTCCTTTATACCAGTGGTGAGTGTGCGGCGTCAGCCACTTCGCTTTGATTTGGTCCTTTTTCTGAGAAAAAAAAGTTCTTGAAAAGTATTCTCTAAAGAGGAAAGGACGGGATGACTTGAGCCCTCATTTGCAAGATTGTCGGCCAATTCATTTCCGGGAATATTGACATGCGAGGGAATCCATTGAAAGAGACTTAACAATAACTATAGTGATTCATATTGGCAAGATCCTGCCGAAACTAGTTAGAATGTGTTTGTAACCATGGGCAACCTATTTCGTAGCAAAAATAAGGAGAAGTATTTAATTTGCTTCACCTGCTTGCAAAGCAGAAACCGCTATAAGAAGTAAGAATAAGCTATCTAGAAGTTGTGGTTATAGATCAGTGAGCACAGTATTGTGGTATTTCAATTGGCTTCATCTGCTTGCAGAGACCACTTATGAACAATCCAGTTAGAGCGGACACACACTTACGGCGATGGCACAGCAGCGGCTAAAACATGATAATTTGATGAATGTCGAAAAGAGGGAAAATGCACTGAAATCTTAAGGAGAGTGGGATTTGTAAAGGGTTGGAAAAACTGTCACCTTAATTGTGACAGTTACCTCTCCCCTTACAAATCCCACCCTCCTTAAGATATCAATGCATTTTCTTCCCTTTCGACATTCAACAAACTAAGACCAAGGGTCAAAAAGAAAGGCTTGTAGCCGCTGCCGTGCAGGTGTGTCCCCGCACTTAGGAGATCAGTGGATGAGTTAAAGAATTCGTCGCCAGTTGAGTTTCTTTGAGCTTCTAGTCTTTTTTTGCGGTGTGCTTCGAGTGCAGATCTTGTGCTATGTAAAATTCAATGTCACCAACTAATTTTTTTTTTCTCTTTTCTTCCAGCAGCCTTACAACAAGAGAGTGTGATTGAGAGACACGTGTTCTCCGGGGTTCAGATCCCGGGCACGGAGTGGAAGATGAAGGGCCATCGCGGAGTGAGGGGACACCGCATCAGCTACCGCTACCGGGTGCTGTGCTCGCCCCACTACTACGACTACTCGTGCGCCAAGTTCTGCAGGCCCAGAGACGACAGGTTCGGACATTATCTGTGCGACGAGCAAGGGGACAAAGTATGCTTGGATGGATGGCAGGGGCCGAATTGCGAGACAGGTGGGTTGTCTTACTTTATTTAATTTATTTGGGTGGTTCTTTTTCAATCAGAACATCCCTTGAAAAGCACACATTGTAATTGAAAGGTTATCGAATTTTTAACCATCTAGAAAGGGTTTGTTGCATTTCTTAAAGTGTGGTCTTCAGGTTTTTCCTGCTTTATGTACTTGGATAAAAAAAATCATTGAACACAATATCTGCCAAAATGCCACATCTTAAAAGAAATAAAGCCAAAATGCATTATATTTTAATACTAATTTAATGGGGCTAAAATATTTTATTAGAAAATAAAAACTCAAATAATGACAGGATCTTATATTCTTAAAATAGAAAAATAATATTAGTAAACTCTTTTTAATGGTAATTAGTAAAAACAGCTTCATTTTGTTCGGTACCTCAAAAATGAACGAGCCTGTCACAATTGGGCGACTTTACAAGAAATTAAAAACGCAGCATTTTACTCCCTATTGGGCTTGATATATAACGCTTTTATAACTATCTCTAAAAGTTTTTGGCATTTGTTTAGGGAATTACGATGTTAGAGATTGGTAGAAAACGAACTTTTAAGACTGAATCTGCAATAAAACAAAAGTAGCGAACTTTAGACTAAGGTTTTTTTTTGTTTTTTTTTGTTCGTTCTGCAGAATGCTTCATAAATCAGCTTCTACTATTCTTGCCATCTACTTACTATTTAAAATAATTGAATTCCTGCTGTCTGTGTAAAAATCCATTCTTTAGTGGTTAAACCATTCCTACTAACTCTGTAATACGGGAAGATATTGCTTAGTGGTTGAAAAAAGGATTTTACAATACTTTGTCGCCCATCATTGAATATGTTTTTCGGAAAAAATTTACTGTTTAATAAAATTACTTCAGTTATTGGTAGTCATATGAGTTATTTAGTCCTTTTGTTGTATTTTTAATTGCTATTCTACCTAGCCTTTTAGTCCGATAAATATTATTAAAGAATATAAATTTTTAATTGAAACATTTATAATATAGACTCACTTTACATGCAATATATTTCTAAATATTGATCAAATGTTTCAAAAACATTTTTTAGAAAAAAAAAAAAAAAAAACGTGACTTGCAGTGAATAATAATTTTTGTTCACAACAGCCTTTAATTATGCTTCTAGTTTACAAATTGATTTGAACATAGCATAACGCCTTTTTTTCTTTTTTGTTTTAGCCGTGTGCAAATTGGGATGCCATCCTGAGCATGGATATTGTAACACACCTGGTGAATGCTTGTAAGTAGCTTTTATTAAAACATTTTATTTTTTCTTTATTACATTACTGTGGTACTTTAAATCTTACACTTTGAAATACACTATATATTCTACTACCCTTAAAAAAATCCTAACACGGGCACAAATTGTGTATGCACAAAACATGTATTAGAAAAAATTAAGTTTGAAGGAAATATATTTCAGAAATAGCCGCATAAGTTTTACCGTTGTAGGACGTTTAATTCTTTAAATTTTTCTGAGCTATTTACGATCTATCCATTCAATGCATTTTTCGTTCGTTTTTTAAAGTTGTATTTTAATTAAGTAAATATAATCTGTATAGTAATTACTTTTTTATTTTTCTTTCGACCAATTCGTTATAGCCCTGTCTTTTTATCATGAGATCTTTACGTAGTAATAATTACCCAAACTTCAAAATAAAATAATGAATTTTAGATACTCTTCTCTTTAATGGTAAAAACTTTTGACTTCTAGGAGGCGCAATAAAACAAAATTTATTTGAATTTTTTAAGTTGTAGTTTTACTCTATTACAGTAATTCCTCATATATTTCCTCAAGTACAAATTGATATCTGCCTTTAATTTTACACAATGAGCTATTCAAAACTTTTTTAAATCTGTTTCATTGCAAACCACCAATGGAGAATAATGAAACACGCTAACTGGACTATGAAACAACTATTTTTTTGCAACGAAAATTGTTTAAACAAGTACATTTTGCTGAATTTTTATTAGCTGAAAAAACTATAACTTATTTGCATGGCTCATATCCAAAATTTCCCTGAATATGTTATTTATTTATACATTGGTCATACATTTTCATGTTTTCCTTTAATATTTATAACAGTTTTCCGTATTCTACACGGTGAGTCTTATTAATACGTTTAATCCCCCCCCCCTTCTCCCCCCCCCCCCCCCCCCCCTCTTACCTTCTTTCCTTCAAAAGTAAAACAAAGTACCCAAAATGTCATATATCTTCATTTAAAGTTGTAATGCATTTTATTTTTTTTAAATTGAAAAGAACAGAGCCCTCATGCAATATGTTGCTTAGTAGGTTAAATGAAGCTAAAGAGTTAAACGAATCAACTAAAATCTATTTACACTTACCGTAAATTCAAAAAGCTGACGATGAATTACTTTGAAAAGCTCAGTTACCCTCACAGGTTTCCAACAAGAACTGATGCTGGTAGTACCAAAACAAGTCAATATGCGAGAATGTTAACTACAGTACGATCTCTTGATAAACATAGAATTAGTTTTTCATTTTAAAAGTTACAAGTCCTGTTTTACAGTGCCGCATGCTCTCTTTAAATTTTACTTATTGTACCTATTATTCTTCACCCAGGACTACTTGAAATGTTATTAAATTTGCTGTAATGAACTCCTAACAAACTTAAATTCACCTTACTGTTCAAAAGGACAAGTTTTCCCTATTGTAATAACTTTGCATTGACCGAATCGAAAAATGCCGACTGAACTAACTCTGCAAACATGCCGATTTACTATGAATCATTAATTATCTGTTGATATTTAGGAAAGCGTGATTCTTACCTTGTCATAATGTTTGCTAAACGTTTAGTTACGTGAATAATGAAGTCAAAGATAGTCAATCAAGTACTGCTATTAACATTCTTTTTTAACCTCTTCAATACGTCAACAACTTGATGTTAGTTTGCTGTTTATATATGTGGTACCTAATGCGCAGATTAATCTTCATTTTCAACTGTTTTTATGATCTTACTCGTCTATTTACTGGATATGTTTTATTTCTGGTCACGAAGTTCGACTTGGTTGTAAAATGAATTAATGTTTTACTTTTGAGTTCAAAAACTTTTTAAGGCCTGCAGTTACTTATTAAATATTTTCTGGAGGAAAATGTTACGTGACAACCGACAAAACAGTTTTAGATTTTAGAGTAAAAACAGTTGCAATTTTAGAGTTGTTGAATGTTGCATTCATTATAAAAGGAAAATTTTCGTTTTCAGCAACTCGGTGCTGCCTCAATCGAACGTTCAACTATAATTTATACTATATGTCGACTTATTTAACTATTGACTAGAAACTAATCTAAATCTTCTAATAATGTGCATCTAATAAGCTTTTTATATTAAATAACCTATCCTCCTCACACGTGTATTTGAATAGAAACTAAATTAAAGTGTCAATGAAATATTCTGTATAAATTATAGAATCATATTTTCGAATTTCATGTGAATACAACTCGCTTCAATTGCTATAATTATTTACTGCACAAGTTACTATCTGAAGTTTATTAAAACACTTATAAAAATTCAAAAATCTAATTGATGGCATTTGTTAAAAAAAAATTATTATAATAATAATAGTAATAATAATAATTCCTTTATAACATTTAAAGTCTGCGTCATTGAATTTATATTTTTTAATCAAACAGGTAAATTTAATAACTTAAATTGCCTACTCTGAACCTATTGATAGAAGTTGGAAGGGAAATGAATTCATGTGAAAACCTTTTTTTTTACATGTCAGCTGATAAATGCAAATGTATACAATATAAATTTGACTTAATGCTAGCATTAAGAAGCTTCTTTAAGAAGCATCTTAATTTTTCTTTGGGACGAAAAGTATAATCGAGCAACATTTTCAAATATGTTATTTAATGTAATTCTTGAAATTAAACGTCTTATCACGAGTCACCTTTCAACTATAAAGATAAGTTTCCTGTCGTATATAGTATTTATAATCGAGAATCGTGTTTAGTGAAGCGATGTGGTACCAAGACCAAAACGAAAGTGTCAACCCATATCGCATGCTAAGTGAGGATGCGACTGTATTTATCGAGCAAAGAAGATAAGTTTACCATCCAGGTGTAATATAGAGCAGGAAATACACATATCTTAAGTCATGATAAATGGTGTTCCTCTCTTCGGTCTACCAAGCTAGTCAGGATGTCTTTGACCAAATTAGTATTACTTGTATTCCAAACTAATCATTGCATTTTGTAGAGATTTTCCTTTAAACATTCTAAAATTATATTATGATGTTGAATTCTGTTTGACATTTTATTTGAAAAATTTTCGACGACAATTCAATATCAGTGTCTTCGACAGTTCTATATAGTATTCACCAAATTTAATTTCAAAATTTTAGATGGGAGAGGAAAAATTTACTCACGTATAATATTTGAAGTCACAGTGAGTACGTTTTCTGCTTTATTTAAAAAAAAAATACATATCCAGTATTAAAAATAAATTATATTTTTATATCACTTTAAATTTTTATTGATTTATATATATCACTAGCAAAAAACAGACGTTTAGATTATCATATTTCAAATATCATCAGCAAAATAAATAATTGTATATATGAAATATTCTACCATTACAGAAACTTTTTATTTTGAATAAACTTCTATGTGATTTTAAAGACATGCATTCTTAAATGTGTAACGTTCAGATCATATCTTTAAATTAAAACTATTTATTTTTGTGTAACAATTTAATGAAATTTTGCTTAACAACCCTAGTCATTTGGATATCTTGCCTAAAAGTCACTTGAAGGAAAAAACCAATGGCTTGAATTAATGAATCATTGTAAATATCTAATGAATCCTTGTAGAATTTGTCATTGACAAATTATCCCACTGCTTCCGATTTTACATAGTAATTCATTACTAAATATCCTAATGCACCAAGTCCATGCTGAATTTAAAATGCTTCCCTTTTTAGGACGAAATTCCTTCAACTATCATGTCTCTTTAAGTATGCTGTATAAAAATTAAAAAAAAAAAAAAAATCTCTAATAAATAATGTTTAACAACACAAAACCCTTGTCTAAATTATAAATATCAATTAATTCAACCGGACGTACCCTGTCAACAATTTCATTTAGTTTCTAAAATAAATTCTAATTTTAGCTGAAGTAGAACTACCCAAGAATTGGACAATCTAAATTCTCTAACTTTTAATTTTTATCTTTAAAATTTTTACTACGAAAAATTATCATCCGATTTTTAAAAAATGTTCATTTTTTAATATTTAGACATTCTAAACCTATTCTTAATTAAAATGCTAATTTTTTACGAATGAATGAATTTTACCAAGCAACTTTATTCCTTTAGATTTCTTACACACCCTACAGACAATAGTATCGTCTTATCAGTTATTATTAATAATACCTAGAATTGCTCTAGTACTTGCACAGTTCAAACTGTCTTTCATTAAATAGAAGTATTTACCTTATTCATTTTACCCAATTGGTCATTACTAAAAATATTTATTATTTTAAACCGGTGAGTGAATTAGCTATTTTTTTACACGAATGTACGAGGATTGTCTTAAAACTCGATACCATACAAGAAGTTTCTTAAGAAGAAATGATGTTTGGTAACAAAAACCCCAAGTCGAGATTGTCAATGCCGATTGGACACACCCACCCAGACAATCGAACCCGCTCCGATTTAATAATCACATCCAACAAACTGCCCACCACGTGAATGACCCAGAAATGAAAATAAAAACTATATCGTTCCTGAGCCCGCATGACCACTGTAGCGTGTCCAGTCGAAAGGGACGAAGAATTTCTTCCCGTGGGAATTTTTTCACAAACTTCAAGAAGCCAAGTTCGTGACCCTAAGAGGTGGCCAGGTTGCGGTAGCCAAGTCGCCACAGTTGGTCGGAACTCTGTGACAGACGAGTCGATTAAGTGACGCGAGTGACTTGATGTCCGCGATGCTATCGTGGATGGTTTCAACAGGATTTCTAACTTGGTAGGTTTTCTGGCCCACTAAATTTCGACGGTGGGGGGGATTGTGATGGAAGATGAACTCGGAGATGTTGGCGGGTGGTCTAGTGTGGTGATGGGCTGCTATTTCTTAGGGACAGAAGTTTCAAAATCTAATTGGCGAGTCCTTATGACTCGCACTTAACTAGCTTTATGCCTTTAGAGAATCAAATATCATGCTAGAAAAGTAATATTTTTTTAATGAAATAAAACGAAATAATACTTGGTGATTACTTTACATATTCCGAAACATAATTTTATAATCATAATTAATAAAGCTAAATCAGATTATGTCAGCATCTGTCACCGAAATGCCACCTCGGCACCCATTTGTCTTGTAGTACGTCAGACCCAGATACCAAACAAGTATAATTTAACGAGATTTAATAACTGAAATGTCCCACATTTATAGTTGATGATATATGAAAACAGAAACTCTTTCTATTCGAAAAGTTTTTATTTTTATTATTATTATTATTATTATTCGCTAATTTGGCAAGTTGTAAAGACGAAGTGTGGAAACTTGTCATCGACTATACAATTTTCCTACCCGATATCTTTATTTGATGCCAAGTAGTGAATTTCCTTATTGAAGCCTGCTTCTGATCGAACTTTAAAGCACTAATAAGTGGAACATGTCTGTAATATTTATAAAGTAGTCTACAGGAATTATGCTTAAGAAATTGCAAATCGACTTCCGGGTGCCATTTAGAATACTCCCTGTCAAATTTATGTTTCATTATCGGTATGGAAACTTCCTGCATTTGTGTGATATATTAAATGAGAGGTCTCAATGAAACCTATCTATTTAATATATCGCACGCACTTGTAATTTTGCTTGAGAATATTAATCTCTAACAGCCAGAAGTGCCTTTATATGCTTTTCTTTACAGTAATGCAGTGTAAAACCAAAAATTATACAGTGCTTTTAGATTTCTGATCATTTAGGTGAGAACATTTTCTCCTTAAAATAATACTAACTTATTATTGTCATAAATATGGAAAATTACGATCAGTACTATAAATTAATTTTTCCTTTACCTAAAAGAAAACTCAATTTTATTAGTTAAATAAACACAAAATGCGATATTGAAAAATAGCATTTACTGTGGATATTCAATGTTATAGCCTATAAAGAAAGGTATAAATGAAAACGAAAGAGCAGATTACTTGAGTCCAAATCTATGACTTGTGGGTGAAAACATGAAATGGTTCCGAGTTTCTTTTAATCCCTTCATTATTTTTCCTCTCAGTATAATGGTGCTTCAGTGCTGGACATTTATCAACAATTACATAATGAGAGTTAAAAGACACCAAACTGTCACCCGTAAACTGATTGGAGTTGCCTTTGTTCCGAATTATTACATTTCCTGAATCACTACTGGATTTATCCCATTTGCTTCTATTACTGTTTGATTGTGGAATGGCTGGTTGCGCCGAAAACACCTTCTGCACTTTAGTTAACGGACTGTTTGGCTCAGATTTTGCTACAATTCTACGCCCAACAGCTGCTGGCTCGGATTTTCCAACCTGGACAGCATACGCTGGTGAAAACCTCGTTTGGTCTATTATTTTCGATCTCAAGCTCTTATGAGAAGAGGTGTTCACATCCGATGAAGTCACAGTGCCACTGTGACTTCGCCCATGTCTGCATAGAGAAATCTCCCCATTGGAGAATGGGAGTTGTCTTGGAGAGCTACGTTTTGTCCGTTTCTGCTTCTGCATCGTCTTTGGAAGGTAACTATGATCTTGGTACATCCACCTCTCCAATTTCATTCTCCTGGCCCCACTGTCACCGTCTCCGTCGAAGTTATGCGTAACCAGCATATTCCAGATTTCGGTATCCGATTTATTTAAATTTGTGTATGGCTCCTTAGAAAATCTGTGATCGATTAGTACCGATTCTACGGTTGATTCTGAGGTCCCCTTTGAGCATTTGGATCTGAGTGTTTCGGTTTCTTGGCTTCTCCTCGTCCAGAAATAATGTATGACTGTAAATACTACCGAAGATAAACTTGCCAGTGAAATAAAAATGAAGAACAGTTCCGTCATGTAGTAAAAGTTGTGACTGATATCAAAAGGACTATTCACGGATTTCTTTTTGCGTGAAGGACTTAGTGGTGCAGGGTAATGTGTCTCTCTGCGCTGAAGTCGAAGCTCCGCCAACCTCATTTTGTCGTGCCAATCGTCGCGTTCTGGCATGGCCGCTGTTTTGAACTTCGCATCAGGATTGAAAGGAAGTGGGTTTCTTCTATGTGTGATTTCGGAATGCGGAATATGTTGCACTCTGACAGAATCTGGTAAAAATAAATTTGTATTTCTTTTCAATGAACTTTCAGCTGATTTTCGAACTTTGGGATTTGACGAGAATTTCCTGCTGTATGTAGCGGAACCTGCAAAGGAAAATGGGTTCCGCTTTACAGTATGCTGCATTGCTCCCGATGACATCGACTTTAAGTTATGTCCATGTTGGTGTGGATGTCTTCTATGCTTTTGCTTCAACGCACTTAACTCCCTGGACGGATTGACATAATTGTTCTGTGCGGAATGATTAATTCTTGAAGTGTGTTTGAAATTTCGTTTGATTCGTTCTTCGGGACGGATTCTATACCTTATTGAGTTCCTTGTATCTCTCTTGATTCTTGGTACCATATGATGTAGCTTAGGTAACTTGAAAGTTATTATTTCATCACGAATACCTCTTACAGTTTTGTGCGTGTGATATATTCCATCTACTGGATAGGGTCTGGATTTTTGTAAATCACTTACCTCAATATTTTCTATTTCTCTTGTGCTGTTAGACTGAGAATGCACTGGTATGATTGCACTGGTAAGGAGCAATATAGATATTATGATGATCATACTTTTGTTAACCCATGTTGAATTGGATGTTTCTTTTTCGGATGAAGGTGTTTTTACATGCCATAAGTAAACTATTATTATATACCAGTTATAACTTTAAAGAACTTTTTCAAGGATATTGTTATAGCTTAGGTTTATGTGTTGTATTCAAGAAATGCTTTTCATTGTTGATTTATTCAACCAATACCACACTAATAGATGGTTGTAGTCTTCAGCATTAACTGAAGGGAATGACAAAACAGCAACAATGGATTATTGTATCAAACAATTGTTAGTAAGAACTAGCTAAAATGAAAGGCTTTTTGAAACAGATTTTCATTTTAATAACTTATTTTTATTAAAGTTATTTTTAACTTTGAAAGGATTTAATTAAAAAAATTTGCAATGAAAACGTATCTTTAACCATTGAAAGATCAGAAACAGTTATAAAAAGAAAGATTTTTGTAATGTAATAAATATTATATGAATATATGTATGATCGAGTATATAATTGTGAGCCAAGTATTCTACGCATGTTCTATTAACACTTGTGGGGGTTTTTTTTGTGTTTTTTTTTTTTAATAGATAATATCAGCATCCGAAAACAATTTTAAAAATATCGGTTATGTACTTTGAAACTTAGATGTAGTATAGTGTAAAGTACATCAATATAATTTGTATAAAAAGTAGTCCAAACATTCCTGGTTGCTTTTTTGAAGTTTTCATAATAAATTTTTGAAATAAGGAAGAGATGATTTTAAATTTAGTTTGTTAAAAATTGCAAATATGAATCAATATTCGCAATTAACTTTGTTCACAACATTATTTGATTTTGGATGTTTTTTTTTTTTTTTTTTTTTCAGTTGACATGAAATGAAGCAAAACTTGTGACTAATCACAATATCACTTTTAGAAATAAACTTAAATATTCAAATTAAAAAAAAAATTATTCACAAACCTTTACAAGATTTTTTCTGAGTTTCGATGTTTTCTGATTTCGATGTTTTCTGATTTCGATGAAGTGTGATGTCTACTATACACAACGATATATAACGATGCCATACATAACGGTGCATAACTATCATGAATCGTTATGTACGGTGGTGTAAAGGCAGCTGTTCTTCACAATGTGTGACGGGAAGGAATAAAATCCCCTTTTGGATTAGCTAATTGAAATTGCAGTTTATTTTTAAAAGTGATTGACCACAAGTTTTGACTGATGAAAATATCTCACTCCAAATTACGTCCTACATGAGGTCCATTGGTATAGAAATATCCTTTTCAAGCAAACTCTGTGACATGTTCAAAATAATTTTGCCCTGTTTGCAAAAGTAATTTTTATGCCATTTTAATGTGTAGCAACACTGATAATTAACAAACTAATAAACAATTTACTTTAATTAAAAAAAAATTTATTTATTTTTATTATTGTTATATGTGTCTTCACATGTTCACATGCAGACTTTTCGTGTCAGGAGGTTTTATGGTTTACTTAATGTCATTTCCAATTGCAAAATTAAATCGAAATTTTTTTGTGAACAGGTGTCGTCCTGGGTGGAAGTCAGAGCTCTGTGATCAGTGCATGCCGTATCCTGGCTGCAAGCACGGCTACTGCAATGGATCTCCGTGGCAGTGTATTTGTGATATTAACTGGGGAGGAATCCTATGTGACGGTGGTAATTTTTTTTTTTTTGTTTTGTTTTTTTCCTTCCCCTTCTCCGAAAATCAACAAATCTAATATGTATTTATTTTACGTTTTGTAAACTCTTTCGAGAGTTTTTACAAACACCACAATCGTTGAAATTCCATTATTGGGCTATAAAACTCTATTTGAGATTCAGAGAAATACAAAATTCGTAACGCACAATATTCATTAATAATCAATTTCAACATTTTTGTGGTGCTGCCATCTATGAAGGAAGAGCGATAACAAAATGGTACTTGTTCCATGTAGAGCGTTTCAAAGCTGTCGAAATAAACATATTACAACTTATAAAATTTCATTGCTACGTTAATGGGCACAATAATTTATACCTTATGTCAAGAGTTCAAAAAATTTTCCACACAATCTGTCTTTTAATGATAAAATTCGAGATTAACTTAAAGGTTTTTAAATTTAATTTCAAGTTTATATCAGACATATGATAATGATAATATATAAATGATAATAAAACCCATTTATATACTTTTATCAACTTTATAGATTTTACTTCTGTGGGAAACTATTTATAATAATATCTAAAGATTTGATACAATTTATTTTTTATCCAGATTTGAATTTTTGTGGAACTCATGAGCCTTGCCAAAATGGAGGAACATGCGTTAATGCAGCTCCTGACCACTACACCTGTAGATGTGCGGATGGATTTTCTGGGACGAACTGTGATATAGGTACTCTTATTTTCTACAAAAATTATACTTTAAAAAATAAAGATGTGAAATTCATAAATTAAGCTGATTGTCTATTCATGGGATTCTTGTATGTGATTTAAATTATTATAATTATCAATCTATAACAAATAACAAATAAATACTTGAAGGTTAAGAAAAACTAACTAAATTTTTTTCTTTTAATAAGCTTTTTGCATGCTCTCAAGTCTTAATGAGCATCTTCGGGAATTGTTGTATTATGGATATGCTTTTGTCTATAAGAGGTTTCCTTCAAAACTTATTTAAACTATTTCAAAAATGTGTAAAAACTCTTCCGATTGTGGAGAATTGTCTAGTTTCAATCGTCAGACTTTTTGCGTTTCCTACAATTCGAGTCGCAAAGGTAGTACTTATAAATACCTAATAAAATTGTCTTGTCACGGATATATTGTTACGATATTCTGGCACATTAAACTCTTCATGTAACTATTGTGTAAAAATAATAATAATTGAGACTGGAAGAAAAAAAAACATTATTTTCAAATGTGTATCTTTCAAAAACTATTCACCAAAAATGCCTGACTTAGGAAGTCCCTTCCACAATTTTTTAAAACCTAAGAAGTTTGGGGTTAAATTAATACAATTTGCATCAATTCATTAATTCAATTTATAGGTGACAAATCTACATTGTTCAACAAACTTCACGAATGTTATTAGTGGGCCTTTTCCATACTTTAGGATACTAGCAAAACTATTTCTGTTTAGCTGTGAAATTTAACTTTACAAAAAGTACATAAATTCGCATCCTATTTCAATCTTACTATTTATTTTCAATTTTTATTATAATACTTGAATTGATGAAGAGATATAATGCCATGTTTATGCTTACTATGTTTTTTTTTTTTTTTTTTTTTTTAGTCGATAACCCTTGTGCTTCCTCACCCTGTCTAAACCAAGGCACATGTTCAGAAATCAACAACACATTTATCTGTACATGCTTACCAGGATGGACAGGAAACCGCTGCCAGATAAGTAAGAAGAATTTATATCTAAACGTACCTCTCACTGTAAATTCATGGGAGCTTTATCGTTTGAATAAACATGCTTGGTATTGTTACTGTATGATTACAGCAGTGGAAGTGTTTAAAATTACGTCAATTTTTAGTTTACAAAATTTAAGAATATTAATTTATTTTTTGTCATTTAATTTTTAGACTATTATCATCTAAAAATCATAACACTTAAAAAATACGTTGTGTAAAGTGCTTGTTCCTGATAATTGTCTTACTAACTCTTTCTTCATTAGACATAAATGAATGTGAATCCGATCCATGCATCAATGGTGGTACGTGCTTAGATCTCGTGAGCGGATACCGATGTCTGTGTGATCCAGGATGGGAAGGAAACCAATGCCAATTCGGTAAGCAAATTCTTTGTATTTCTAACCCAAGCTAACAAATGATTACAAGTTACTTGTTGAACTGTATCCAAATAGCGCTTTGCTTAAAGTAGACACTAAATCTTCCTTCACTTCAAAGACACACATATTTTATTAGATACTATCTCCTTAAAAACTTAAAATAAAAATTTACAAATTTACTGCCTTTAGTGTTTGATGTAAAAAAAGAAATACAAAAATTGTCTTCTTTATACTCTGTAAGAGCTATTTTCAGTTTTATGCTGTAGTTCTTAAAATTAGTTATTATACATGTCACATATTTACCGTGAAATATGACATATTTAAAAATTTATACAGCACAAAAGATGCACTTGTAACAATGATAGAGAAATCATTTATAGTTAGTTCTTTTATAAACCTCCCTGTTTTAGCAATAATAATATTTAACACACAATGGGTGGGTACCAAATACGCTATTTTACCTCGAATTCGCATTTTATAAAACTATAAAACTTATACCAAAAAATCAAAGTTGCTTAATCACTCAATTAAGTAAAGTCAACTCCCTTGTATTTGTACATTATTCGACTGCCCACATCCTCTATATGTCCATAGCACTTTGCACCAGAAAACAAGTTTAATTGGAAATTATCCCTTACCAAATCTAATAAGCACTATGATTGGCGGTGCTCTTCTTTGCAACCAATCAGCTTTTAGTGAGCCTGAATGATTTTTACACTCTCACCAATGTCAGCTAAGCCTACCCTTGGAACAGCCCTGTTAATTACCTGTAACAATTTCATTTGTTCTTCCAGACGCCGACGAATGCAGCACCAGCCCTTGCGTGAACGCACAAGGTTGCCGCAACCTTGTAGGTGACTACCAGTGCTCGTGCCTAGCGGGGTGGTCGGGCAAGAACTGCGACCGGAACCTCAACGACTGCAGGGGCCAGTGCCACAACGGGGCCACCTGCTTCGACTTGGTCAATGACTATCACTGCGCTTGTCTACCCGGATTCACTGGCAGAGAGTGCCAGACCAACATCAATGAATGTGCCAGCGATCCCTGCCTCAATGGTGGAGAGTGTGTGGATCTGATTGCCGATTATAGGTGTCTGTGTGCTGTCGGCTTCAAGGGATATCGGTGTGAAGTAGGTCCTGCTTGTAAAGAATATTTATTTGACCGTAATAATAAGTTCTGTGCAATAGTGTCCTTTGTATGAAATCATTATATTTATGGAAATAATTGTTGGAACTATTTTGCGCAGGGTATTAAAAAAGAAGCCGGATTATTAGGCTTATAACAATGATTTTGTTAGTTTCAGTTAAAATCTTGCTTCGAAAAACAATTCTAAAACGCATTGGAGTTTGTTTTAATTCCAAGGACTAAGACTAAAATGTTTTAAACTTGGTTTTGATAGAGGAGAATCAAACTAAAATGACAAACTGAAGAGAAAAATTACGTTTTATAACGAAGTAAACTACCTTCAACATCATGTGTCCTATTAATTTTAATTGAGAAGCAGTTATTTAAAACAACATTTACTTTTGGCTGCATTTATGAAAATTGGTAATTTTTCAGGCATTTTATCTTTACCCTAAAACAAGTTCATTGTATCAGAACATACCATTTACAATTTTTTATCATAAGAAATTCAGAATGAAGGGGTTATGAAACAACACTATCGAACAAAACAAATTAAAAAAAAAACTCCGGTGTGATTTCTGTGTCAGCCACACACGGGAAAATGTATTTGTACAGTTGCTAAATGTGAATTAACTTTTGTTCTTTCAAAACCAATGTGTATATTTTTTGTAAATTTAAAATGAATTAAAAAATTAAACATAAACATTATTATAGAAAATTTTTAAGTGCAATATTTTCCTTTAGATTGACGACGACCTATGCCATCCTAATCCATGCCATAATGGAGCGTCCTGTATCAACTTGCAGTATGATTACAATTGCGTCTGTCATCAAGGATTTCAAGGAAAAAACTGCTCAGTTCCCAAAGTCCAGTGCCAAAATCCTCCTTGTGAAAGTAAGTCCAAAATACTCTTACATTTTATTTCCCATTTTGTTTTTCTTCAGACTGTTCATTAATATTGACATTTTATATGTTGAATTATATTTTATAATGCATCGCAAAGTATTTTACTTAGTTGGAAATTCTCGAAAAAACAGTTTAATTTTTAAAAGATAGATTTCTAAAAGAAATTTAATTTTTTTGTTGTTTATGCTTTTGCTAATTATCTAATCTAACCTAACAGTAAGGACAAAAATATAACTTAAAATCTTAGCCAAGGTGGTGTTTGTAAATTATAAAACTATGTATCTTGTTAAAATAAACTTCAAATTCAATTTTATTTAATGAATTTTAATTGTGTATTTTAGTGCCTCGAGACCGCTGCGCCACCACAGCCCCCAACTCTTCCAGTAGCCTACGACACATCGCCTCCATCCAGTCAAGCTTATGCGGGGACCACGGCAGATGCGTCAATGACCACATGGGAGGATTCTCATGCCTATGCGATCCCGGATACACGGGAAAATACTGCCACGAAAGTAAGTAGAAGAAAATTAACAACAAAATCCAATGCACAAATAACGCATGACAAGTTTGTTTCCAAAATCGGTCACATTCATTTAAAAAAAAAAAAAACTCATACCAAAATCAGCAATGCTTTACTGCATTGACTTAATCATATTGCATGTAGCAATGCCAACTACATTTTTAAACAAATTTTATCAGGTCAAGTGTGAGTAACACAGTATAGCACATTTTGATGACTTTTAAATAAAATTGGTTTGTCTATTTTGAAAACAAACTCCTCAATGAATGAAAATAATTAACCTACATGTCTCTTAGTAACTACAGTGTGTAATTTTAAAAGCCATTTCTAAAATATAAACTTAAATATCAACACATTTATTTTTTAATGTATTTTGAAGTTGGTACACGTCTCCAAAAATTAGTTCTGTTATCCAATTAATAGATTATTCAATTGCTCCTTTTTAAATCTATGCAATGGAACCCACATAAAAATACTCTTAATTCTTCCTGGGTTATTAATAATCAAATATTATGAGTTGTGATAAGTATGGAAATAAATTTTGATATCGTTTAATTAAAAGATTTTTTATAATAATTTTGAAACAAGTAAAAAGTTAAAGATTTCCGCTTTATCGATTTTTGCGCTATATTAAAGAACTTCTGCCATACCTGACAGTTAATGAAATGTATATTTCAAGGATTATTTTCCCCTTTTTAGATATTAATGACTGTGCATCCTCTCCTTGCAAGAATGGTGGAACCTGTGTTGATGGTCTTAACTCTTTTCAATGTTTTTGTCAAGAAGGATGGGAAGGACGTTTTTGCCAAATAAGTAAGATATTATTGGAACAAATTCTTAAACTTTAATATTATTAGTGCATATTATAAAAAGTTATCTCAACAATCAAAATTTCAAGATATAAACAACAGATTTTTAAAAATAATTACTACTTAGGAGTACTGTAATAATAATTAAAAAAAAAAACTCTTAAAATTGAGTACTTAAAAAAGAAGTTTGTCATAGTTATTTTATATTTTCCCTAATTTCTTATAGATAAAAATGATTGTGATCCAAATCCTTGCAAGAACGATGGAACTTGTATTGACGCCATAGCTGATTATGTGTGCAATTGCAAAGACAAATGGAAAGGGAAAACTTGCAACTCACGTAAGTTCAAATAACAAGTACAAGAAGGCCATCGTTATTTTTAGATCAACTAAATATGTATATTTTTTAGTTAGCCTTGTCTTTCACACATGACATTTCTCTTTTAATTTACAGTGCATTTTCATTGTGATCTCAGTACTTGTCAAAACGGCGGGACCTGCATTGATATGGGAGAAACTTTTCGATGCCATTGCAAATCTGGATGGGAAGGTCACACCTGTCAGATAGGTAAGCACTCAAATCCGGTTTGTTGTCAATTAATTGTGATAACAAAACATTTTCATTATGTAGAAAAAAGAGCGACTTGATTTCTAAATGTATATCGGACGTTGTGATAAAAGCATAGAATACCTAAACTACTAAATATTATAAGTTGGAAATTTTTTAAATTGGACTGGACAGACCACCAGTAAAATTTCCGATTTATTATTTTTCACTAACAGAATTTCCGCTTTGTATAAAGAAACCTGTTTTAATTTTATATAAAAAAAAACTACTTAATCATTTAGAAAAATTCAATAATATTTGTTATCCTTTAATCTAACCTTCCATTTGCAATGCAAAAACTATATGTTGTTATTTCCGTGAGGAATTTAAGGGAAGTGCGTTGTAATAAAATGTGTATCCTGCGTATATTAACGTATATTAACATGACCGTATGCATTGTGCAAAGTTACGAAGACAGAAATTTCAAGTTACTTCCAAACATGTTATCCTATGTATATTGCGACATCCGTTCTCTATTTAACAGGGTTTTTTATTATTATTTTATGATAGTATTCAAAAGAAAATTTCACAAATGAAGTGCAATCTCATTTCAGCCAAAAATCCCAGCTGCCATTCCAGCCCGTGCATGAATGGTGCGACTTGTGTCAATATCGGGACGAGCTTCTTGTGCATCTGCCGGGAAGGGTACGAAGGACCTTTGTGCCAATATGGTGAGGATCACATAATTTTATTTCACATATGTAGTTACTTCTGGTTACATAATCGAGTGCAAAACTTTGGATCATATCACCAATATTTCAGTCGGGATAAATACCTTGATATATATATATATATATATATATATATATATATATATATATATATATATATATATATATATATATATATATATATATATATATATATATATATATATATATATATATATATATATATATATATATATATATATATATATATATATATATATATATATATATATATATATATATATATATATATAAACGTTTGTTCAAATACCCGGGAACTTGCATATGATAATAACATTCTCTAGACTTCGAGGTTAATTCAAAATCTAGTTTAATATAACACATTCATAGTTGATAACAGGTACTAGTTTAGTTTATTCAGTGTCGTAAAGGTGAATGCAAGCCTTCTGTCTAAATGAATGTGTATGTCTTCTAATTTAGTTTAGGGCTCTATTTTTATATGACTTTCGAAAGACAAAACCAACTGAAAATAAGTGACAGATAAATTTATGTATGCTTGGTTTGGAATATTTACATTGGTAGATAGCTGGTTCAAGATCCAAATGTGAAATTGTTCCAAACAAATGTGAAATTATATAAAAAAAATACATGGCATGCATACTTTAAAAAATACGAAAATTTTTAAAGGCTGAAGTGAATATTCGTATAGTAAGTAAAATGTTACATCATTCCTGCTGATGGAAGAAAACTGAAATTCCCTTTAGTATTTAATTAATAGACAGTTCTGTTTGTTAGGGAAAATGTTTTTATGGAAATTATGTGACTTTTAGATATTTGCCTGCCTTACAGTAAACAGTGTTGTGACATCTGACTTAAAATAAAATTAAATTTGTGAAGTAAAATAAACCACATCTCTCCACCGTTAGATTTTCCTGGACACATAAATTATACCATACTTAAAATTCCACTCAAAAGTTACAATACACGCTCTTTACAAAAGTATGCACCAGTACACAAAAGTTTTATTTTCATGAAATTTTGAAATTACCGTCTTACGTCTCTTTCCATTCCTGTAACTTCTCTCATCTTTTATAGACTCGGACGACTGCAATCCTAACCCGTGTCACAACAATGGTACGTGCATCGATGGCGTCAATTGGTTCATGTGCAAGTGCGCACCAGGATTCATTGGTCCAGACTGCCGCATCAACATCAATGAGTGCGCATCATCCCCTTGCGGACACGGCAGCACATGTGTGGATGAGATAGGGACCTACCGATGTATTTGTCCCAGTTATCTCACTGGGAAGCACTGCAATATTTGTAAGCATTCTTATTTTTAAAACACTATATCAAGCATATTTTTTTATTTTTTTTTACGTAATCATTCCTGTTTCTTCCCAAAACATCGCATAGTAGTCAACATGGAGGTGCTAGTTTTTGTTTTGAGCCCCAATTTCTTAACACATTTTAACTTTAAATATCCATGCGGTAAACTGCACAAAAGTTGGTTAATGCCAGTTTTGGAATAACTTTGTAAGTGTATTTATTCTTTATTTACCTACATTTTTAATGGTGATATACAATGAGCTATTTTTAATGAACAGAAGTGCTCAGTAGTCTATTTTATGGAGAGGAAATTCAAGTTGAAGTTCAGTTTTATATGAAATACACCAAAATATCAGTTACCACATATACGTAAAAGTCCATCGATATGATATGCGATAATTTTTAAACTAAAGACAAGACCAAATGAGAATAAGACTAATTTGAAATCCATTGTAATGCATCAATGGTTGTTGGAATAGGCTTTATTATTGAACTTGGAAATTCATAGTATTGGCATTATTGACACGACAATTGGTAAAATCATACTTCTAACACAAGAAGTACCACAACGCAAGAAATATGTACATTTGCGTAGTATTAAATAGGTTTAGAATCAGTAAATAATACGTTACTTTGTGATAACCATTTACCCATGATAAAATTATGCATTATCTAACTCGTATATACAGGGTGTCCCAAAAGGTCATGTCCAAACGGCACACGTGGTTGTGTCAGGTTATGAGGAAGCAGAATTACATAGGAAAGGGTGGTCGGAAACGCGATTGTAATCCGCTAGAGGGCAATAAGCGCTGGCAGACGAAAGCGCGGGCAGTCGGATTAATCGAAGCGCGGACGTTGCAGAGAAAGTATGAACCAGTACATCAGTGCAGAATTGACAGACATGCATTACGTGTATGGCGCTGTAGATAGCTTTGGACGAGCAGCGGTACGCATGTATCGACAACGATTCCCGAACCGACGTGTACGCGACCATAGACTGTTCGGACAATTACATCGCCGATTGCAGGATCGTTCAGAATCAACAGCCACATCGGCCAGCCACGTACAACAAGGACACCGAATATCGAGAACTCTGTATTAGACGCATTTACACGGAATCCGCGTACAAGTATCAGCGTTGTGGAACGCGACCTAGGTGTCGGTCTCTCCTCCATTATGCGAATACTGCGGGAAGATCACCAACATCCGTACCACATACAAGCAGGTGATAAGCGATGCAGATTAACCCCAACGTGTGGCATTCGCACGTTGGTATTTACAGGCAAGGATCACAGAACCACAATTTCCATCACGGATACTGTTCACCGATGAAGCTACCTTTTCCCGGGATGGTGTCCTCAACCAGCACAATATGCATGTGTGGTCGATTGTAAATCCCCATATCATACGGTCTCACAACCACCAATACTGTTTCAGGGTTAACGTCTGGGCTGGAATTATTGATGACATGCTGATTGGTCCATGCGTAATGTCTGGAAGCCTAGACGGGGTTTCGTAAGCCATTTTTTTTTTTTGGAAGAAGTATTGCCCACGTTGTTAGTGGATGTTCCCGCAACGACACGCCTCAACATATGGTTCCAACATGATGGGGCTCCCGCACATTTCGACAGAATGTACGTCAGTTCCTGGACTTGACATCGCTGGATTGGAAGAGCCAGCCCTGTACCGTGGCCACCGCGATCCCCGGACCTAACCCCAATGAATTTTTACCTCTGGGGATACCTGAAATGTCTGGTATACGAGACACCCGTTCCATCGGACATGGACCTCATCGCACGTATCGTTGAAGCGGCGGCACTTGTCTGGGAGACTACTGGCCAATTCGAACAAGTTCGCGATTCCATGCGGCGCCGATGTGAAGCATTCATCGCAGTTGATAGGGCCAATTTTGAGCACTTACTATGAGTTGTAGCATTTTTCTTTTTTATTTGGTACTTTTTTGTTGTAAAATAAAGATTTTTTACACCGTTTGTTATCTTTTCTTTACGTGACGGTTACGATGCAATTTCACTGTCAAAATCGCGTTTCCGACCCCCCTTTCCTATGTAATTCTGCTTCCTCATGACCTGACACAACCATATGTGCCGTTTGGACATGACCTTTTGGGACACCCTGTATAAACCTCTTACTATTAATTAAGTAAATTTTTGTACCATTCCATTCATAATCACAAAAAATATTCAAAATACTGAAACTATAACCTTGTACATAATAGTTTCGCATCGGTTATACTGATGTTTTTATAAATGTCTTAGGTATGTTTTCGAATTTTATCAAGAAAAATCTTGAAAGAATCTCTAACTGAACAATTTTATCAAATTTTATTGCCAAACCTATCTGTTGTTTCCGTAATTGCTCAGTGGAATATTTTTACAACTTTTGTATCCATTTAGCATTGCTGCCTGCTGATGCCAACGACTTCTGCATTTGGAAAGGCCACATTCACCCAGAAAATAGCATATGGAATGAAGATTGCAATGCTTGCATATGCATCAAGGGAAAGACACAGTGCACTCAAGTAAGTAAACTCTGATCGTGTTTTTGTATGTGGTCTTCCTCTTCCATATAATAATGATCTGGGGCTTTTTTAACCATCAAAACACAGTTTAAAATAGGAAATCTGTATCAGATATAACTGCTATGATGTATTTCATTTTAATTCAAAATTAAATAGTAATAAAATGTCTTAGTCTACTTCGAAAATAAAATAATAAATTAAACAATGTTTCTATAGCATAAATTAAAGTAAAATAAATTTACTTCCCTTTAACTAAAATAGTCAATGAAACAATAGAACACTCTCATACCTTAAAGAGTTAAAAAGACAACACCTTATATTCCTGCATATTTCGTTAGTAGGCTTCAGTCATTGTTGTTATATCTGGAAAAAATAACAGGTATTGAACTATCAAATGTATAGTATTAGCAATGTAGAACAGGTTAAAATAAATTCTTAAACAATCTTAAAACAAAATAATTTGTCAACTGTTCTAAATGTCCACCGCGAATTTCTTTCCAGATGTGGTGTGGCAGTCGCCTCTGCGATTCGGACCCAAACTCTACCAAGAAGTGTCCAGCCGGTGACAAATGCGTTTCCACCACAACAGGCACTTGTTTCACTCGGCCCTGCAGTCCGTATGGAAGGTGCTCCGATAACAGTTCTGAGGAGGCTAATCCCAGTGATCACTGCCAACCCAACACGGCAGTGCTCAGCAACAACTGTGCTAAGATCACATTCTTCTTCGATAAGAACAAGATGCCCTATGTGAGTATACACATACTTCATTTAATTATTCTGTAAGGCATTTCAGTTTAGAAACAAAAATGGAATTTAGACTTTTTTTTTGCGAATTAATTTTCCATGTAAATGTGATTGTGAAACACAAATATTTTCCATGATCATTCATGCATAACTCTAAACTTGTTTCAATTCATAAATAAAATCATCAAAAGATATATTTTTAAAACTTGTCACTGTGCGAAATAAACAGGTGCAGTCAAATTGATTTTCACAAACTTCAAATGATTTAGAAAGGGTCTAAATAAAAGTAAGAGTTGATTTTCCAGATATTTTTCTTCCCCGTGTTTTGTGGAATTGCATACTCAATAAATTAAATATTTTAGGATATTCTATTGGTATCTTATTATAAATAATAAAAGATATAAAACTTATGAAATGACATTTGTATTCATTAACCTGAACCATACACTATAGTTCTAAGCACTGCACCACTATTAACTTTAAAAATGCTAAGCACCAATTAAACTTTTCAATCGCGTTTAACACAAATAGCCATGCATTAAAAAAAAAAATTATCTGAATGTTTTTACAAATATCTTTCACAGGGTATTCTTGTCGAAGAGATCTGCAGTCAAGTTCGCAAGCTTCCCTTGTCTTATCTTCTTCTCAACAACAGAAGCAAGGAAATGATTATTATCCTTTGTAACATTAAAGCCAATGAAGAAGACAGCATAGAAGTCACTATAGTAAGTTTCATATAGGTTACTGATTTCACTTTTTGACAAAAAATGTAGTGGATTTCCTTGAAAGTTAGTAGCAAACTAAAACTGGAATCATAATAAGAGTTAGAAATAGTACTGGATCATCCTTACATTCATTGCACTGATAAGAAATTTTAATAGATAAAAAGCATTTATTTGAAGCTAAAGAGAACCCATCTGGTTAGTACCAACATGTAAAGTTTGACAAACATTCCATCCCTCTTTCTGCGGTAAAAATTTCTTTTAGTTTAACTAAACATTTCTTTTAGTTCTTAGTTTGGTATGTTATGCGTTTTATTTTTAAATATGATTTTTATATTAATTTTTAATATTATTTCTCTTTTGTTATTGAATGGTATTCTTCCTAGGGTTCTAGAATTTAAAAAATGTGATTATATTAAAAAATAACTTCGATGTAACAAGAAACTGGAAATAGCTAGCTAAGGCTGACAAAATTTTTATCCGAATGATAGAATCGTCCAGAAAATCAACCACCCTACTCGAGTTGCCCGATGGGAAATTTTCAAAAATCGAGAACTAATACAGTTCGCGAATAAATTTTAAATTTAATTGAGTGATTAATTCATGTTAAAATGTTTGCTACCTTCTTATCAAAATTTGTTTATCTTTCCTCGCCAATCGTGTTACTTTAAATCGTAATATTTTCGAACTATTCCTGTAATTTATAAAATTTTCATTCAAATTTAAAATGAAACCTCTTGATAAAAGGTTCTTGCTCTTGACATTGGAGCAAAGTGATACTTCCGTACAGTTTCTAAGCAAAAACAGTTTCTGTCCCAGTTGCCTCAACTCATGAGGTAAAATTGTAGAAAAATGAAGGATTTTTATGAGAATACAATTGGTCTCAGAGTACAATCATGTCCATATTTTGAAAGCAAAAAGTTAACTTCATGTAACACCATAGTCTCAGTAACCAACTTATAACATGAGTTTGGAAGGAGTCCTGAAAAACTTGAAAAAATATCCCAAAGTTACTCAGATCTACTGTATGGTCAAATACCCATTCCTTATGGGTAATATATATATATATATATATATATATATATATATATATATATATATATATATATATATATATATATATATATATATATATATATATATATATATATATATATATATATATATATATATATGTATATAATATATATATATATAATATTTCGATCCCGACAAATTGATTTATCAAAATAGAAACTTTCCTTTGTTGACAATTTTAACGAAATTTATAATTGTGAATACTATATTGGAAAGAGGCATTTGAATATCCCTCGTTTAGAACGTTTAATTCCCTTCGGACCCTTTTAATTACGTAATCGAGATTGAAATAGTTTATTGTGTTTATGTTTGCTCTTTGTTCTAAATTTCGAAGTAGTAGCTGTATTGGAATTGAGACATTAAAATAATCCTCGTATAGTTTCAATGTTGCATCGACTTTTCCTCCCTTAAAAATTCATTAATCGATATTGGAATAACTTTTTTTTTTTTTAAATTGTCCTTTTAACATTTGCACCAAATATCAGAATTATGACTACATTGGAAGAGAAACATTCGGATATCCCTCGTTTGGAACATTTAACCCCTTTTCGACTCCATAAAGTAGGTTAATCGAGAACGGAATAGCTTACTTTTCCTATGTTTATCTTTTTTGACATTTGTACCAATTTTCAAAGTTGTGACCAAATGGGAAGTGGGACATTCGAATATCTCTCTTTTGGAACGTTAAACGCCCTTTCCAACCCTTAAGAGAGTTAATCGAGATCGGAATAGCTTACTTTTCTATGTTTATCTTGATTGGCATTCATACCAATTTTAAGAATTGCGACGAAATGGGAAGTAGAATGTTCGAATATCCCTTGTTTGGAACGTTTAACCCCTTTTCGACCCCTAAGCGTGGATTAACCGAGATCGGAATAGCTTGCTTATTCTATGTTTATTTTTGTTGACATTTGCCCCAATTTTCAGAATTGTGACTATATGAGGAGTGGGATATTTGAGTTTGGAACGTTTAACTCCTTTTCCACCCCTTAAGTGGGTTAATCAAGCTCGGAATAGCTTAATTTTTCTATGTTTGTCTTTGTTGACATTTGTGCCTATTTTCAGAGTTGTGACCAAATGGGAAGTGGTACATTCGAATATCCCTCCTTTGGAACGTTTAACCCCTTTTCCACCCCTTAAAATGGGTTAACCTAGGTCGGAATATAATGCTTTTTCTATTTTTACCATTGTTGATATTTGTGCCGATTTTTAAAGTTGTGACCAAATGGGAAGTGGGATATTCGAATGTCCATCGTTTGGAACGTTTAACCCCTTTTCGACCCCTTAAAGTGGGTTAATCGAGATCGGAGTTGCTTACTTTTTCTATTTTTACGATTGTTGATATTTGTGCCGATTTTCAGAGTTATGACCAAATGGGAAGTGGGATATTCGAATGTCCCCCGATTGGAACGTTTAACCCCTTTTCGACACCTTAAAACGGGTTAATTGAGATCGGAGTAGCTTACTTTTTCTATTATTACCATTGTTGATATTTGTGCCGATTTTCAGAGTTGTGACCAAATGGGAAGTGGGATATTCGAATGTCCCCCGTTTGGAACGTTTAACCCTTTTTCGACCCCTTAAAATGGGTTAATCGAGATCGGAGTAGCTTACTTTTAGAATTTTTACCATTGTTGATATTTGTGCCGATTTTCAGAGTTGTGACCAAATGGGAAGTGGGAAATTCGAATGTCCCCCGTTTGGAACGTTTAACCCCTTTTCGACCCCTTAAAGTGGGTTAATCGAGATCGGAGTAGCTTACTTTTTCTATTTTTATCATTGTTGATATTTGTGCCGATTTTCAGAGTTGTGACCAAATGGAAAGTGGGATACTCGAATGTCCCCCGTTTGGAACGTTTAACCCCTTTTCGACCCCTTAAAGTGGGTTAATCGAGATCGGAGTAGCTTACTTTTTCTATTTTTACCATTGTTGATATTTGTGCCGATTTTCAGAGTTGTGACCAAATGGAAAGTGGGATATTCGAATGTCCCCCGTTTGGAACGTTTAACCCCTTTTCGACCCCTTAAAGTGGGTTAATCGAGATCGGAGTAGCTTACTTTTTCTATTTTTACCATTGTTGATATTTGTGCCGATTTTCAGAGTTGTGACCAAATGGAAAGTGGGATATTCGAATGTCCCCGTTTGGAACGTTTAACCCCTTTTTCGACCCCTTAAAATGGGTTAATCGAGTTGGAGTAGCTTACTTTTTCTATTATTACCATTGTTGATATTTGTGCCGATTTTCAGAGTTGTGACCAAATGGGAAGTAGGATATTCGAATGTCCCCCGTTTGGAACGTTTAACCCCTTTTCGACCCCTTAAAGTGGGTTAATCGAGATCGGAATAGCTTACTTTTTCTATTTTTACCATTAATTGTGAGTATGTGGGAAGTGGGAGAATTAGTGATGAGTGAGTGAGTCAGTGAATGAGTGAGTGAGTGAGTGAGGACTTTGCCTTATATATATATATATATATATATATATATATATATATATATATATATATATATATATATATATATATATATATATATATATATATATATATATATATATATATATATATATATATATATATATATATATATATATTAATCTGTATTCAGTTCAACCCTAGCATTTCCGATTAGAATTCGTTCTGGGAATTACGTGGCTTTATAAAAAAAGCTAATCAATAACAAATCGTTCAAAAACTTCTTTAACATAACAAAAGTAAAAAACTATTTTTAAATAGCGTGTGGTGAAATAGTATAAAAAAACATATTAAATAATATTTATTCTAGAAAGCATTACTGACTTCTAGAATACATATTAGGGATGAAGTAAATCGTTAATTTACGTACTTTCCATTCATTCAATTGAATTAAATACGAAGAAACTTGAATGAGTAAATGAATTTTGTTCTTCTTTTATGAGGTCTCTAGAAATTACAATTCAATTAATGTCATTTAATGGTTTTACTACTGGCTAATTTGAATAATTTCACTCTCCTTTGCAGTCCACATCTGGTCATTCCACAATCGACACCTTCCACGTAGTGAGCAACGTGACAAAGAGAATTGCGGATCTCATCAGCAGAAAACATCACAATACCACAATCCTTACCGGGGTCATGGAAGTGAAGGTGGAGACATCCATGGTGAATGCAGATTACAAAGGTAGCATTGCTTTTTCCAACGAAACTATTTTTGGATAAATTAAATACTTTGTTAATGAATTGAAATTATAGTACACAATAATTTCAGATTATATTTTTGTTTAACAATACAGAGTGGAGAATGTCCTGTGAGCATGTAATGATTAAGCAGGGAAAACGGGATATTTTTTGTAAGCCTAATTTTCTTCACTTTGATTTGATTGACGGACTAAACCAATCGTAAATTTTCTCAGTGATATTTTATTTCTGGAAAAGTACACACGTATAGGTATATAACTTGATGTTATTGCAAATGAATGTTTATGTATTTTTAAGTAATTTTTCTAATACTGAATATTTTATAATGCTAATTAGAGTTTTCTTTTTTCATAACAATACAATCATCGTGGCCGATAATCAAAAAATCCTTCCCTGGCGCCTTCTTTGATTTAAGTATTTTTTTCTCCATAATTAAATTAAGCTGTCAAACAAACAAATGATGCAGGAAACTGTGTTTGAACACATTTTAGTGCCACCGAAAAATGAAGTCTGAGATGCAGTGATGCTTTTCTAAAGACTACTATTGTTTTATTTCTTTTTGCATGCATCTCTATATAAAAACATCAATATGAAATTTTGAAATGAGTTAAATTTTTATAATAACTAAGTTATTTTCTTTTTTTCAGAAAGAAAAAACTACGTTCCTCTTCTCGTCCTACTGATATCCTTGGTGGTTCTACTGTTGGTAGCCGGCGGGGTTTTCTGGTACTACTGGCAGCACTGTCGCAAAAGAAGTCCCAATCACCGCTGTAGCACCCTTCCACGAACTTACAGCTGTAAGCTAGAGCACATCGATCACAAAGACGAGAAGACGAACAACATGAGTGGTGACAACAATATGTGTCGTTACCACAACAACTCCTTGCAGATGCCGAGGGAGCAGCAGTGCTCCTATGTCCCAAGCGGATCATCATCCGAAATGATGGACTTTGATCCAGACAAGGCAGATCTGCCCAACAAGATCTTCAAGCCAAGGTTGCCAGACGCTTGCGTCAATTCGACCATATCTAGTGAGAAAGACTGTGAGAAGAATAATACCTTCAGGAAACTTTCGAATCGTACGAAGGACAAGGCTACTGGAGCTGTGATTTAGCCCCTATGGACAAAGCATAAATTATTTATTTGCCACGGAACTTTTCATTAAAGATTCCTATCATTGTTCCATCGTCGTATTTTTGAGTCATAGTCATAAGATGGAGTTTGTCAGTTCAAACGGAAGCGTGTGCGTGGATCACTGATCTGTAATTGTACAGTTAGATATCGGTGGGATGGTTAGTCACGCATTTTCTGGAAGTAACAGTCTTTACTGTGTGATAAAAATTTCAATTTTTTTTTTTATTTGTGTATGTCAAGATAAGTTTTTATATGGTATTCATATGCCATGCTGGTGCTTGTATCAGCTTTTAACGTGTAATATTTTGTTGACAACAAATATTTTGCCAAATTTGATGTGGAATACCATATAAAAACTTCTTTTTCTCTAACAAGTATATTTTTAGGAGGTATTTTTTCTATGGCGTACTTATTCCGTTAGGAATAAATTTTTTTAATTTTCTTTGCGATTTAGTAAAAAGCATTTGTAAACTTTCATATGAGGAGATGCTTGTAAAAAAGAATTATATCTTGCAAATCAGAAATGATAATGTAAATCATGGAGTGGAAGATGTTATTGTACCTGTTGCGTTTTCCAATCGCTGAAGCACAATTACATTTCTGCTTCAAGTTCATTATTAACTTCCGAATGTGATATTTCATTTTTTTAGTAAACATACAGGGTCAATTGGACAAATACTTTTTATATGTGTATTCATATTATAGCTGATTAACATTAAAAAGAATGTATGTGTTGAATTACTAGTTATAATAACATTTAATGTGAATTAAATAGAATGTGAGCATCACACTTCGTGAATGATGTCAAAACATTTAACATTTATGACAAAACCAAGGTAATCGTGTTTTTTTTTTTTTTTTTTTTTTTTTTAATAAAAATTAAATTTTTTGTTCCTTAAGTTTTCTTAAGTTAAGTAGACAATAAAACAATTACGATAAACAATTTGAAAGTAATTCATTTATTCAATGATCATGTGCCAAAAAAAGTTGAGTCCACATTTGATTACGCTTTGTACAGTCTTCCATTAAGAACATTATAATACTATTACTCTCTGCATAAGGACATACAGTATTAAATGCACAATTTTTACTTATAGTTTTTTCATACACCTACTCTTTATTGTAGGTAGTGCGATTTTAATTATGCTTTGAAAATATTTTAACTAACATTTGACTTAAGATTCGAACCTTTGAATTTAATTTTTTTTGTGATTCACAAGTAAAATAGTTTTGGTTTTCGAAACATAGTTATAAAATAATGTGGTAGATTATTGATAGTCACGAACATTCAATAGATTTAAAGACAATTTATCTTGTAAATTCAATTCCATTGTTGCAGTCAAACTATTGTATTTGTATTAAAACTGATTTTTGTACATATGTAAATAGTTCAACGTTTACTTTTATGTATATTATATAAATATTTATGAAAAAGTTTCATATTTGTGACAAGTTTTTAAGCCTTGGTTAGTTTTATGTACACTAAAACTACATTCTGCCATTTGATGTGTTACGTTTGTTTCACATTTAACAACAATATATATATAACACTATTTGCATTGGTAAAAACTTGAATTTCAATACAAATTATGAGCTTCTTGTAGTAAGATGTATGAATATATTCCTTTATGTATAAAACATTCTAAGGTTATTTTGAATTGTATCTATTTTCAAAAGAACTTAGTAACGTTTTGCACATTTTTTTTTTTTTTTTTTTGTGAACTCGATTAGAAGTTACGGTACAAAGTTTCAAGCAAGTAAATTCTTTGTCGTAAAATTTTTGTCTGAAAATCATAATTGTTCTATTTCCTTATTTTGTGGATAAGATCTCACTTAATTTCAAATTAACACTCTTTTTTCACAACTTGTCATGTACTTACACCCTAACTTCTAATGGCACTATTCAAATTGCTTCTTAAGAAAGCATATTCTACTTAATGTTGAAATTTTCTTTTGTGTATGCCAAGAAATAAAGAAACTATTTCCTGTATTTCAAGGTCATGTGAATTTTTTTATTCAATCATTACATTTTCCAACACTAATTTAAATCTGATAATTGAACACAGACGTAATTTTCTCAGCACAATGCGACATTGTATTTCATACAAAGAACATCATTACTGTTCCCATCGTTTAATTATTTGTTTCAGAAACTACAATTGACAGATGTTTTTACAAGTCTTAAATAATTTTAAATACTCCGTGTATTAATTTTCTAATCTATAGATCCGAAGGTAAAATAAATTAAATCACAAACAGTCCCAAAATATAAAAAACTAAAAAATTTCATGAAATTCGAATAACAATATTTTTCACAAATTTTGAAATAGGACCACATTTCAATCTTTTAACTGCTTGCTGTAGTAGCAGTCACTGGATAACGATATCTTGATCAATGATCAAAACTCATCGGAGTCTTTGAGCACCAGAATGGACCATCCCACAAAGTTTATTGTTCTAGTTGAAGACTTGTTTTTACCCAGTTTTGTTATAAGAAATTCATGCCGAATGTGGTTCTATTAAATTATCCTTTTACTAAAATAAAATAAAAGGTTCTTAATTACTCCTACAGTCCCTCTCAAAACTATAGAAACAGGCACAAAATTGCAATTGTAAAATCAACATACTAAATTCAACAATGGAAGACAATCTGTATAAAGCATTTTTTATTTATCCAAGATACACAATCTTGTATGGAACAAATAAATTTTTGTAAAAATTCTTGGGATATTTCATACTATTGTGGAGACTTGCCTTTCACAAGTTCATCGAACTTTCTACAAGTGCTCAAATACAAAATTTTGGTTCGCAAAACCACCTACTTTAAGGTTTGGGTATTGAGAAGTTTTAGTTCTTGAAATGTCACTTAAAGCCCGCACATAAAGCCCCTGAGCTGGAAAATGCAGACTGTTGAGGGGCGGAGTCAACGAAAAATACAAAACGAACTTAGGAGAAAAAATTACTCTTTTCTTCCTATCATGCACTAGCCCAGAACTCACACATTCTATCCTTCAAATTCTAAGTTAATCTTTTTAAGTAGTTTCAAATAAATAATGTAATTATTATAGTAAGGTTTGATCCCAGAAATTTATATACCAATCTACTCAACTATACTATGCCTTCTCTATGGCGACTTTCAGGTAATTTTTAGAGAAATAATGTGTTTCATTTTTGTAAACTTTCCAAGTAAACATGTCCCACATTTTCCCCACGGAATTTAAGTCAGGATTAGGTCCTGGCAAGTCCATAATTTTCTTTTTTTTTTGCTGCAACCAAGCTTTTGTTAAATTCGAAATATGGACTGATGCTCAATCTTGCTGGAAAATGCAATTTAATCCTCTATTAAGTTCAAAAATAGGCCTAAATTTTCGTTAAGTATTTTTTGGTAGTCCTCAGATTTTATTCTTCCTTTTGAAAAGTCTAGAGATCTTTGAATGTTAAGTATTTTTTGGTAGTCCTCAGATTTTATTCTTCCTTTTGAAAAGTCTAGAGATCTTTGAATGTTAAATTCAAAGCCTACCCAGACCATCACTGATCCTCCCTGTGGTCTGATAAAAAATCTATTCAGTTCCTTTCTTGAGTCGTGAAAACAGGCGCGGATTTAGGGGGGGTGCGGGGGATGCGACCGTTCCCCCCATGAAGTATCTCGTTTAAATTATTTTTAAATAGCAGTTTCACCGAGTTCAAAGTAAAAAAAAAAAAAAAAAAAAAAAAAAAAAAAAAACTTAAATTTCATTAATATTTGTAACATCTATTTTTTACTTAATATCAATATCGATGGAAATCAGCAAACAGAATTAAGCTTTTTATGACATTCATCATGCCTCATTAATACAGATTTTTAAGCCACTTAACCGAACTCATTATTTCGTTACCCGTAGAAGGAATGGGCTTGAGAAAGGACGAGTAGATCGGGATTGTGTTGACCTGCAATGTACAGCTCAAAGAATCTTCACCCCTTGTGTGATTCTCAAATTAAAAAATGAATTTTGAAGGACCATTTAAAAATATCTCAATTTCAGCACGATTTTCTCCTTGATCAGAGGCCAATTAATTATAAAGGTTTAATATCAGGGTGCCATCGCACCCCCTAAACTTCATTCGATGTACAAAAAATCATGCACTAAAATAGCTTTACAAAAAATCCTTTAATTGTAATTGGAAAATAAAATGCCTAATTCATAATTAAGAAAAAGCTTTGATCAAATCGGCACTATAGCATTATTGCAATTCTACAAAATATTGCAAGAACTTACAGTTCCGATCAAGATACTATGGCTAAATTAGGACCAAGAAGTTTCTCTTCATTCTTTCCTAAAGATCTTAAAACAGCCCAGGGAAGGGAACAAAATGACCCCTTTGTGTGACCTTGAATTTGAAGGACACAAACAAAGTAATAAAATTTGAGGGGTCATACTATCCCCTCCCTTGCACGTGACATTGCCCCATATCACATGCGAGTTGCAAAATTACTAACATGCCTCTACGCCTCTACTCTGGGGTGGAAGTAAATGGAATGATCATTCTTGCTTGAGTTGGAGGGTGCATGCTATGTCTAGATTGTTTGTTTCTTCAATTGGTATGGCAGTGCAAGATAATTAACAGTAATATATAACCATGATAAGATTTTTTTAATATTACTATTTATTTTACAAAATGTAATATAACATTAACAATTTGTTTTAGTTTAGACATTTTCTTTTTCTAAATATGTTTGAATATTTCATTTTTGACCGAATGATCAGAAGTAGCGATTTATCCTACACACTCATGTTTGATATTTTATCTAATTATCAACGTAACTCTCAATTCAATACCATCAGTATATGAATAGATTGTAATAAAATATTTAATTCTTATAAAAATGAACTGATTTTATTGGATTAACCCACTGTATCTGCACCCTTTCATATGCAAAATCATTAAAGCCCTGTGATAAAGTCAAACAAAATTACTTTTTTTAAATTATAAAAATGTAATTTATCCTTAACAGTTTAAAGTGAGTTCCATATAGTTTTCAACTTCTTTTCAAAATATTGAGGATCATAGCCTAGCACATTTTTAAATGTTGCTATGCTCCAATCTCACTCACAAAAGAGGTATACTCCCCTACCATACGAAAAGTCACCGGGTCGAGCAATATTTAGCGCTCTGTAGTCTGTTTTCAAATTGAGTAAAGACTTTAAAAATTTTGACTAGTAATCGATTGGTGAGCTACTTCCTGATAGTTTTCCGAGGTTTCTCTTATTTAAGATGTATATGAAGTCCATTTTTCCCTTGAAAGACCATCTGGTAGATGTTCCCTGCTTGATAAATAAACTAATCAGAATCTAACGTTGTCCCGGTGCAGTATTATGTAGCACTTGTGCCTGGAAATATCCCATACAACGACATTTATTGCTACTAGAAGAATATCAAGTAATTTAACATAATTGTAAAACTAGTCAGCTTAGATTGCAAATTTGTAAATATTGCTCATTCGCAGCTTTTGGCAGTTTTCATTTGTTCTGTTAAATAAAAGTCAAAATTGTTTTGTATGAATTTATTATTTAAATATGAATGACTGAAATATTGGGAACAATACCGATGACTTACAAATAATTTAAATCAGTTAATGTTAAAATCTTTTTAAATGTTTTTTTTTTTTTTTTCCTTCTTCTTTATTTTCTTTCTAATTCTAATTTCATATGTGCTTTTGTAAGTGTGACTCAAACTTGATGGTAATATGACTGATAATGTCTAATATGAGACACAATATGTAACCGATTTGAGATGCTACTTGTGATGAAAAAGCAGGTTCTATGGTTATATGAACATTATTATTATTATTACAATTTTACCTGCTGTAACTAATTTAGTTTGGAATTTTATTTGAATATAATGCAGAAATTTAAACTAATTTTCAGATGATATAAACTGTTTGTTTAAAAAATCTGCTCTTTTTTTTTTAATTTTTTTTTTTAAATATGAGGATTTGTGTGTTGACGGTTTAAGATGGTCTTTGAGTACATTTTCCTAATTTAAGTTCCCTTAAATCATATTTATAAAAGAAAATATAGTGTTATGTTAAAGCAATCTCAAAATTTATATTAAAGTACAGGTTGGATATAATTAAAATCTATCTATTTAGAGAATTTTTGCAACTAAAGGAAAATATAAAACTTTAAGATGAAAAGGGCTTATATGGCTGTTAGTTTTACATGTTATTCCTTATAAATGAAATAATAAATCAAAATGAAATCAATCCAATGAAGTTTTAAATATATTGTTGTTCTTGAAACGTAATTAGCAAAAATCCAAACAGTTATATCTTAAAGTTTTCATTTCAAAAATTTTATGATAATGTTTAAACAGCATTACCAGATTTTCCCAGCAGTACTAATACAAAATTTCAAAAAGATTTATTAATTTCTACAGACTCCGGACTGATCTAAACAACACCAGTTTAATTATGGCCCGCCTGCACCTTAAAAACTTTCGCGGATGTCAGAAATAAAGCATACGTACACTTTGGTATTAGTAACCCCCTAACCAAATCAGAATTATATTAAAGTTTTAAAAGAAAATTATACTGGATTAATACAGAAAATCTTTATAGAATTTGATAATATTGTTGATGCGTATTTAACCAATTAAAAGAAAAGAAAGTTTACATAATAAATAAATAAAAAATTTGAGCGCGCCATAGTAAAAACTATCTTATTTTCAAAGATAATTTTTTTTTACTAAAAAACTGTACACACACGCACATTGAGGTCAACGCACTCACTCTTTTTTTACTATAAAGTTCGAATATATCTTAATTTAGTTAGAGCAGTCTTAGTAGTGCATCAATATGTAGAGTTAAGGTTAAGGTGACCTAACATTGGTAAGATTTTTTTTTTTTTTTAATTTTACTTATTTCACAAAATGTAATATTTCATCAACAATATTTGTTTAGATCTTTGTTTTTTCCGAAAAATGTTTAAATATTTCATTTTTGTCCGAATGATCCGAAGAAGGGACTTACGTGCACACTGATATTCGATATTGTGTGCAATTATCAAAGTAATATTTGAATAGATTGTAATAAAATATTTCATTCTTATAAAAATAAACTGATTTTACTGAAATAAGCATTATATCTACACCCTTTCATATGCAAAATCCTTAAAACCCTTTGACAATGTCAAACGAAATTATTTTCTTAAATTATAAAAATGTAATTTATCCTTAACAGTTTAAAGTGAGTTCCATGTTGTTTTGTACTTCTTTTCAAAATATTGAGAATCATAGCCAAACAAGTTTTTACTTTCAGTTACCCATATGTAGTACCCCAAGCAGTAGACTCTTTTTTTAAAAGATAGATATGTGATGACGTCAGTTTTGAGAAGATTGTTTGCAGGTTATTTGTGACGTCATCAGGAGGCAGGAGCTGTCATCAGGCTGCGGAATCATTGCGAAATGAAGACTGATAGGCGAGCAGTAGCCGCAAAACGAAAGTACATGAAAGAAAGATAGAGCGCGATGGATTGAGTCATACGTTTGCTTTCTTACTCTGATTTATCTGTAGTTATAGGCGCTAACTTTTCCCTTTTACTAGGGAAGCGAGAATCTGTGGATAAACTTGAAAGGGTAGGGGGTCCTAGCCCAAGCAATCCAAACACCACTTTTTCATGATCTACCGACTGAAAAAGTTGAACGTAACACCGTACCACGCAATAAAATTATCTTAACCTGTTTAACTTGTGTAGCAAAATTATTTGTATAAAATTTGTTCAGAAACATTTTATGGAAAACTAGCTGAATACCGGTGCTTCGCCACGAAATTTTACAATGTGCAATATTTTAACCAGCTGTGAGGCCCTGCGTTGCGGAATCCGTCAATGATGGATAGGCCCTAATTTTCGGCGCTTCTCTCGCAGGAAGGTTCATCGCAACGCAAAATCGAGCTCGCTTCGCTCGCTGAAAAAGTCATTAACACATAAGCACAGGCTTACTTAACTCGTTGAAAGATTCATTGCTATGCAAACAAGAGCTCGCTTTGCTTGATGAAAGTTCATTGCTGCGTAAGCGTAAGGTCGCTTCACACAATAAAAATTAATTGCTATGAAAATCCTTAATATTAAAAGCCCCTCCCTTGTCGTAAAACAATAAAATATTCCCCGTTAATATAACTCTAATACAACACCCCTTTAAGAATATTTTAACACGTGATGTTTGTAAAAAGCAAAATTAGAAAGTCAAAACTACTTATGTTAAAACTTTCAGAGCTCTAGGCCTATCAGAAGTAGCTTTTTGTGAAAATATTAATTAAAAATTCATCAAAAAACAAATTAAAATTTTAACGTTCTTTTTGTCAAATTGGAAGGCCAAAACCATTTGTGTTAAAATTTTCAGAAATGTAGCCCAGTTAGAAATCGTCTTGTAAAATAATTGTTAATTAATTAATTAAAACACAAATAAAATGTCAAAATTCTGTTTCTCAAAAATCCAATTAGAAGGCCAAAACTACTTATGTGGAAAATTTCAGAGCTGTAGCCCTATTATAAATCGTTTTGTAAAATATTTATTAATTGAAAAATTAATCAAAAAAGAACTAAATAAAAATTTAAAATTCTGTTTTTCAAAAGTCCAATTTGAAGTCCATAACTACTTATGTTGAAAATTTTAGAACTGTAGCCTTATTAAAAATCATTTTATAAAATATTTTTTAATTAATTAAAAAAGAACTAATTAAAAATTTAATATTCTGTTTTTCAAAAGTCCAATTAAAAGGCTAAAACTAGTTATGTTGAAAATTTCAGAGCTATAGCCCTATTAGAAATCGTTTTGTAAAATATTTATTAATTAATTAAAAAAATTAATTAAAAAGGAACTAAATAAAAATTTAAAATTCTGTTGTTCAAAAGTCCAATTAAAGGGCCAAAACTACTTTTGTTGAAATTTTCAGAACTGTATCCCTATTAGAAGTCGTTTTGTAAAAAAATTTGATAATTAATTAAGACAATTAATTAAAAAGTAACTATTTGAAATTTTGACATTCTGTTTTCAAAAGTCCAATTGGAAGGCTAAAACTACTTACATTGAAAATTTCAGAGCTGTATCTCCATTTGAAGTCACTTTGTAAAATGTAAATTTATTAAAAAAGAACTAATTAAAATTTTCACATTCTGTTTAACATACATAAAATTAGAAAGTCAAAACTTATGTTGAAAATTTCAGAGCTCTACTCCAATTTTAAATAGGTTTCTATAGATCTGCAGAGCCACAGACAGACAGATAGACACACAGATAGTTTTATTATTATAGAAGTAAGAACACTAACCAGTTAATTCATCACTATAAAAAAAATTATTTCAATATCATAATTTTTTTTTTACAAAAATATACTTTTATGACATTGAATTCAAATGAAGGAGGCAAATTTTATTATTTCTGGATAATAATTAATGGAAAAATAGCCTATACCAGTAATCCCACCATTATAAAATTACTTATTCCAATATCATACAATACTTTAAAATACATATTTTTATGAAATTGCACAAAAGAGTTGCTACACTTACTTGATTCTCATTTGGGGGAGAGGGGGAATAGTGTCAGTGTGCCAACAAATATTATTTTTACTTTCAATTTTTATGGGATTTTTCATCTTTAGAACATTACAAAATGTCCTTTTAACGTAATCTATAAAAATAAAACAAGCTGTGTGTCTGTCTGTGGCTCTGTGGATCTATAGAAACCTACTTAAAATTGGATTAGAGCTCTGAAATTTTCAGCATATTTAGTTTTGGCCTTGTTATTGTATACATATCAAACAGAATGTTAAAATTTAATTAGTTCTTTTTCAATTAATTTTTCAATTTTTTTTTTTTTTTTTTTACACAAAGTGATTTCAAATAGATATCTAGCTACGAAATTTGACTCATAAGTAGTTCTCGCCTTTAAATTGTAGTTTTGAAAACAGAATTTAAAATTTTTGATTAGTTTTTTTTAATTAACTCTTTTAATTAATTTTTTTAATTAATAATCACATTTTTTTACAAAACAACTTCTAATAGGGCTACAGCTCCGAAATATTCAACATAAGTAGATTTGGCCTTCTGATTGGACTTTTGAAAAACAGAATTTAAAATTTTTATTTAATTTTTTAATTAATTAATAAATATGTTACAAAACGATTTCTAATAAGGCTATAGCTTTGAAATTTTCCACATAAGTAGTTGTGGCCTTCTAATTAGATTTTTAAAAAACTGAATTTTAATTTATTTTTTTTATATATGTAATTATTATTATTATTATTTTTTAATTAATTAACATATATTTTACAAAACAATTTCTAATAAGGCTATAGCTTTGAAATTTTTAACATAAGTAGTTGTGGCCTTCTAAATGGATTTTCGAAAAACTGAATGTTATTTTTTTTTTTTTTTTTTTTTAATAATAATTATTTTATTTTTTTTTAATTAATCAACATGCATTTTACAAAACGATTTCTAATTGGGCTGAAATTTTCAACGCAAGTAGTTTTGGTCTTCTAATTGGACTTTTGAAAAAAAGAATTTTAAAATTTTAATTTGTTTTTTAATTAATTTTTTTAATTAATGTTTTTACAAAAAGCGACTTTTAATAGGCCTTGAGCTCTGAAAGTTTCAACATAAGTAGTTTTTGCCTCTAATTTTGCTTTCCACAAACACGTGTTAAAATAATCTTAAATGGATGTCGTATTATTGTATTAACGGGGATTTTTTTTTCTCGACAAGGGAGAGGCTTCTAATATTAAAGCTATACGTAGCAATTAGATTTTAGTGAGTGAAGCGAGCCCATGCTTGCATAGCAATGAACCTTTCAACGAGTGAAGTAAGCCTGTGTTTATGTGTCGATGAACTTTTCAGCGAACGAAGCGAGCTCGATTTTGTGTAGTGATGAACCTTCCTGCGACCGAAGAGCCAAAAACTGGGTCCTATACACGAATGACAGATTTCCGTAACCGGAAGCTCACAGCTAGCTAAAATATTGCACACGTTATATCACGTTAGTATTTTATAGTGGAAAAACTCATTTTTCCGGTTTTTGGAGTGGAGGCGAAATTATGCCTTTGGCCCCGTAGTTGGTGGAGGCGTTGGCCTATTCTTGTGGTAGTTTTAGACCATTTTGTACGTTACAAAAAAAAAATTATTCTTGTTGATGAATTTTGCTAATGTAAAGACACATAAAAACAACCATGATTTAATTATCTTATAACGCATAAAATTCATTTTTTAATATTTAAATCTTGATGATTCCACGAATCACTTTAAGCCTTAAGCTATCTGTGGTAAGCAACTACGGCTTGAGATCCATTGGTATGATATTCTATGGAGTAAGAAAACGTTAAAACTTATTGCTGATTAAATTCGCACTTCAAACTTATTGCTCAAGCTATAAAAAGAAAACATTATTAGTTTTCCTATTTATATATCTCGTATGATTAGGGGTACGTTTCATTTATTTATTTATTTATTTATTTATTTAAAGGGGTATTTGAAACCATTAACAAATTAATACCAAATGCGGCATATACATAGTTATTTAACGAAGTAATAATAATACAAGCATTTTTTACTCGAAATAATTGCTCAAATTTTTATAAATCAAATTGTAAAAAATTGTTTTCTGAGCGCATCGTCACCCTAATATAAGCCTATAACCTTAGTTAAAAGATATATGTGTAAGTGCAAATTATTTTTTGTAAACTGTCAGAGCTTAGCAAAAATTGGCCTGTTGATATGTTCGCTTGAAGCCTGTGAGTTTATTTAAATATTCTGTTGCATGATAATGTACTTGCCAGTTGTAATTTACCATAAAATAACTTCATTAAATCTCATAATAACTTTGATTTTGTATATGGCGGAGGACTAAATTAGACATTTTCCGTCATCTAACCGAGACTGAGAAACTTGATATTTAGACTCATTATCGATGACAATGCTTTTTATGAAGTTTTGAGGGCTGTCACTAAAAGGCCGCTTTAAACCTACTTTCCGGCATACAATTGAGCTGAAACTTAGCTTATAGATTCATTGACGAGAGCAATGCATCCTACCAATTTCTTTTAGGTGGGGGGGGGGGGGGCAATTGGTCTACTATATGTCATGTCTTCATAGTGATCAAACACTATTAAAGTCGATCTGAGCTCAAAATCGTAAAATAAGTTACTCTTGCACATGAAAGTTTGCTATGTATATAAAGGATTTAGCTTGAAAACTTTTTTCTTATGAGTTAATGTTTTTTATTTATTGAATTATGATTATAATTGTTCGACTACGTGTTTTATCTTCTATAATAAAACAAGCTGTATGCATGTTTTGGATCTATAAAAAGCTCCCAAAAATAGGCGTAGTGCTCTGAAATTTTCAACATAAGTAGTTTCTGGGCTTTGAACTTTGGACTTTTGAAAAATAGAACGTTAAAATTTCGATTATTTTTTTTTTAATTTTTTTTTTTTTTTTTTTTTTTTTTTAATTGACAAATATTTTACAAATCGATTTCTAATAGGACTACACCCTTACTAAAATCCTAAGGTATTTTTAAGGTATTTTCAAGGTTTTTTTTCGAGGTATTTATTAGGTATTTTTAAGGTATTTTCAAGGTTTTTTTCTAGGCATTTATTAGGTATTTTATTAAGGTATTTTTACCTACTAAATGGTGCAGATTAAAACCTTAAACAGGTTTTCCATAATACCTGTCCCAAGATATTTTATATAAACCTAAATGGTTTCTTAGAATACCTTTCAACAAGGTATTTTATGTAAACCTAAACGGTTTCCTAGAATACCTTTCAACAAGGTATTTTATATATACCTAAACGGTTTCCTAGAATACCTTTCAACAAGGTATTTTATATAAACCTAAACGGTTTCCTAGAATACCTTTCAACAAGGTATTTTATATAAACCTAAACGGTTTCCTAGAATACCTTCCAACAAGGTATTTTATAAAAACCTTAACAGTTTCAATAGAATACCTTTTAATAAGGTATTTTATAAAAACCTAAACGGTTTTTTAGAATACTGTTACGAATTTTTCCGCTGAGGCAATGATGGTACAGTTTTCACGGTATAAAAATATTTATTCTCTCTTCAGAAAACTCACAAAATTTATTCACAGGCAACAGTTTAATTACTCTCAAGCTTCAACACAAGCTTCAACAAAAATAACTTCAAATTCAGCGATTATACAAGCTCACTCCAATAGGTAAACAAAGCGATCAGCTTTCAACGAAATCCGAAGTCAATCTGAAAACTTTCCCGTTCTCCAGTCTTTTATATACAAGCGCGTGAGACATTCTCGAAATTTCCAGCCAATTCATAGAAAAGAAATATCTCGAAACTTCTCGATTACTTTAGGTATTGCCACCATTTTCTAACTTGTATAATCGCTATTAATTAATAAATAAAATAAGATAAAAATAAATTACAATAGAATTTTGAAATAATACGTCACTATTTACAATATATACAGACAATTTGTGCAACATTTCCCCCTTCTTAAAGACTGCACGTCCCGGGCAGTGAAGTCCTTAAGAGGAAAGGCAATTCAATCACTTCTACTATAATATGGGGCTAGTCTATTGTTATGTACAACTCTAGGTTTACAGGAGGGTGTCCGTTGAATCCTTACCACGACGTCGTTGATCTTCTTAAGGACCACATACGGCCCTTCCCAGTTCGTCTGGAGCTTAGGGGAGAGTCCTTTCCGACGTTTAGGATTCCATAACCACACCTTGTCACCTTCCTGGAATGAACGTTCCGTGGCCTTGGCATCGTAGCGGACCTTCATGCGCTCTGTCATGATGTTGATTCTTTCTCTGGCGAACCGATGTACGGCTTCCAAACGTGCCTGGAGATCATCTAGATACTGGACAGGCGAGGAAGGGGTGTCCGGTGGTCGTCCAAAGAGGAGGTCGCAGGGTAGTCTAAGGTCTCTTCCGAAAATCATTTGAGATGGTGTATATCCGGTGGTCTCGTGAGTAGCACTTCTGTAGGCCAAAAGGAACAATGGAAGTTTCTGATCCCAATCTTGCTGGTTCTTGGAAACAAACAAGGAGAGATGATTCAGAATCGTTCTATTAAATCGTTCAACCATTCCATCGGATTGTGGGTGCAGGGGAGTTGTACGAGTCTTTTCCATGTCGAGCAAGTCACACAGCCCAGTGAAGACGGCAGAGTTGAAGTTCGTCCCCTGATCAGAATGTATCAGCAGGGGTACGTCAAATCGGGAGATCCAATTCCGTACGAGGACTTCTGCTACGGTTGTGGCTTCCTGGTCCGGAATCGCGTATGCTTCTGGCCACTTGCTAAAGTAGTCCATGACAACTAGGATGTATTTGTTGCCATTAGCTGTGTGAGGTAGGGGGCCTAAGACGTCCAAAGCAATTCTTTCGAATGGTGCTCCTACGTTGTAACGTTGCAACTTTCCACGAGTTCGGGTCTTCGGTCCCTTCCGCGAATTGCATGCATCACAGGACTTGCACCACTTCTCCACGTCGGATTTTGCTTTGTCCCAGAAGAATCTCTCCCTAACTTTCTGAAGAGTTTTCGTGACACCAAAATGTCCTCCAGTAGAACTGCTGTGAAGTTCTTCTAGAACGTTGGTAACTCTAGAACTTGGAAGGATTAATTGCCACCGGAAGCTTTTTCCGTCATCGGACTCCCATTGACGGTAGAGTATTCCATTCTTCAAGTGCAAAGAGTCCCACATAGCCCAATATCTCTTCATTGTTGGGCTATAGCATGCAATTTCCTGCCAACTGGGTTTTCAGGTAGCCGCTTCCAGGAATTCAATGAGAGGTTTCAAGTCCTGATCTTCGACCTGACTTTTGCGGACATTCTGATCACTCCAAGGATCTACGTCTGAAGAGTTGACTTGGAAGTTATTTTCCGAACGGCCGATGTGTTAACCCCAAACTTAGACTCGGCATTGGAACAAAATCGACAGTTCTCCGGACATGGTCTTCTAGAAAGAGCGTCTGCATTCCCATGGAACGTTCCTTTTCTGTGATGGATATCCATTTCGTATTCCTGCAGGCGCTGAATCCACCTTGCTATTTGTCCCTCTGCATTCTTGAAATTCAGCAACCAAGTCAGAGACGCATGATCAGTTCTTAAAAGGAATTTTCGGCCGTACAAGTAATGATGAAAGTGCTCAACGGCTTTTACTATTGCCAGTAACTCCTTTCTTGTGACGCAGTAGTTCCGCTCGGATCTTGACAGGCTCTTACTAAAATAAGCGATGACTTTCTCCTGTCCTTCAATTTCCTGGGAAAGAACGGCGCCCACTCCCTCATTGCTGGCATCTGTATCCAAAATAAAGTCTTTGTTAACATCGGGAAAAGCCAAAACAGGTGCGGATGTTAAAGCGTTCTTCAGTTGATTGAAGGAGTCGTCACAGTCGGCAGTCCATAGGAACTTCTGCTTGCTCTCTGTTAGTCGATGCAAGGGTCTGGCGATCTTGGAGAAACCTTTCACGAATTTACGGTAATACGTGCACAGGCCTAGGAAGCTTCGCAATTGATGAACGTCTTGCGGTCGAGACCAAATTTGCACAGCATGGATCTTGGCTGGATCTGTGCTTACTCCATCGGATGAGATGATGTGTCCGAGATAACTGACTTTCCGCCTAAAGAGCTTACATTTTGATGGACTAAGTTTCAAGTGGGCTTCCCTAAGCTTCAAGAACACGTTCTTCACATTTTGCAAGTGTTGATCAAAACTCCGCCCGGTGATAATGACATCGTCCAAATATACCAGACATGTCTCGTAGGAAAGTCCTCTAAGCACAGTCTCCATTAGTAGCTCGAACGTAGCCGGTGCATTACACAAGCCAAACGGCATAACTTGAAACTGCCATAATCCTTGGCCGGTAGTGAAGGCAGTCTTCTCACGATCGTCGGGATGTATCTCCACTTGCCAGTATCCACTCTTCAAATCCAAAGTCGAAAACCACTGGTTCCCCGATAGAGTGTCCAAAGTGTCATCGATTCTTGGCAGAGGGTAGCTGTCCTTTTTCGTAATTTCGTTCAGCTTCCGGTAATCCACACAAAACCTGGTGGAACCATCCTTCTTTCGAACGAGTACGATTGGAGAGGCCCATGGACTTGAGGAGGGTTCGATAACTCTATTATCTTCCATTTCATGTAACAATCTCCCGACCTCCTCTTGTTTTGCGAAAGGAAGTCTTCGAGGATGTTGTTTAATAGGTAAATGGGTCCCAGTATCGATTCGATGTTGAGTAAGCTCTGTTCTTCCTACATCCTTCGATGACATGGAGAAAATGTCTTGAAATTCTTTTATAAGGTTTCCGACAATCTTCTCTTGCCTTCTTTCCAACCGAGAGTCTTCGAGAAGCTGGTCCACTAAATCCGCGGGTGGTGCGGTCGGAAGCTCCTTCGATCCTCGTTCGATGCTTGTAACAGGTGTGCAAGTGGCAATTTCTTCTCCTTTCTTGATAACTCTCTTAGAATCACCGATGTTGGCCATTCTCACATGCACCACCTCTTGAGAGAGATCCACAAGCGTCGCTCCTACTACCACTCCTTTCGGGACGCTATTCGATGATGGGAAGTCCGTTACTCCAAATCGGAAGGCCTTCGGGAGCTCTGTTGAACCTTTTACAACCAAATCTGTCATGGAGGGGATGGTGATGTCTTCAAGAGCTGCTATTCGATATGCACACGGCTCTTCCGAGTCCAAACCGAACAATGGAACTTCTTCTTTCCCCGTTTGAAGCTCGCCTTTCTCGAAATTCAAAGTAATTCCATTTCTCTTTAAAAAGTCCAATCCAAGAATACATGGGTCAATAATTTCAGCGACGTAAACGGTATGAGTGTAGGTGTGAAATCCAAAAGAGATGTTGACATTTAATTTCCAATGCACAGAAATTTTGTCACCAGTCACAGTCTGTAGTGAAACTGAAGGCGCCGTGTAAAGAGGTTGGCTGTCCAGGCGCCGGGCTACATCCGTCCGTAAGATGGTTACATTTGCCCCCGAGTCAACTATTAGACGACAGGGAGTTCCATTGATCTTGCCCTCCACGAATAAACCATGGTTTCCTCCTTGAAGGGATGAGATGTGATAGAGGCTGAGTGGGGCACCACCTGCTCTACACGGCGACCTCCGCCTCGCGAGATAGCCGCTCTTTAGTTTAACTGCTAAGGCTCGGACGAGGGTCTGTCCCCTCTCCTGTCCAATTCAGGGCAATCACGTCTGAAATGTCCTTCCCGGTTGCAGAGCCAACAAACCACGCTAGTTTTTCGATCCCTCGAGCCAGGAATATTTCTCATAATTCGCTCCATCTTGTTTTCCAATTCTTGAAACTTCTTCGTGAAAAGTTCAGAGGAATCGTCTGCCAATGTTCCACGTACGAAACGCCAATCTTTTCTAGAAGCTTGCTGTGCGGCTTCTACTCTCATGGCATAGACGAGGGTTGACTTCAGATCTTTGCTGTCTGTCATCCTGGTAGCTTGCTGTATGTCGGGATCTTTGATGGCATCCACGAAATATTGAAGAGACAGATTATCTCGTACGTCCGAGGGACAGTCTGGGAAGGCGAGGAGCGACAGTCTTTCTATATCCGATGCCAATTCTTGAAGAGTTTCATTGGCCTTCTGCTGTCTCACTTTCAATGGCAGTCTGTTGTAATCCTTTAGATGCTGCTCCCCAAACCTTAACTCCAACGCACTTGCCAGCGCCACGAATTCTCCCCGCTTCTCTTCAGGTAGTGTCTGTAGAATGTCAGCAGCTTCACCTCGAAGAGATGCTGCGAGATGGAATGCTTTCGAAGTATCATCCCAACCATTCGCAGAAGCAATAATTTCAAACTGCGTTTGATAAACGCGCCAAGACGACCTCCCATCAAAAGTGGCTACTTTGATGTTGGAACGTGGCGTAATGAAGGGAGTGGAAACATTATCCCATTTAGGCGTTGCAACGGTCATAGCTTCTCCCGTTTCAATTTTCCGTAGCCTTTCTTCAACAGCGTCATTAAACTTTTCCTGCTCTTCTTTCATGGTGGAAACCTTTTCTCCCAAGCAGTCAACTTTCCCATTAACCGCCTCAAAACTCTCACTGATTTCTTTTCTTACTTCACTCAGAACCTCTTCTTTTACCGATTGTAGAACACTTGTAGTAGTCTCTATTATCGTAGATTCCACCATTGTAGCTAGTTCGGATTGCATTTCTTCTTTAATCCCAATTATAGCAGCTGATGTGGAATCTTGGCTGGCGGCGATTGCGGCGGCGAGTTCGGCATTTGTCGTTTCTTGACGGGCTTGACCAGTGGCGATTGTAGCGAAAAGTTCGGCTTTCATTTCTGCTGCGGTGGTTTCTTGGCAGGCTTTCATTTCGGCTGCGGTGGTTTCTTGGCAGGCTTTATTTTCGGCTGCGGTGGTTTCTTGGCAGGCTTTCATTTCGGCTGCGGCGGTTTCTTGGCAGGCTTTCATTTCGGATTTTATTTCGGCGGCAGTGGATTCTTGTTGGGCCTTCATTCCAGCAATCATTTCCATCAACTGCTTCATTTGGTCTTCCATCATTCCTCTAGTTGTCGGCATTCAAAATTACGAAACCCCACTTCTGACACCACTGTTACGAATTTTTCCGCTGAGGCAATGATGGTACAGTTTTCACGGTATAAAAATATTTATTCTCTCTTCAGAAAACTCACAAAATTTATTCACAGGCAACAGTTTAATTACTCTCAAGCTTCAACACAAGCTTCAACAAAAATAACTTCGAATTCAGCGATTATACAAGCTCACTCCAATAGGTAAACAAAGCGATCAGCTTTCAACGAAATCCGAAGTCAATCTGAAAACTTTCCCGTTCTCCAGTCTTTTATATACAAGCGCGTGAGACATTCTCGAAATTTCCAGCCAATTCATAGAAAAGAAATATCTCGAAACTTCTCGATTACTTTAGGTGTTGCCACCTTTTTCTAACTTGTATAATCGCTATTAATTAATAAATAAAATAAGATAAAAATAAATTACAATAGAATTTTGAAATAATACGTCACTATTTACAATATATACAGACAATTTGTGCAACAATACTTTTTAAGGAGGTATTCTATATAAACCTGAATGGTTTTTTCTAGAATACCTTTCAATAAGGTATTTACCTAAACAGTTTCCTCGAACATCTGTCAATGAAGTACATTAAAATAAACCTAAAAGGTAAACCACAAATAATTTTAAAATATGTAGAAGTTTTTTTTTGACAAAATTTCCACAATATTTTTTAAAAACATATTTTAATAGACCTCAAAAGGAATTTTTAGAAATCTAATAAAACCTAGGAAAAGTATTACATTTTATTTTACTGTGTATAAAAGAGAACCAATAACTTTGACACAATTATCATACAAATAATTTTTATTTATGTACTTAACACTATTTTACATTAGGATAATCATTTTTAGGATATGTATTTTTTACTCAACCAACCCTGTTGGTCCTTGAGCCTGTTTGTTTTAAATTTTTTTCTTCTTTTCTCTGCAACTTTGTTTTCGGCGTAAATTTGCAAGAATTTCCAGATTGAGGCTGTCCTGTCTGGATCTTCCACCTGTATCTTGCATAAGAATAGACATGGTTTATCGTACCGGTCACCCCAAGAAACTTCAGATGATACTTGTTACTGGTCTGGTGCCGTCTGTGTTAATTAGACTGCAGACAGACCTCAGGTTCTTACGTAGATAAGATTACAACTCCTTAAAAGGGTGAAATGTTTAGCAATAAACTCTGCCGAAAGATCGCATAGTGGAACTCCTTTGATGAGTGTGGTTTGAAAAAGCTGTTCAATAAACATAACCAAAGTTATAACAAACAAATTTATTAACTACAAGGTTTACTTTACAGAAATAAAGGTTACTTTAACAATTAAGGATCGCTTCTCTTTTACCAATTTTAAACATTGAATTTATTTTACGAAGTCGACCTTAAATTACCAATCCTATCAAGTTTATATTAAAAACCCCAAATCGGGTACTGTTTACACATATTCAAACACATTTCATTTAAATAGTCATTTTGGCCAGAACTCAGCTGCCCTCGCTACTTGTGGTTAAGATTTAATATTAAATTTACTCAAAAGTTAAAGTTAGAAAGCTGGAAGATTAGCTTAAAATGTGAATAAATGACTTCACGGTACCTGAGGCCATACTCGTCATGGCGTATTCTGCCATTCTCGGGAAAACCTATATATCCAAAATGAGCCTGCGGCGTTTTCTAATTCTCCCACACCTCAAGCAAAAAACTCCGAATGAATGCCCCGGGCTCTCCTGTCCCCCCTTTTTACGTCTAGACCAAGGCGGGGTCCAAATTCATCCCAGCCAGTCCAAAACTCTGCAGGTTCAAATCTCTGGTTTTGAACTCTAGCCAATCGTGAACCCTAACATCACTGAGATCCCGCCTCTGATCCACAAGCGTCAGAGACTGGACTCGGACCCTCTGACGTCAATTCTTTGTACCGCCTAGAAGTTTCCGATCCCCTCTCCTCGCACCTGTGATGCACCTGGGCCCTAATAATTCTGAATCCCAGCTTGCTGTCAAACGTAACGTCAAGCTGGCGCCAGTCTTTGTAACTCTTACCTAAAATTGAAAAGCCCTCGAGTATTTATGACGTCTGGCTCCAGCTCGATTCTGCCTTCACACGAAATAGTGAATGTAAACCCCCCCTTTCAAGATTTCCCGACCTTTAATACACAACTGACCTTTTGACCCTATCGTTCCCTGCAATCCATGGCTTTTGAAAGCAACTCGCCAACACATGTTGCAAAAGTACCTTTCTATCGGCCTCGCTTTTGTAAAAGAGCTAACTGACTTCTTTGCCTTTTTCTGGACTTTCCAAAATTCCTGATGTTCAGTTCAGCGGACTAACATCTCATTCACCCGCCTTCCGCTAAAAAAAATTTTGGCCCTGGTCAAAATTATTTTTCCAACAAAAAAAAATTAAACTAAACCTTGCGTCTAAAAGATGAGGTCGTGTAAGTAGATCGAAATCCAGAAAATCCCAAAGTGGGCGTATGTGTTTATCTAAGGCAGCTGAACACCTAACCAAAAGAATTACATTGTTATACAAGATAAATACAAATATAAGGTTAAATACTGGTCAATACAAGTAATATATGACCTAAAATCATAAAGGTGAATAATAGAAATAGTACTAAAAATTAGAAAGATAATAAAAAAAAATTCAGAGTCCATCTCCCTGTATGAGTGTTTTGTATGTGTCCAATGTGTAGGACGTCTGTCAAATAGATGCAAAAGAAAAGAAATTTTGCAACGTTTTGTCGAGCTCTATGCTTCAGCTTCCTTAATTGCTCTTTGTTTAGTGGTATTACCACACTGTACAACGAGATGCACTCTGTAATGCACTTAAAATACATATTATGCTGAATCTAGAAAAATAATATTATAAATGAGTGCAGTAAATATGTAAGTATGCAAGAACATAATTAGAATAAAAGTATAAAAGAAATATTCAAAATTTGAAGTGTGTTTTCTTCATTCTTGCAACAATTCAAAAGAAGCATAAGTGTTAGTTTATCTCCGTGCACAGCATGTCACTAGTGTTGAAAACAGTGTCACCATGAGTCCCACAAACAAGGCCAATGCACCCCCCATTTTTAAGAAAAAGAACGCTGAATTTAATGTTGGAAAAAACTTCCAATCGAAAATACCACCCGGTGAGTCCTGCGCTTGCGTCGTTGTGTGATTATGTAATAGTTTCATGAGTTGGACCGATGGTTCATCGAGACAGAATGAAAATTGTTTGCACTGTATGTTGGTATGTGCCTGAAGACAAAGTTTTTCTTCGTAACATTGTTGGTCTGCCAGAAAACGAACGTGATGTGTTGTAAATTGCTGAGTAAGGTCAACAGCCCTTGTGTATGTGGTGAGTCGTTGCAAAGTAACCTCGGCAAGTCCGTTGTTGCAGGAAGATAAGGCTTGAAATGACAGTTCAGCGAAAATGGAGCATCTGTAACACCCTTTGATTTGAAACTCGGAATCATGGAAAAGTGGGCAAACCGATGATCTCTGGACTGATATCTTGTAGTCTGCGAAAAGAAGCTGTATTTTGATGGCTGCTGAGGTGAGCAATGTTGACGTGAGCTTCCCTTGTTGTAGATGTAATGTATGCAGATCTCTTGTCAATGGTAACCTATGATGTTGTTTCTCTTGCATCCTTCGAATGGCCTGGGGCACCTCCGTACAACGCAGTTGATCTTCGTAGAAGTCACAGGTCGTCATATCCTCAGCGAAGATGAAATGCTTGGTGTAACTGGTGTTTGCTTGTACTGCTCCGACCATGTTTGCAAACGGTGAATTTCTGTCTGCTGTCTTTAGGAGGTGACCTTCGGAAGGATCTCTGACACTCTGGACCAAAGACTCTGACATCAGGAGTTGAGGTTGGTCGTAACTGCCAATGAGATGCATCTGTATGCCTCCTGGAAGCGTTGCCTTGTCTTGTAGTTGTACTCTTGAGATCGTCCCATTTTCCGAATGTGTGACTCCAATGTGATAAGAACATGTGAAGCCTGTGATCTTCAATACCTCATACGCCTGTGTGAGGTCTGGGATGTAGTAGGTTCGACGAAAACTGCAGCCTGATCTGTGTACGATCGCACAGCCGGATCCTTGCGTGCTTGCTTGACACGTTGATACGCCAGGGTAGTCTCGTGATGCCTCCGTTTCCGCTTCAAAATGCAATCCTGAATACGATGCTCTCTTACAGTGCAATCCCCAACTGCAAAACCGGTTTTGGCTACATGATAATTGCGAGATATGCTTAGCTGTAACCGCGAAAGTGAAATATTGACGAGCTGTCGAAAATTTGCAGTGGACAGCGTCCAGTCGCACCTCTAAATGAAACAATTGTTTACCTTCTTTCGATTTGAACCATAGACACGAAGAATGCTGTATACCCCTGAGAGTCAATTCGGCAGTAGTCTGTAATATACAGTTCTGCACTAATGGATCAGTGGAAATTTCGCACCTTTCTATATTGGAATGGATTATGTTCGTGTCCGAACATTCAGCCTGAGCCTCGCCTACTATAAGACATGCGATGACGGCGATCGTTGCGACTCTATAAAAATCGTTATTGAGAGCACGTCTCTCAATGTGGTGCATAACGGTTTCTCCAGTGTGTCTGACCGTCTTTCCAAGATATGCTCCTAATATTAGGAAGAATCGTAAAGTCATTTTGAGCACTCGCACTACTATTCGAACTGGTAAAACTAAAAGTTTTACTGTATAAATTAGTGTTTTGATGATCGTCTTAATCATTATTAGTGTTAACATGAATAGAAACAAAAAGAAGCAATAAAGTATGTTTCTTGCAAATAAACTCCAACATTTAACTGTTTTGAAATTTTCGAAACAAAAAACACATGTGTTCAGTCTACAGTAACTTTTGCCGGACAGTTGTATATTTGCAGAAATGGAATGTCCGTCGTCACTGACAAAAATAATCGTAAGCGTAGTTTTATACGCTAGAAGTTCGAAAGGTATCGTTAGTTCTCTACCCTCCGGAACTGTTAGTAACATCTCATAGGTATTAGTGCGCAGAACGACACGTCCGGAAGATGGCAATGTAAGTACTGGATCAAGGAATTCCATTGTAATGTTATTTTGCGTAAAATGAGCCGTTTCAAACTCGTGCAGTCGTCTGGAGTGTAGTGTTTGTTTTTGAAACAAACATAGAAACAATGTCAGTAACTGAGGATTCACAATTGTCTGCGAATCTGTGATGTGCAAGAGTATAGGTGTCTCGCGTGTTAATTCACAGGAACACTGACTTGTTTCTGCACATCCATACATGCCACAAAATGCTTTATCGCCATTGCAAGTTCCTTGCGTGCAATCACAGTCTGGTTGTGCGCACTGGTAAAATGTGCTTGTAGTAGATCTAGCAGAGTTATTAGTTTGCAGTAAAAATCTGCTTGGTTCGACTAGTTCTGCTTCGGGTGTAATTATAAACGTTTGTTTGCCAATGATGCAATTTCGGCAACTGTGAACTCCGCAAGTCTGAGGTGGTAAGTTAAATCTCTGGAGAGCGTGTTTTGCAATTGATTGACATTGAAAATTACTATCTTTAAACGTGCAGATCTGCGGATGATGAGATGCTGCAATTGTTGTGCATAGTATTATGCAAATGAGTGTTCTCGTCCATGGCGTGCAAACTGCAAGGTAACATATGTGCATGTCAATTAAATTCACACTTCAATCTCCCAGCTTTTTTTTTTTTTTTTTTTAAATAATAAAAAAAAATTATAATCAAAAGAATTTGCTTTTGCTGTTAATTAACCACTATAATTGCTAATTACTTTTAAGACAAAAGAAAGAAAATCTCTCTCTCTCTATATATATATAAAAAAAAATTCATCACGCTTATAATATTCCCTACAATAAAATTATAATGCCATACTATATGTTTGGCGAAATAAAGTAAGGTGCTTGAAGAAAAAGAACAAGCCTTATGCTATTTACAACAGTAATTATTATTACTGAGTAAACTGGTCATGCATTACTTAAAAAAAACAATTGCATAGTAATAAAAGAAATTAAAATCATTTATTTCTCGTTCTGCTCGTTTGCATTACATGTTATCTTCAGTAATTCGAAGCATAAACTGTTAAATTGCAATGAGTGAGATAAAAAAAATCAATGAATAACTCTTAATAACATTCTAGCATTTATCCATTTCTCTCTGTAGTTCCCCTACTCATTTTTTCCTGTGTTTACTTCCTATCCATTGAAGTAAACAAAGAACTCATATTGTACACACGCATCCAATCAGATGTTTAATAAGAAAAAAAATAAAAATATAACAATATAGAAAAAAAAAGAATTTATGAATTTTGAATATTCATGCATAAAATCCGTGTAAAAAGAAGCAAATTTGGCCTCTCTTCAGTCTTTAGATTACGTTATCCGATGACCGTATCCGTCTATGCTACATATTTGTACATTAAACTATTTTTTGTTTGCCTCACAAAAAATTTCCATAATAATAATTTTTTTTTTTCGATTTGTTAAAGTGGTCATTGACCCTATCTTTTTTTTTCTTACCGCTTTGAAATATGCGAATATAATTCGCTTTCCCTTTTCTCTCGAATGATTTTTTCCCTTACTAAAATAAATTTAGTGAATGCTGCTTTCGCAACATTTGATCTTGCAAAGCGTTTTTTTTTTTTCCTTTCCCTTTCCTATTCGTAACTGACCGGATAAACTCTTGTTTGGGATCACACAATTTACCCTTTGAGACCTGACTAACCAATAGTCCATTTCAAGTCATAGTAATTTTCTTACCATGCATAATTCATTTGCATTATCCCAAAAAAAAACCTTGTTATAATTATATAACCCCTTAACTCCTTCGGTTTCTTTCCCGCTCTGAGTATTTAACATATCCATTTAATCCTGGAAAAGTGCCCTCAATCTCCTGTCTGCATCCCCCTTCAAGTACACCGATTTATCCTTGGTTCGTACTTCTAACTTATAAAAAAAAAATTCTGTTGGCATCACCGATGTGTTGCACCCCTTTTCTCTTCTACCAAGTTGAATCGGAAAATAAATTACCAAATTCCAATATTATTTCCTTTTCTCTCTATAAACCCAACTTTACTCATTTTATGTTATTTCGCTAATCAATACATTTAATAACACCCGGAAAGAAAAACAAAGTTGCCGATCCTTCAACCCCCTTTTTTTTCCTTAACAACAAAATGTCATCCGTAATTAATCCTCTGTTTAAATTCTGACTTCAAGAAATCATTCGTGTAGTATATAGAAAAATGCCACGGAACCACCAAAATTAAACCAGTTTTTTTTTTCTCTCTCTTCCTACCCTCTACCGATGTGTAAAAAGAAGGGAAAAAAAATTCCCGTCTTCACTAAGATACGTGTTCCTCTGTCGCCAAAACGAGTTTTCTCTTTGGCGACCACTATCCGTGTCTCGCCAAAATGATTTGTGCAGTATTGGTTAAATTACAATGATTAATTTCTCGAACCCTCCTTGTTTCGGAAAATAGTATTCTGTCAGACGTCATACACCAATGTCTATAGTTTTAGTATGGTGTAGAAAGTCAATTGAATATATAATTTTCAAACGTTAGTTGGCAATTGAAGAATTTGAAAACTATTTCTTCGGCACTTTTAAATTAAAGCCCCGTGCAATGTGTTGCTTTTTTTTTTCTGTCTTGCAAGAGATGAATAGAATTCCTTGTTTTAATTCTACCTGTAGACCCGAAATTGTTCTGCAGTTATCGTAGTCTTGAAAATGGATTAAATTTTATTTTTTTGTTGTGCGTTGTAAGTAATGTTCCTTGATATATTTAGGACTTAAATAAATAATTGACGATTGGATGTTAAGTTCAATTCCCGTGCACTGAAAGAAAACTCAAATCTTAATCGTGATTAAATAATATTGTATTAATAAAAAAAAATAAAAAAATTTGAAATCGTAAATCATACATAAGTATGTTGTATGTTAGTATTTAAAAAATTTTCTGTTATTTGTAGAATTACAATAACTTGTATTTAAATTGCGTTTTCACCTACTGACCTTTTTTTTTTTTTAATTGAAATACTTGCCTAGCTAATGTAAAAAAAAAAGAACTGGGTATATCTTAATTATAAACTTTTTAATGGATCATTTATACTTATAATTTTTGTATTCTTGCAAGGTACAATATACCGTTTATTTTAGAAGTGTGAATTAATTAGTACTAACTGAAATCGAGAATTTACGTTTTATTAAACAAAGTGTCGTTTTTCTTCCCCCGTGTCATTGTAATTGTGACAAAGAAGGAATGCTTTCGACTGTCCGAAAGTGGTCGTATACAAAAAAAAATTGCCCTGATTGGCTGTGTATTGGGGTCTGCTGCCCCCCTTTCTCGTAAGAACCCGTAAAAAGAAACGAAGTTTGACCTTCTTATGTGGGAAAGTCAAATAAGGGTGTGCGTTCCTTGTCGTAACACCACCTGGTAATTTGAAAGCAATGTCCAGATGTGTATTTTTTTGTAGAAAACGGCTAATTCCAGTTGTTCGCTTTCTGTTGTGTGATGCTGTATGTTCTTAGGAAATGCCTCAGTGTATATGTTTTTCGCATGTAGTGCTGTTGTTAACCGCTTTTTTTTCTAGGATTAATTAATATCCCTGGTGTTTGTATTATAAATTTGAGTAATTTTAATAATTTACTTTCAGCCTAATAACTCTTCCCTTTCAGATTTTCGATTGCAAGAATAGACTAGTTTGTTTCTCTTAGGAAGGAAATTAATTAGTTTACCTTTCAGCTTTTATTTTAGAAATCGGAAATTTCTGTGCTATGCTAAGAATAAAATTTTAGAATTTTGTAGCTTAGTAAAAAAAAAATTACTTAATAATTAAAGTGTAATTACAGTTATTTTTCAGACTGGATGCTTGTGTCTAAAAGAAGCGTAATGTATTTTTGAAATGAAATGACTTTAAATTGTAAATTGTCTAGAAATGTTTTTTTTTTTTTTTTCCCCCAGTTAATGCTTATATGTGATGTTTAATTGTAAATTAAATGCTAAAATGACTTTTATCTCTTTTTCAAAATCATCCATTTTGGACGTGAATTAATGTCTCTTTGGAATGTTATCCTTGACTTCTGAAATTGGATTTTTGTCTGCGGTTGCTTTTTGACTTTGAAGGTAAGCTTTTAATTATTATTTTTTTTTTCTCTAGGTATCGCGCACATTGTTGGATTTGCTTGTGTTTATTTTTTTTTCTAGGCTAAATTATTTTAAGAAAAATGATTAGAAATCGTAATGCAAAAATGTTAACCGAATTTCTCACGTGCGGTGTGCAAATGCAAATTAGTGAATTTAAGTATTAAATGTCGTAGTGATCAAGTTAATTTTAACTTATGAAATTGCATTGATTACTTCTTTGCGAATGCAAATGTGTTTATGTACCACTGTGTATTTTGGAATTTTAGTTAAAGAAAACCAATTTTTTAAATAAAAATGGATAGTAAAAAAAAAAAATTTAATTGTATAAAATTGATTAATTTAGAATTTAATCATTTAACCATAATGTGCAAAATGATTATAAAACAATTCGCGCTATCGTGTCTAAATAAATTTGAACCCACGAAAACCTGAGTGTGGATTCGAACGCTTGTGCTTTAAGAAATTCGAAGTGAAGTGTTGCGTCGATTGGGCGAATCTCCGCCAAATGTTATGTTGAGGCAACCCTAAAACTTGTAGTGCGTTGTTTGTTGACGTTTTTTTTTTTTTTTCTTCCTCTCGTACGGAATATGCTCCGTTCTGCGAAATTGATCGTTGGCATGTTGTGGAATTGTGTTTTGAAGAAACGTTTGTTTACCAACAATCGTGTTCTAGAATATGCTGTAATGTAAAAAATCTCGATGACCTTTTAATTAAGCAATTTTCCCCCCTATTTTTTTCTTTCTTTCTGCGTGCCAATATGCGAAAATAGCAACGTTAATTGAGTACCTATGAATACTTTAAATTTGTAGTTAGCTTTTCGCAAGGTAAAAGAGAGAATTTCGTGATTTGTAGTCTAAATCGTTTTGAATATTTGAGAATTATTATGTATTTTTTTTCCTTTTCCTAGATGTGTTAGTGTTTTGAAATAATTTTATCAAAATTTTTCGATAAATGTGATAGAACTAAATGAAATTGATTTTAAAACTTTAAAAAAAAAAATTTGAAATGGTTTATTTATTTATCCATTTATTTACCTATTTAAAAGAAAATTTCTTTTGAATTATTTACAAATAGAAATTATTTGAATAATAAATTATTTAAATATGTGGAATATAAATTTTTCGTGGTTGCTTTATTTACGTTATTTCTTTTCTCTAAAGAAATCAGATTTGTCGTTGGTATGTAGTTGACTAGTTGAAATGAATTATTTTTATCTTTTTTTTTTTTTTTTCTTCTATTACCATAATTCTTATTTAGTATTGTAGTACTACTTTACAAATATTGTAACCTTGTGCATTCACCAATTGTCTTAATTACATAAATAAACACCAATTGTCTCAATTACATATATCAAAACCATAAATTTTATGTACACCACACACATTATTTTACACTTTTCTGACTTGTGCATGTTTGTGTTGTTTAGCTGTTAATGTATTCCATGAAACAAACTTTAGTTTAAATTCTTATATTTGTTATTTTCTTACATGAATGTATGATCTGATTGTTCGTTAAAACTATTCAGTAAATTTGTAAGCCCAGTCTAATAATCTTTCTGGCAATGATTCTTCCCTTGTTTCAATATTCCTCTCGTGATTAGTTGATTCTTCCTGATTTTGGTTTAACGATCTCAAATTGTAACGATGCGTGATATTAAGTTGTTGTGTTCCCTCAATTGGAAATTCATAGACTATGGTCTCTTGTGAATCTGTTGAGTCACGTCTTTGGTTATCCATGTTTATTTCATGTTCACGATTTTGTGTTTCTGCATTTGTTTGACTGTGTGTTTGTGAATTGTTGCCTAACGTTTTAAAATAAATTAATGGCAAAATATCTTCTAATTCCTCGTCACTATCCTGTACTTGTGCTTCGATATCTGACATGTACAGTTGTTTTGGTACAGTTTGATGTTGTGTTTGCAAACGTAACTCCTCTCTACGTTCTCTGTATGGTAATAATCGCTCAACATTAACCCTTGTTTGTCGACCATTTGGAATGTCCTTCATTTGTATTGTGTAATTAACTGGAGAGTTTTTCTCAAGAATTACATATGGCCCTTCCATTAAAGGTCTCTTTGGTAATCCCTGATGTTTACCCAATGTAGGTCTGTGTAAAAAGACCAAGTCATTTATCTCAAAGTGTCTGTACTTCGCACCCTGAGTCAATCTGTATTCTTGTTGTATTTTCCTTGCTAGTTTAAAATTTTGGTTTACTTCTTTCTGTACCTCCTTGAAGACTCGCAGTTTTTCTTGCATATAAGATGGGATAGTGTTTTGTTCATTGCTATTAGTGTTTATGTCTACCGAATATGGTGTTTTTGGTTCGTAACCGAACATCAGAAAGAAAGGTGAATATTTGGTCGTAGTGTGTTTTTGAGCGTTGTAAGCATGCTGATAGAATGTGAGTCCGTCATCCCAACAATAATTGTTTCTGGCATAGATAGCCAAGTTAAGTTTTAAGTTTCGGTGTAATGACTCATTGACTGCGTTACAGGCAGGGTGATATGGAGTAGAAAATAGTTGGTGTACTCCAAATTTCTGTGCCAAAATACGAAAAATTTCACTTTTAAAGGCTGCACCTTGATCTGTGAGCAAATGTTCAAATATCCCAAAATTTGCCATAAATTCGAAAAGTCTGTCAGCTGTCTCTGTAGCTTTAATTGTACGCATTGGATACAACACCGTAAACCTCGTGTAATAGTCTGTTAATTGTAGGATGTATCTGTTTCCCTTAGAAGTCGTTGGTAGAACACCTATAAAATCGGCGCTTATGTATTGCATTGGGCGTGTAGCCAAAATGTTATTTTGAATAGGTATTTTAGCGTATCGGTTAGTTGACCTGTAAGCCGCACAGTTTTTACATGAAGCGACAAAATCTGTGCAATCCTTATACATATTTGGCCAAAAATAATAAAGTGCTGCGTTGTCGTAAGTTTTCTTGTAATTTACATGCATTGCATGAGTTAAATGCAAAATGTTTGGCCTAAATTTCTTTGGAATAAATACACGTTTCTTAAATTTGGGACCAAAGTTCTTCCCTGTTGGTGTTTTGTGTATTAACAAATCATCCTCCAAACACAAAAATTTCTCTGACTTTTTCAACGCTGTGGGATTGTGTAATATTTTGTCAATGATTGCTTTTGTTTGTAAGTCAACATGCTGTTCTGATTTTATATCGGCTATAGAAGGTACCTCAATTGGTATGGGATGGATGTTGCCCAAAATATTGTTTGCAAAATAATGTCGAGAAAGTATGTCTGGTACAATGTTATCCTTACTTCCTATTAATTTGTACTGTATGTGGTATTCAGACAACTCTAAAATTTGTCTTGCAACTCTATTGGCTGGATTTTTCAATTGTTTCAATTGACTCATAGTTTTGTTATCAATTTCCACCATAAATGCCCTACCATATACATAATACTTAAATGCTCGAATATTCTCAATTAACGCCAACAATTCAATCTCGAAAATAGGGTACTTTTTCTGTGTTTCAGTTAGCTTTTTAGAAAAGTATCCTATGGGTAATTTAACGCCCGTTGTTTCATCAATTTGGCTCAAACAACCTCCGATCGCACTGGTTGAAGCATCTGAGCTTAAAATAAACATCTTATTGTAATCTGGATGTATAAGAATGGGTTGTGTATCTAAACATTCCCTGAGCATATCAAACGCTTCCTGTGCTTGGTCATTCCATTGAAATTTGCCTTTATTTTTAGTTAAATCTGTTAACGGTGTAGTTTTATGAGAAAAGTTAGGAATGTACTTCCTATAATAATTGATTAGACCTATAAAACCTCTCAATTTTTTGAGTGTATTTGGAACAGCAAAGTTTTTGATTTTAACTAAATTAGCTATTGAAGGTTGAGTGTTATGCTCTGTGACGCGGTGTCCCAAGAATGTAATTTCCTGCATAAAAAACTCACATTTTTGTGGATTTAAAGTTAAATTGTAATTTCTTAATTGCTGAAAGAGTTTTTCCAACTTAAACAGTAGTTCCTCCTTTGTTTTTCCACCCAAAGCATAGTCGTCTATAAAATTTGCAATGTTCAAATGTTGTATTGGTGCCAATATAATATCGCTTAGTTTTTGCAAATTAGCTGGTGCAAATGAGACTCCCATTGGTAGCCTGCAAAATTGATATTGTCCTAAAGCGCTTGAAAATGACATGTACTGCCTATCCTCTGGTCTGATTTGTAGCTGATAAAAGCTTTGTGAAAAATCGAGCATTGCGAAAAATTTTCCCCCTTTTAATTTCTCTAATTCCTCGTGAATGACTGGTAGTGGGTGATCTACAAAAGTCATGTATTTGTTTAACTGACGAAAATCAACACAGATTCGATACTCTTGGTTTTCTGGTAATTGGGAAGGATTTTTCTTTTTAACCAACAGCAAAGGAAATGTTAAATAGCTATTTGAAGGTTCAATAATATTTGCTTTTAACATGCTGTCCAGTTGCTGTTGCAAAACTGGCCTTAGCGCCTGTGGAACTGGGAAGTGTTTTGCTTTTGTTAAGTTTTCAGTATCTACTGTAAAATGTGGCTCCACTGCATTAGTACTCCCTAATGTATCAACCGTTGTGTTAAAAACATCAGCATACCTTTGTAAAAGTTCCCATAGCTTTGATTTTGTTTCCCTATCTAAATGTTGCAATTTAAAATCTGTTTGTTTTAAATTTTGCCTCCTTCTTTCTCTAACATCCTGCAATTGTTGCTCAGTAATATCTGTTTCCACCGTTGCCATATTTGTATGCTTTTGCAAATTAATGGTCTCACTTGTAACGTTATTAACCAAAATTTGTGTGGTGAAGTTTTTATCCACTTGACAAATAGCATTTTCAAAGTCTAATCCTTCATGTTTGAAAATCGGTTCTAACATAATATGTTGTCCCCTTTCAACGCCTCCTCTTAGTTGTAAAGTTAGTAATTTTGATTCATTTGGTGGTATTACACAGTTCTTCTGCAACTTAGCAATATTTGCTATTTGTGTTGTGTTTATGTGGTTAGAATTTGCATCTTGGATTCTTAAACGAAAATGTTTCCCTACTAACAAGTCCTCCTCAAAATTTAATGTTAATTGCTTTTGCCTTAAGAAGTCAAATCCAAGTATTGCAGTATATTTTGGGCCTAAAGTGTCATTTATGACAAAAACTGGATGTGTGTACACCTTATTAGCGAGTTGTATTGGTACATCATAACACCCTATAACTTGTAGTGGCTGATTACTCACTGACAAAATTGTTGCATTCACTTCTCTTTTGCGCAATTTAACTGTATTTTTAAATAAATTAAACGTATTTACACTTATTAACGTAACGCTTGCACCCGAATCAAGAAGTGCCACTATTGGTACAGTTCCAATAAACATTTTAATTACTGGTAAATAAGTATCTGTCCTTTCACTGGTACCCTCTGTATCAATATAAGTAACCTGATGCTGTGTACTTTGTACTGTGTTTTCGTGTTCGCTTCTTTGAATGTCATTTGTGATTCTACGATCCCTTTCTAACTCTCTCCCATATTCGCCATGTCTGTCTGCTCTTATGTAATTATCATGTGTGGGGTTTGGTGCATGACGTGTTGACAAACCCCCATTTAGTTTAAACGATTATCTCTGGTATCATACCTATTATATTGTGGTTTAAAACCACTGCCCCCTCTTCGGTCTGAATAATTGCTTCCCCTACGATTGGCGAAATTGCTCTGTCCTCTATCATTCCCAAACGAATTTCTCCTGCTATCGTAACCGTCTCCCCAAGATACCGTTCTCTGATTGTTGTTGAAACCACTAGAAAATCTACCCCTATTATAATTGTTAAACCCTCGTGATCTAGGGTAATTTTCCCTACTATAGTCCCTCTGTCTGTATTGTGGCCTCTCCATGCCTCTATTTGAGTTGTACTGGACCGGTGAACTTCTTCGTTCAAAAGACCTGTCCTGTCGATATGCCGGTTGCTGCCTAAATTCCCTATTCCTTGGATGTTCTCGACTGGAATGGTCCCTATCATACCCGTTTTGGTAATTATGCCTACAAACTGTATCTCTCGTTTCATCCCGGCCTCGTTCTCTCTGCGTCTCAAAAGCCCGTAGTTTAAGATTAGCAACTTCTTCCGTCAACGTTTGTATAATGTCTTGTGTAAGTTTTTCGCTAGAAGCCGAAATGTTTGTGTCCTGATTTTGCCCTGTGATGACTGCAATGCTTTGTGAATTAATTAATGCTTGATTTGCTTGCAATAACTGGACGTATTTGATCGCCTCTTCGAAACTGGTGACATCTTTTGTGAGCAACTGACTCCTATACATTGGCAAAATACCCTCAATTAATTTTGCAAGACGAATCTGATCGTAAACTTGCTTCATTTCCGGTGCCTCAAAATTTACTTTACCCAGAAATTGTCTAGTCGCCTGAGTAACTCGGGAACCATAAGTTTTAACGTTCTCATCCGGTAGTTGCCGACACGAATTTAAATTTTGCTGTCGTAAACATAAGGACTGGTCGTCCTGAAAGAAATGTAAGAACTTCTTCTTGAATTCATCTATGCTTGTTTCGAATGATAATTCTTCATTATTTATTAGTGAGGACAATGCTACACCTTTTAATTTAGATTTTATGAGAAGAATTTGTTGTGATTCAGATAAATTATTACCATCAATTAGTTTGGCAATAGTGTCTAAGAAGTATGAAGCTGTTACTGGCGATGTGCTATCGAAAACAGGGATAAGATTTTGGAGCATTGCGACTCCCGGTAAATTCGGTGAATATTGACCATGTGTGGTGGTCGTACTCGCGCCGTTCTGTGTTGCCATAATTTTCCGAGAAAGAGGTTACGGTACAAACTTTCAATTGCTAAAATCGTAATTTTTGTGTAATTATGTGTAATAAATTAAACTGATTGGCGGCGCTAGTAAAATACAAGCTAAAACGCGACATGTCAAATCAAATTAAAATACAATTACCGAATTTAAAATTTAAATTACTCATAATAAATAAATGCATATTTTAATTAAACAGCTCTTCCATTCACTTATCAAAGGCATGGTCACGGTACCACTTACTGGTCTGGTGCCGTCTGTGTTAATTAGACTGCAGACAGACCTCAGGTTCTTACGTAGATAAGATTACAACTCCTTAAAAGGGTGAAATGTTTAGCAATAAACTCTGCCGAAAGATCGCATAGTGGAACTCCTTTGATGAGTGTGGTTTGAAAAAGCTGTTCAATAAACATAACCAAAGTTATAACAAACAAATTTATTTACAAGGTTTACTTTACAGAAATAAAGGTTACTTTAACAATTAAGGATCGCTTCTCTTTTACCAATTTTAAACATTGAATTTATTTTACGAAGTCGACCTTAAATTACCAATCCTATCAAGTTTATATTAAAAACCCCAAATCGGGTACTGTTTACACATATTCAAACACATTTCATTTAAATAGTCATTTTGGCCAGAACTCAGCTGCCCTCGCTACTTGTGGTTAAGATTTAATATTAAATTTACTCAAAAGTTAAAGTTAGAAAGCTGGAAGATTAGCTTAAAATGTGAATAAATGACTTCACGGTACCTGAGGCCATACTCGTCATGGCGTATTCTGCCATTCTCGGGAAAACCTATATATCCAAAATGAGCCTGCGGCGTTTTCTAATTCTCCCACACCTCAAGCAAAAAACTCCGAATGAATGCCCCGGGCTCTCCTGTCCCCCCTTTTTACGTCTAGACCAAGGCGGGGTCCAAATTCATCCCAGCCAGTCCAAAACTCTGCAGGTTCAAATCTCTGGTTTTGAACTCTAGCCAATCGTGAACCCTAACATCACTGAGATCCCGCCTCTGATCCACAAGCGTCAGAGACTGGACTCGGACCCTCTGACGTCAATTCTTTGTACCGCCTAGAAGTTTCCGATCCCCTCTCCTCGCACCTGTGATGCACCTGGGCCCTAATAATTCTGAATCCCAGCTTGCTGTCAAACGTAACGTCAAGCTGGCGCCAGTCTTTGTAACTCTTACCTAAAATTGAAAAGCCCTCGAGTATTTATGACGTCTGGCTCCAGCTCGATTCTGCCTTCACACGAAATAGTGAATGTAAACCCCCCCTTTCAAGATTTCCCGACCTTTAATACACAACTGACCTTTTGACCCTATCGTTCCCTGCAATCCATGGCTTTTGAAAGCAACTCGCCAACACATGTTGCAAAAGTACCTTTCTATCGGCCTCGCTTTTGTAAAAGAGCTAACTGACTTCTTTGCCTTTTTCTGGACTTTCCAAAATTCCTGATGTTCAGTTCAGCGGACTAACACTTGTTAAAAAGCCCTAAAAATATAAAATTGCTATAAAATGAGGCATACAATACTTATTCAAAAGAACAAGTTATTCGGAGGCTACAAAATTCAACCCGTCTTTATTTGCCTCCGAAATATTATCATTTCAAAGCGGCTCTAAAAGTAGTACAAAATAATGCTTATTTTGATTCCTATAAGAAACTAATTAGGCGTCAAGTCCGTATTTGTTTAACAGCTCCCCATACTTTAACACAAGTAGTAAATCAAATTATGAAGATTATAGCTACTAATTTTCCAACACGAAGGGTACTAATTTAACAATTCATTTGAGAAAATACCAAGAAATAAGTGATAATCAGAATTAATTTTGAATATTAACCTTTAATTTTATATTTTTTAAACAACCCTGAACACATTTAAAAGATTACTCTGAAAACTTGAATACTCATTGAAAATCATGATTGTATCTATATGTATATTCTTACATTTCCATTTCTGGATGTTAAAATATACTCAAGTGTTTATTTTACCTTCTGAATATTTAATTTTTTTTATAGAATGTGTGCAATATTTTGTAACATAAGTTAAGTGAGGAAGTAGTTCCTCGATATTAGTGGGATCAGTTCTTGAAACATTTACTTTTTTTGCATTATCAAACACATAATGTGAACGAATTCTCAATTTTCTCCAAGACCTGCACTAAAGAAATATTTTATGGGAAACCAATCAACTACGCTCGTCCAGATAAAAGCGTCAATTTGAAATTTCTATTTAATATGAATAACAATTTTAAATCCTCATAATAATAGTTTGATATTTTTAGCCAGGGCATATGTGATTTGTTTCGAAATCAGAAAAAAACGATAAAATCAATTTTTTTTTTTTCAAAATCAAAAACCCTGTCCCACTCTTCCAATATTCCAACCTATCTAAGAACTCATAAAGAAAGATTACTTTCTCACCATCAAGAGAAGCTAGCAAAAGTTCTTAAAATATTATGTGCCTTTTACATTTCACTTCATAATTGGTTAAGTATAATAATACAATTTCCGGTGTGAAAATTTATATGTCAGGGACAAGGTTGCAACCCCTTCCCCCCATCGTTACATAAAACAATTTAATATACCTTTTTCCCTGTTTATTCACATATCTAAAAATATTTATATATCCCGGACCCCCAATTCCCCATCGATATCACCCCTCCAAAATTAATTTCCCCATCAATACAGTCATTCCAAAATCCAATTTTCCTTCAATACTGCTATTCCAAAATATATTTCCCTATTATTACCCTCCCTCCAAAATTTATTTCCCCATCAATACCACCATTCCCAAATCTATCTGTGTAAGAAAACCATTGCATCTTATAACATAGTTTTCAAATCTTGGAGGGTGCCATCACTGGGGTAGCGAGAGGTCTTCAGCTTTATTTGTGTTTGTATGGTTTCATACCGAGATGAACACACCGGTTCTTGTTCTATCACCGAAGTCAAGCATCATCGTGAGCGGTCAGTCCTTTGGATGGTGACCACCTGGGAACACTGCATTATAAGATGCAATTGTTTTCTTACACAGATAGATTTGGGAATGGTGGTATTGATGGGGAAATAAATTTTGGAGGGAGGGTAATGATAGGGAAATATATTTTGGCATAGCAGTATTAAAGGAAAAATGAATTTTGGAATGGTGGTATTAATAAGGAAATAAATTTTAGAATAGCAGTATTGAAGGAAAAATGAATTTTGGAGGGAGGGTATTGATAGGGAAATAGATTTTGGAATAGCAGTATTAAAGGAAAATTGGATTTTGGAATGACTGTATTGATGGGGAAATTAATTTTGGAGGGGTGATATCGATGGGGAATTGGGGGTCCGGGATATATAAATATTTTTGGATATGTGAATAAACAGGGAAAAGGGCACATTAAATTGTTTTATGTAACGATGGGGGAGGGGGAAGGGGTTGCAACCTTGTCCCTGACAATGGGAGTTCATGCAGCTAGTAATATAACAAAATTGGAGAGTGAAGTCCAAATAAATCCTTAAAAATAATGAGAGGAAGGAATAGTTGCATATCCTCTAAATACTTAAAATTATTGCATAGGAATAGGGTATTTAAATTGCTCCAAACATTTTTTAGAACAAGCAAGTAGGTACTCATGAAAAACTAAAATATTCAAAAAGATATGAAATTATCACAGATTCAAAATAATATCTTGAAAAATAAATGGGCAGGGAAATGTTCTTTTAAAACAAGCATTAAATAGTCAGTAAGTCAAGGAGAGTTGTCAGACTTTGGCCCTGAAAAGGACCATTCGTCTGGGTCCACAGACAATCGGAATAATACAGAGACAACAATGTACAATGATAAAACTAGGTATGTCACAATAATGTAACAATAATTTTAGTAGAAGCAAAACAGAATACAAATAAATTTAAATTTAAGAAATCAAGTATAATCAACAGATAATTTCTTTGCTGCCATTTTTTCTGCACATAAAACATTCCAAACTTGTCTCCTGTGGCCTGGGCAATTGCATCACCGATTTCTCCAGAGACAAGTACAGATACAGGGCATGAGTTAAAGAGCAATGATTTTCATTGTTATTTTGAAGTGTTCCACATAGAATGTTTATTTATTAATATACATTTTTTTGTCAGTCAGAGAGCAGATATCTAGTTTTCAGAATTTGCGAGGTAACAAAAAATATTACAAAAGGAATACAAAAAGAACAAATGTATGTCTATCACAATCACAATTTTTTTTTATAAATAGTCCTTCCTCCGTTGAATGATTTATCAGCATATTTCTTACGAGTATTTGCATCAGGCTCAGGGTGTATTCGTTATATAATATTTCTAATTAAATTCTTGCAAGTTGTAGAACAACGATAATACCTTTAATTTGACAATTGCATCATATATATTTATATTTTTGTTTGAATATTTGGGAAATCTATTCCGGTCACCTATTTCTGCTACAATGACCTCTGATCAAATAATGAAGTAAATATCTGAGTGAGCACTTCTCACCTTAATCCCAACACAAAAGCAATAGAGTATAGAGGTTACAATGGATTTATGTTCACTAGCCCTCATTAATATACACACCGTTATTCGGTGAGGCCAGACCGAACTTGCGAGTCTTCCATCACAAACTCGAAGTCATAATTCATTAGGCTACCGGGACCCCTTTTTTTATTTTGTATATTAATGTGATAGTCGTGATATCCTTTTTTAATTTACTGCAAAGTCATGTGTAATACGAAAGTCTTAATTCAACAACCTCTTTTCCGATTATAGTTGTAAGGTTTCCAAAAAAAAAGTTAAAAAATGAATAAATGAATTTAAAATTTGGAGAGAAAATGGTATTTCTCTGTATAAAACTGCTAAGACAGGGACGAAAAAACAATTGGCATCTTCACCATACTCGACATACATTTTTTTTTTTTTTTTAAATTTAAAGCAAGTTTTTCAATTTGGATTTGTAATAAGTTATTATACTTAAATATTTCCAGGGGTCATAAGCAGTTCTTGATAACAATTTGGGTGATAGAACATATTTGAATTGTGTGTGGGCCCTAAGTGCTTCATCATTTCAATAATTAAATGGGATTAATTAATAGATTAGTGCAAAGTATTTATAAAATGTAATACAAAAAAAATTTCACATAAATTTAAAATTTTCAAGTTAAAGATCTTTACATGCAGGGGCCTTACAAAATTTATTCCAACGTTGATGATTATAGGCACAATTTTGAAGTTTTAAAGCCCCGTCAAGTGCAGTGCCTGAACACTTAAATATCATTTGACAACTATAGTAATAAATGATTCTCTACAACTGAGTTTTTGGACCCCTAAATATGTTAATATGAGTCCCTGAGAAGAAATCGTGCATATGGGAACCTCTCTACGTATAAAGTGCCACTAAAATATTTCAAGTGTCATCAAGCATCTAAATAACTCCATAATAAACACCGAATTAAACTATTTTTTGATTAAAAAAATGAGTTATAAGTGATTAATTATCGAAATTTCCCTTTTGTGCCTTACCTTTGAAAATTTTATAGGGGAGAGGCTGCCTCCTCTCTTAAGTTCCACCGCTATTTTACAAATAGTGGTGCAACTAGAATAGTTAATTTTTGCATTCTTAAAAATAAACATCTGGGCAAACAATAATTGACTGCAATATATACAAACGGGACAATTGATTTGTAACCTTGCTAAAAAAAGAAACTCAAGCTCCATATATTGACACAGGTTTTTCTTTGAATTCTTAAAATGTAAATTATGCCAATATTCCAAACAAATTTATAATTTCTGTTCTGTTTAATTCTGCAGCTGAGGTGTTGACCTGAGGACGAAGTTAGCATAGGAATTATGAAAGGGAAACTACAAATTGTATAGCTTTTCCCTTTCAGCCAAAATTAAAAATGATTTTTTTTTTCAGAGAGAGGGAGCGCATTTTTCATTTTGGGAAAAGGGGAGGCACGTTTGTGACACATCGACTAATTTAATTCTGAAAATGTTAAATTTCAATTTGAAAGAATTTTACCTTTGAAACAGACTGTAATACAGTGTTTTTCTGGAGCACTAAATCGTCCCTGTCATTAGGAAGTGGCGAGTATTTGAACTTTCCTTACTAACCACTGTTGTTGAAGACAACATCGATGATGGACAAAATCTATTCTGTCAGGATGTTCCTTCAAGAGGGGAGTCAGTAAAGAGTGCCTAAAAATATATTTAAATTTCTTTATTGTACATCAAAAGCATAATTTTCCAAAATAAAATAAATGTTTTTAATGCTAAACTTATAACAACTGTACTTGAAACAGCATTGTATGGTTGATACTGAACAAGGAAGGGACAAGATGTCAAAGGGATTAAAAGCACTTAACTCCAAAAAAAAAAAAAAAAAAAAATACAATGCAATCCTGCAAAAATTGTTGGAATTTAAAATTTGCAACTAATTAAATCATCAATCACCAGAATTTAAACTACTCCATTTCAGATAAATATCGTAATGTTTAACAACAAATTTCATTTAAATTACTTTTTGAAATACACAACTTTTTGAATTTTAGCCTTCAAATTAGCCAGTAAATAACAGGAGAAATCTAAATGATTTAATGTCTTATATTTTACGAAAAGCATTCATCTGCATTACGTTCAACTCTACACACTACATTTCAATGAAGTATATCAAATGAATAACAAAAATCGAAACAACCAGTACGCTGCAAATTTTATACAACAGTACACATTTTCGAATTACAAAACTTTTCTTACTTTGTATCAGGGTAATAGAAAGTTGCTTCATATAATTATGACAACAACGTGGTCATGTTCGTATTAGGTTACGCCATTTTATATTTCATAACACGTCTGGTCTGGAACAGGATGAAGGCAGAGGACACTCGTGTTTTGATTGGATAGTGATAGCACGTGACCAATCAAAATCCTTACGTCATCCCCTAAAGTATCTTGCAAATCCTTAAACGTTGGAGGTTTTTATCAGAAACCTCGCGAAACCTTAAAAATACTTAATAGCTTCACAGGTGTTTTTAGGTTTCTAAAAATTAAACCAATTAATTTAAGTGTTTTGATTTTTTTCTTATGCACTTGAATACTGATTTTGCTTTTGTTTCATTCCTCATGCAAAAAAAATTAAATCATTTTTCAAATTATAATTTATCATGTACTTTAAAAAAAAAAAAATTAAATGCGGAATGCATTTTACAATTTACTGTTCTAATTTAAAACAATATGCATTTTGTGTGAAATTAAAAGTTTTTTTTTTTTAAATTTATTATTATTTATTATTATTATTTATTATTAATTATTATTATTTATTATTATTATTTATTTTTATTATTATTATTTATTTATTATTATTATTTATTATTATTTATTATTATTATTTATTATTATTATTTATTATTATTTATTATTATTATTTATTATTATTTATCATTTATTATTATTATTTATTATTATTAATTATTATTATTATTATTATTCCTTTAGTAATGTTATTAAAAGGTATTCACTTATTCACTTGAATACCTTAGTAAAACGTTTAAAATCTGGAGGTTTTATCAGAAACCATGCAAAACCTGAAAAATACATTAAGCTTCATAGGTTTCTCTAGGTTTTAAAGAAAAAACCTTAAAATACCTTCCTTAGTCATGGTATTAAAAGGTATTCACCTGAATACCTTAGTAAAACCTCTAGAATCTGGACGTTTTTATCACAAACCTTGCAAAACCTTAAAAATACCTAAAGCTTCACAGGTTTCTTTAGGCTTTACAGAAAAAACCTTAAAATACCTTCCTTAGTCATGGTATTAAAAGGTATTCACCTGAATACCTTAGTAAAACCTTTAGAATCTGGAGGTTTTTATCACAAACCTTTCCAAAACCTTAAAAATACCTGAAGCTTCGCAGGTTTCTTTAGGTTTCTAAAAATAATACCTTAAAATACCTTGAGTTAGGTATTTTTCCATGAGGTATTTTTAGTTAAAACCTCAAAAATACCTAATAAAACCTTGAATACCTAGTTTAAACCTTAAAAATACCTTTAAAATACCTTTTTTTTAGTAAGGGCAGCTCTGAAATTTTCAACATAAGTAGTTTTGGCCTTCTCATTGGATTTTTTAAAAACAGAATGTTAACATTTTAATTTGCTTAATTATTTTTTTTAATTAATATTTTTACAAAAAGTGACTCCTAAATGTGTCTCACCTCTGAAAATTTCAACATAAGTAGTTTTGACCTTCTAATATAGCTTTTCACAAACACGTGTTAAAATATTCTCAAACGGGTGAGGGGTGTTGTATTATTAAATTAAGTGGGAAAGTCGTTTTGTTTCTCTACAGGGGAGGGGGCTCTAATATTAAGGGTTTACGTAGCAATTAATTTTCAATGAGTGAAGCGAGCTTTTGCTTATATGCAGCAATGAGCCTTCAGCAAGTGAAGTAAGTCTGTGCCTAATATGATCAGTGAACTTTTCAGTGAGCGAAACGAACTGTGTTTGCATAACAATGAAGCACATCGGTAACTATTTTGACTTTCCTATAATTAATTGTATCCTCGTGTTTTTTTTTTTTTTTTTTTTTTTTTTTTTAAATTAAATCTCAGTATTCTAAGATGGATTTCTTGAATATGTAAAACATGATTTCAGATTAATCCTACCTTCATTTTGATTTATGAAGACTAAATCTAATCAATGATAAAGTCAAATCAATGGATAAGATCAAATATTTTTTTAAAAATTATTTTCTTGAAGTTTCGTTTTCCTACGTTTATTACATTACAACTTTTCTCCCCGTATGACGTAGTACGTCCCCATTTAAATTTTACCAACATTACAAGCGTTGACAATAAATTCCCTTTAGATAACAATTTAAAAATATTAAAATTTTAAAACTCTATTCACAAATAAAAATAACTACATTGTTCAAATAATTTGATAGAAAAATCTACAAGATAAAGGTCATGCATAATGTTCATCACTTACTATTTCCATGTGAAGTGAGGTGAAATTAGTTATCAAAACAATGCGTATTGTTGTGGTTTTGTTCTCGTGCGTATTGCATACCAAGTAACTTCATATTTTTAGCCAAAATCTTCCTGATTTCATCAGTAACAACTTATCAGAAAGTGAAAAACATAAAATTACAAATCAGTATGGCAGAATTGCAATCCGAGCTCAGACCAATTCCTGTCGAAAATGAAGTTCCAATACCACCTAAAGATGAGACAGATGCATTGGGTGACAAGTCGTATCTAAATTTTAAACTCAAGCATATCTTGTGTTGCGATATTTGTCAGGAACTAAGACGATCACCTATTTTTCAGGTATTGACTCATTACAAATCACTTAGTTGTTATATACTTTAATTAGAAATTTTACTTTTAAGATAAAAGAATGTGTGCCTGAATAGCTGTAAAAAATTGTAATTGAACTTAATGTTACATTAAGATCCCGTTACCTTTAGCCAGATTTCGTTACTGTGTTAATAATGAAGTCAAATGACAATGCATCCAAATTTTACTTATTAAGATATCTTGGTTTAAATAATAAGGAAGGTTGCAAAATGTTTTAAATTTTTTTTATAAGACAGCTTCAGCACCACTAGGCAATAATAATGATGGCATCACAGTACTATTGTTGCACAAATTGTCTGTATATAGTGTAAATAGTGACGTATTATTTTAAAATTCTATTGTAATTTATTTTTATCTTATTTTATTTTTTTATTAACAGCGGTTATACAGGTTAGGAAAAGGTGGCAACACCTAAAGCAATCGAGAAATTTTGAGACGTTTCTTTTCCGACGAATTGGCTGGAAATTTCGCTAATATTCTCTCGCACCAAGTATTTAAAGACCGGAGATAGGGAAAGTTTTCGGACTTAGTTGAAAAAAAAGCTGATCGCTTTGTTGACTTATTGGAGTGAGCTTGTATAATCGCTGTGTTCGAAGCTGTTCTTGTTGAAGCTTGTATTGAAGATTAATAGTGATTGCACTGTTATCTGTGAATAAATTGTGTGAGTTTTCTGAAGAGAATAAATACTAGTTTTTGTCTGAAAACTGTGCCATCATTGCCTCAGTGGAAAAATTCATAACAGTGGTGTCAGAAGTGGGGTCTCGTAATTTTGAATGACGACAACTAGAGGAATGATGGAAGACCAAATGAAGCAGTTGATGGAAATGATTGCTGGAATGAAGGCCCAACAAGAATCCACTGCCGCCGAAATAAAATCTGAAATAAAAGCCGGACAAGCCTGTCAAGAAACGACTAACGCTGAACTCGCCGCCTCCAGCTAAGAAGCGACATCATCAGATATTAAAGCTTTGCAAAACGCAACGTCATCAAACATTAAAGCTTTAGCCGCCAAGTGTGAAACAACATCTGCAGCAGTGAATGAAATCAAAGAAGAAATGAAGATAGAGCTAGCCTCAATGGTGGAATCCACCATAATAGAAACTACCTCAAATGTTCTGCAATCCGTGAAAGAAGAAGTGTTGAATGAAGTAAGAAAAGAAATCAGTGAGAATTTTGAGGCGGTTGACGGGAAATTCGATTGCTTGGAGGAAAGAATTCGATTTCTTGAAAATAAAAGATCTGAAGCAGCAACAGTTTTGCTCCCGGGAGAGGTTTCCGTTCCCGTTATTGCACCACGTCCCAACATCAAGGCTTCAACTTTCGATGAGAAGTTGGCTTGGAGCGTTTATCAAACTCAGTTCAATATGATAGCCACTGCTAATGGATGGGACGTTACTTCGAAAGCATTCCATCTCGCAGCATCTCTTCGAGGTGAAGCTGCTGACATTCTACAGACACTACCTGAAGAGAAGCGGGGAGAATTCGTGGCGCTGGCAAGCGCGTTGGAGTTAAGGTTTGGGGAGCGGCATCTAAAGGATTACAACAGACTGCAATTGAAAGTGAGACAGCAGAAGGCCAATGAAACTCTTCAAGAAGTGGCGTCAGATATAGAAAGACTGTCGCTCCTCGCTTTCCCTGACTGTCCCCCGGATGTACGAGACGATCTTTTTCTGCAGTATTTCATCGACGCTATTCAAGATCCCGATGTGCAGCAGGCGGTAAGGTTATCCCAAAACAAAAACTTGAAGTCAGCCCTTGTGTACGCCATGAGAGTGGAAGCCGCACAGCTATTTTCTGGAAAAGACCGACGATATGTGTGTGGTGCATTAGCCGAGGATTCTTCTGACTTTGTCACCAGTAAGCTTCGAGAACTGGAAAGAAAAATTGATAGAATGATGAGAAGTTATCCCGGAGCCAGGGATCGAAAGACCAGAGTCATTTGCTGGCACTGCAAACGGGAAGGGCATCTATGACGTAACTGCCTTGATTTGAAAAAGAGAAGGGATAACACTACCACAGAATCTCAACAACTGAATCTAAGAAGATGCCATCTCTCAGGGCAAAAGCTGCAATGTAGAACAGGTGAAGCCCCGACCAGTCGTTTCCACGTTTCATCCCGACAAGGAGGAAATCAGGGTTTATTCGTGAAGGGGGAGATCAACGGAACTCCATGTCGTCGATTCGGGATCGAACGTAACGATCGTAAGGACGGACTTGGCTCGTCGCCTGAACAGCCGACTCCTCTACACAGCGCCCTCTGTTTCGCTACAAACTGTGTTCGGTGGTAATATCTCTGTGCATGGGAAATTGGAAGTGGACATTGCCCTTGGATTTAACACCTACAAGCACACCGTTTATGTTGCCGAAATTGTAGATCCGTGCATTTTCGGACTAGACTTTTTGAAGAAAAATGAATTTACGCTGAATTTTGAGAAAAGCAAGCTGCAAACATGGAGAGGCGAAGTTCCTTTGCACGATCTAGACATGAAAGAGCTGTGCGTATATCGGATTATGGCTCATGAAGACAATGTCATAGAGAATGCTGAAGAGTCCACATCTATGAAAAGTACCTCTCCAGCCTTGGAAAGAGAACCGAAGAAAGCGACGTTGATGAAACCCTTCCAGGAAGTGGTTCATGTGGAAATGGACAAAGTTAGTGAAGAGGGAATCGACATCCGTGCTCCTGTTACAAGCATCAAACGGATGTCCCGGGATCTATCAGCTGCATCCGCGGATGATTCGGACGCAATCTCAAAATCATGTAACCAGCAAGATGGGGATCAGAAACTTTCACCGCTTCTGTTGGCATACGGGAGTGCAACTCACGAGGCCACCGGATTTTCTCCATCTCTAAAGATGTTTGGAAGAGACCTTAGGCTCCCCTGCAACCTCCTCTTAGGACAGCCACCAGACACTCCTTCCTCGCCTGTCCAGTATCTAGATGATCTGCAGGCACATTTGGAAGCCGTACATCAGTTCACCAGAGATAGAATCAACATCATGACGGAGCGCATGAAGATCCGGTACGATACCAAGGCCACGGACCGTTCATTCCAGGAAAGTGACAAGGTGTAGTTAGGGAACCCAAACGTCGGAAAGGACTCTCCCCTAATCTCCAGACGAACTGGGAAGGGCCGTATGGGGTCCTTAAGAAGATCAACGACGTCGTGGTGAGAATTCAACGGACACCTTCCTTTAAACCTAGAGTTGTACACTACAATAGGCTAGCCCCATATTATGGTAGAAGTCATTGAATGGCTTAAGGACTTCACTGCCCGGGACGTGCAGTCTTTAAGAAGGGGGAAATGTTGCAGAAAAATTGTCTGTATATAGTGTAAATAGTGATGTATTATTTTAAATTTCTATTGTAATTTATTTTTATCTTATTTTATTTTTTTATTAACAGCGATTATACAGGTTAGGAAAAGGTGGCAACACCTAAAGCAATCGAGAAATTTCGAGACGTTTCTTTTCCGACGAATTGGCTGGAAATTTCACGAATATTCTCTCGCGCCAAGTATTTAAAGACCGGAGATAGGGAAAGTTTTCAGATTGACTTCGGACTTCGTTGAAAGCTGATCGCTTTGTTGACCTATTGGAGTGAGCTTGTATAATCGCTGTATTCGAAGCTGTTCTTGTTGAAGCTTGTATTGAAGATTAATAGTGATTGCACTGTTATCTGTGAATAAATTGTGTGAGTTTTCTGAAGAGAATAGATACTAGTTTTTTTTCTGAAAAACTGTGCCATCATTGCCTCAGTGGAAAAATTCATAACACTATTCTGTTCATAGTATTATTCCATCATCCAGGTACCGTTCAAATAATTTATAATTCATGTAGTAAACCATTATAGTGTTGCTATAGCAACCCTATTTAAAAAAGCCTTAATCATTTAGGTTTGGCAATACATTTACACACCATTTGTACGTGTTAACATTTAATCTCAACGACAACTGGTACCCGGCTAAAGGATGAGTCCTGCCCATTAAACTGTGCAAACCTTACAGATTTAAGCCCTCTCTTTTTACTTTTACTCACCAAAGCGGTTTTTTATTGATAGTTTCGGTTTTTCCAAAAATAGTCAAAAGGTTAATACATAAGTACCGAGGTATCTTTGGGCTTGTTATTTTCCCTGTCAAGTGCATCAAACAGAGATTTCTAAGATTGCACCCTCTTTTTTAATTGCTAAAATTAAAAAAGTGTGGTTTAGCTAAAATATTTTGACGCAAAATTTACATAATCCAAATTACATAATTGTTATCTCAAAGTTAGTCATCAACCTAAAATAACAAGTTAGGTGGAAAGTATTTTTCCAGTTGATATTTGCTATAAAATAGCTTTGTATTTGAAGTTAATAACTATTTTAATATATAAAGTGTTTTTATTGTGATAAATTAAACATCACCAGGGATGACACTTGTAATAATTTGAGCATTTTGCTATTAAAATGAAAATTGCAATTTTAGTATTTTTGCTAAAGAAATTTTGTATCCCAGTCTAAACTCTATTTCATTGACTATGAAAAGAGATAGATATGATAAAATAAGGCTTCGTCCACTTTGTAAGTAGTGTTCCGAAAAAGAAACAACAAATTATGTTCCTTCGATACACTGTCTACACTTCAATTCGAAACAGTTTTAGTTGAAATGTGTCAGTTAGCATTACAAGTTTGTTCTGTTGAAAAATAACTTTTCTACGTTGGCTTTTCCCAACAATTAATGATAAAAATTAAAAACTTTTCAATTTTATTATATTGCACTCTTGCCACTTTCTCCTACATTATTAGTCTCCGAAAGCCATTTCCAAAGCTTCAGTAGTTCCAAGATTCTTCAGTAACTTTCCTTACTTGCAACTTGATTGCAAACAACTAATAGCCTCCAAGCTACATATTTGGTAAACATTTTTGCATATTCAAAAAACAAATTCATTAATAAAATCAATTGAGATTGTAACTGTCACTAAAAGGCATTTTCAATGTATGTTTCTTTTGCAGTCGGGTAAAATGGGTAGTCAAAATATATCGTTTAAAATTTTAGAAGTTTCTAATATATTCATAGTTTTTAAAATTATACTTTATAGTATAATGCCTAAACTTTATTTTCCCACTTTATTTTTGTTTCAATAATTTACTTTATATGAATGCCAACAGTAAAAATACTTGTGTACAACTTCATGACATATGTTGTCTACTTAAAACTTCTGTCTGTAGCACAGAATTTTTAATAAAATTACATTCCAGTGATTTGAATGGGTTTATTGAACATTTTTATAGCTTATTCAAATTGCAGGTAAAATAAGTTATTTGTTTTAAATCCAAATTTTCTGAATGGGGTAAAATGGGTATAGTGTTAGGCTTAACATATGTAGGTATTTTTATGGTGATAATATAAAATTTTTCCAAGGAAAAGTTTTATTTCTTAAAAATTAGAATAAAAATATGCTTTAAAGTACCACATTGAAATGCTTTTGTAATATTTTAAGCTTTAAAAGAATTAAGATGGGTATTTAAAAATCCTTCATGGGAGGGATCAGGAATCTCTCAACTGGACTTTGTAATTTTATCACTATTCAAAAGAGGACCCACGATGTGTGGTTAAAACTCTTGCCTTGCATGCCAAACGTGCCAGATTGGAATCCCGGGTTAGGCATGGATGTTCGTAGTGGTTCGGAATCCACGTTCAGCTTTAGGTTCCTGTCGGATTAGCCGTCATTATGCAGAGATGAAATTTTTGCTTTCTATGTAGCATTTTCCTCCTTTTGTTCCTGTTTCAAGGATCCATATTTTTCTAATATGAGCCAGTTTTTCCTGCAAAAAGTATACTTTTCCTCATGTCTAAACTATAGATTTTCCCTTTTTGCTCCCCTTTCCTCTCAGATTACTTCACAAGCTCTTTGGGGTACACTTCATATTGTGAGTAGTTGCAAATGGCATCTTTTTTGTAGCTAAAATTTGGAAATACTAGAGTATTATCTTTTGAGAACAATATGCGTCACGTGTTTATTTATTCCCTGATATTTGAAATATAATTATTATATAGTATGAGAAATTTCATTGTATCTTTAAAATTGGTGAATCGTACTTCCTGCATACTTTTTTGTCAAAATTTTGTGTATTATTCCTTCCGCAAGCTTTTTTGACAAACTTTTGGGTATCATCCCTTCCACTTGCTTAACGAATTTTTGGATTTCCTCCTTTTTGCTCTCTGATCACTTTCATCCCTGATTAAGCATAAAAATAGGTCGCCTTATAAGCTTTTTGTCTCTTAAAGCTATTTTGCCTGCTATATCTCCGATGTAATGTATTAGAGTCTTCTTTATGTAATATATTAGAGTCTTACAATAACATGTATAAAAAATTCAAATATAAACATGTTCAAACTAAAGCTAGTAAAGTTTTAACGAATGAAGGTTAAAAAGTGAATCTGAAAACCAGAGAACTTAAAAAAGTTAAAACCAATAAGAATAGAAAGTCAAACGAAACCTAAAAGTAAAGAACAATTTAAATGGCCCTACATATCTAGCATGCATGGGTGAAAGTAGAGTATTTAGGGGGGGGGGGGGGGAATGAAGCTAGAATTTATTTGAAAAATTATGGCAATCAAAGAAGACTATATGACATAAAATTTTTAAAAAAATCCAAGATTGACAAGATTTATGTTTTCCCCGTTGTGGAGCTCACAGATGTCCATTGAAAATAGCCAGACAAAAGGAATCTTAAATGAATTAGCATTTAACAGGAGGCATTATGTTTTTGATAGCTTTTGAATATTAATAATAATAGTATTTTGCAGGCATTAAGTGTAATATGGAGAAGAATGTGATTTAAATGCAAATGTTATCAAAAAATATTTGAGTTGGATGTATTAATCAATTTCAGATTAAAACAAGAGTTTTAAATGATTTTATGGCTTTAATATGTTATTTTTCATATTTCATTAGGCTTGTGCTTTCTTTTGGTTTATTATTTACCTATGGTTTATTATTTATTCTATGGTTTTCATTGTTAAATTATAGTATACCCATTTTCATCTGCATGGTTTAAGATGGGTATAGTAAACATATACTACCTATTAAATGTTTTCTCACAAACATATTTATGTAACATAATAATTAAAAATAATGCATTCTTATTCCCAAGGTGTGCAATGTAAAGAAAAGCCAAAATAAAAATATAATTGTTAAACATTTACAGGAAAATTTTAACTGAACATAAACAGTGATTTTTATACCCCTTTTACCCCACCCTACCCTACCACAGATCCTAGCGTATGCAATTAGGTGACATCTAATAAATGAATCTCCCCTTGTTAAAACTGCCAATATCAGATTAAAAAAAACTTGCATTTCAGTTTTCTTACAAAAAAATATTTCTTGCCAAGGTAGGGATTTTGTTGAGAAAACTTATTACCAAGTTCTAGTCAAATATCTCAATTGCGCAATTCTCTAGGGCTGACACATGATGCATTCCTCTCTTTTTTTTTCTGCTAGTAAACAGGTTTGAGTTGCAAAATTATGATGAATCTAGTAGTTATGGTTTTATATATAATATTTGGTGGTTTCAGAGTTAGATGAAAAATGAATTATTTTAACTAAGTCAAATTATACATTAATAATCCACTGACACACGAGACCCAGGTGTGTCCTAAATGTCTTGTGCGTAAACGAGAGAATTGCTCTATTTAAAACTAAGATGGGGACATACCAAAGAGTTACTATGAAAGTATTGTTCTGGTTCAACTTTAAATCTTTTATGTAATTCTACTGATCTTATTACAATACCTTCAGACTGATATGTTCTTCAACGCATGTATAGCAGTTTTAGTTTAGGCTTTACGAATTTCAAATTGATTTATCACCATTTCCAGCACTTAGAGTTGAACTTTGGAATGGTAACTCTTCTCGAAGAGACTTTTCATTTGACTTATTGCAAATGTCTGTAGCATTGATAGTTTTCTCTGAGAATATTAACCTTTCAGACATGAACAGAGCAATTTTTATAGCTTCATTTATACTACATTGTAGTGTAAAAGTTAAAAGTACTGAAGTCATTCTTATTCTGAATTAAATCATCAGACAATACATTTAAATATTAAGCTGTAATGCATACCTGCCAACTTGTACGGATTATCCGTACAATGTACGGATTTTTACTATTTTGTACGGTTGTACGAACAGCTAAAAAATTCGTACGGATTTCACGGTACTTTTCGTTTTTTCCTTAAAACCGTTTTTTTTTTTTTTTTTTTTTTTAAATTTTTTTTTTTTTTAATCAAGTTTTTTGGAGTCTTATACCAAGCAGTTTACTTCAAATCATCATAAATTCAAGCAAATGAACAAATTTTGCATTCTGCTCTATCTATGCATCATATCAATTCTAAAAAACACAGTGACAACATCAAATGTAATAATAAGAATTCGAAAGCATGCATAATTGATATTTGTGCGTGTGATTAAACACTTTGAATACCACTGACTCCTTGTATGTTTCACTGTAGTTTTTGTGCCATAAAGCATGTTATTTGGGTGTAAAACCTCATCAGAGATTTCATCGTATAGTTTAAATTTGATTAATTTTTAAATCCTGGTTAGTATTTTATTTTATAATTTCCATTCTGTGCTAAAATGTAACAATTTGTTATATTTGGGAGCAATTAAATATTATGCATTTTTTTTTTTTTTTCATTTGCAAGTGAATTACTATTATTTCTATATTACATTCATAAATATTGTCGCTATTTGACTTTCCATGAATCATAGGAATGCAAATATTTGTTCCTTAAAAATTGTACTAATTTGAAAATACCAATGTTGGCAGGTATGGTAATGCCCTTTTTAACATTATGCAAAATATATTGCTTACTCCTATATTTATAAATGTGATAGATTTTCATTCTGAACCTTTTCTTCAATTTCCCTTTTCATTTAAACAGCTCATGTCAGTTTCTCAGATCAAAATTCATGTTTCCTGTAATTGTTTTGAGCAATGTATGTTTTATTTTTTGTGCTAATCCTTTTTTTAATATTGTATATTTCTAGTGTAAGCATGGTCATCTTCTCTGTGCTGGATGTGTTTGTGATATTTTTGCTGAAAGTAAAATGCAAAACGAAATTCCTGCTTGTCCAAATTGTCAATCTGCCCTTAAAAAAGAGTCATTCTTCAGGAACATTGCTGTTGAGAAAACAATATCAGAATTGCCAAGGACTTGTCATTATTGTAATTTGCAAGTTTCTCCTGATAATTTCCTACATCATGAAAAAGTATTGTGTGAAGAAAGGTATGTTTTTAAGAATTTGCTTACTATAATTATTTCCCCTTTCCTCTTTGAAATTTTAGTGGCCTTGACAACAAAATCATGTTAGTTTTAGTTTACCCCCACCTCATTTTTGGTGATTGCCCTCTCATTTATCTACTACACTGTAAAGACTAAAATCTAAAATTTAGCCACTTTGTAAACTGATTATACTGCAATCCCTCTTAATCATGGAATTTGGAAGTTTGCCTAAGTAGTTATTTCTGATGTTAAAGAGTTAGTTTTCTTAAATAGTTTCACTGTAGCTAGAATATGCATTATGTAACTATTAATAATGCCTTACTTTTTGTTAAATGATTAAAAATGTTTGGCCTTTCTCAAACACATCTGAATTTGATAAGTGGAAGAATTTCAAACTTTGGTTAAGCATATAATATTCTGAGCCAGTATTTGCCATTACGTTTTCAAAAAGGGAAGCATTGTGCCATTTAGACTTTATACATAAGCCACAGATGTTTTTGTTTTCTTTTTTGTGTACTTGGATATGCAAGTTGTTCTAAGCTCCTCTGTATTAAATTGAAATGTTAGACAAAAAAAATTATGCAATACACATTTACCCCTACACTCGCTTTCAAATAGGATAAATCAGGGTATCTCCCACCATCCAGCCTGACTATATACACAAGACTCTCTATCATGGTCCATACCGCTTTACTAACATTAAAAACAAAGATAACATTAAAACAGGTTAGGCTTGATTCTGAAATGTTTAGCATGCTAAACGAAAAATTTACTTTCAGTTACGCAATTCTTGCCAAACTCCAACTTGTCTTCTACATAATGAACGTATGCTACCTTAGAGAAAGTAATAGACTAATCAAATTTCTATAAAACTACATGCCAAAAGTGATTTCTGCATAGTTGGTGGACTACAAAAAAAGCCCTTATGGGCCTCCACCATTATGCAAGCCACATAGTGGTGAACGCTGCTCCAAACTATCTATATAATATACTTGTATATATTAAATGGTTGGTACCAGAATATATTTTGTGATGGACAATATTTATCCCATTGATGTTTCATAACAGACCTACCATTTGTTGCAACAATTCAATTGGCTGCTCCTGGAAGGGCCCATTCTCTCAGAAACTGAATCACGAAGAAAATTGCAAACAACTTTCTGCGAATGGCTCTGATATACTGCAATCTCTCTTAACCATGGACGAGGAGGTGAAAAAGGAAGTTAGCTTGAATGAGCAAATTTATGAGCTTTTATCTGTTGAAATGTTTTTACATTTTGGTAAGTTATGACATTTTATTTATAACTTTCTTCATAGGTGCTAACAGGAGTATTTAGCAAAGGAGTCAAAATGAATTTAAATTCAAACCTTGATTTTCTTAAAAAATATTTATTGAATTTCCTAAAGAAAAGCTTAATTAATAGTTATGCATTAATTTTCTGTTCAAATGAATAATTCTAAATCGATTTTACGCTGAACACAAACTGTTTTTTCTATGAATTCTACCTGTTTTTCTGTATTTTTTTGTAATTTTCAAAAGCTAGGGGGAGGAGGAGAGTCAACAGCTTTCTTGCTGTAAATATATTTTTTCTGCAGATAGGAAATCTTTTTTTTTTTTTTTTTTTACTCTAGTAAAGTGAATAAATCTGATATCAAAATATCTAGAATGTAACGTACCAATTATGCATTTTATGTAGAAATATATATGAAGTTTTACCAATTATATAGAAATATACTTATACATTTAAATGTATGGAATTATGTTGTTGGTTGGTTTGTATGCTCAACAACATATCTTTATGCACAATAACAGCTAATGAGGCCGGGACGTACAACTTAATGTGGATTCCAAACCACAACGAACATCTATCCTATCCCAGGATTCAAACCTGGCACCTTTGGCATGCAAGGCCAGAGTGCTAACCCCATAGCCATCAGATGGGCCAAATTCTGTTTTACTTGGGATCAAAATAACATTTTATTTTAAATTGAAGGTTTTTCTAAATACAACTTATTAAATAGTCTATTCTATTGGACCTGCTACTTATGCACTCTATGAAATTTTTAGTCCTCATTTTTTTGAGGTCTTAAATAATCTTTTTCAAATATTCCATTAAAAAAGAATTGGAGCCTACTATGTTGTACTTAGATTCATCATCAGTTTAAAAGTTAAACTATACATTTTTAAAATATGAAGTTTATATTCATTGTTTCATTGACAGATTGGTAAGCAATAAAATATTCAAAATTTAATTTTTTATCAATGGATTCAGCTCTCAATTCTATTATCTTTAGTAATTTTACTTCAATATGTTAATTCCTTCATAAGTTATTACCGAACAATAATACTACTCACCTTAGAAGTATACACTGTGGAAACAACTTTTGACACATTGTCTTAGAAATCAGACAACCATCGCTTGCCTGGTATTTGCATAAAGCTGTTAATGTGATCTAAAATACTAAGGCACAAAACATGTTATCACTTTCTTCATGTTTGTAGAATAAATAAGTAGTGTATTGCAAAAAAAAATCATTTATCTATGTAATTTTCATGAGACTTAATGTTCAAGTCAAACCTACAACTTGACTTTTTATTCGCTGTTGAGAAATTTTGATGCCAGAAAAAGTACCAATGAAATTTCAATCGATTTCAACCTTTTTTCATATTTGCTCTGTTGAGTTCAATACAACATACTTAGTTCAATATTTACAATTTGATAAAATATTCATATTACGTGTGAAATTTATTTATTTATTTTAATAGTGTGTTATTTGATTACTATACCAATTTTTGTACTAATTTACTCCTGTTAAGCTATTTTATTCTTCCTTTTAATCAATTTTTTTTTTAAAGAAATGTAAAAGAAGGTATTTTGATGCCTAAAATGTATAATCTATCTTAAATCACCAAACTACTGTGTTCTACCAAATATCTATATTCGACTATTACTACTTCAAACATATAACAATGTTCTTCAATGTTTTTTAGACCTGCAATTCAAACGATGTGTAATAAACACTCCTGATGATGAAATAGAAGAATCTTTTGACACACCTAAGTTTTCTGCTTACGATAATCAGTGGATGATTCATGGATACTTTAAGAAAAATTCTCCAGAATTCAACTTCCAACTCCAAGTAAAAAGTACTATGAGCAGGTAATATTAATGGTTTTTATCTCATAAATAATTGCTCAAAAGTTATCGGAATTGATTGCGCTAAAATAACTAGATGGTGAATTATTTCATGATATAAGCTTGTTTGTAATATGGAATCATTGGAAGTTTTATGTATTTATTGTATTTAAAACACTAATCCAATATAAATAGCATTCACAATAATTTGCTTACTCTAAGTTATGTTTTTAAAACACTTAATTTATGAAGTTACATAGCCAGAAATTATGTTTAGATAAAAATGCTCCAAAGCTTTTAAGGGAATCATACTTATGGGAATACTAATAAATGTACGAAAATGATAAAGGTTGTCACATCTCAATTGAACTAAAGAAAACATAATGTTTCAAATAAGATGTTTATTGATTAAATAAATGTTTGAAAGCTCTCTCTCTCTGAATTCTTACAATTATGATAACATCATGCGCCAACAATTTAGTGCCCAAAATATGTTTTGTCAAATGGGACTTTGGGATTTATTAATATTGAGAACATTTTATTTGTTTTTGAAATTATTTTCAACACATCAAAGTTCTATTTGGATAAACCTTAAGAACACAGTATCATCAATTTACCAAATTTTCTATTACTCTATATCATTATACTCACATAAAAAAAAAACTAAATATTTGACCAAAGTATGCATAACTAAATATTCAATACAAGCAAGTACTATTTTGAAATTTTTTTGAAATATTTTAAATATGTTGTGTAACAACAGAAATTGGTAATTAATTTTAACCTCTACCTATATTGCATCATAGTGATAATATTTGTTTACTTTTGTACAGTCAGATAACATGGAATGTAGTTGTTCAAGTATCAAAACTTCATAGTACTTTAGGAAGTAAATTTTGTATCTTTCTATCAGAGACATAATTGTCAATTCAAAGAATTTTAATCAATACAATTTTAAAATAAGACTTTTTCTATTTTTATTACTTATTTAAAACACAAAACAAATCAATTCAGAATAACCAATCTATTATGTTGATAATACATATTACCATATGTATTATTAACATGAGATCACAAGATAATTGTATCAATGATTTTGATGTGTATTAATATAGTAACTTTTTATATTAAAATGTTTGTAAATGCACTGAGTAAAAATTCTACAATTTAAAATTGTAACTCTACAATTTAATATTGACAGAATTTTTTCTTCATTTGGTGTTTATATGTATAACCTGATTGAGTATGCAGCCTTTTTATTTCTCTTGGTATTGTATGAATATATATATATATACATTTTTTTTTTTTTTTTTTAGGAATAAAACTTTGAATTTGTACTTTCTATTAGTTAAAGGACCTTATTCTGATATGGATCTCAAACCAAAATTGTGTAATTTTAAGTTCCACGAAAAAGCTACTGAAAGCCCTGTCGATACCTTAACTTTATTTTACAATACAGAATCTATGAAAAGTTGTTTTTCAGGAATACGCATCAATTTCAGGCTCTTCTTTTTTCTTGCTAAATAGTTAAAAGCTAATTAGAAATGTATTTTATGCATGAAAGATGCTTAAAGGATAGTAGCATAAACTTGGAGTTGTGGTGTCAAGTTTCAAAGGTCGAGGTGCAGTAACACTTTTCAGATCTGAACATCGCATAGTGAAAAAACAATGACTGCCACTCACTTTAATGCTCTCTTGGTTATATTGTGCTGGTATATGAGATTCTAACTCTTTACAATTACTGTATGGGACATTTCGTTGCGGTTCATTTTTCTAATCCAGTGAAAGAGGTATTTGAAAGGCATTTTTGAGAAATTTTATATTCATGGTAATTTTATTGATATTTCACTTACTGTAGTAGTGGTATCGTCTCTTCAGTTATTTTTCGATTATTGCTAAGTGTTTTAAATCTTTTCTATTTTGTATATAATGTAAAAAAAAATCGAGTTTTTAACTTATACTTCTAAATTAAAATGAATTTTGATACAATTTTACACATAATATTACACTTCGGAATATGGATGAATCTGTATAAACATGTTAGAAGAACTATTATTTAGCTGTAAATAAATAATCTTTGAAATGTGACTTTAGTTCATCAATTTCAAAAATGCATGAAATAGAAGTTAATACATTTACATTTGAAAAGCTATGATTAAAAATTTGCTCCACAAGAATCAACTTTCGGAAACTAATATAATTTTACTGTAATGTGAGGCAAGTGTTTGTATATTAACTTTTTTTAACAAAATTTCAAAAACCTTATTTGAATTATATGGAAACATTGTTAAAAATTAACTACTTTCATGAAATAAATAAATTGTTATGCCTTTATGACATTTTGCTGGGTTATACATTTCTCCTGTTTTTTACTAAATGTCTTGATTTCTATGCAACCCTCTTTTTTGTGCCATCTTATAACAAAATACAGTAAACTTATTTAAATACAGTATTTGATTTTTAAAAGTTTCTTTTTTGGAAAAAAACCCTGATATAAGTACATTTTTATAACTGAAAAATGATCATATAATAATTTATCATGTTTCCTCCATTTTTCAATTTACACTTAGTTTTCATTCTTATGGATTCATAAAAGTCTGTCTTAAAATCATTTATATTCCAAACGAACCATTAAAATTTAAAATGCAATGGAGCATAGATTATCCAAATACTGATCAACCGAAACATTTGTTAACTTATGAGTGTTCCAGTCTGCATGCCATATAAAAGTTCTGCTTGTAACCATTAGTACTGTCAAGGATACTACATTTACAAAAGCTTGAAAGCTTTCCACCTTATCAGATGAGAGTAGAGATACAGTGAACCTGAAGAGCCACCAAATGCCATTTGTTTCACAACTGATTGGGCTGATTAAAGAATCTTCAGGGATTATAGAATGCAACCTGAAAAACGTTCAAGACTGTCTTGAGGAATTGTGTCGTTGACACTGGGTATCTAATATGGAAACATCAAAGATAGCAGTGCCATTGATAAACGAGGAAGAACCCAGTAACAACTAATGTGCTGAAAAAGGACTATTCAGTGAGGAAGTTTCGCATACCTTAAAATAGTTGATATGCGATTAAAACGACAAGAATGTTATGCTGTCCATTTACTGTGTTTAAAATATTTGCAAGATTAAGCTGAAGGGAAAAAACGAATCTTGTCTCTGTAGCAATTTTGAGCTTCTAATCAGTTATCTGAAAAGTTAGTTAAACACCCCTAGTCTCTGATTGGTTTGGATAAATGATGCTCTACTGTAATTTCACTGTCTGGCTTTATTAAAAAATAAGCATAAAATTTTAATACATCTTTACTTAAAAAAATATAGAAAATGTCAATTATATGTTGAAAAGATTCTTCTTCATAATACAATAAAGCATATTTGAAATATAGAAAAGGAGTTGGTATCCTAATCAGACATATAAAAGTTCAGTGCGCTATTAATTATTATATTTCCGTTTTAGACTAAAGGAATTTTTTTATTAAATAATTCATGAAATACATAGAATGATGAACTTTATCATAAAAATAACACACCTTTGCTTATATAATATACTTAATGTTTGAATTCAAGACGGTATGGTTTAAAATTTTGCTTAACCCATTGACGGTCATGCACGTATATATACGTCTCAGGATCCCCAGTGTTTCTAGCAATACACAACATTTTTAAGTTTATAAATAAAAGTTAAAATAAGATATATTTTAGATATTTTTATTAGGATAATAGTCTATAACCTATCTAAAACAAAATAAATAAAAATAATTTTTAAAAAATTATGTATTTGAATTAGAAATATAATTTAAAAATTATTGCAGGGAAAACAACTGGGGAATTTCGTCCATTCCCATGACCATCAGTGGGTTAACAGTAAAATGGTTCATTGAGAGTTTTAATTGATGAGAGTGAATTATACACAAAACACTTTAATCTTTTATTTTATTGTTTTTGGTATAATGTAGTTTATTCTTAATACAATGGGGGGTATAATATTATTATTATTTGAAAAAATAATTTCGTTATTGTACACTTATGTGGAATTTTATTGTATTTATTTTAATGTAACCAATAACCGTTTTGTTTGAAAGAAACATCATCTATTATTGTTTACTTCAAAACCAATCTAGCCAAGTGATCAAATGATATACAATTGTTACTTTTTATGTAATTATTCAATGCAATTAACTATTTACAAGAAATTTATTTCCCTGTGAATTGTGAATACATGCCTTATTGCTTATTTCTTTTCATCTAATACATGAATGAATTATAGAATTCTTAATGTATTTTATTTTTACAAAGTATGTGGATAAACTCTCCTAAAGAAATAAAAATGAGAAAGGCGTTAATTTTGTAACAATAAACTTGTTTTAAATTATAGTGACATTGTTTATATTTTTTATTATTATTTATGAGTCTGTCGATGAAACATCAATTAAAGAGGTTTATGTTTAAACAAAAACTAAATGATATTTTTAAATTAAGAGTAAGATTTGTTAGATGTTGACCCTATAGAACAGTGTCTGCCACTAAATTTTGTAAAAGAGCATCGCCATATTTGCTGATCTCACACGTGAGCCACACCTTTTTGTACTGTTGTATTTATTATGCCATATCATATTTAAGTAAATATTCTAATATTTCATTTATTAAAACAAAAATTTTAAATAAATTTTAGACTGGCAAATTATCCACTATTTTCTCTAAATAAAAGTTCAGTTTTAAAGTTACATAGGAAATGCACGAATATAATCAGGGAATATGTTTGTGCATTTTTTATGTTTGTCGATGTCTGTCAGTGCACCAATTCGGAATGCTTTCCACCACAGTATTTCTTATGTTCATTGGAAGAAATTTTGAAAATGGCAGTTGTGCTGCTCAATTTTCAAAAAACAGCCACTTATTTTTTCAAGTCATTTATAAGTCCATATTAACTTGTTTGCACGATAATGATTATTTTTGTTAGCAAACACATGCTTTTCAACATCAAATGCCTTTTTATTGGGAAATATAGAAAGGTGTTTTTTCTAGATAAACGAATAAAGTGTTAATTTAAAGACATTTTTTACTTTATCTTTACAATATGCTTGGTCTTTGCCCTGAATATAAAACTTCTATTCCAATTACATCTTCTAGAAATGAAAATTTCTGCTAAAAGTATACACCTATTACTTCTTAAAACAGCCTTTCAGTTTTACTAGAAATTTTGAGTACTGTTTCTATGGCAGAAGAACCATAGGAGATTTTTACCATTTAAATTCTGTTTTGATAGACAATTTCAACAGAATAAGGTCAATTAATAAAAAAGTGCTATCTATTTGAAAGTGTTTTAATATTAAAGAGTTCTCTAAAAAGTTCACTTTATCAGACCGGTACCATTAATAGGCAGGTAATAAGGTATTTGTGGATGTAATGGAATTTTTGAAAAAATGTATGAATAAATTGCGATGTATGCTCCAGTCATCTTGTTTTGGAATGCTAGTTGAACTTCTAAATAGTAAACACATACTATTTTGGATAAAATGCTAAAAGACACAGCACCCACACAGAAAACAAGTGATGTAGAATACGTAATGGCTGAATGTTGCAAACATTTTTGTAACTGAATATTTAGGCCTATGAAGGGGAATTTTGACTTTGAGAAAAAAAAAATATACTAATTTTCAATGCCCATAATTTACTACAACGTTAAACTTGGCTCTACTTTAGATTTTGATACTTTTCCCGGCCATAGTATGAAGAACTTGGCGCTTTTTTACAGAGATGTTTTTGTTGGATTATTATACACAGGAAAATTGCACATCAGCTAACCCAAAATTTCCACTTACAACATTAGTGGATTTATATTGTAGAAAAGTGATGCAGCTTTTAATTTGTATTTTTAATTTAAATCAGGGATGTGATACCTTCCACCAAACTATGGATTTCCTCTTTCTTCGAATTTTTCATATTTTTTCGCTCTTTTTAATTTATCATATTTTCTGGGGTTGTGTTTTTTTTTTCTTCTTTTTTTTTTTTTTTTTTTTTACAAATTTTAAAGAAAATCAGCTTTTTTCTACAATTTTTCCATTGATATCAGGGGTGGAAAGACAATCTCCTTCCCTCGGAAGTTTTCTTTCTTACTTCAAACGAGTTGAAAGTGATTAAGTAAAATCATGTAACTGTGATGTCATGAACTCCATATGATCAATATTCAGCTCATCAAAAATTCATCTTTGCTTTTATTTACGTTTTGACGGAAACAACGATCACAGTTAAAATCCACTGCCAATGAAAACATTTCTGAACTCCAAATTTGTGACATCACACGAGTAATGTCTCATATGTGAAAAATAAATTCGTAATATGATAATTGAAATGAGCAGTTCTGATAAACTTGTGTCTACTTTTTTTTTTTCTTTTTCCTTTCTTTTGTTTTGCATAGTTGATATCAAAACATTTGATTTTTTATGGTATAATTTATTATTATTGACTTATTCTTTGTTAAAATATTTCTTTATTTAAGATTGATTAGCTTTTTTAACACTGAAATATCATAGAATGAAAAATTATTTTCCTCTTTTTCTTCTGATTTGGAAGTTACTAAAAAAGGATTTTTTACTTGATTTTTATAAAGTTTAATTTAAAATTATTTTAAAGTATATTGATTTACTTACTATCTTGGTGTTATTAAAATTCATATAGGTTATTATTATTTTTATGTGATTTGATTTCTGGAGTCATGGAAAATTATTTGCTTCGGTCTTGAAAAGTCATGGATTTGTGACATTTTATTTTGGTAGAAACTCTGTATGGCATACACATGACTTAAATTTGAGACAAGCATGTGACTATTGGCAGGAACAGCTGGAGAGTTTTGTACACTTAAGTAAAAAAATTAACTAAAAACAAAATTTTAGTTTACAACAAAAATAATTAATAGCTTAAAAAACTAAAAAGCACGCTTTAATAGAGAACCAAACTAAAAAGTAGAAAATAATTTTAAATAAGTTTGATATAAGAATAGAGTGATTAACAAGAAATATTTATTTTATCGTAAAAAAGCGTGGGTTGCATTTTAAGATATTTTCATAATGGTTCTACTTTTACCAATATCTGTCATAAAATATTTACAACAATTGACATCAAACACCCCACGCTTTTGTACGATAAAATAAATATTTTTTGTTAATCACTCTATTCTTATTTCAAACTTATTTAAAATTATTTTCTACTTTTTAGTTCACTTTTTTATTAAAGTTTAGTTAAAGTTTTAGTTTTTTAAACTATTATTTTTTTCATCCGTTTCCAGTGTATAAATAGAGCTTTGTGAAACTATTTAAATTGAAACTTAAAAATGTCAAAAATATTGGCCTGCCAAAATTAAAAAAAAATAATAGTAATTCCAAATACTTCTGCCACATGAAAAAGTTACGTCATTCCAATACGGTTCTGACAAAATGAATTGTGAAAGGTGAAGCGTCAAAGCAGTTATATTAGGATCTTTTTCTGTAAGTATCACTGATTTTGCATTTTTTTAATCTACTTATAGTCTTTTACGCTGCTAAACATTACGGGACTCTAGCTGCAAATGCATCGAAATTTACATTTAATTTATTTTTGTCATCTTATTTTAAACTTCAAATATGGTTTGAAAACTACATCGAGAAATAAGATGTCGGTTCCAATCATAACTAACGTAAGCAGAAGTCATTTGATCGTGGTATATTTGAATTGGGATTACTGCCATTGACGTAAAATTACCCAAAACTTTAAATTTTAAAATAAATGGTTTGTTATTCTGTCGTTGATGAAACTTAGAATTCGGGTTAGTTATCAGCCAAATCTTCAAATTATTTTTATAGAGATATTATTTGACGGTTCATTCGTGAAATGATCGCTGAGAAACTAACTTAATATTCATGGCATCTTAATATTCATGGTTCTGAAAGAGTTTATATGATCTGGAAAGATTTTATGACCGGATGAGTTTGATGGAGGGTCAAGTCACATGTACAGAACATACTACAATTATTGAAAATTAGCCATTTCACCCGAAGTTTCTAGCTTGATAGCATACTATCTCTTGAATTGAAAGTTATCTCACAAAAACAATGTTTTCGGATGATGAGCCTACTACATAGTATTGTAACTAAACCGAAATATACAACGTATCCGAATCGTATTTCAATTCCTGATGGCTGTGTGGTTAGCGCTTTGACCTCGCATGCCAAAGGTGCAGGGTTCGAATCCTGGGTTAGTCGCCGATGTCGTTGTCGTTCGGAATCCCCTTCAAGTTGTTGATCCGTCCTCATTAGTCGTTATTGTACTAAAAAATATGTCGTTGAGCATACAAACCAAACAAATCGTGTTTGCCACTTTTCAAAATCAAAATGTGTTTAATTACGATCTATTTAATTCATTCCATGGTTATGAAGGGTATTATTTTCAAACGTACAAGCTAACCATACAAGCATACACCACTGAAAATTTGTGGATAGGCTGCCCATTAGAATATGGTTGTTAGATTTGAACTGGGATTTCGCATACCAAAAGTGTTAAGGGCACTTTTACATCGACAAGCTGTACACTACATGATGGGGGGGGGGGGTAATATTCAATTTAAACAATTGCACTTATTGAAAAGTTTTTGTATAAAAAGGCGTCATATATCTTACTGTTTTAGATTCTTAAATTCGAAAATAGCTTTTTAGTTAGTGGCGCAGCTTGGTCCTTTAGTTGCCCTTGCGCCAAATAAATTCTAAACCCAACCAACCTTTGCCGATCAAACGGTATAGTGGTTAGCGTGCTAGCTTCTAGACCGCGAGGTTGCGGGTTCGAGTCCCGTGTTAGGCATGGGTGTTTGTAAATGTATGTTGGCTTGTCTAATGACGAATGTTTCGGCGCATTATAGCCCTCGTGATGCTGACGGCGCCAGATAATCTGAAAACAACCAACCAACCTTTTTATATACTTCTCTGTAATAACTCTTTTGAAAGTTAGAATGGCGATATATATCCATACTTCATCACTTTCGGACCCTTGTTGTCAAGCAAGGTTAGTAACTAAAAAAGTTATCGTTATAAAGACTATTATGACCCAATTTCCTTTTTGCCCTATCAGTTCTGTGGTTAGTGGATGCCTTTAAGTTAATCAGTGATTTATTTGATCAGAAACCATCAACATTTGGCATCATTGATCCCAAGAGAAATCTTCAAGTTGCACCTCCTGTTTCCGTATTAGGTTGGTTGGTTGTTTTCAGATTATCTGGCGCCGCACAGTGGTCGGAAAAAGCCGAAAAACGGCAAAAACCCTAAAAAAAAATTATTTTGAGATAAAAACTTTGAAAATATCTGTATCTGTAGTATTTTGACCTCTCTGGGTCCATTTATGCTATATCCTACGAACAACCGTTTTTAGCAGGGGCGTATATAGACAATTTCTGAGGGGGGGGGAGGGAATTGGTTTACAAATTCAGAGGATTTCATTATTACAATTTGTTTTAACACTTAATAAATTAGTCTTTAATTTATTAGTCATTAATACATGGTCTGTTAATGAATAATTAAATAATTAATAACTAACAATAAAGTAAATAATTTTTTAGTAATTTATTACTTAATAATTTATTACTTTGTTAATCGTTATATAATATTGGTAAGTGATTAAAGATTTAATTAAAATTCTTTAGTTTATAAGGAATTAAGAAATGCACTTTAAATGTTTAAGTGCATCATTAAAAAATTTGAAGGAAGTTTATCCTAACATAGAGTTTCACCCGTAATGTCCCCCAGTCTTTGTGGTTACGAGCTACATTTTTAGATTTGAGTAAGTGCTGGAAATCGGGTGAAGGGCGAATGTAAAAAAAATAATATTTTATAATAGCAAGTAATGTATGCAGAAAGTGTAAGTCAGTGCTTAAAATTAAAGACAAAATATATATTTAGCTTTTTGTTTAATTTGGTACAAGTAAGGTTTTGTACGTACATTTTTGCCAAAATTTGAACTAGTTTTTTTTTTTCACTTTGCCGACATGATTAATATATTACATTAAAAGTAAATTGGTTCGAAATTTTTTTTTTTTAAATAGAGCTTTGAATTGCACTGATAAACTTCTTAATTGCCTTTACATATTGAAAATTAAGATTTATTTTAAAATTCACAGGGTTAAACAAAATAATACAAATGTCAAAAAATATTATTTATTACTATATAATGTTTTCAATTTTTCATTGAAAACCTTTTGTTATTTTAAATATTAATTAATAGAAAATAATACTAAATAATGGGTAAATAATTCAATTGTATTTTGAAAGTAAAAACAAGTTTAAAAAACAAAGAACAAAAAAATTACAAACCAAAAATTCTATGATAATTATTTTTAAATGAATCGTTCAATGTTAATTACTTATAATATTAATTTAAAAGATGTCATAAAGCTCATAATATTAACATAACAGAAGTTTGGAATCGTCATGAAGATCTAATTTCTTTTTTGTTTTCGGTTCACCACGAAACATATTGATGTATGGATCTGAAGAAACAGTTAAGAAATTGAAAACATCCTCGTTCGTGTTTGTCCTGTTGTTTTTCCTGGAATGGTCTCTTCGATAGGATCGATAGTCTTTATTTCTAGCTTCTTGAACCTCCTCGGATAGCAATCCGATTGGTAACATGGAGGCAGAAATGATAACACCTCCATGAAACAAAATCTTGTGCACAGTATTCGGCATGTAATACCAGTTATATAGCTCAACATACAGCTCTAAAGTTTCTTTGCAGTATTGCTCAAATTTCTGGGGATCTATTGAGGCTCCACTGTTGATAGTATCGAGAATGATTTTGAATCGATGAATTATGCGTTTATCCACTCCAGTAATGTCTGATGTGATAGCAGGATCTTTGAAAAATCTCTATGATGTGTTACCATCGTTGGTGGTCCCCATTCCTTGTTTCACCACATCAATTTGTAAACCCAAAAATCTCTTGAATTTTTCTTGAATAGCCTTTTTTGAATTTTCTTTCATTTCTTTTGTGTGTTTATTACTCCTCCATTTTTTAAAATCCATACGATATGCAATGTGGAGTACACATTCCATGAATTTTATTCGAGCATGGAGTGGTGAGAGGCCAAGTTTAAGGGCTTCGTCATAAATGGGTTTACTCTTTAAGAGTTCCAAGTTGTTCATTTCTGTTGGTTTGGCTTTACAAATCGGACACACTGCCATGGACGCTGTATGTGTTAGAGCTTGGGACACCTTCCCGTCGATCATTGATAACACTAGAGAATGAGTCACTGTAATGGGCTTGCCATTCAAGGAAAATGTTGTGTCTTTCAAATTTGAAATTTCTTCTTCTATTCGGGCTACTTCCTGTCTTACGACATCGGGTGTTTCTTTAGCAAATATAAACCGAATAGGTCTACAGAATCGGGTGGATGACGGCCTGGGATTTTCCCAAAAAATCGAATCACCATCAATCAAACGTAAGGGTACGAGAGAAGTAAGGAACATATGTTCATCAGTCTTGCCCTCATTTCCAAAAATTTGTTTATACTGACTATGTCCTGAGGAACCATCACACCCCCATTTGCAAAGGAGTATAAATGAGTCTACAGTTGGTTCGAAGTTTTCGAATTTTGTAAGAAATAGTCGTTTTACCGTATGGTCAAGCAACGCTTGCAATTTTACTGTAGCAAGATTTTCAGAAATAGCTATGTCAGTTGGATAACAAAGTTTCTTCTGATACAAAACTTGGTCGTAGGGCGGGAAAATATCGCTTCCTAATTCTTTTGAAGATTGCCTTAAAGCATTATAATCGTGTTTAGATAACGAGGCATCAATAAGCAAAGCAAGGGCCCTTTCTGGAGTGTATAACAAACTTCTACTTTGACATTTCTTCGACGCAGCCGTTAATAGTTCTCTTGATACATTATCCAGAATTTGTTTTATTTTAAGACGTTTGGTTCTGTCGGAACATTCTTCGAAAGACTTTTCAGGGCGACCACCTTGCTGTGCGGAACTGCAGGGTTCGACAAGTTTTAGAGAATATGTCTTAGCAAGCCAATCCTGATATTTACTATAAAATCGTTCTTTAATCCGACAACAATCTTGCCATCTTCTTCGAAAATGAGGAATAAAAGTTTGGCATAAATACCTTTTCATTTCCTCTTGTTGGACGAAATCAAGCGTTGGATTTGAAGATTTCACCGAGGCAATACATTTTTCGACTTCAAAATTGCTGTTTAAAATTATCTCCGCTAAATCGCTATAAGTAAATTCCAAAACCGACATTGCGTCTTTCTAGTTCTTATGTTAATAAAAGAGTGAGGGGAAAAATTTAAAATCGTTTGCTTAACTGTCTCTTTTCACCAAACGATTAAATTAAAATAGAATTATAGTATTAAACTAATATATATTTCGTAACAAAGGCAAAACTGCTTTATTTAAATATCGATTGCTTGTAAAATATTTTAGCAAACGATAATGTTTTTTATACATCATTAAAAGTTCAGCATAACCTTGTTAATATTTTTTATGGTTTTTGGACAGCTCGCTTTACAGATTTATGCAGATAATTACCAAAGGAGCAGGTTGTAGCAGCTGATTCTTGTTTTAATGGTTAAAATATTGTTTAAGGAACAGTTTGATACCAATAAGGCCTTGGCGCACGTTGGCGCACATTAGTTATAGCTTTTTATTTATACGAAAATATGATATTATATGAATCGGCATGAAAAATGTACTTTAATGCTTATTAAAAAATTTCTTTCAACGGAAAACCTAGAAAACAGTCCTAAGAATACAGTAGTTTACAAATATATATTTTTAATGATTTATATGAATAATGGCAAATCAATAAACATTGACGTCAAAACGAGCTCCTTTTTGTGTGATGACTTTCAGTGAGAGTAAAAAAATAAAAATATAGTTATTTGCTGTATAAATTCTGGAATCTTAGTAGTCAACTATCTCTAAAATAAAAAATAATGTCAATTTTCATTTTCCTAAAAAGTTAAAAACCGGGGTTTTTGCCGCTCCCAGACCACTGTGCGCCGTCAGCAACACGAAGGCTATAATGCGCCAAAACATTCGTCATTAGGCAAGCCAACATACATTTACAAACACCCATGCCTAACACGGGACTCGAACCCGCAACCTCGCGGTCTAGAAGCTAGCGCGCTAACCATTATACCGTTTGGTCGTTTCCGTATTAGGATCCCCTCCCCCCCCCCCCTACACACACCACCACCACCACCATTTTCTTAAATCATCGATACCGATATGAATGCTTTTATAAATTTTAGCCTCTTTATTGGGTTAAACTAAACTTGTACGGCGCAGCATGACCCTCGCGTTGCCCTTGCGTCAGTAAACCCCAACAAACCTACCAGTTTTGTGTCTAAATGTATCATCTTTGTTTTTATGAAATGTATTTGTTTGAATTTTTAAGAAAGACCAATCCTTTTCTGAAATAGAGCTCAAATACGATTTGAAGTTGGTGAATCCGTTAAACTTTTCTCATTGCCTTAACCTAAGGTGAGTAAATAATATTTATATAGGATGTGCATCCTTCCAATATAAAGTGTGATTTACGTTATTTGGTGCAAGACCAGGTATGTGATAGCTTATGCTCGCGATTCAAGAAACCTTATTTTCACTAATCATATTTGTCTCACATGACATGTTTTTGCTTTATCTGGAAGTGAGTAGCACACATTATTTAGGTGTGTGTCCACGTCCTCACCCGGAGAAAGCATTGAAATGGCAACTTCACAAAATTCCTTCTGCACCGAAATGATTTGATATCCCCCCCCCTTTTTTTTTTATTAGATTTTTTTTTTTACTTCACCCTGTTCCAGAGAGGTGGTTCTCTCACATATGTACGCGGAGGCAGGTGCTAGTTCACAAAGTCCTTCCTTTCCACTCCCGCGGGTTCGAGTCCCGTGTTGGCATGGGTGTTTGTAAATGTATGTTGGCTTGTCTAATGACGAATGTTTCGGCGCATTATAGCCCTCGTATTGCTGACGGCGCCAGATAATCTGAATACAACCAACCACTCCCAGCCGGGAGTTCAACCAACCACATTATTTAAATGCGATTTACGCATCTTGGATTTAATCCATGTTGCTTATTTAATAAAGTACAGTAACTGAAACCATCTGGTGAAACACAATTCAATGAAATTAACATTCCATATGGTAATTTTTAAATGGCAATAAGTTATGTGGATAGAAAAAAGAAATGTAAACATGTATGTGGTTTTTGCTACGTGGTTGGTTACGGTTGTTCTTCCTGTGGCTTCTAGAGCTTTTTGAACTTCAAACTGCGGTTTCCTGTCCTTTTCCAGTCCGGTTGGGCTACTTAAGTATTATTTACGTCTTACTACTGTTTAGTATCAAACTTTACTGTTATTGTGTTCATTTTCTGGAACGCCCCCGAGAAGAGGGTGTTCCACGGTGATAATGCAGGAGTCGCTCAAACGTTCCCGCGAAGATTCCGAGGAAGATTTATTTCTTACCCCAAAAGAAGCTCGGCTCAGCGATAGAGTTTACGCGGTGAACATTTCGAACATCGAAAAAGCGGATTACGCTTTTTCCAATGGTTTCTCGGAAGTCCGGGTAATCTTCTCAGCGACCCATGGTTCTGGATTTATTCCGACCTCAAAACCACTTCTCATTAGGGATACTTTCTCGAGCATTAAAGGAGTTAATGATGTTTTGTCTGTAACGAGACAAAATAAGTTGTTGTTAGTGATTAAAAACCTAGAAACGGTTCATAGGCTTGACTCAGTGGAAAAGATCGGAGTTGTGCCGGTCTCGTGGCATTTAATAGAAGATACTATTGTAACAAAATTCCTGATCCGAGGGATCGACCCGGATGTACCTCTTGAAGATATCGCTATCGAACTCGAAGAGGCAGGTGTGCACTTTTCACAAATTGTCAGATTCACAAAAAAAAGTTCGGATTCCCCCATTCCTATCGTGTTAGTGAAAGAGCTAGGTCGAGTCACCCGTCAGAATATCTCCCTATTTGGAATAATTTTTAAAACTACTCCCTTCGTGGAATCCCCCAAAATTTGCCACAAGTGTTTAAGATTCGGACATTTTCAACGATCATGCACTAATAAAGATAGGTGTAAATCTTGTGGGGACAGACATCTACCCTCCGAGGAGTGTGTGAGGGACCTTGCTTGCTTCCGTTGTGGTAGTGCTGACCACGAAGCCACCAGTTCGTCCTGCCCAATCTACATTAAAGAAAAATCGAAGATCAATAGTTCTAGTCTAAGAGGCCCGATACAATCGGGGAACAAAGTTCACTTTCAAAGTGGATCACCACCACCGGCTTGGTCCTCCTCCGAGTTCCCCCCCCCCCTCCCTAATCAAGACTCCCTTGCTAGTCTAAGAAATGAAGTGGAGGATTTAAAAAAAGTCGTCGAAGATTTAAAACAGATAGTAATATTAAATTGCGTCCCGACTCAAAATCCTGATAGAGCCTCAGAGTCCTCTATTCTATTGAAACAAATCTCGGATCTTCAGAATCTGAACCTCAATCTTGTTCAAGAAATCAAGCGCCTCAGAGAAGAACTTGAATTAACTAAATCAGGCTTCAGTCCTAGCAGAGGGATCAACGAGGTTTCACTAAACGAACTGAACTTCCCTGATAGTCCTCTCCCTGTGCTGGACCCGGGTCCCTTCCAGAGAGGGACTTACCCAATGTTACTTTTTAGTATCACTAGTGTTAATCTTGCCCAGGGAGTTAGTTTCATCCCTTACGTTTTTTGTAGCATCATTTTTCTTCTTTCTATTCATCTCGGTATGGTGTTCCTTATGTCTTGGAACTGTAGGAGTATCGCTTCGAATCTCACCTCTTTTCATTTTCTTGTTCAACACCTTGATCCTCATATCATCTGCCTTCAAGAGACCTGGGTGGACGACGCCAGTTCTCTTCTTCACCTGAAAGACTATATTTTTTTCAGTAAACCTAGGGTTGACAGGATTAGAAGTGGTGGCCTGGCTATTTTGGTGAAAAATAATCTTCCGGTGTGGCTCTTGCCATCCTTTGTGAGCTCGACCACAATGGAAATACTGTGTATTAGGGTGGCCTTTGACAATCATATTTTTCAAATCGTTAATGTTCATAGGACATCGGGCCTCCTCTCCTCCGGCGATCTCCTACGTCTTTCCAGCGCTGTTTTCAACCCCTGTTTTTTCTGTGGGGATTTTAACGCAAGGAGTCGTTGCTTCGGTGACTTCATCCAGCGTCGGCCTGGGTCACCTCTGAGGGCGGTGGACCAACATTTGAAAGGGCGCCTTATTACTCCTTCTCACACCAAGCTCGTAGTCAGGTTTTCTTTTCAGGGGGAGGGGGGGTATGGTCGAAGATTTAATTAAATACACATAACAAGTTACACAAATAAAAAAGAAGGGGAAGTGGTAAAATAAGATTTCACACCATTTCGGGGGGGGGGGGGGTCCCGGGGGATTCCCTTCCTGTCTACGGCCCTGTCCCACACCAATGAATAAACTCACTCATTTTGAATGAGGCACTGCGGCATCACTGTTAATTAAGACTACCCGTGATGCCGCAATGTGGCACATTCCCAGACGTATAGAAATGAACAGAATTGCGTGAAAGCCTTTGTTTTTATGTGTAAAATTCCAAGTTACAATACAAAACACAAATTGCTCATAATGATGACAAAGAAAGATACTAGAGATCTCTCTCTAGAAACGAGTGAGAGAGAGCAGAATGTTACAATGAATATTTTTTCTCTCCAAATTAACCCTTGGTTAGACGCGCGATCTTTTGTATTGCGGTTAGTCGCGTGAAATAACTTGAAAAAAATTGTACGAATGCTTTGATCATGGGCTGTCTTGGGCTATCAATCTATTTATCAATAGATTGATAAATTGATTGTAGGGGACATTTGTCAACCACGCAAACTAACAAAGGGTTAAAGGACGATATATTTATAATTTACAATTGATGCAGATTTTTAATGATCATTTAGCTTTTTACGTAGAATACGTTTATCGTTACGAAATGAAAGAGCTTTATGAATAGTTGATATTGTCTTAAAATAGTGTGTACCACAGACTTTAATTAATAGCTCAAAAAAGAAAAATATAGCAAAAGGTTATAACTGATTTTGATACTGATGAAGAAATTAATGTATTAGTAAAAAAATCGCAGAGCGAGGTGAGAAGTTGTCATTTTCAGTGATTTTGACCTCCCAAAATGAAATAACTACAAGATTTAAATATGAATATTATTATTTTTTATAATAACTGAAATTGATTTAAAAATTATTTAAAACACTTTGTTAACAAAATTACTATAATGTGACGCTCATGTACAAAGGTAAATTTTTTTTTACTGCCGATAAAGTTAATATGGTCATCGATATACTATTTTTTTAACCCAGCATCTTCTTAATCCGAAAAATATTTCCCAAGTGATGACTCAATACGAAAAAAAAATCCGTCTTAAAAAATAAAAAAGACGCTTCGTGTCACCATATTACACATCATATCAATTTTTGTCTGTAATTTCCAATTTCTTGCTACATTTCCTGTCGAAAAGCAAGTAGTGCTTGAGAGAGAAAAATTATGTAATTATTTGATAAAAAAAAAGTATTAATTTACATTTGCGTAAAATAACATTACGCATTTCCCCGGTTTTTTTAAATTATTATTTGGCTTTTATCCCACTCCAAACAGCCTCAATTTTATATAAAAAAAATGCAGCTGGAAATTACGTTACATATTCAGTTTCATTTCATCGGGAAAAGCAAAACCAAATCGATTGATCAATATATGTCGTGTTCTGTTCCGATAATGATATATGAAACTTGACTAAAATTCTTTAGAACCCCCCCCCGCCCCCCCTTTTCTTAATTTTAAGTTTTTATACTGCAATTTCAAAATTTTGGATTGTTGAACAAACCTTAAAAATTTTAAGTCAAATTCAATTTTTCCTATGGTACACTATCTACTAAATCGTCTGACTGACAGATTTTTCTTGTTGAAAGATGATATATCAGTAGAAGAACTAGGTGCTTATACATTATCCATACTAATTGAAGAAACATCGACGAGTGTAGCTATAAACTTGGTTTGAATATGGGAGTACTCGCATGTTTTTTTTAAATTTTAACTCTTATGCTACGATGAACCTACGTTAAAAAAAAGTTCTTTTCTTAAATTCACAAATGCCTATATAGTTTAAAAGAAATTTTATGAAAAAAAAAATTAAACAAAAAAAAACAGAAGAAAAAAAAAAAAACATTGCACTGAATACCTTGTGTAATTTTTTGAATACCTGCTTCCAAAAGTCAACAGTTTTGTATTATTTGTAAAACAAATAAATGTATTTATACAGTTTTACCTATAGTTTTACTCCATAGCATTTTGAAGTTATAAGTCCTAACTAGGACATCCACTTTTATTTAATGAACCCTTGAGTTTTGTCATTCGCTATGTCAAACTGATTTTACTTTTCATTATATTTTAATTGTATGTCTTAGTTTTTAAATCTTACCAAGGTTATTTTACTTTGACACTTTATCTTTGTCATTTTGCTGTTCTACGTCTTTCGTTGTTATTTTTATATTCAAACCTCTGATTTTAATGTTTAACATAATTTAAATATTTATATTTACATTGTTTTAATTATTTCGTATAGTTATTCAACTTTAAATTGATGAAATTTCGTTTGAAGTTTAACTTAGTGTAAAAATAAATCGTAAAAGAAAATTGCAGTTAAAATTAGAGAAAAACTAAATTATACAAAGTGAATGTTACATTAAACATTACAACAGAATAATTTAGATTAACGTATTGTTTACACTTTATGCTCAGCATTTCAATCGGTACGTTGACATTAAATTATTACAGATTTTTTTCCCTTTCAAGGGCAAATAATTTAAACTTATAAAATATTTTTTTTAACGGATAAACCCAGGGATGGCGATTAAGGAACTAAAGGGAACAGTTACCCTCCCACTCTTTCCGTCATACTTTTTTGATGCATTTAATGATTTATTGTTCAAGAAATCTGCATTATGTTACATGATCTCATAGGAATTGAGGTGAAAAAATTTAAAGACGAGATAAATGTAACTATATTAAAAGAAAATTAATGTTTTCATGTCAAAAAACATTATTTTTATCTGTCCTTCTTAGGACTTCAAGCAATAATAATTTGAAAAACAATTGACTTACTTGCTCATAATATGATCTGCATGAAAATTCGGTCCATATAATTTATGTGTTTGAAAAGCAACGACTGAATAATTTTGCAGATTAAGAAGGAGTTTACTACACGTTTTGTTCAGTAAAAATCCAAATAATTTTGTCAACAAGCCAAACTGCAATGGTCACTAAAGCTTTTTTCTTTCTTTCTTTTTCGGTCTTGGTCAAACAGTTTCCTTAACCAATAAAAGTAGCTCCCGCTTTTCTGCTCCTCTCTCTAAATAGAACTCATACGACGACTCTTTGTATGCCCCCCCCCCCCCCAAAAAAAATGGGCAAGTGTCGCCAGTCTAGTCGATAACACAAGAAAAGAAAGCACGGTTTTGCACACAGTGGGACGGTTGCATCGCCCGTGGCAATCCCACGCGGGAAGTGGAAGTGTTGCTTTTGCTTAGGGGCCTATCTAACTCCTCTCCCAGCCCAGCTCACACACATATAGTAGTGGTTTCTTGATAACCGCGCTTGTGTAGTTTAAAATAAATAAATCGTGTAAGTTAGTTCCTCTTCAAAGATACAGATTAACTCCCTTTAAAATCAAAAATTTAATTATTTAAATTTAAAATCTATATTTATTTGAAATTTGTTCCACTGTTCTCGGAGGGCGCCGTGCCAAGGTTCTGGAGAGAGCGCACCGGGATATGTCCCGGTATCCCGGTGGGCCAGGCCGAGCCTGACTCCATCTCAACGCCAAGTGGCAATGAATTAGCTAAATGGGTGCATTGTAACCCCCTTATTCTCCTCAATCATGGCACCGTCACAAGAGAAAGCTCAGCCTCCTCTGGTAGTGTTTTAGACCTAATCTTTGTGTCTCCCTCTTTTTTCTTTCGTCTCTCATGGGGAAAAGCCACTGAAAAGGGCACAAGCGACAATTTCCCCATTTATTGCGACTTTAAGGCTTAAGGCCCTCCCCGTGTCGGGAACCTCAAAGCTTATACAAATTGGACGGCTTTTGCTTCTTCCATTGAAGATGCCTTTCTCAAGTCCTTCCCCCCATGACACAGTCGTCTGGGGCTGAAGTTAACATTATCGCTTCCCTAGTTCAGAAATCCATCTCGCGAGCTGTTAGGTCCAATTCTTCCCTTGTTCCTTCTGCTAAAGAACACAGTCTTCTCTCTTGGTGGAATCGAGCCTGTTCTAGAGCAAAGAAGATTAAGAATAGCGCTTTTAGAAGAGCACGTAGATCACTCTGCAGAGTTGATTGGGATGAGTATAAGAAACAAGCTTCTATCTTCAAAAAAGTTATTCGTGCAGCTAAACGTTCTTTCTGGGGTGCTAAAATCTGCGCGATCTCCTGCCCTAAAAAGCTCTTTGGCTTAGTACACAGCATCAACAACTATCTCTTCCCCAACAAACATGAAAGCAACTTCTTTTTCCTAGAAGGCAACAACCAGGTCACCTGTCCGTATCGGCAAGCTAATATGCTTGGTAAGGGTTTACTTAAAAAATATCCTCTTATTGCTTCGAGACGGCACAGTTCTACCTGGCGGAGAGAATTCTCCCTCTTTTCCGAAGTTCTCACTATCTGAGCTTAAAAGAGCTATCGCTCTCCAAAAGTCCTCAACACCGGGCTACGATGGTATCTCGGCTAAGGCATTCAAAATCCTCCCCCTTTCCGCTCTGCTAAAGCTGCTGGAGATTTATAACTCTTGTCTCTCCTCGCTCTGTTATCCTGCTCCTTGGAAAAGAACCATCATTGTCCCTATCCAAAAACCCAAAAAACCGTCTCACTCAGTGGCAAGTTACCGTCCCATCGCTCTTATTCCTGTTATAAGCAAAATTTTAGAACGCATGATTCTTTTTCGTCTCTCTTGGTTTGCTCAGAAAAGAAATCTATTCCATCCCAATATGTTTGGATTCCTCCCAGGGCGTTCGGCCACGGATTGTCTTCAGAAAATGGTGTTCCTTATTGACTTCCTAAGAACAGAGAAGAAATGGGTTACAATCTTGTCATTGGATATAAAGGGTGCTTACGACGGAGTTTGGGTGCAGGGTCTCGTGGAGAAACTGCACTTGGCTGGGCTGGAAGATTGCCTTCTTTTCCTACTGCAGGATTTTGTTTTCGAACGACCTTTTCAAGTTAGATGGAGAGGAACCTTTCGGACCCTTTTGTCATATCTTGTTTGCCGCAGGGCTCAATCCTTTCCCCGTTTCTCTTTAATGTTTACATGATGGATCTTTTTGAATCCATCCCGACTCACTCTCATCCTTTTATTTACTCTGACGATATCTCCATCATTATTTATGGTTCCTCTGCTGAAGAATGTATTGGTAACATCCAACAGACCATACTTGAGATCCAGTCGTGGGCCTTGAAAGGGAAAATCTCTTTTGCGATGGAAAAATCGTCGCTTTTGGATCTGTCTCCCAAACGTGTGAAACTTTCATCGCCGTGTAATACCGGAGGGGCCCCCATCCCGTGGGTCACTCAAACAAAGATCCTTGGCTTGATCTTTCAAGCCAATTTCAAATGGAAGGCACACGCGATCTCAAGCTGTGCAAAGGCAAAAAAAATTCTTAACATAATTAAATTCATTAGTAATAGGAGAACTGGATTAAAATCCAAACAGATCACCCAAGTCATTTCCCAAGTCCTCCTTCCCCACTTGGATTATGCAAACTCACTTCGATTCAAAGAGAGCAACTCTATCCTACGGATGTATGAAGTAGTTGAGAATTCAGCTATTCGATTCGCCCTGGGTATGTTCATTTGTGCCCCAAATGAAGTTATACGGAAATTGGTGGAGATTCCTCCTTATCGTATGCGGGCCAAATGGGCTCAGATCTCCCACTTCCTTAAAGTCATCTCTCAACAACAAAAGTCGAACTTTCTCGAAACTTGTCTGAACAAACTCCATATTTCGTCTGTGGTTACGGACACGGCTAATGCCTTTTCCCTGGAACACAACGTGGTTCGCCTGAGCCTACCCCCTCATCCTTCCACCACTCATAAACTTCTGTGCCTCACAGACTTTTTTCCAAGCAGCAGGTCTAAATTTCCCCAGCTTGTCTCGGCTTCTTATCTTTCTCTTCGAGAACGCTTCACAGATTATGAATTTTGGGCTACAGACGGATCCAAGAATAACGGTGGGGTGGGTTTTGGAATTTCCAATTCGGATTCGTCTACCACCCGCTCTATTCGGCTCCCATCTCTTTCCTCAATCTTCACGGCAGAGACAGCGGCTCTGTTTTATCTTGTTAAATTTCTTTTGAAAGAGGGTCCAGTTGTAATCCTCATCGACAACAAGGGGGTAGTGGAAGCGATTAAAACTGGTCGTGCAAAAAGAGGTTCCCTAATTGATGAAACTATCCATCTCTTACATCGTTTCTCTGTGACATCGCCCACTATTCTCGTATGGTGCAATGCCCATTCTGGTATCCCCCTTAACGAGGTGGCAGACAAGTTAGCAGTTCAGGCAACGTCTAATCCCTCTCTGCCAGTTATCCCTATTATAGACTTCCAAGACGTTAAACGCTACATTAAATCACGCCTTTCAACGGAATTGAACGAGTCGTGGGCTTCTTCGACTTACTTTCATCGCTTCTCAAAACAAACTCTCGAGCGGCCATTCTTTGATTGGTCCCCTCTAGACATTTAGACATTTTGCGCATTCTTGCCAATTCATTTCCGTTAAACAGCATCTTACACAAAATCGGTTTGGCTCCTTCGCCTCTTTGTATTTCTTGTAAGTCAACCGAAAACCTCTCGCACAGATTACTGCAATGTAACCGTTTCAGTGTTCAACGCTCTCTGCTCTTTCCTCTCCTCGGCCTTTCTCCCTCTTCCGTCTCTTCGATAAACGACGTCATCTCAACTACGAATTTCCAGTCTCCAAGAGTGGGTCGTGCCATTCTCTCTATGTTCCCCTAGTTTATTTGTTCTACTTCAGTTTTTCTAGAAGTCTTCTGTAGTTGGTTCTCTTACATATGTACGCGGAGGCAGGTGCTTAGTCACAAAGTCCTTCCTTTCCACCCTCTGCTTGGGGGTTCAACCAACCAACCAACCAACATTCCATATACAGTAACGAAAGGTATTGTATTCGATATAACTGTCAAAATGATTAAAATTATAATCAAAATAACACCTTCGAATTTAATTACCGATATTTTTGCTACATAAAAGAACACGGCCGATTTAACCTTTTAAGCTTAGAAGGCAAATTATATGCTATATTTTAATGTCGTAAAACATTATTGTTATTTTTTTTTTTTTTTTTAGTTTAATTTTAATGCCCTTATTTTTTTATTGGAAGGTACTTGAAAAGTCCTTAGAAACTCTTTGATTTTGTTTTCGAAAAATTCGTATAAACCCTGTAGTAGGCGTCCTGGGCAAGTAAATAACCTACAAGATATCTCGTAGTTGACAGTCAATGTGTTAAAGTCGCGCACATTAAAGTTTACCTGGCTTTAAAAGTACCAGTTTGAAAATTTAAATTAATGTAAATTATCGCGGAGATTATTTGAAATGTTGACTTTTATTTTTAGCTTATAAACTTTAGATGCTCTAATAAATGTTTAAAATGACGTCCTCTTTTGGAAATGAATGTTGTGATGTTCGTTTTCAGCCCAGCATGTGGACTATCCGGCGAACGCAGAAACTTCGTTTCAAAATCTCTCAATTTTTCCCCGTCTAAAATGGCGAGCCTACCGGTTCTTTTCTTGTCGGGTACTTATCCAGTTGTCCTGAAACAGTGAACTAATCAGGATACTGTTGAATTATTAGGTACTGCATCGAGTTATTTCTCCCGAAACTCTTCAATGACGTAAAAATATGACTTTCGAGCAAAATAACACTCCAACGTGAATATTCACTGTTCTTGACAAAACACCATATCATTCAGTGGTAGAAGTGGGAAAAGAAAAGTGGGGTGATGCCTAAAAGTTGGTGACAAGTGCGCCCCCCCCCCCCCCAGCAATAAATGTTATAATTTGGGATCTTATAATAAAAATATTAACTAGTAAAGAAATAATTTATACTTCTTAGCATTAATTTTGAACAAAGATCCAAAATTTATTGTTATTTTAATTAATGTTCTGTGACTTGGTTTTTTTACTTGGAAGAAAGAGATAAAATGAAGTAATAATTCAACATTATATACATAACTGGTTATTTAGATTTAGATAGTGCTTCCAAATGTGCATTCTTTCATGAAACTAAATTAATAGAAAACTCTAAACAAAAATTATTTAAAAAAAAAAAAAAAAGTAGCTTGTCTTTATATGAAACAAGAATAGAAATTTTACGTAAAAGAAAGTTCCCCCAAAGTTAAAAGTTGATCTAGTGTAACATTATTTGTTAATAAAAGTACTTATATCTTTATACAAACAATCTGCACTGCCAATCTATCTGGAGAAAATGGAAACTCAATGGGTTTTCACTGAATTACGGTCCATTAAACTTTGATGTGCACGACTATAAACGCTAACTGTATCAGAGTGATAATAATACAAGTTAGAAGGTAGGACTAGAAGATAGGAAGCTCTCAGAAAAAAAAAATCAAGTTGAAGAAAAAAAAACTTAGCAATCAGAATTAATGATCTGGTTATTAAAAATGCTATTTTGGATAGTACTAACTTTTCTACTCTTTAATATTTTTACTGCTTTGTTTAAAAATATCCATAACGTTAGCGAAACAGGGTATTTTTTAAATAGGAAATTTGAATTGATTATTAAAATTAAAAAAAAAATTGTTAACTATTTTTAATACATAAATAAGGATATTTGAGATCATTCAAAAATGAATCGTACATTTATCGTACAATTAAGATTCTGAATACTATTACTATCTACAAACTTACTTTGTAAACTTGTTAATGCTTGAAGTATCTATAGGAATGTAGTTGTCATTTTCTGTATATGTCAATGCACATCCAGTCTCTTAACAAGCACGATTTCAAGAGTAATTAAATTATTTTACTGGGCTGATTCAACAGAACGGTTCTCTTTACCATTTAACGATATTCGTTTATTTACTGCAATTATTCCGAAAGAAAGGCGATTAGACATTAAAAATCAGCACCACTTTCTCCAGACATGTTTTTATGGTGTCACCTGCTAACTAGAAATCGTAATGTTAGCAACTAACCTCGGTGAATGGATAGTTGATGACGATTGCCCAGACAAAACATCTGAAGAAAAATGCAATGCCATAACACCTGATGTGAGTAAATAAGCGCCTTAGGCTAAGAATTCGACAACTTTGGCTGTTAAATGTTCCAAAGGGTTTATTACTCATTTCTTTTTTTTTTACAAAAAATTACTTTGTTCCATGGATATTATGCACTCAACGCTAAGTATTAGCAGCCATATCTCGTTGTTATATGTTTAATTTTCATATTCTAATGTGAATAACGTGAAAATTCCATAATACCGATTTAATTGGTACACTTTTATTGAAAGGATTTAATTGATACACTTTTATTGAAAGAGTGTATTATTAAAGTAACATAAGTCTTTGACTGTTTTTTAATCATTGTATCATTAATAGAAATCAAACAAACATACTTAAAAAAAATCAAATACATATTATATATATAATGCGATAAAAATAGACAGCAGGCGCATGGGCGGAAAAATAACAAAATTTCTTTTGCGCATCAGTAATGGGAGTATAATTGTACTATTACAACTGTCAAAATATTTAAATTCATATTTGAAAGAGAAAGGATGTGTTCGCATATGATTTTAACTGATTATGATTATGATTATGCATATGATTTTAACTGGATCCGCATAAAAGAATTCCATTTATTGTTCTACAGATCATCCTATCACATGTTTCTTAAACAGATTTCTACTGCCTAAAATTGATGCATATATTAGGACTGTGCTTATAAAATGTAGGCTTATTTACGGCCCGCCGCATGATAAGAGTTTCCTTAATTGTTATATTTTGAAAAGTACGCGCTTATTAATATTAAACTATAACAAAAAGAGAGAGCTAACTATTCCCTAATGCACAAACTTATTACTTAAAAAATCAACAAAAGTACATCAAATACCATAATTTATATCGTATTCAAAATACAATATGATCAATAATGGCTATAACCTTCTTGGTGCAAGACACGGATTAAACCGATGGATGAATAGAATGGACACGTTTCACCTGATAAGAAATTGTATGACAGATCCTTGTAAAAAGTTGTTAAAAAACGCGTAAAATACCATAAAAGAAACAACGTGACTTGATATAAGATAATATCTTCACTTCATCCTTTTAACGATGACATGCTAAACAGAACAGTAAAATGACATTAATGGTCTCATAGCGCGCTTAGCGACAGCTTTGTCAATAAAGGCGAAGAAACTAGGCAGTAGCATTGCTTTAATGTAATCTTTCACATGTTCATTTGGTAAATAAATCCTAATTATTAATAAGATCCCATAAGAACCCTTACGGCATTCAGATTGTTGTTCTGAAATTCACAGTACATTAAGATTGGAAGCAATTCTCTAAGCAACAGAGTTCTCGACTCCACGATGCTTTGGTTCTTCGCATTCCTTGCTTTAATAGGTCACTCACTTGCTTGGCCTGTGGGAGCCTGGGCTGATACAGCATTAGGGTTTGACTTGACCACGGATTATGTGGATGGCTACTTAGGACCATGGTCTGCGGACTATCTTCGTGGTACCAGGTGGATGGGTCTTTCATCAGGACCAAGAGGACTCTGGCCTTATGCTCCTTATGGTGATTACGCTCCCTATAGTGACTGGATGAACCCCATGGATTATATGTACGGCGGAGCCTATCCTTATCATAAGACAACAGATGTTTCCAAAGAAAAGTACGTCAGGGATAATCCTTATGGAGAAACAGAAGTTGGCGTACGTGATTCTTTCTCTGTCTATCCTGGTGTGTCTCGTTCAGGTCTGTCCAGATATGCGGTACCACCTTTCTTGCCTCGTCCCGGATTGAGACCTACGGATAGATATTTGTCTCCGTATGCTATGAGTGACTTCGACCTGCCCTTTGCACCTCCAGTTCTCAACAGAAGAATGTTTGCTGCAGGAATGGGAACACCTAGGGCGTCTTCTCTAAGAACTGGTGGAGACTTCATGTATCTCAGAAGATAAATTTATAGATGGGGAATAAAAGGTTTGATTAAAATGCAAATTGCACTTTGTGAATAAGCGATTTTGTGTTCCTTGATTGGTTATGGAATGAAATATCAGTGATAATAAGCATTCACACCCAAGAGGTTTTTTATACTCAAATAAGAAAAACTGAAATCTCTACTACAGGCAAAAAGTCTTACAAAAGAATTCCATGCTAAAATAACGTTCGAGATTTTTTTTAGCTTCTACACTACACTTGTGTAGTGAGAAGCTTATCCACATGACCTATTCGTTCGTCTTAGAATAAAAGTCTTAGAATTCTTCAAGATAAAAGCCCAAATGCTAAAAAATACATGCTATATATAAGACATCTAAAAGGTTTTCTCGAGATGAGTTGCCATACCGAAATTCAAACGGAAGTTAGAACTAGAAACAACGACCGGAAATCAATTTGCAATTCAAAAAAGCCTAAACAATGCATTCTATAGACATGTTTCTTTAAAAAGTTTGAAGTTCTCGATAATATTATTAGGATTACATAAAATTTAACCTCAAGTACTTTGAAATATAATTCGATGACTTAACAGGAAGTTTTCCTCTGAGCTATCAATTGAGATACTGAACTAATATTTTTTCGGTCTTCTGTGACAAATTTTATCGCTGTTAGACGTGAAATTCACCATTTTTTTTTTTATCTGTCATCAAACTTGAGAAGGTGAAATTTCAGTCAATAAATATTCTCTAATTGTTCATGCAATTTAATTGTATCTGATGTACAGAACTAGAAACGTACGTAGAAGTGGACTGTACAGGACAATTACTGTCACAATCCAAATTGTTATTCGTTGAAAAAGAAATATGTGAACTTAACTCAATAATTTTGGACGTACAATTTTTAAACATTCAATCTTAATACATCTATCATTATTAGCATGTCAAGGAAGTGGATAAATTTCAAGCTTTGATCTTAGTCATGCATGGTACTAGTCTATGTAGTCATTGGTCATTTTCGCGAATATTATAGTAATTTCCTTGAAATGATATTATTTGAAAAGTTTATTATTTACACTTAACTGATTGGGGGTAAAAGTTTTTGAAAAAGTTATCGATGACATTACATTCCATAAAGTTTTGGACTTTTGTCACACACGTCCTAAAAGGCACTTAACCTTTCATTCTGAAATTAAAAAAAAATTATATTTTGGTACAGCGTAGCCCTGTATAGCTTATCTTTTACACGTGAAAATATCCAATAGATCTTAGCCTATAAACTGACAAATAATTTATAAATTGTCGTTTTGTACAAAGAGAGAAAAAAGGTCCCCTCTTTCATAGAGTACCTTCTATATAGAGTTTGTTAGCTTTTTGTTTAAACGGTCCGCCATCTTACTTTTTTCTAAAAACAAACCTTATTGCCACTTCAGGCAAAACCAAGCATATGAATTTAATCATTATGTGGATTAAAAAATATCCCTTACATTCACCTCATTCGCAGAGGTTTTTTGTGTGTGTGTGTATAACTTCAAATTTCAATTATAAAACATTATGTACAATTGTGAATAAACTATTTGTCAGAAGCGTAGGTAAAAGACTTTTAATCGGTCCAGCTTTAATCAATTTAGTTTTATCTAAAGAGAGAATAAAAAATTATAACCCATAAAAACAAAGCTTTTAATATAAATCCTTTATATGCATTGCCAATTTTTATATTCATTAACAACGCCGATTGTTGTCAGCGCATGCTTGGTGTTTCGGCTAAGTAAGTTTCACATTTTTTTTATTTAAAATGAATAAGAATTCATGCATTCACACCTAAATACCTTTTGATTATTCTGATTTTAACAATTTTGGCAAAAGAAAAGAGTTTCAACAATGATCGGTTAAAATTCTTTCACTTACAGCGAATTGACTGGACCCACACTCCATATTAAATTTATGCATTCACGTCCAATTATCTTTTATTTATTCTGATTAAAATAATTTTGGTAACAGGAAAGAGTTTCAATGGGATTTTTTAGAATTCCAAAATGTGTTAGTATTATAGAAACATGTGTAAAAGCGACCTTTAAGTGAAAGTGATAGCCCCCAAAACTTGATAGAATGCATTGCCATCGACATCAAAATATATCTGCCAAGTTTCAACCCGATTAGATGACGGTAAGTAGCTTAATTAGGCTTCCACAGCCACACACACACAAACAAACAAAATCGAAGTTAATATAAAGAATTTAAAAAGACATCGTTACAAAACAAAACTTCCAAAAATAATATACAAAATTATTTTTTTAGAATAATATAAATATTTTGAAATTTTAATGTTATAAAAGTAATATAGATTTTTTTTTTTTTTTTAAATTTATAGTTTAATTAACTATTCAGAGTTTTAATTTATAACCCATGGAATTATTCAACAGTGCAGCCTGACAATTAAGTCGGACATCGAGCACAATCGCGATTGGTTCTATTAATATTTTGAAAGTAGAGATCGTAGAGCGCTGCCTCAGTATGGAATTTTTTTTTTAAAACTACTATTTGTCAATTTTCTATTATTGCTTCTTTTTCCCCCGCTTCCTATAAAAGGTTTCGTCTTGAAAAGTTGTAAGATTGGGGTCATTTTGAGAAGGGGCGCTGTGTGATCACAATTGTAAGAACAACCTTCAGAGCAACTGATTTCTTCAGAATCAGAACCTTCTCTCCTCCCGTCAACATGGTACACGTAAAACAAAATCGGAATGCTTTTCTTTTACATAATGCAGAGCATAACTATGTAGTGAAATACCATAAAATCAAATTGAACCTTCTCTGCCGAGAAAAGAATCAATCAATAACTTTACAATCCGATTCTTTTCGAAAAGCTAAATCAGAACATTTTTCCTAGTTACCAAAGTCCATTGACTACAGTATAATATAATCAGGTCTGGATAAAGGTTGTTAGTATACGAACGGGATAAACAAATAATAAACCCGTAAATGTTTAATAATAATAATAATAAAAACTAGCACAAGAACTAAAGTTTTCATTTCCTTCTTGTGTTGTCGCATTTTTGAATTGTAGAAGTCGGATAAAACAAAAGAGGAATGAATTAGACAACACATACAAAAGTTTTATTTGAATAGTTTAAACTGTTTGAAATATTTTTGAACTTCAGTTTTTGGATATGGTTTACAAGCTATACAGGTGGGAAAGTTCTCGGGCTGTTCAATCCATATTTTGTGGAAAATGTCATTGGTCTCGAGTTCATTGGAAAGCTTCCATAAACTGGATTCGTCAGGTGCCTGGAAAAAAAATCCACGTACATAAATAATATACATTAAAAAGAAGATTGCAAGTATACACTTACAAAGAAGATTTAAACACTTAAAAACACCAATCGTACGCAAAGCCTTACACCAATCCGAAACATTACAAAATTCAGAAAACTGCCACCAGGCAGTCCGACCAACACTTACTAAGTTGAAAACTAATTAAAACTAGGGGTGTGGAACATCGCACAACTTTCATTTACACTATAATACTGACGTGGATTTGTGTCATTTACCGTTTTCATATTTTCATCATTCATTTAGAAGAAATGGCCAGTTTGGCGATAATTTTTTGCAATAATTCTTGTATGGGTCTAAAAAGATAAAAGGCGATATACTTTTCGATAATCCTTATATTATCCTTTATTATAAGCGAAACTGAGGAGAGAAGACAAAATTATCGTTGATGAGGTATGCTCAAGGAAAGAGGACTTTGTGTTGAAAGCATTCGTTTTTCAACTTTTTACGCCATTAAAACATTTTTACGGGAATTTCGGAGGTGTCGATGTTTAGAACACCTTAAGAGGCATTACCACAGCGATTTTTATCAAAATCGTTAGAGCCGTTTTTTAGCAATCATTGAAAAATAGGATTTTTTTCAATGGCAGCTACCTTATGCGCGATTTTGATGAAAACCTTAATGCTAGGTCCCATGGCCACCACTAACCCTCATACCAAATTTGAAGATCGTAGGTAAATTTGTTCGGGAGTTATGCTGACCACAGACAGACATTTTTTCTAGATAACTTTTTTTAAAATCAGGATGTTCCAAAACGTGGAGAAATGCAACCCTATGTATACATATGAGTAATTGAAAGTAAAAATAACTGCTCTGTGTGGTTTGAAAAATAAGAAAGCTGTAATGGTAGACGGAATAATTTTAAATAATAAACCTCATACAGAGTGGAATTAAGAGTAGGGTTGCATCGATGGCAAGAGCTTGTAGCTAACAGTAATTGAAAGTAATTAATGAGTAATTGAAAGTAAAAATAACTGCTCTGTATGGTTTGAAAAATAAGAAAGCTGTAATGGTAGACGGAATAATTTTAAATAATGAACCTCATACAGAGTGGAATTAAGAGTAGGGTTGCATCGATGGCAACAGCTTGTAGCCAACACAACACACCTTTAAAAACACGTGCTTTTGTTTACTTATTTTCAAAACAGGGTTTTTTAAAACGCCATAGAAGTTACTTCAACTACAGAATAATGAGATAAAACAGCCAGAAGGAGAGCAAAAATTTCACACCACCCAATCGATGAATTTAAAACGCCTTTGTTCTAAATCATTCGTGTTTGAACTTAAAATTGTCTTAAACATTTAATTGTCAAAATATGACTAATATTTTACAAATTTTACTCAAAAAATAATTTGCTTAAAGTGCGAAAAACTATACACTAGTCGGAAAAATTAAAGGATATTCAGTTTTTCCCTAATAACTTCTTAGTGGAGCAGCATAGACACATGAAATTCACATCGATGAGACATCTTTAAGTAACATATCTATATGTAAAACAACTCAGTCACAAATTGAAATGCAAAGTGAGGGCATATGCAAAAGAATAGTTTGCCATTAGTGTGCAGTTGTACAGATACATTCACATTAAAAATCACGTAACTCATGGGATTGACTTTTGGTGTGAGACATTATCTCCCCTGTTATCAATGTTTAATTGGCACTGCATTCTCATACTTAACAAAACATGAGTTTCTTGATTCATTCTAGTGGCTAAATTGCTTATCCCACCTTTTGAACTGTTTGCAAGTGATGGAAAGTTCTCGAAACATTAAACCTTTACACAATGCATACCGTAGAAGCGTCCCACACATGCTTGATGAAATTTGGATTACAGGGAGTGATCTAGATTACCTATAGGGGCCATATTCATATATTTTAATCGTTTATCCAAGACAAAAGTGGAATAAAGTATGCCATAAGTATCAATAAACATGATTTAGGAACCAAGATATCACCATTAAAGACTTGTCTAGATCAAGGTAACGTAATTACAGTAAAAAAAGTCGAATTTAATTGTCTTTTGAGCTCTTGTGGAGTTTATTAAACCTATTCAACATATTGCACTCAAAGACTAAACCTTTCTAACATCAGATATTTTTTACTGAAAATAATTTCTTCAGTCGCATGAGTAATATTGGACATCAGAGGATCTGTCGAAAGGTGGGAACATGATATTACACGGTAAATACCAATTCAAGATAACTATTTAGTTGGAAAAAAATTTTGGTCTTTAGGTGCAATATGTTGGATTGATTTAATAAGCTACCCAGGAGCGCAAAAGATAATTAAATTCGACTTTTTTACTGTTACGTTAACTCAGGGTTCCAATTGAAATCATAGATAGAAAATCAATAACTTTCAAGGACATAAATAATATTGTTTAAGGACTTTCAAAAGTTTGTTTTCATGCATCAGGTATTTAATGTGTGACTTTACAGCTGCTTTTCCTAGAGCATTAATATCAAAATCTTTCATGCACAATTTGCATTTTGCCTTCTAAACAGACTTTGATGCAGAGTACAGTGTTTAACTAAAACTGTAGGATAATAACGCCCATTTTCATATCATCTCTCTAACCCTTCTACGATCCCCCTCATATTAGTAAATAGTACATTCCTCTTTAAGTGATGTGCGCATATGTACTGCGCATTGCACAGTGTATATGTAATCCAAGTGTCAAGGCTCATTCGCGTAAGACATGCCAGTCTGTTAGGAGTGTGTCTTTATATCTCCCCTTTTATGTTTTACCTAATTAAATAAATGCTACCTATAACCCTTTAATCATAATTAATAAACTTTCTATTTTCTCGAACCAGTGCATACCATTTCTTTAATACTCTGCAACAATGGTTATGGGCCTAGTCCCGAACTTTCACTTCGCCCTTCTTCAAAGCGTAGCACTGTAGAGAAAATCTGTTGCGTAGTTAGGCTTAACACCAATTACCAACAACCGATACGCGAATCATAGGTAGCCATTTTATCCTCCCCTCTGAAATTTCATTTCTTTTTCATTCTGCTGCTCCTGAATAAGCGCAACGATGACTCAACTGAACAATACTATTGAGAGACTGAATAAGTCAAATTATTCGACTTGGCGCATCCAAATAGAGGCAGTTCTGATCAAAAATGACCACTGGGGATATGTGAACGGTTCTATTGGATTACCAGATGTTGCAACTGAACAAACCAAATGGATTAAAACAGATTCTAAAGCAAAAGCTGACATTATCCTGTCGATGAGCCCAAGCGAGCTGTGCCACGTAAAACATTGTCGAACGTCAAATGAAGTGTGGACAAAGCTGCAATCCATCTATGAATCGAAGGGACCAGCTAAAAAGGCATCTTTACTGAAACAATTACTTTTCCGGAAGATGACCAATCAAAGCATGGCAGAGCATCTAAATAGTTTTTCCGAAACGGTTGATAAACTGAACGAGCTCGAAGTCAAAATTGCTGATGATTTGCTGACCATATTAATCTTATATAGTGTTCCTGCAACATACGACAACTTTAGAATTGCCATTGAAACTAGGGATGATCTTCCAACCCCTGATGCATTGAAAATCAAACTTCTTGAGGAATTTGAAGCAAGAAATTCGAAAGAAAATAATCCAATGATTCCGGAGCAGGTATACTTCTCGAAAAACAGGAATCGTCAACAGAATAATGAAAACAAACCGAAATGGAATGCCGCATCTAACAACAAAAAATCCTTCCAAAAGAACTACAATTGTAGTTTCTGTAATCTCAAGGGCCATTCCTATCGTCAATGTTTCAAAAGAATTAAAAGTCAAGAAAACTCATCTTCCAAACAAGAACAATCACTCATGATGAGCACCACTGGATACGCAAATGCAGCGGTAAGTGAAATACTTCAAAAGAAAACAGCTTTTGTCCTTGACAGTGGTAGCTCTAGTCACATGACTTATGACGAAAGTCTATTTTTTGAGCTAAATAAAGATGAGAATACAACTGTTAGATTAGCAACTGGAGAATCAACAAAAGCCCTTGGCCTGTGGCTCCATCAGAATTGTGGCTCCCTCTGAAGGTGGAAATCAAAATCAAACAATTCGTTTAGAAAATGTTCTTTTCGTTCCAGAGCTGAAAACTAATTTAATATCAATCTCCAAAGCAGCTGCGAATAACCGAGAGATACATTTTACTACTGAAGAGGCAAGAATAATCGACCCAGATCGAGGAATAATTTTGAAGGCCATAAGAAACGGTGATCTATATATTGTGAGAGCACTGGATGAATCCAAGGCTGAAACAGCTAACATTGCCACTAAGGTTACCCAACTCGAAAAGTGGCATTGTAAATATGGACACTTGAATGAAAGTGATCTTAGGCGTCTGAAAGAGAAAGAAATGGTGCGAGGACTATCCTTCAATAAATCCGACTCACTTCAAAATTGTAAAACTTGCATCCAAGGTAAGCAATGTACTACACCTTTTTCTAAGAAATCTAAATTTCGAAGCGAAGAAATTTTAAATCTTATTCATTCTGATTTGTTTGGTCCAATTGATACTGCATCGCTTGGTGGTTCTCGTTTCTGTGCAACTTTCATCGATGACAGATCAAGGTATACGGAAGTTTTCTTCTTAAAAAGCAAAGGTGAAGTGAAGAATGCATTTTTAACTTACAAATCAGCTATTGAAAAGAGGACAGGTTATCAAATTAAAACACTTCGGACTGACAACGGTTTAGAATATTGTGGATCTGATTTTGATGCGTACTTATCGCAAGAAGGCATACGGAGAGAGAGAGAGATCTGCACCTCATTCACCAGCCTCAAATGGTGTAGCAGAGAGAATGAATAAAACATTAATTGAAATGTCCAGGTGTATGCTTATTCAAGCCGGATTATCTGTCACCTTTTGGAGTGAAGCAGTCAGCACCGCCTGTTATATTCGAAATCGATCTCCATCTAGAAGCTTGGAAGACGATAAAACTCCTTACGAAATCATGTTTGGAAATAAACCTTGTGTATCATATTTCAAAATTTTCGGACAAAAAGCTTATGTGCTTGACAAAAGTCACAAAAGAAAATTCGATGTTCGATCTAAAGAGCATATTTTTATCGGATATAGTTTGCATTCAAAGGCTTATCGTTTCTACAGGGTTTCTGCCAATCTTAAATGTCCCAAATCCCTGACTTTTCATGATTTTCCATGACTTAAGCAAATGATTTTCCATGACTCAAGAAATCACATTAAAAACATTGAACCTGACTCAAGAATTTTATTATTTTACTAACGCAACCTAGTAAATAAATTATTGTATATGATTGTAAAATGATTACTATAAGTTTTATATTGAGTAAAAAATCCTCGTTTCATGTAAGTAAACTAAGCATAGGAAAATAATACAGTAAAGGTGTTTAAAACAGAGCGAGGTGTGTAACAGAGCTATTAAGGGTAAATAAAACCGAAAAAAAATCTGATGGAATCAATTTGAAATATTAAGGAATTTAGGCTTCTAATATATTCTGTTAACAGAAAACACAAGGCAAGAAGAAAAATATTCATGTTTGTAAAGGATGCAGTTAGATTGAAGTTGAAGAATTTCTTTTTAACAATATGGATGCGAGCTGCCGCGCTGCTAAGTTATAGAATAACTAAAAATCTAACAGAAATAATACGTAAATAATTAGAGTTCTCATACATACTGTTGACAAAAAATAAGTTTAAAAATAATCATGCTAGTAAAGGATTAAGTCAGATTGAAGTTATACGAACGGCAAGTGTAAGCGACTGTCGGCAGAACAAAGGAGCGGCACCGCTTGCGTTAATGTGTACATTGATTACAACGGAAGTATGGGTCCGGCCGGCAATGATGAACATGAGCGTCTGGGTGAAACATTTTGCCGCTACATCTTACCGCTACCCCCAAACATTAATTTTCGTTCACCGTCCTTTCTGTTTCCGTACCCTTCGTCCGATAAAAATGGCAGAGAAGAACATAGATCTCCGTGGCTTTGATTTCAGAAGTTCAATACATTCCATGTTTATGGAATGAAGCGCGTTAGCTAGTTCAAATTTTATGCAATTCCTTTATTTTTCTAGAATAGTGAAATTCCCTGTTCTGTCGCCACCCTAGATATCTGCAAGAGACTTTTCCAATAAATGCAGAGGAATAGATACTCACCAAATAATCAGTAACGACGATACGTCAAAACCAGAAGAAACAGCGAAAAATAATTTTCCATTCTTTGATATTTCAGATGTTAAAAAAGCTAATCAATCTTTAATAATAAGTAAATATTTCAAGAAGGAATAAGAAAATATAAGTAAATTAAATAATCAAAAATCAAATGTTTTGGTATGAACAATGTAAACCAGTAGCATACGGAGTCAAACCAAAAGTAAAGATTATGAAATTAATTTATTTTAGTTCTTACATTATGAATTTTTTTTTCACCGAGACCTACTTGTGTGATGTCATAAGTTTGGAGTTCAGAAATTCTTTTCATTGGCCGGAGTTTTTAACTGTAACCGTTGTTTCTATCAATAAAGTAAATAAAAACGCAGATGAATCTATGAATCGTCGAAGTAACAACGAATGCGATCATGGTGTTTGTGACGTCATAGTCACGTGATTTTGCGTAAGATTTTTTGGAATCCATGCAATTCACTGTTTTTCCATGACTTTTAGGCTTTTTTTGTTCAAAATCCATGACTTTCCATGACAAAATTGACCCTATGTCTAAATTCATGACTTACCATATGCGCGGAAACCCTGTTTCTACGATCCAGAATCGGGAAATATTTTTGTTTCAAGAAACGCGAAATCCATTGAAGAGTTTTCAAGTCCGTCTGATGATGTAATAGAAAGCCTGGAAATTAACTTCCCCGCATTACAGAAGCAAGAAACCATAGACGAAGAAATCTTAAATGAAAACGGTGGTTGCCAAGGAAACGACCTAGTTCCTACTAGGGATGGGAAATAAAAGAACAGTCTGCTATTTTGAGCCTGTTTCTTAAAAAGAGCAGGAACATCCTGTTCTTTGATCAGACCAAAACCCTGTTTCTTATCATTCTTCCACAATATCTTTTCCGACCCTATGCCTATGCGTCACACCTCTGACGCCACACTTGAGGAAGAAGGTTTCGTTTCTCCCTCTCCCTCCTCGCACACATTCCTTATCCATGATCTCTCTCCTAACAGCAGGGCTGCGTTGCGCAGGCGCAGAGTAGATGGACAACATCGATATGGAGTACTATCGATGAGCAGGTTTGTTTCAAAGAGCCAGTTCTTTTCAACCAGCTCTGTTCAGAACAGTTGAGCTGAGTTGCTCTTTCCGAACGGCTCAGTTTGAACTGCTCCGTAAAGAGTAGTTCATTTTGAGCTAATCCCGTTCACTTGCTCTCTGCTCATTCCCGCTCCGTGTCGGAGCGGGAATGTTTCGTGTTTCTCGAATATGCTGTTGCTTTCATTATTAGGACAGTGTTGAAATGCTCGCGGGGAGAGGGGGGGGGGTGAGATCTTTTCAATTAATTTCAGCAGATATTAATGCTTATATGTTTTTTATTTATTTTTTATTTTGAGTACAAAAAAATAATAATAAGGAAATTATTTTATTTCTCTCTCTATATTCAAACTATCAATGCATTGGAATAAAACCGCGTTTTTCTTTTATTATAATGTGTTACAAGTGTGTTTTTAAATTAAGTAAACTTAATTTTTTTTAATTTGGAAAAAGGAAACATAATTTATGGTAACAAAACGTTGTGGAATTATTAATATTATTATTATTTGTTTTAATGTATTAGGTCTATGTTACATTGGTCCGGTAAATCACATCCAGCGAATAAATAAAAAAAAAAACTTAGTTTTTTTTTCCTTCTTTTTTAATTTTACCTTGATTTTAAATTGATATTATAATTTTTTTCACTATATTTGTATGTAACAAATAAAAGCTGGTTTTGAAAGAATTAAAAAAATAAATTTGTTAAGAACATGTTCTTTCACAGAATTCTCGGCATGTGAGGACTTGTAAACAGTTCGACTTTCTTTACTTACGCAATATGCACAATGCATAATAGGAATACATAATTGAAAATATCGAATTCTGCAAATTCGGTATTTTCTATTATGTATTCATGCATATTCGGTTTTTTATATTGTGTATTTTATAAATTCAGTATTTTATTTCGTCTAGAATAACCCTACTGGATCTTAAGCTTCTTCTTGGTCTTCCAATTTGTATTAATTAAGAAAGAAGAGAAATGTCGTATTTTGTTTAATGCAATTCCAAAGGTTGCTTGTCATATTTTTAAGGTGCTAGGTTCGAATCCTTAGCAGGCTGAGTTGTTCGTTGACATTTCGAAATCCACTGTATTGAAGGTTGTATTTTTTATATAATGTGTAATAAAACTAGTGTGTCCCATATATTGTAAATCTATTGTGAAATATTATTTTGGTAAAATGAACTGGGCTATCTCTAACATTTTTGTTTCAAGTTAATCTCTTCTACACTACATTATCACTGTGGGAATCTTTCACAAATTACTCATCCTCTATCGCCCCACCGGGCCAATGTAATTTCTACTATCCAGAAACGAGAGAAACGAGTAGAGTAGTAACAAATTATCTCTCACTAGTTTTGAAGTTTTTTTTTTTCTACCTCAGTTTAATAAGTGTTCTATAGAAAGATAGTTGTAATACTATAAGAATTTTGTTTTCAGAAACGTGTATGCTGTATGTTGCAAATAGATTAATACTATTACATTCTCTGTTTATATTAATGTATGCGCATGCGCGCCAAATGTATAAGAAGAAACACTGGATGAAAAGAAGAGGAGAAGAGATGTAACCTTGGCAGAGAGCAGATATCAGCTCTGCTGCTCTCAATGCATTTACGTATTAAAATTGTTATATAAAAATTCTCCCTTAGTCGATATCGTTATTTCCCCCGGACTTGTAAGATTTATTTAAGGTGAAGTTTTCTATTCACAACATGTGGCATCCCTGCCGGGACTAAGCGTCGCGTTTGCGACAGATATCGACTACGTACGATAAAATGAATTTAGAAACAACTAAGCAGAAACGTGCGTCAGTGCGGAGTGCTTTTACGAGAGCTGTAAATAAATTAAGCACTTTGCTTGATGACGTGTCGGACACAATAGAACTGGAAATCAGCCTTGACCAGTTATCAGAGAAAGCTCAACAACTAAGAATCCTAGATGACAACTTTCTCTTACTGTATCAACAAAAGGGTTGTACGTCGGATGAGTACCAACAAGAGTATGATGTATCCGAAGAATACCATGAACGATTGGCTGCTTTAAGAGTTCTAGTCAAGAGAAGGTTGAATCCTCGGATTACTACTGAAACGGGAGTTTCAAATGCAGGTGCGTTGGCTGACATCACTACTGCGACCTCTGGACAGAAGAAGTTACCGGAGATCGAGCTGCGGAAGTTTGATGGAGACCCAAGGAACTGGCTAAGTTTTTGGTCCCAATTTTCTAAGATAGACGAGGATGCAAGTCTCGACGAAAGGGACAAATTCCAGTACCTTATTCAAGCCACACTGGAGAATTCCCCGCCCAGGCGAATAGTTAACTCCTTCCCGTCAACGAGTGCTAACTACCGCAAAGCTGTGGACTACCTTAAAGAACGATTTGGAAAAGAAAGTGTCCTAATACAAGTTTACATAAGAGATCTACTCACTTTAGTGATCAGTGACAAAAGAAACGTAAACTTGTCAACATTGTACGACCAACTACAGACTCAATTACGTGCCTTAGAGTCTTTAGGATTAACCAAGGACAGATATGCTGACTTCTTATTTCCACTCGTTGAGTCTGCACTTCCAAGTGATTTAATTCATATTTGGGAGAGGCAAAGAGGATTGTCTATGGAGGTAACGGGTAAGACGGATTTAGACAAATTAATAGATTTTGTTAAAAATGAAGTTGAATCTGAATTTCGAGTTAATATGGCTAAGGAATCTTTTGTTTCTGAAAAAGTAAATATTTCTAAGAAATTTAATAAGGTAGAAACTAAGATTATTCCTACTACTTCTGATCTATTGTTTAATGATAAATCTGTATCGCATGATAAAAAATTTAAGAAATCTGATACTTGTATATTTTGTGAAAAATATCATTCTTCAGAGAGTTGTAATGAAGCTGCTTCTATGAGTTTAGATTGTAAGAAAGAAATCATTAAGAAAAAGAAGGCTTGTTTTGTTTGTCTCAAACTTTATCACCAATCAAATTCATGCAGATCTAGACATAAGTGCCCCTTATGTCAACGAAGGCATTTCATTTTGTTATGTCCTGATTTGGCCTCTAAACAAGTTGAAAATCTTTCAACTAGAGAAAAAGAAGAAAACAAAACAAATACGCTTAATAATAATGTCTTGCAACTCTCTGATGTATTGCTTCAAACTTTAATTGTAAGATTGCATAATGGTCCTAAAGAAATGTTAATAAGATGCATTTTTGACACAGGTTCATGTAAGTCATATATTTGTAATAATATAGCTAAGGTTATGAATTATGAACCAATTGGAAAAACTAAGTTAAAACATTCTCTTTTTGGCTGTGTTGAAACAGAAGAAAGTGTGCATGATAATTATTTAATTGAAGCAAGTAGTGTTGATAGAAAATATCAATGTAAATTTGAAGTTTTAAGTGTACCGAATATTTGCTCTGATATAAAACAGGTCCCATCTGGTCCGTGGATAAAAACACTCCAAAATCAAGGAGTTAAGATTTATGATTTAGAAAATACGCAACTAAAAGTAGAAAAGAGAATTGCTTTATTGATAGGATCAGATATTTTGGGAAGATTGCTGACAGGGCGAATACTAAATTTGAAGAATACGAGCCTCACTGCACTTGAGAGTAGGTTGGGATGGTCTTTAATAGGCCCCATTAATTCGTTTCCAAGTGGTAGTGCGGAAAAGAAGGGAAATGTGGCGAGCCATCTGGTTAATACTTCCTTGTTGGCGAGGGGGAAATGTATCTCAGACTTATGGGCATTAGATACCATCCAGATCTCGGAATCTGCCATTAATCAATCTAAACAAGATTTAGAAGTTGAAACGCAGAAATATTTTAAAGAAACCATTGGCATTAATGATGAAGGGAGATACGAAATTTCACTTCCATGGGTTGTAGATAAAACACTTTTGCCAGATAATAAAGTATTGGCAGAAAAGAGCCTTTCTAGTACAAAAAGAAAATTAATAACTTCGAATAATTTTGATAATTATGGGAAAGTTTTTGTTGAATGGTTATCACTGGGTATCATTGAAAAGGTAAACAATGCAGGGGAGGGTCTTCATTATTTAGCCCACAGACCTGTTTATAAGGAAAATAGTCAGACGACAAAAATAAGACCAATTTATAATGCGTCTGCGCACTTAACAGGTTGCCCTTCGTTAAATGATTGTTTAGCTACTGGACCTAATTTAATAGAATTGATACCATCATTACTTAATAAGTTTCGAAAGTATAAAATTGGAGTTACGTCAGATGTAGAAAGGGCTTTTTTACAAATTTCTATTAAAGATAAGGATAGAGATTTTTTAAGATTTCTGTGGTTCGATAAAGATGACCCAGAAAAAATAGTAGAATTCAAACATAAGAGAGTAGTGTTCGGACTAACTTGTAGCCCGTTTTTATTGGCCGCGACAATTCAATATCATTTAAGTCAAGTTCCAGGGAATTTAAGTAACACAGCAGAAGTCCTTAAGACAGCGTTTTACGTTGATAACTGTGTAACAAGTTTTAATTCTGAAATAGAAATGAAAAAATTCGTTCTGGAATCTCAAATAATTATGTCGTCAGGTCACTTTAATTTAAGGGGTTGGAAATCAAATCTACCAAACGCGGTTTTTGAGGAACAGCCTCCAATCGAAAATAAAATACCACTTCTAGGTTTGGAATGGGATACAGGTAAGGACAATTTGTCTTGTATCGTGAAACAATTTGACGAATCGGATGAGTTAATTACAAAAAGGATAGTGTTGGCTGTTGCAAATCAATTGTATGATATTATCGGATATGCAATTCCTGTGATGTTGTTACCTAAATTGATTTTACAAGAAACGTGGGATTTGAAACTTAAGTGGGATGAAGAAATTCCGAAACGTTTAAGCTATAAGTTTAAGGTATGGCGACAACAATTGCATATGTTATCTGATATTAAAATTCCTAGATGGCTAGGTTTTACGGAAAATAATGACTCGATAAGTTTGCATTTGTTTTGTGATGCGAGTAAATTGGCCTATGGTGCCTGCGTGTATATAAGAGTGGTAAGTAAAGGTTTAGTAGATATTAGGTTAGTTAACGCAAGATCGAGAATAGCACCTTTAAAGCCTATCACTATACCTCGTTTAGAACTTCTCGCTTGTTGCATAGGGGCAAGGTTATTGTCTTCAATAATTAAGGATCTTAATATTTCTGACGCTAATGTGCATTGTTGGACTGATTCCACTACAGTTTTGTGTTGGCTACGAAGAGATCAAAATTGGGGGATTTATGTCTTAAATCGCGTTAGAGAAATTCGTCTTTTGACTCCTACTGTAATATGGAATCATGTTCCGGGAGCTCTAAATCCTGCCGATTTAGCTTCTCGTGGATGTTCCGTAGAACAATTAATGATTAGTAAATGGTGGGAGGGACCGGATTGGTTACTTGAAAAGGAAGATAATTGGCCAAAATGCAATGACGAGCCAGATGAGGACCTGGTTAATGCAGAGAAACGGAAAACTATAATTGTTACATTAACAAAAGATAATGAAAATGGTAATTGGTATTATAAATATTTCTCATCTTTTAAAAGGATTGTTAGAATGATTGCTTGGATATTAAGATTTTATAATAACTTGAGAAATGTAAATAAAAACTTTTCTAAGGATTTATCGGTTGTAGAAATAGATAAAGCAGAAATATCTCTATTGTTATTAATTCAAAAAGAATCATTTACTAGTGAAAAAGATGAGAATCTTAAAAAACTTAGACCAATGGTCGATAGTAATGGATTAATTAGAGCTAAGACTAACGTCGCATATCGTGACGATACAAATGACTTTAAATTTCCAATTATTTTACCATCAAAACATCCTGTAGTAAAGTTGTTGATAATAAGCACACATAATGATTTATTGCATGGAGGTACGTCTATGCTGATGTCTCATTTAAGAGAAAAATATTGGATTTTGAAATCACGTAAAACTATAAGAAATTGTATTTTATCATGTATAAAGTGTCAAAGATTTAAGGCAACAAGGTGTGATGCTGCTCCGGGCATCTTGCCCAACGATAGAGTTCGTGATGCTGCAATTTTTGAAGTTGTAGGATGTGATTTGGCGGGACCCCTTTATTTGAAAGATGGGAGAAAATCCTACATAGTTTTATACACCTGTGCAGTCTATCGAGCAATACACCTGGAGTTAGTCACATCCTTGAGTACTGAAATCTTTTTTCAATCATTAAGACGTTTTGTTGCACGTAGAGGCCGGCCAACCACCATTTTCTCGGACAATGGAACGAATTTCCTTGGGGCAGAGAGAGCTCTTGAAGCCCTTGATTGGGATACTCTCTGTTCAAAAGCCGCTGAGCAAAAAATTTGTTGGAAATTTAACCCTCCGACAGCTGCTTGGTGGGGTGGTTGGTGGGAGCGGTTGATCCAAATGGTGAAACAAATTATCCGCAAGATTCTAGGTCGTGCTTCTCTCGATTACGAAGAGTTACTCACCGTGCTATGTGATTGCGAAAGAGTAATTAATTCGAGACCTCTCACTTATGTGTCGGAAGATGTGGAGGACGGTTCTCCGTTAACTCCCGAAATGTTTCTGCGCGAAATAAAAGAATCTGGAGTGCCAGATATTGATAATGTAGACAAAGAAAAATTAAGTAAGAGAGCAAAGTATCTACAAAAAATTAGGGAATTATTCAGACGAAGATTTCGCTCAGAATATTTGGGGCAATTAAGGCAGCAGGCAATTAAAGATTCGAAATTTAAGCCTCTCAAAGTAGGAGAAATTGTTCTTCTCGAAGACTCTAATAGGAAACGCGCTTATTGGAATCTAGCACGTGTGATAAAACTCATTCCTGGTCGAGATGGGCACATAAGACTTGCACTTGTTAAAACTGAAAGTACCGAATTTTTAAGACCAGTTCAAAGGTTATACCGACTGGAAATGGATAACAACTTAGAGAATCAGGACACACAACCAATTCCTTTGACCACCAGTAGTGGTAGAGTTGTGAAAGTACCTGTACGAGTGTGAAAACAAATTGTATTCTTTTGTATTTTGAATATCAATGTTGATTTAAATTCTTTGTTTTATATTTGTATTGTGTTTTGTGTATAGATAATACATTAAGTAAGTAGTTTGTAATGAATATATGTGTATGTTGTTTTGAGTGTTTTAGCTTAAGGTACACTCAAAAGGTGGGAGTGTGTTGCAAATAGATTAATACTATTACATTCTCTGTTTATATTAATGTATGCGCATGCGCGCCAAATGTATAAGAAGAAACACTGGATGAAAAGAAGAGGAGAAGAGATGTAACCTTGGCAGAGAGCAGATATCAGCTCTGCTGCTCTCAATGCATTTACGTATTAAAATTGTTATATAAAAATTCTCCCTTAGTCGATATCGTTATTTCCCCCGGACTTGTAAGATTTATTTAAGGTGAAGTTTTCTATTCACAACACTGTATGCTCAAAAATAATTTAAATTTTTGAGTTACTTATTTAAAGTTGTAACTTTCTAGAAATTAAGGAAAGGAAAAAAAAACAAAAAACGTTGTTCAAATGGCGCCGATTAAATACGTGTTTTTAGCATAGTTTACCATTAAAATGAAAACTAGGTGTATGGAACATCGCACAACTTTCAATTACATACTGACGTGGATTTGTGTCATTTACAGTTTTTATATATTATCCTTTATTATAAGTGAAACACAGGGGAGAAGAAAAAATGATCGTTGATGAGGTATACTCAAGGAAAGAGAACTTTTGTTGAAGGCATTCGTTTTTCAACTTTTTACGCCATTTAAGTATTTTTATGGGAATTTCGAAGGTGGGTATATCTAGAACACCTTAAGAGGCATTTCCACAGTGATTTTGATGATAATCGTTAGAGCCGTTTTTTTAAGCAATAATTGAAAAACATGATTTTTTCAATGGCAGTTACCTTGTGCGCATGCGTGATTTTGACGAAAACCTAAATGGTACCCATGGTCACCACATACCCGCATACTCAATTTGAACATCGTAGGTCAACTTTTTCGGGAGTTATGCTGACCACAGACAGATATTTTTTCTATACCACTTTTTTGAAAGCTGGATGTTTCAAAACGCGGAGAAGTGCAAAAACAAAATCGATTTTTAATGACCGAATGCTATACTTTCATTACCCTATGTATACAAATGGGTAATTCAAACGTTTATCCATGGGAAGGGATACGGGATATATCCCTTTTCGAAATTTTTAGGTTTGCCATTAAAACACAAAAAATCAATTGATATTTTGTTTAAAATATTAAATTTATTTAAAACTAGCTGAATACCCGTGAATTTTAACATGTGCAATATTTCAGCTAGCTGTGAGGCCTCGCGTTGCGGAAATCTGTCATTCGTGTATAGGACACAGTTTTTGGCGCTTCACTCGTAGAAAGGTTCATCGCTACGCAAAATCGAGCTCGCTTCGTTCGCTGAATAGTTCATTGACGCATAAACACGGGCTTACTTCACTCGTTAAAAGGTTCATTGCTATGCAAGCATAGGCTCGCTTCTCTCGCTGAAAGATTCATTGCTGCGTAAGCATAAGCTCACTTCACTCACTAAAATCTAATTGCTACGTAAAGCCTTAATATTGGAAGCCTCTCCCTTGTAGAGAAAAAAAATTCCCCTTTAAAATAATAAAACAACACCCCTTTAAAATTATTTTAACATGTGTTTGTGGAAAGCAAAATTAGAGGCCAAAACTACTTATGTTGAAACTTTCAAAGCTCTATGCCTATTCAAAGTCGCTTTTTGTGAAAAAATTGATTAAAAAACAAATTAAAATTTTAATATTCCTTTTTGTCAGTCCAATTAGAAAGCCAAAACTACTTGTGTTGAAAATTTCAGAAATGTAGCCCTGTTTGAAAACGTTTTGTAATATATATATTAATTAAAAAGAAACTGAATAAAAATTTATAATTCTGTTTTTCAAAAATCCAATAGAAGGTCACAACTATTTATATTGAAAATTTAAAAGCTGTAGTCCTATTTGAAATCGTTTCGTAATATATATATATTAATTAATTAAACAAATTAATTAATAACGAACTAAATAAAAATTTAAAATTCTGTTTTTCTGAAATCCAATTAGAAGGTCAAAACTACTTATGTTGAAAATTTTAGAGCTGTACAGGGTGTCCACAGAAAAGTTATTTTAAAATTCCCTGATATTTCCCTGATTATTCCCTGTAACACCCAAATTTTTCCCTGATTATAAGTTATCGACAAAATATATATAAATAATAAACTTTCAAGTAAAAGAACATTCAAATTCACCATCATAAAGAAAATTACGATGCATGTACTGTTTATCTTTACGTATGTATAGTGTATGTATAGTGTACTTGTACTGTGAGTGTGCAATTATACTTTAAAATCCCACTTTTTTTTTCATTACAATCTAATCTCAAGAAAAAGGACTCTAGTATTAAATTTCAGATTTAATAAGCTGTTTTCTTAACTAAAATTTTAAAAATAAAGACAAACCATAAATCATGTCAAAATGGATCAAACACACACACATTTAACAAATACTCTATATATTATATTAACTATTTTTGTTTTCTAAATACTTGAAATTGTAATCAAATTTTAAAAATCAATAATTACTTTAAAATATTTTTGTAAAGTAAAATTTTTATATTTTATGAATTATATATCAATTTGAAAAAAAAAAAAAAAAAAACTATCTTCAAATGTAGTTGGATTGGGGGAATTACACCATTTTCATTGGCTTTTTAGTTTGCATAATTTCGTTGTCCAAATTGTTCAATTGCATTATTTGAATTTTTCTTTTTTGTTTAAGATCAGATGTAGCCGCTGTTTAAGTACAATACCCAAGCAAAATTTTTACAAAATAAACACATTTTCCCCAGACAATTAATTTTAAACAATTATACATAAAAAAATTGCTTTAACTTTAAACTATTACTTACATCTATAGTTAAAATGTAAAATTGTTTTTCAAGTTAAAATAAACAGTTTTACATTTAATAGCAGGTAAAATGACAATTTTAAATAAGGATACATAATAAAAACTGGGACGATTTGGATTAATTTCTTGTGCAAAATTAAATTAAAATTCTAATCATTCATCATTAATTCAAACCAAACGGTTAAAACGATCCTCACATACACACTAATAACGTACATAGCGGCTTTCACATCAGCGGAAGTCTAGGCGAATGACACCAAAACGATGTCGCGAATCTCGCCAATAGCTTCAGTCAAAATGGCTTAAATCTAAGTGAAAATTACAGCTACTTCAACGTAAATATCGGAGATAGCGTCCGCCGTAACGGCGCAAGTCTCGGCAGTTATACTAAACCAACAATCGGCAAAAATGCCCGTACCGGTGCACAAAATGCCCGGTAAGAAGGGTCCGTGATTGCCAGACTTGTAAGTCCAACAAAATTGTAATGCAGATTTGTATCGATCTCAGGAATGATCAAAATTTAAATTAAAAGAAAAAGTCGAAATTCGCGTTTTAGCTTAACTGTACTATGTCCGATAGATGCAAACCTCTGCAATATCGTCAGTAACTATTATTTTGGAGTAAGACTCGACGAAAATGAGTATCACACAGCAACGTAATAATGGCGATAACGCTCGCCATAATTACAGGAATAACTGCGATTTCATCAGCGTAACGTTCTGCAAAATGGCTATAACATACCAATGTAAATAATTCCGATAGAATCTACCATTACAGAAAAATAAGGGGATAATAATTCCATCGGTGGTTTGGGGAAGACTGAACGCATGCAGGTTCCATGATTGTCAGGAAATTTTAATCTCCGCTAGATCAATGAGAAAATTGTGGGAGGAAAACTTTGATAAGTGGAAAAATAAGAAAAATTCACGAAAGCGGAAAGATCGGCGGAAGCAATCACATCCCTGCATTAAGGCAACAATCTGCAAAAATGACCACCACACCAACGTAAATATCAACGTTAGCATCCAATATATCGATGGAAATCGCTGAAATAGACGCGATTCTATCGACGTCACAATCTACGAAATTGACAATCACAAGCGTAAATCTCGGCGATATAGACAACTATTGAGGCGCAAACCTTGGAATAGTGATTAATAGGGACTAAAATGAACATCACAAGAATGTAAATCTCGGTGATAGCTAGCTCCCTTCTTAGCAGCGAAAATCTCGGCAATAACAAGCTTAACATCAGAGTAACGTTTGGCGAAACTAACCACCACACACCAGCATAAATAACAGCGATAGATGCTGGCAATCAGCAAGAAAAGTGGTCATTACATCACAAGTTTGGGGAAGTCTGAAAGTACGTAGGTTCCTTGGTTGTCAGACAAGCAAGTAAACCCAATAAAATTGTAATGCAGTTTTGAATCCGTCTCAGGAATGATGGAAATTTCAACAACAAAAAATGCTGAAATCCGTGTTTCAGCAGAACTGTTCCATGGCTGACAGGTGCAATCTCTGAAATAGCGTCAGTGACACATCACGAAAATGAGCAACATGCAAGAACGTGTTTCCTGCCCTCTATAATCACGAAAATATCGGCCATTTTACCATCGTAACGTTCAGAAAAATGACCATCAAATACCAAAGTAAATAATGCCGATAGACTACTATAATATAAGAGAAAAATGAGGAAGAAATGTAGTCATTCCATCGGCGATTTGAGGCAAATCTGAAATCAAGCAGGTTCAGTGATTGTCAGGAAATTTTAATGCAAAAAGTTGCGTAATCGGTCTTGCGGTCCAAATTTTTTTTTTTTCTAATTTTTTTATGAAAATTGATTTTTATATTTTTGGTAGCAAGGTATTTTTAATTGTCAAAATTAAAAGTTCCATTTTAATTTCGGAAAATTCCTTTAAACTTTTTGACAAAATCCCTGATAATTCCCTGATTTTTCCCGAAATACCGAATTCCCTGACTTTTCCCGATATTCCCGGTTTTCCCGATCTGTGGACACCCTGGCTGTAGCCCTTTTAGAAATCGTTTTGTAAAATATTAATTAATTAAAAAGAAACTAAATAAAATTTTAAAATTCTGTTTTTCAAAAGTCCAATTAGAAGGCAAAAAACTACTTATGTTGAAAATTTCAGAGCTGTAGCTGCATCGTTTTGTAAAATGTTTATTAATTAATTAAAAAAGAACAAAATAAAAATTTAAAATTCTGTTTTTTAAAAGTCCAATTAAAAGGCCAAAACTACTTATGTTGAAAATATCAGAGCTGTATCTCTATTTGAAATCACTTTGTAAAAAAAAAGATCAATTAAAAAAGAATTAATTAAAATTGTAACATTCTCTTTGACAAATATGTACAATTAGAAGGCCAAAACTTTTTATGCTGAAAATTTCAAAACTATACTCCTATTTTAAGTAGGTTTCTATATATCCACAGACAGACAGACACACAGCTTATTTTATTATTATAGTTTTTTTTTAATGTCTAAGGATACAAAAAAATAGATATTATCTTGATTACTAAATACATGCGGCATTGATAAAGAGGATTGTATGATTTTATTGACATGATTTCATATCTTCTCCCGAATTTTTTTTTTTTTTTGGCTACGCCCTTGGGGTAAATGAAAGTAAAAAAAATAAAAATAATAATTTCTTGTGTGTCGGAAAAAAATTATACAAAATTCACCATCGTTTATGATTTTGTATACCTCCATTAATTTCTAATTTAGAGTTCTAATTCATTTATTCATTCCTTTTAATAAATTATATATCAAAATGCAATAATATTTATTTGTATTTGTCCATTGAGGTTTTGAACTTTCTGTGAGTCCCATTGTTTTGGAAACTTTAGATATTAAAAACTCCATTCATTTAAAATTCCTACATTATAAATGCAAATATTCAGCCTAAAATTATATGTAAAGCTTATAATTTAAGGAGTGCGACTGTCACAATCATATTTTCGAAAATATAAAAAAGTCTCTTCTAATTTGTATGTGTTATTCTGACGCAGTCATTGGAAAACCACACAAAAACGTAGTAACTTTTCCTCTCATTCTTTAAAACGCCACGTTAACAGAGCAGTGAAGTGGGGGAAAGATTCGTCCTTGACCCTAGTGACCTATCCCAGAGACCGACCGAAGATAGCACTTCGCACTTCTTCCCAAGGGCTATGATTTCGGCAATTGGAAAAAAAAGAACTAGTTCTTCAAAAGAACGGGTTAATGAGTAGCTCATTTTAAAAGAACGGGAGCAGAGAACATCTGTTCAGTAAAAAGAACGTAAATATCACATCTCTAGTTCCTACTTCGACTGAAAGAGATGCATCTCGGCCACCAGAGAGGAAGCATTCGATGGTCTTGCGTAATCGTGCTATACCACTTGAAAGCGAAACAGCTGATGTGATCAACAACGTGAAACTGCATTTCAAAGTAAAATTGATGAACTGTTGAGCTCACCAAAGAAACAGTTTTGGATTATTGCTATGGAAGAAGAATTAAAATCGCTAAATGAAAACGATGAGTGGATAATCGTTGACCGACCAACATCAAAGAAAGTTTTATGTTCCAAATGGGTATTTCGTGAAAAATTTGATGAATCGGGTAAATTATCCAAATATAAGGCAAGGTTAGTAGCTGATGGAAGCATGCAACAATACGGTGTGGATTTTATTGATAGTTACTCACCTGTGGTACGTCTCAGTACTCTCAGAACCCTTTTATCTTATGCTGTTGAAAATAAATTAATGGCATTTTCTGCCGATTTCACACTTGCATATAATAATGGAAAACTCGACAAAGAAGTATACATGGGAATCTCAAAAGGTTTTGAAGACCGTTTTGAACCAAATAAAGTATGTTTGCTAAAACGTAGTCTTTACGGTTTGAAAGACAGTGGACTCATTTGGTACCAAACTTTAGATAAGAAACTAAAAAGCATGGGTTTTGCTGCTATGAATGCTGATAAATGTGCATATAAATTTGTGTCAAATTGTTGCGAAATTTATTTACTATTATATGTAGACGATTTGTTAATATTAACTTAATTATTATGATGTTATTACTGAATTATCAGCTTCTTTTAAACTTAAAGATTTAGGTAAGTTATCTTATTGTCTTGGTATTCAATTTTCCCAAACTGAGGATTCTATTTCTATGTGTCAAACTAAATATATTCATGATTTACTTGTAAAATTTAATATGGTAAATTGTAAATCTGTTGTATCACCATTAGACCCAAACCTAAAACTTAGTAAGGATATGTGTCCTCAAAGTGAAGAGGAAATTGAGGAAATGAAAAATATTCCTTATCGTCAATTGATTGGGTGTTTGTTATTTTTATCTGTTGCTTCACGTCCTGATATAACCTATGCTGTTAATTTCCTAAGCCAGTTCAATTGTGCTCCTGGTAGATCACACTGGATAGCAGCTAAACATATTCTTAGATATCTTAAAGGTACGAGTAATATAGGTATTGTTTATAAACGTACAGGAAAGCCAATTATTGCTTATGTTGATTCTGACTGGGCTTCTTGTGTAGATGATCGCAAATCACAGTCAGGATTTATTTTTCAACATGCTGGATCACCAATTAGTTGGGAATCGAAGAAACAGCGCAGTGTTGCTTTGTCTACCTGCGAAAGCGAATTCATGGCTCTTTCTGAATGTGCAAAGGAGTGTATTCATCAAAGAAATTTACTAGGTGAACTTTATCCTAATTTAATTAAATCGCCTATAACCATCATGTGTGATAATCAGTCCGCAATCAAACTTGTGAAAAATCCAATATTTCATAATAAAACGAAGCATATAGATATCAGATATCACTTTGTTCGCGATTTATATGAACAAAAAGACATTGAAATCTTGTATGTCAGTTCAGATAACAATTGTGCAGATTTATTAACTAAACCTTTAAATGGTCAAAAACATAACATGCTTTGTAAAATGATTGGACTGGATTGTGTTTAATTTGTTAAGTTGTGAATTTATGATGTGTTAAATTGATTTTATGTGAAATGTACTCAGTTGTAGAGGTGTTAACTTAGTGTTCTCTTAATTGAATTTTATTTGAAATGAAAATTATCGTTATAGGGGGCAATTGTAGGATAATAACGCCCATTTTCATATCATCTCTCTAACCCTTCTACGATCCCCCTCATATTAGTAAATGGTACATTCCTCTTTAAGTGATGTGCGCATATGTACTGCGCATTGCACAATGTATATGTAATCCAAGTGTCAAGGCTCATTCGCGTAAGACATGCCAGTCTGTTAGGAGTGTGTCTTTATATCTCCCCTTTTATGTTTTACCTAATTAAATAAATGCTACCTATAATCCTTTAATCATAATTAATAAACTTTCTATTTTCTCGAACCAGTGCATACCATTTCTTTAATACTCTGCAACAAAAACCATTCGATTTCTACTCCACCAATCTGCAAATAAGAACCAAACGATATACAAGTTGATGCATGCTTAGAATAAATATACCAAAAAAATGTGTTGCGGTGAGGATAAGTGACAAAAGTTAAGGGCTTTAAAGGACCTATAAGCATTTTCAAGTACTTTTAAGGAACTTTAAGCATTTTTAGAGAATTTTAAGGCCTGGAAAACCAGTCAAAAGTATTAAGCACTTTTAATAATCGTGGGAACTCTGTAACTTGATCTAGACAAGTCTTTAATTGTGAAATATCAGTTTCTAAATCGTGTTTAATGATACTTTGCGACATTTAATCCCACTTTTGGATAAACGATTAACGCTTCGATAAGTAAGCCAGATCACTCCACAAATCAAAATTTCATCAAACATGTACGGGACGCTTCTACGTTACGCATTATGGAAAGATTTAATGTATTGGGAGCTTTACATCACCTGAAACTAGTTCAAAAGGTGGGATGAGCACTTTAGCCTCTAGAATATTCATCACGAAACTCATGTTAAGTACGAGAATACAGTGCCAAGAAAACACTGATGACCGGAGAGATCATATCTTACACTAAAGGTCAACTCCTTGAGTTGCGTGATTTTTAATGTGGATGCATCTGTAGAACTGCAAACTAATGGTACTCCATTATGTTACATAAATATGTTTCTTTGATATGAATTTCATGTGTCTATGCTGCTCCGCTGAGAAGTTATTAGGGAAAAACTGAACACCCTTTAAATTTTGCAAACCAGTATAACATAATATTCCAAACACGAACAATAACATCATACGTGATAACCAGTGGTAATTAACTAATGTGACCAGTTTTTTTTTTTTTTTTTTTTACGGTACAGACTCGCTTTTCACCACGCTGTCCAAAGATGTTCTTCTTCAGAACTTCGTTGAACAAGAAAAACTAATAGAGTGGGTAACTGATGAAGTTTCTGGAGATGAAGCGTTGGATGGAGGTTTTTACTCATTTTTTTCACCAGCACTCATTTGAAATGAAAATTGGAATGAAACCCTTGGAACCCAAAATTGGAATTGGAATGAATATTATGGAATTTGTCTTTAGTTTGCCGGGAACAACTGCTGCCGTTGAAAAGACATTTTCTAATGTTTATAAAATTTGGGCTACTGAAAACACATAACTTTCTGAGGATACTCTGAAATCTTTGTTAATCACTAAAATTAACTTTTCCTATTCTTGCAGAGGGTTTCGAGATTTCCTAAAATCAAATAAAAATGTGTTAAATTCAATAGCCTCAAATAAGTGGTATATGTAAACTAGGGCTGAAGTTAATTATAAAGTTAAATAAACCTATGAATTGCAATGAACATTGTATATCTTCAGAAAAAACCTCATACATTGAAAATGTTAGAATTGTGTGTTCCGAACCCCATAAATATAGTACTAAAAAAAAATTTTCCCTTCCCCATTAACAGAGACGTGTCCTGATTTTTACTCTGGAAAATTTGGTCACATTACAATTGACCTGTGAAGCCACATTCATAATTATCATAACTTTTCAAGTTAGGGTTTCACTGCCAAAACTTTAAATCAAAGAAATTGAGAATCAAATCAAAGAATTGAGGTTTGAATATTAGAAAACCATCGCAAGCGATTTGAATAGCATCCCCCCCCCCCCCCAGAACGTTAAATTGTCTTAAAAAAGAAATTGAATAACTGGGGGAACAGCATCGCTTTTTACAATGTCAAGTCAGCTTGGGCAATGACGAGTCACACATCTAGTTTGAACAAGACTATAGCATTTCCCTTAAAGAATTTCTGTAATTTATTATTTTAATTTACATTCTCAAGGTATATGGGTATGATAGAGAGTGAAAGCAGAGAAACTATAACGTTTCCTTATAGAGGGTGAAAGCAGAGAAACGACAACGTTTCCTTATATATTAAGAGAAGAGAGCAACTTTCCCTGAACTAAATAATTTGTATAAAAATTATCGCAGATAATCGGCTTAAAATTAAAGAAAAAGTAAAGAATTAGAGTAAAAATCCATGTATGTTAATAGTTTAAGGAATTAAATACAGTTTTTAATCTTTAATTTTAGTAGCACTCATTTTCATTTTTGTGATTATGAATGTAAAATTATTCAAGCTGTTGATTTTGATTCCCCCCCCCCCCCTCTAAAAAAAACCCCACGTCTTTGACGTAACGGCATAGCACCCTTCCACCATTTAATTTTACACACCAATGTCAAGGTGAGAAATTAATCCTCAAGGTTACTTAGAGATCGGACTTCCATTCTTTCATTGAATCTAATGTCATATTACACATACAGCAATAAAAATAGTGTTTAATAAAGTGCGAGGTGACACGATCTTTGCCTTAAGTATTTCTTTTTACTAAGAAAACGTTAACTTGTATAGATCTCCTTTTTTTTTATTATTTGAACAGCATATTTATTTATTAAGGATTTCTAGGTAACACTGATATTTTAGATTTGCCTGGATGATAAAATTTCGTTCCTTTTTTCCCCAGCTGAATTAAAATCGTTAAGTGTCGCCTTTATAACGATGAATTATAACCTTAATCTGCAAATGCCTGATATTTAAATATCTTAATTTACATATAATCCTATAAAGAGTAATTAAAAGCATAACAAGTGACCAAAGCAGTTCTTTAAATACATGACATCGATGTGTATATTAGGATATATAAATGAGAACTGTCATCACTACATACAATTCAGGTAGAAAAAAAAATATGCCAAGAAATCATTGATATGGTTAATAAATATTCAATAACAAAGAATGAAAAATTTATCGCAACACAGCATGTATTTTTTTTCCATTACAGTAAAGATCAAAAACGGAGAACTTATGAAATTAGTCAAGGCATTTTACACATTAGGAACAGAACAGGAATGATGATGAAATGTAACACATTTTGCATTTATTGGAAATTTTTGCATAGCTGGATATGTTGCCATAAATGCAGAGTGAAAAACACTCATAAATTCATATAATTTTTTTAATTGTTACAAAGTCTTTTCAAATATATTTAGTTAGTATCTTTAATTACAATGAGCTTCATATCAAATGAATTATTGAAGAAATAATTTCAAAAATGTTCATCAGTTGTAGAGTTTGTGGTCAATTTGCTAAGCGAAACATCTGAATTTACAGTTTGGAAAACTTCTCTCCCCACACTTAATTAACAAACAAACACATTTAAAAAAAATCTGTAAAGTAGAAGGCAACAAAAAACTTCTGGAGAAAACATTAATACATCTTCATTTAGAAAAAGTAATTCAAACATGTTCAATATTTTAAAGTTTGTAAATTAGTTTTTAAATGTATAGCTCTACATGCATATACTATGATTCAGATAAGGGTTAAAATATCACCTTAGTTTGTACATTACTATCAACCAGTATGAAAGTAATGTGCCTTAATTCTGTTTTGTTTTTTAAGTACCTACACAAACACATCCAGTATATTAGAGTATGAAACATAATGTAAGAATCACAACTGACTATTTTTTATTATTGTCTAGGGATTATAAAAATACTTGATCAAAAAAAGGTCTTTCAAGTGACCTTATAGATCAATCACTTCAAAGCCCTTTGTTTGCAAATCTAAAATATAAAAAAGTAAATAAGCAGCAACTGTTTGGGTGATTTAGATAATATTTGGCAAACTGATATCCTCCAATACCTAACATATATATATAAAAAATTAATCCTATTAATTTTTTGAGTTTGAAAAAAATAAAAAAATAAATTATTTGATTTTTTTTTTATATTTAGTCCTAAATAAAAGAGAAAGAAAAGAGGAATTCAAAAGAATTTCACAAGTATGAATTGTTATAAACTTAAAAAAAATCTGTCAGAAAATATCCCCCGCCTTATTTGGAAATAAAAAAAAAAATATCAGGAATGTAGAAGTGATCTATGAACAGTTAACAGAAAAAATATTTTGTATATTAAAATTTTTAGATTCACCTAAATAAAATTGAAATTTTTTTCATATAAGCAAGTTCATTATAAATAGCAAAGTGTTAAAAAACATAAGTTGTAAACACAGAGCATTTGTTTACTAAAGTATTCTGTGTGAGTGTTCATACTTGAACAGGCTTTTATTTTTCTTTATAATAACTAAGGGTGTGAAACATTGCACAACTTTCAATTCTCTCTTCTTTATGACCACGACAGCCCCTGACTGCCTCAACCGCACACAATCTCCAACGTTTCCTATCCATGGCAACTCTTCACTGATTGTTTACTTTTAAGACAATTAGGTCTTTCACAGCGTCATCTAACCATTTAGTTAGGGGTTTTCCTCTGGCCTGTGATCCCATAGGGTTTTTAAAAGTGGCGATTTTAACTACATTAATTTCTGGGCTTCACCAAACGTCGCCAAGCCATCTTAACCTATTGCTCCGGATGACTTGCACTATCTGTGGTTGCCCATATAGCCTATATAGTTCAAAGTTAAATATAGTTTGCCAACAGCCTCTCTCTTGTACTGTGCCAAATATAGCCATGAGGATTTTTCTTTAAAAAATACTCAGAGTACGCTCAATATCTGCATTAATTACTCAATATCTGCATTTTTACTTGTATAAAGCAAGACAGGCAGAATTAGAGTTTTATAAAATTTTATTTAAGTTTTTCGACTGATTAGATTTGAGATCTTAGTTGCTTTCTCAGTCCAAAGAAACACTTGTTAGCCATTTTTATTTTGTTTTCAATTTCTGCATTAAGCTTGTTTTTGTTGTTGATTATCGTGTCTAAGTATTTGTTGAATTCACTGACTTTTTTAAAGGTGTGACCATTAATGCTAATCGGGACACTGTGATTTACAATTGAGGTTGAAGATTTCATGAAAGTAGTTAGAAAATAGGGCTCCGGGGCCATGGAGGAATGAGGAATGGGATAGGGATGATGACGTCACCGGAAGTGGGCGTGACCGGATATGACGTCACATGATATGACGTCACCGGAAGGCATGTGAACGGAAGTGGAGTTGAGTTGTTCCCCTCCTGCTGCTGTTTTAGTTTCGGTTTCGTTATAAGCTGTTTGTGTATGACGTCACAGTGGGAATGACGTCATAATGTGTTTTATATCAAAGTTTTGAGTGGTGGCAACACTTTTTTAGTTTCGGTTTATCTAACAGACGGAGTTGAGTTGTTCTAGGACTGCTTCTTAGTGAATAAGTTAGAGTGATAGGCTTTAATTGCGTGACGTCACATCGGGTATGACGTCATAATTTGTTTTATATCAAAGTTTTTGAGCGGTGGCAACACATTTTAGTTTTTGCTTCCAGTTAAATGGGGTTGAGTTGTTCTAGGGCTGCTTCTAAGTGAATAAGTTAGAGTTATAGATATTTTTACTAGTGACGTCACAGTATGACGTCATAACTTGTTTTATATCAAAGTTTTGAGCGGTGGCAACACTTTTTTAGTTTCGATTTACCTTTCAGGTGGAGTTGAGTTGTTTTAGGGCTGCTTCTAAGTGAATAAGTTAGAGTTATAGGTATTTTTTACTAGTGACGTCACAGTGGGTATGACGTCATTCAGGATTTTACAAAACTTACCTTTAAGACGATGGCAGCAATAGAAATATGCTAAGTTTTAGGCGGGATGGAGTTGAGTTGTTTTAGGGCTACTTTTAAGTGAATAACTTAGAGTGATAGGCTGTTTTACCAGTGACGTCACAGTGTTAATGTAGTGGGGATGACGTCACGATTTGCTTTATATCGTAGTTTAAGGAATGGCAACATCTTGTATCCTGATATATAGCTAAGTCTCCTTTGATTGGTTGAAATAAAAGCTCACTTCTGATTGGTTAGAATATGTCACGTGATTTCAAATGCTCTTCTCATTGACTATACAGTTTAGTAAGACAGTTTTCTACTAAGTTTAATGTAATTGCGGCGCCATCTAGTGGTAGGAAGGAATATAAATTACATAGTTTATAAATTTTCATGCTTAACCATTAAAAACTTCAAATACATGCAAAGATAATATACTAACACAAATGCGTAAAGTTTCGGATTGAGTGGATTTTTTTTTTCTATAAGTGCTTAACACATTTAAACTAATGTTGAGAGATATAATCGCAAGACACTTTTAAGGAATCAGGTTTAATCAATGTTAGACACATAAAGTCTCATTATTTTCTCAATAACAGTATGAAATGTAAATATAAATTAAAATTTATGAGAAAAAAAATTTAAACTTTGATATCTTAACGTGAAAATTTCTTTTACAGAGCTTAACATGTCATTAAAAAGTTTTTTTCTTTTATTGTCATAGTTTTTGAGGGATTGAATACACAACAAAAGAACTTAGACTAGAATTAATTTTCAATATTCAGCAACCCATTATGGAAGTTAAAGCAATGATTTTACAATTATTTTTAGGTTGAGTTAGTCTGACCCTGTTGAAGGAATTAGTAGTTGTAGTGTGTTCACACGTGAGTTTGCAATACAATATTAGTAATATACATTTCCAAAAAAACGAAATATTTATCACTTTGAATAGAAAAATTACGATTTTTTTTTTATTTATGTAAGTATTATTCTCAATTTTGTAAATTTTAAATGTATTATCCATATTTTATTGAAGAATTTATATATTTTTTTTCTTCTTCTTTCAGAATGGTTTAGGAAAAACATTTCATTTTAGTCAGAACAATGTTTTCAAAGAGATGGAAATACGCAACTTTTCGATATATCAACCTTCAAATACTTTGAAATTGATTCTATTTGTTACAACCGGTTGTAATTTAAAGCTATACTGTACTATGCGAGCGATATTATATATCTTAGCTACTTACTGTCTATGTTAAAATTTATATTACCATTAAACTTGTTAGAAATTAATATGTCTACACTGCAAAAAAAATCCCGTCAAATTTACGGTTTTAAACTGGCAGCTGGGTCGCCAGTTTAAAACCGTAAAAAATACGGAAACATTCCGTATTAAATACGGTTTTTGACTGATTGCAACGGTTTTTTCCCGTAAAATGAACGGAAACTTTCAGTAATAATTACGGTCATTCCGTACAAAATACAGTTTTCTCCCGTAAAATAAACGGAAACTTTTCGTATTAAAAACGGTTATTGACTGGTTACTAACATTGATCCCCCGTAAAATAAACATAAACTTTCCGTATTAAATACGGTAATTTCATACAAAATAATTTACTCCCGTAAAATAAATTAAAATTTCCTGTATTAAGTACGTTGATTCCATACAAAATGCAATTTCCACCTGTAAAATAAACAGAATTTCTGTGTTGAATAAGGTCAATTCCATATAAAATACAATTTCCCCCGTAAAGTACACGGAAACTTTCTGCAATAAATTTCATATAAAATACACAGAAATTTTTCTGTATAAGAAACAGTTTACCCCTATAAGCGAAGTTTTTCTCTATTTTACACAAAAACTTCCAGTGACAAAAAAGGTTTACAAATGTAAGTGAACGGTTTGCTTTTGCAAAATATTAAGAAACAATTGTAGATGGAAAAGCTTCTGCCACAAAATATATGATTAATTTTAGTATTAAACACAGTTTACAATATCAAGAAGGCATTTGTGTTCTGCTAAAGGTTTTGTTAGTAATAATGACCATATTCAATGGATGAAAATCATAAAAATTAAAGTACAATTCTGTATCACAGCAAAATATTCTATGTCCCATTATAAATTAAAACAAAAAAAAATTCCGAAGCAATAAGGTAATCCTTCAACATAAATAGAAAGGTAAAAAATATATCACAAAATGAGCATGTAACACAAAATAATTTATTAATAGCTATCAGTCTTTTCTTATATCAAACTATAATAATATATTTATTTGGTTATCTATACTATGATTACCTAGACTTTCAATTTGATTAAAACATTAAAAAAATGCAATAATTTACTAACTTTCAAAATATTTTTTAACGCGACAGGATTTAAATGTATTTTATGACACTGTGTATATATATAAGTATTAAGTAAAACAAATTAAATTTGATAAAAATATAATTTTATTTCAATACACATAATAAAAGTATACATAATTATAAAATTTCAATACACACGAATGAAAAGTGGTTCAGATTACTTTATTTAATAAACAAAATATTATTGAAACACATCTAATAATTATTAAACATATTTAATAAATTTTCAAAATTGACAGTATAAAAGTATACATAATTATAAAATTTCAATACACACGAATGAAAAGTGGTTCAGATTACTTTATTTAATAAACAAAATATTATTGAAACACATCTAATAATTATTAAACATATTTAATAAATTTTCAAAATTGACAGTATAAAAGTATACATAATTATAAAATTTCAATACACACGAATGAAAAGTGGTTCAGATTACTTTATTTAATAAACAAAATATTAAAAAATTTCTAGGAATAATTAATCATATCAATCAATACAAGCTGCAGCAACTTTTAAGGCCATATGAAAATCATTATTAATTTTTCAGTTTAGAAAAATATGCAAAATATACGAAAAGGAAAAATTTAGATTGCGGAATGTACAAATTATTGAACACATCTAATAAATTTTCAAAATTGACCAATGCAAGTTATATCTGAATAATTATGACTCTACAAAATCACCATCTTATAAAATGTCCAAATTACCACAGTAAACATACTTAAAATTTTTTTAAAGGCTAATAATTCAATGTATTCACATAAGAAAATTAAGTTAAAATTGAAAGATGACCACCCCTACATTTTGCAATGAACTCGCCTGGATGACGTGGAAGGCACGTGATCAGGTGGAAGTGATATTTAACTACTGCTGGAGAGTCTGAAGAATCATTCTTTCACTTACTTCTGTGTGTGGGAGCGAGTTGCCTGTTGTTGTTGTTGCTAATCCTCACTGTCTGACGGAGTCAGACAAGATCCACGAGTTCGTTGACTAAAAGGAAGTCGAAGACTAGGAGAGGATTGCTAAAGATGTGACGGTTCAACCTGACATGCGCACCTCTTCTGCACATCTTCACCTTGATTGGTCAGCCACAACATCGGCGAGAGCGCATGTCCAAGCGGCCTGGTAAATAAAAGCAGCTAGTTAAGGTCTTCGGGGCTGCTTGCTGGTTTTTTTTAGTTTTATGTTTAGGCTCAGTTAGCCTGTAGGATACACCGAGTTGGTGTTTAGGTTACCGCTGGTCGGTGGACCTGACGTAAAGTGTACCGGAAAAGCTGTCACCGCCTTGGAATCGCTGCCGCAACCAGCCCCGGTAAGCGTAAGAAGTTCACTACTTCCCCCTCGGTGTGGCGGCCCGTTGCTTATGCTTGCAGTGTAAACAATAAATCCAATGCAATCTTTGAACTCACCTCTGTTCTTTCTTGGTGACCAGAGTGCGTGACAAAGAGATCCTCCTTAGATAGTCCAATGCAATCCAAGAGGTGCTCAGGAGAGGTCTGATGATTTTGGCACTTGGTGCAGGTGGCAAAGGTTTTCGTGCCCTCGTTGAAAGTTAGGCACTTGATGTGACCGCTAGCAAGCCTTGATAGAACAGTCCGGGTATGTCTGTCACACGGGAGGTCAAGGGACAAACCCGGTTTTGAGCCCTTGTACCAATTATGGGTTGGGGTGTTTTCCACTCCTCCGAGATCTTTGATTTTTCCAGAGAGTACAATTCCAAAAAAGTAAGCGTGAAGAGGGAGATGTTGAAATCCTGCAATTCTCCTTAGCAAGGATATCGGCCTGATCGAGTTGCCTGGTCAGATGGCCGAGTCCGGATACGCCGTCTTTCAGGCGAACAGTTGCTCCCTCAATGTACAGTAGGTCATGTACAGTGCTCCCTCAGGCCGGTGGTGGCGGTATTATGCTTTGGGGGACGTTCTCTTGGGCGTCTCTGGGACCCGTGGTTGTGGTAGAGCAGGTATCGAAACATCATTGCGGTGACTGAGCCTTTGTCTGGATTCATACCCAGAAGCACCTGTGATACAGATCAAAATAAAGTTTTTAATATAAATCCTTTATATGCATTGGTAACTTTTATGTGCAATTACAACCAGTGTTTAAGCTTTTTAAATGCCACTAACATAGCTCTGTAACAATACTAATGTCATAATTAGCATTCACAAAAGCAAAACTATTTTTAAAACAAACCTCAAATAGTAAATGAAATAAACACTTGTATGTAAATGATAGCAGATTATCAAAACTACTATTACCGGGTGGCCACAAAATTTACGAAAAAAAGTTCCCTGATTTCCATGATGGATTTCTGAAAATATTCCCCGATTTTATGGCAAACTTTTTATCCAATTTCCCCAACTTATCCAGAAGTGTAGACATCCTGATCAAATAGAACATGTTAGCTAAAGAGATAACGTGCCAATTTTTTAAAAATAGTTTTGGCGGTAATGAAAAGTTCAAATTATTCCGAAACATTACATTTTCAACGATTACCGCCACAATTCTCTGGGTAAATGGCGCCAAAATGTGGATGATCAGGAAAACGTGTCTTCAGAACAAAGAAAATTTCCCTGATTTCTGTGAAATTTAAAAAAATTCCCTGATTTTTTCCAGAATGAGAGAGTTCCCTGACATTTTCCCGATTTCCAAGTTTTCCTGGTTCTGTGGCCACTCTATATTAGTGTTATTTAAGTACAGCACCTCTAACAAAGGTGAAACAAGCAAGTTCTTATAAAACTTAGCTTACCACTGAACGTTGCAAGAAATAAAAATGTTTAATTCTAATTATAATACACTAAGTAAATTTATTCTAAAAGCACTAAAATTTATTCCAACAGTATTCTCACTTCAAATAAATAGAGTTGTATTTGTCCCTAAATCCTATCTAAAATAAAAGAATCTCGATAGTTTACCTGAAAAGTGCAGAGAACTTTTAAAGTCTAAGGAGTTGTTAGAAGCCAGCGATAAAACTGCTGTACAGCAAGGCATTCAGCACAACTGGTAGTTTCTTTTTGAAAAATTCCAATAAACTGTACAAAATATGAAAAATATTGTAAAATTTGTCATCCTTATGTACATATATTTACACTCGTGAAAAGAGTCAAATGAACTAGCTAGCATGAAATCATCTTTTAAAAACCTTATTTTGAAATATGGATCTGCACATCAATTGGGTAGTCTAGGGATGGGATAAATGGATTAATCTCCTTCAAAAATAAAATTTAAGTTTATCTCCTTAAAATAAAGACTCAATATTTCACACAACACTATTTCTTATTATATCATTAGGTTCATGGCGTTTAATGTTATAAGCGATAAAACGATAATTTGCGGAAGGAATGGATTAGAAATTCTCAATTACTACTATCCGTTAACGCTAAAAAAAATAAATTTATTGAAAGAAAATCTTTTTTCTTTGCTCACAAACGTAGGTTCATTTTTTAGCTACGTTTTTAAAGAATTTTACATTAATTCAACTAACACATTTCATAAAATGAAGAGGTCTTTTAACCCCTGCATTGAAAGGCTATATCATCACACCAATGCTATAGTACTTGAAAACAGCAACATTTTAAAAATCTGTTTTGCAATTAATTCAATCCCAAAGATCACCAGCCCTTCCCTTACTTTTGCCAGTGACCAAGTACGATAACATTTATGACAGATGATCTTGTCTTGACAAATAAGCTATCTAATCTTGAGGAACATGATTTTCTTCAGTCAAAGGCGGTAGGTGCCATGTAAGAGACTGAAAATGTTCCCAAGTGATTTCTAAGGCAATCCCAGCAGACTTTGATTTGAAACAATCGCAATGAAACTGCAGTGTCGTTTGACTGAAACTTCACACAATGGAACAGATGTAGTAGGGCATTTGGCGATAAAAAAAATCAAAAACATGGTAACTGAATAAGTTAAAACATAAACAATAATAAAATCAAATTAAAATATAAGTAATAAAATTAAAGTATGCTAACTTAAAATAAAAACCCATTGTTACAAACTGCATTTTTCCTGAAAAAAACAAAACAAATAAAGTATAAAATATAACTTAAAATAAAACTCTTTGACAAAAACTACAATTACCCAGAAGAAAAAAATAACAAATAAAATCGCCCCCAAAAAATGTCCTAAACTACATCTGTAGTAAGTAATTTTTAAATAAAATTTTAATTCTCAGATATCAAATCTGATCTTCCGAAGTTTCATTTGCAAAATTTGTGCCAAAACATTCAAAAGTTATTACAAAACTAAAGAGCACATTTCTAAATGATAGCCAATGCAGTTAATTAAACTTCATTTAGTTTTACAACTCTTACAAACTCGTGAAATATTACGTACAATATTCTATATCACACGCATATGTTTCAGAAAAACAATAGAACAACATCGCTGTTTTTGTTTACATTCAATAAAATAAACATTTTCTGATTCTGATGTAATTTTATGTACATACATTAATTTAGAATTTCATAGCAAATTAATTGATAAATGATTATGATGAATGATTGATATGAATGCTTAATTGATCATTATAATGAAAAGAAACTTACCAAAGAAGCCACTTTCTTTCAAAACAAACATGCTCGGCGTCGTTTTCGAAGGAAGAAGTAATGCGCATGCGCAGAGAGCGATTCTTGGTGAATGACGGTTATTAACTGTAACCTTGCCTACGAAAACTGCTTTAAACCGTAAATTCAGATTTACGGATTTAAACCGTTGATAATACTGGGAATTTCCGTATAAGTGACGGTTTTTTTTTACAGTGTATGTTAGTTATATTAATCAAGATAGTTTTTATTGTACAATGATACTTACTTAAGTTGATGAATGGCAACACAGAACTAGCTGCTAATGCTGAATAGATATGTGATAACTGATTTTGGATACTCTAATGTTTAAATAAGAGAGAAAAAGTAACATACTTGAACATCTTACAACTAAGAATTCAAAAGTGAACATGAAAATTTACTTTACGAATAAATATCATGTCTTTAAAATGTGTACGAATATCACTAAATAAGAGAAAAAAGTAACATACTTAAACTCTTTACGACAAATAACTTTAAAATTAACGAAAAAAAACTTACTTTACACATAAAAATCACTTTAAAATGTGTAAAAATATCGCTAAATAAGAGAAAAAAAGTAACTTACTTAAAATTTCTAAGATAAATATTTAACCTTTACGCGAAAATTCCCTTCATGTATAAAAATCACGACTTTAAAATATAACATGCAAGAGAAAAGTAACGTACTTAAACTTTCTACGACAAATAACTTTAACATTAACGTAAAATTTTACTTTACACATAAAAATCCCGATATTAAAATATGTAGAAATATCGCTAAATAAAAGAAAAAAAGTAACACACTTAAACTTTGTACGACAAATAACTTTGACATTAACGTAAAAAATGTTCTTCACATATAAAAATCACGACTTTAAATTTGAAATGTAGGATGAAAGTATAACATACCTATAATTTCTACGACAAAGAATTCAAACATTGCCGTTCATGTCTTTAAAATGTATAATGACAACTCTAACTTTTAGAAAAAAGAAACACTAAAAATTTACAAGGCAAAGAATTTAAAATTGAACGTTAAAATTAACTTTACATGTACTATCATACTCTTATATCAACGATAAATAAGATAAAAAAAAGAAACTCTAAAAATTTATAAGGCAAAGAATTCAAATAATACGCAAAAATTTACCTCACATATAAAAATTATGTCTTTCAAATGTGTAAGAATAACGCTAAATTAGAGAAAAAGAAATATTAAAAATTTATAAGGTAAGGAATTGAAACAATACGCGAAAATTTATTTCACACATAACATTTTTATCTTTAAAATGTGTAAGAATAATGCTAAATTAGAGAAGAAAAAAAAATAACATACTTAAACTTTCTTCGACAACAATTTAAACAATACGCGAAAATTTCATACACAATTATTTTCTTAGGTTAATGTTAAATAATGGGAAATTTAACAGAATAAAAATTTCAAAGATAAAGAATTTTAACCTTTACACGAAAATTTACTTCACATATAAATATCATGTCTTTAAACTTTAACGTGACAATTTACTTCTCATATACAATTAAACTCTTAGGTTAATGTTAAATAAAAGAAAAAGTAACATACTCAAAAATTTCTAAGATAAGCATAACGTAAAAATTTCATATCATGTGTTTAAAATGTAACATATAAGAGAAAAAGAATAACATACTTGAACTTTCTATAGCAAAGAATTTAAGCGTTAGCGTAAAAATTTACTTTACATATAAAATTCACGTCTTTAAACGGGATGATAAGCATGTGACGGTAATTAGCCAATCAGGTTAGCGGTAGGTGATACGCCACTTGCCGGCATTTTTAGACCGGAGGATGAGTCACGCTAAAACTTGTTCAAACAGGTCGGGAGACTTGTACAGCAAGAACAACAGCATCGACGCGCAAGCAGCGGGTGATGCTGCGGTGTGTCAGCAGGTCTTCGAGATTATCGTTTTCCTACTTTTCCTTTTTCATAATGAAATGTTTGTGAAAACTTGGAATGAATGAAGTGGATTTCAAAGACACATTAGTAAGTGAAGGTAGAATTCGCATGGACTTTCTTCCAAAAAGTATGATTCACTTGGAGAATTTAAGATCATTTCTACTTGAAAACTTTTCTATTGTCTAAAACATTGAATATTGTTCAAACTCAGTGAGATTATATGCTACAATACGGGTAAAACTTAACAAAATTGTTACATAGAAGAAAAATAGTAAGAGATTTAAAATAAATACTAGTTATAGATACTCCAAGGAAAAAAATTCACCTCTACTTTTCAATCGGAAAATCAATGCAAGTTGGAAATTTATGTTACTTCAAGAAAGACTTAGACAATTTACTTTGTAATAATATACGTTAAGGTGTCGTATTAACTCGTGCAATACATGCTGACTAAGGTTTATTTTACTTATCTAAGAAAGGTGAATTGGGGGAAAATATTAAATAAATTGTAGATATTAAATACATTGTAGATATGCATTTAAGTTTTGAAAATCACCTGCAAGACTTTTAAAACATCTTAAGAAAAATTGAAAGAAACTTGCGAATTATATGTAAACTATATAACTTTTTATACTCTGAAAGGAAATCACAAGTAATTTAGTTAACTTTTTTCATGGTAACACTCATATTCAACGACATGTTTTTAAAATTTAACCTTCTTTACATGATAATAGTTATAAATTTTTTCAATCTCAGATGCGATATACTATTATTTCTAACATATATGTTACGAATTGTGTAAAGTTTTTAAAACTGTATATGCAAATCACCAATCAGAAACATAAAAATCTAACATCAATCAAACAAACTAAAATAATAGGATATTTTCCTTAGTGGAAATAGTTAACTACTCATGTGATGGAATATACTTAGAAAATTTAAATACTGAAAAAAGTTTGCTAGGCAAACTTAAAGAATATTTTTTTTTCTTGTGAAAAACTAGCATAAATTTGGAAAATGTAGAGTTTGTTAGTACGTAAAATTGAACATCATCTGGACAAACTAAATTATACATGAATTTTTTTTTTTTATTTGAGAGGTGCTGACAATATATCATTAATATAGAGATTTTTAACTTCCACCCATAATTTCTAAATAACTTATACATAAATTTCAGAAAAACTGAAACGGAATGTGTTTTACAAGAGGCTTATTTTGTAAGATGAATATTCAATATTAATATAACTGAGCAAAGTTCACTCCGGAAAAAACTTGTAAAAGATACTTATATTTTGAAAATAGTTTGAAATATCCTTTTAAATTTATGAATGCTCGCTTTCGAAAGACACAAATTAAACTGATATTACTCATGATAATTAACACATACATAACATTAGTCAAACAAAGTGAAATTTTTATTGCTTGTGACCGATAACTTTTCAGTGAAGCAGAACTTACATAGGAAATTTGTGCAAACTTTTTCAACTTTTAAACCAAGTATCATGTAAAATTATAAATTACGATAGGAAATAGCATACTTCAGAATCGGAACAAGTCTTGTAGTTAAGCTAAATGTATTTCTCAAGGAATTGAAAGCATACCAGAGAAGTCCTTATCATTTCGCATCTTTTCTCATGTTGCAAGAAGACATACTTTGTAAAAGATCGTCTTAGCACTTAACAAAAATCAGTAAAAATAAATATATTTTCTATGGCAAAGATAAAACTTCACAACTTAATTACTTAAATTTAGCTAAGTTTCATATGGTTTATTCACATAACTCGCATGTGCTTTGAATGTTGAAATATATTTGTTAGTTGAAATCAAACTCATCGAAAATAAATGCTATCTACATTTTCAAGTCGGAAATTACTATTAAATAAACATTACACGTAAGATATTATCATGTTAAAAAGAAAAATCTACAAAAATGTAAATGATAATTTTACTGTTGGTACATAAATGATGAATAATTTATGATTTTATTCTAGGCAAACGTTTTATTGTCTAACAGAGAACTTAAACTTTAGCAGAAAAACGAAAAAATACAATTTTTATATCCTATCATGCTTGTCGAAAATTGAATTTATTAGATGTTGTAATAGATTTTTATTGTCCAAATTTCTATAGTTCTTCCCAGTGCAATAATATTAAGTTCATGTGTAATGAGTAGGTTTTTTTTTTGTTGAATCTTATAAATTTAATGAAATTATTATGACCTAAGAGATTGAGTGAACTGAATAAATCAATGACGTAAATTTAAACAGTGACTTGAACTGATACATACTATAACTGTAAAGAAGTATGACAAAGTGATAGATGAAGTGAAAATAGAAGTTGAGTGAAATGTGTTGAAAAAAGTTGAAGACGACAAGAAATTCATAAATGAGAATTATCATTGACTTATATTAACTTCGTTTTTCTTGCTTATAAGACAAGAAAATACACTCTTGTTTATTAAGAACCAACTTGATATCTTATCATAGAATGACAATGATGAAATATCTATACATTAAAAAAAATACCAAACTTAGACATAGCAAATTTCTTGAAATTCATGTATAATGTGAGAAGTTTTACTGGAAATATAGAAGATACAACATTGAAAGATGTGAATGTTTCGAAGTACTTTATCAGAAATAAAAAAAAAATAAAAAAAATGCGCTGAGGTCCGCTATAAAATTTTTTAGGAGAAAGTTTAAACAAAATTTAAAATCAAACATGCTTTTAAGTGGGAACACATATATTAAAACTATAGCACATTTAACAATTTATATTATGTCATCTCAGTTTGTATCAAACTGAATAATATGAAAAACAACCACAAACTGAATAAACATGAAAATTATCAATATATGTGGAAAAGTTTCCTTTTTTCACATATAAAAAAAAAAAATAACACATTGACATACGTTAAGATCACGAAACATGCGTAATCATATACCGATAAGAGCAACCAATGTTGCGGGGAGACATTCACGTGATGGACAATATCCCATGAATAAATTGAGTGATTTAATTTCTAATGCTAATTCCAATAGTATTCCACGTAACTTCAACTTTATATGTTACACTATAGATATATTTATTTTTCAAATATATTGACTTTCGAAAAATCATCCTTCAATATAAGAATGATCATAGTAAGAATAAAAGAAAAGATACTAAGCATTGATTTAAAGTGTATTTATTTCAACTTAGCAACAAATCATATGCGTGAAACGAAAATTGCTTCGAACCAAAGTATAACTATCCAATTTCATTGATTCCTACAAGGAAATTTTTCTCATCTAGTAATTGAATTTTTTTTTTCTCGTACACATTATAAGTGTTGTCCAATCAGATGTAGAATAGCTGAGGATATCCGACCTCTTTCTAAATATTAATAAGTCACTGTTGAAAAACTTATAAAAATTTCAATTTACACTTAAAGTTGTTTTTTTTAGATATATATATATATATATCTAAAAAAAACAACTTTAAGTGTAAATTGAAATTTTTATAAGTTTTTCAACAGTGACTTATTAATATTACAAGATTATATATATATATATATATAATACTAGATTACTATATATATATATATTATAGTAAGATTATAGATATAGATATATATTACTAGATATATACAATTACTAGATTATATATATATATATATATATATATATATATATATATATATATATATATATATATATATATATATATATATATATATTATTTCAAAGAATTTTTTCAGATCAATATGTATATTTAAATACTGAAACTTATTCACTTCAATAAATGTATGTTTAAGTTATAAAACTTGTCGTATGTATTGAAAAATTGTAACTTTTCGTCTTCGTATAAATCGATAACTTATACACTAGTTCTTCATCAATTAATCTTCTAAGTAAATCTTTCAAAGGTAAAAACATATCTATAGCTATGCATTTGTAACAAGTTAAATTGTACATGTTTCATGTGAAAGTTACAAAATTTTATATATTTTCATGAAAAACATATAAAATTTTAATTTCACGAGAAACATGTACAATTTAACTTGTTACAAATGCATAGCTATAGATATGTTTTTACCTTTGAAAGATTTACTTAGAAGATTAATTGATGAAGAACTAGTGTATAAGTTATCGATTTATACGAAGACGAAAAGTTACAATTTTTCAATACATACGACAAGTTTTATAACTTAAACATACATTTATTGAAGTGAATAAGTTTCAGTATTTAAATATACATATTGATTTGAAAAAATTCCTTGAAATATATATATATATCTAAAAAAAAAAAACTTTAAGTGTAAATTGAAATTTTTATAAGTTTTTCAACAGTGACTTATTAATATTTAGAAAGAGGTCGGATATCTTCAGCTATTCTACATCTGATTGGACAACACTTATAATGTGTACGAGAAAAAAAAATTCAATTACTAGATGAGAAAAATTTCCTTGTAGGAATCAATGAAATTGGATAGTTATACTTTGGTTCGAAGCAATTTTCGTTTCACGCATATGATTTGTTGCTAAGTTGAAATAAATACACTTTAAATCAATGCTTAGTATCTTTTCTTTTATTCTTACTATGATCATTCTTATATTGAAGGATGATTTTTCGAAAGTCAATATATTTGAAAAATAAATATATCTATAGTGTAACATATAAAGTTGAAGTTACGTGGAATACTATTGGAATTAGCATTAGAAATTAAATCACTCAATTTATTCATGGGATATTGTCCATCACGTGAATATCTCCCCGCCACATTGGTTGCTCTTATCGGTATATGATTACGCATGTTTCGTGATCTTAACGTATGTCAATGTGTTATTTTTTTTTTTTTATATGTGAAAAAAGGAAACTTTTCCACATATATTGATAATTTTCATGTTTATTCAGTTTGTGGTTGTTTTTCATATTATTCAGTTTGATACAAACTGAGATGACATAATATAAATTGTTAAATGTGCTATAGTTTTAATATATGTGTTCCCACTTAAAAGCATGTTTGATTTTAAATTTTGTTTAAACTTTCTCCTAAAAAATTTTATAGCGGACCTCAGCGCATTTTTTTTATTTTTTTTTATTTCTGATAAAGTACTTCGAAACATTCACATCTTTCAATGTTGTATCTTCTATATTTCCAGTAAAACTTCTCACATTATACATGAATTTCAAGAAATTTGCTATGTCTAAGTTTGGTATTTTTTTTAATGTATAGATATTTCATCATTGTCATTCTATGATAAGATATCAAGTTGGTTCTTAATAAACAAGAGTGTATTTTCTTGTCTTATAAGCAAGAAAAACGAAGTTAATATAAGTCAATGATAATTCTCATTTATGAATTTCTTGTCGTCTTCAACTTTTTTCAACACATTTCACTCAACTTCTATTTTCACTTCATCTATCACTTTGTCATACTTCTTTACAGTTATAGTATGTATCAGTTCAAGTCACTGTTTAAATTTACGTCATTGATTTATTCAGTTCACTCAATCTCTTAGGTCATAATAATTTCATTAAATTTATAAGATTCAACAAAAAAAAAACCTACTCATTACACATGAACTTAATATTATTGCACTGGGAAGAACTATAGAAATTTGGACAATAAAAATCTATTACAACATCTAATAAATTCAATTTTCGACAAGCATGATAGGATATAAAAATTGTATTTTTTCGTTTTTCTGCTAAAGTTTAAGTTCTCTGTTAGACAATAAAACGTTTGCCTAGAATAAAATCATAAATTATTCATCATTTATGTACCAACAGTAAAATTATCATTTACATTTTTGTAGATTTTTCTTTTTAACATGATAATATCTTACGTGTAAAGTTTATTTAATAGTAATTTCCGACTTGAAAATGTAGATAGCATTTATTTTCGATGAGTTTGATTTCAACTAACAAATATATTTCAACATTCAAAGCACATGCGAGTTATGTGAATAAACCATATGCAACTTAGCTAAATTTAAGTAATTAAGTTGTGAAGTTTTATCTTTGCCATAGAAAATATATTTATTTTTACTGATTTTTGTTAAGTGCTAAGACGATCTTTTACAAAGTATGTCTTCTTGCAACATGAGAAAAGATGCGAAATGATAAGGACTTCTCTGGTATGCTTTCAATTCCTTGAGAAATACATTTAGCTTAACTACAAGACTTGTTCCGATTCTGAAGTATGCTATTTCCTATCGTAATTTATAATTTTACATGATACTTGGTTTAAAAGTTGAAAAAGTTTGCACAAATTTCCTATGTAAGTTCTGCTTCACTGAAAAGTTATCGGTCACAAGCAATAAAAATTTCACTTTGTTTGACTAATGTTATGTATGTGTTAATTATCATGAGTAATATCAGTTTAATTTGTGTCTTTCGAAAGCGAGCATTCATAAATTTAAAAGGATATTTCAAACTATTTTCAAAATATAAGTATCTTTTACAAGTTTTTTCCGGAGTGAACTTTGCTCAGTTATATTAATATTGAATATTCATCTTACAAAATAAGCCTCTTGTAAAACACATTCCGTTTCAGTTTTTCTGAAATTTATGTATAAGTTATTTAGAAATTATGGGTGGAAGTTAAAAATCTCTATATTAATGATATATTGTCAGCACCTCTCAAATAAAAAAAAAAAAATTCATGTATAATTTAGTTTGTCCAGATGATGTTCAATTTTACGTACTAACAAACTCTACATTTTCCAAATTTATGCTAGTTTTTCACAAGAAAAAAAAATATTCTTTAAGTTTGCCTAGCAAACTTTTTTCAGTATTTAAATTTTCTAAGTATATTCCATCACATGAGTAGTTAACTATTTCCACTAAGGAAAATATCCTATTATTTTAGTTTGTTTGATTGATGTTAGATTTTTATGTTTCTGATTGGTGATTTGCATATACAGTTTTAAAAACTTTACACAATTCGTAACATATATGTTAGAAATAATAGTATATCGCATCTGAGATTGAAAAAATTTATAACTATTATCATGTAAAGAAGGTTAAATTTTAAAAACATGTCGTTGAATATGAGTGTTACCATGAAAAAAGTTAACTAAATTACTTGTGATTTCCTTTCAGAGTATAAAAAGTTATATAGTTTACATATAATTCGCAAGTTTCTTTCAATTTTTCTTAAGATGTTTTAAAAGTCTTGCAGGTGATTTTCAAAACTTAAATGCATATCTACAATGTATTTAATATCTACAATTTATTTAATATTTTCCCCCAATTCACCTTTCTTAGATAAGTAAAATAAACCTTAGTCAGCATGTATTGCACGAGTTAATACGACACCTTAACGTATATTATTACAAAGTAAATTGTCTAAGTCTTTCTTGAAGTAACATAAATTTCCAACTTGCATTGATTTTCCGATTGAAAAGTAGAGGTGAATTTTTTTCCTTGGAGTATCTATAACTAGTATTTATTTTAAATCTCTTACTATTTTTCTTCTATGTAACAATTTTGTTAAGTTTTACCCGTATTGTAGCATATAATCTCACTGAGTTTGAACAATATTCAATGTTTTAGACAATAGAAAAGTTTTCAAGTAGAAATGATCTTAAATTCTCCAAGTGAATCATACTTTTTGGAAGAAAGTCCATGCGAATTCTACCTTCACTTACTAATGTGTCTTTGAAATCCACTTCATTCATTCCAAGTTTTCACAAACATTTCATTATGAAAAAGGAAAAGTAGGAAAACGATAATCTCGAAGACCTGCTGACACACCGCAGCATCACCCGCTGCCTGCGCGTCGATGCTGTTGTTCTTGCTGTACAAGTCTCCCGACCTGTTTGAACAAGTTTTAGCGTGACTCATCCTCCGGTCTAAAAATGCCGGCAAGTGGCGTATCACCTACCGCTAACCTGATTGGCTAATTACCGTCACATGCTTATCATCCCGTTTAAAGACGTGAATTTTATATGTAAAGTAAATTTTTACGCTAACGCTTAAATTCTTTGCTATAGAAAGTTCAAGTATGTTTTTTTTTTTCTCTTATATGTTACATTTTAAACACATGATATGAAATTTTTACGTTATGCTTATCTTAGAAATTTTTGAGTATGTTACTTTTTCTTTTATTTAACATTAACCTAAGAGTTTAATTGTATATGAGAAGTAAATTGTCACGTTAAAGTTTAAAGACATGATATTTATATGTGAAGTAAATTTTCGTGTAAAGGTTAAAATTCTTTATCTTTGAAATTTTTATTCTGTTAAATTTCCCATTATTTAACATTAACCTAAGAAAATAATTGTGTATGAAATTTTCGCGTATTGTTTAAATTGTTGTCGAAGAAAGTTTAAGTATGTTATTTTTTTTTCTTCTCTAATTTAGCATTATTCTTACACATTTTAAAGATAAAAATGTTATGTGTGAAATAAATTTTCGCGTATTGTTTCAATTCCTTACCTTATAAATTTTTAATATTTCTTTTTCTCTAATTTAGCGTTATTCTTACACATTTGAAAGACATAATTTTTATATGTGAGGTAAATTTTTGCGTATTATTTGAATTCTTTGCCTTATAAATTTTTAGAGTTTCTTTTTTTTATCTTATTTATCGTTGATATAAGAGTATGATAGTACATGTAAAGTTAATTTTAACGTTCAATTTTAAATTCTTTGCCTTGTAAATTTTTAGTGTTTCTTTTTTCTAAAAGTTAGAGTTGTCATTATACATTTTAAAGACATGAACGGCAATGTTTGAATTCTTTGTCGTAGAAATTATAGGTATGTTATACTTTCATCCTACATTTCAAATTTAAAGTCGTGATTTTTATATGTGAAGAACATTTTTTACGTTAATGTCAAAGTTATTTGTCGTACAAAGTTTAAGTGTGTTACTTTTTTTCTTTTATTTAGCGATATTTCTACATATTTTAATATCGGGATTTTTATGTGTAAAGTAAAATTTTACGTTAATGTTAAAGTTATTTGTCGTAGAAAGTTTAAGTACGTTACTTTTCTCTTGCATGTTATATTTTAAAGTCGTGATTTTTATACATGAAGGGAATTTTCGCGTAAAGGTTAAATATTTATCTTAGAAATTTTAAGTAAGTTACTTTTTTTCTCTTATTTAACGATATTTTTACACATTTTAAAGTGATTTTTATGTGTAAAGTAAGTTTTTTTTCGTTAATTTTAAAGTTATTTGTCGTAAAGAGTTTAAGTATGTTACTTTTTTCTCTTATTTAGTGATATTCGTACACATTTTAAAGACATGATATTTATTCGTAAAGTAAATTTTCATGTTCACTTTTGAATTCTTAGTTGTAAGATGTTCAAGTATGTTACTTTTTCTCTCTTATTTAAACATTAGAGTATCCAAAATCAGTTATCACATATCTATTCAGCATTAGCAGCTAGTTCTGTGTTGCCATTCATCAACTTAAGTAAGTATCATTGTACAATAAAAACTATCTTGATTAATATAACTAACATAGACATATTAATTTCTAACAAGTTTAATGGTAATATAAATTTTAACATAGACAGTAAGTAGCTAAGATATATAATATCGCTCGCATAGTACAGTATAGCTTTAAATTACAACCGGTTGTAACAAATAGAATCAATTTCAAAGTATTTGAAGGTTGATATATCGAAAAGTTACGTATTTCCATCTCTTTGAAAACATTGTTCTGACTAAAATGAAATGTTTTTCCTAAACCGTTCTGAAAGAAGAAGAAAAAAAATATATAAATTCTTCAATAAAATATGGATAATACATTTAAAATTTACAAAATTGAGAATAATACTTACATAAATAAAAAAAAAATCGTCATTTTTCTATTCAAAGTGATAAATATTTCGTTTTTTTGGAAATGTATATTACTAATATTGTATTGCAAACTCACGTGTGAACACACTACAACTACTAATTCCTTCAACAGGGTCAGACTAACTCAACCTAAAAATAATTGTAAAATCATTGCTTTAACTTCCATAATGGGTTGCTGAATATTGAAAATTAATTCTAGTCTAAGTTCTTTTGTTGTGTATTCAATCCCTCAAAAACTATGACAATAAAAGAAAAAAACTTTTTAATGACATGTTAAGCTCTGTAAAAGAAATTTTCACGTTAAGATATCAAAGTTTAAATTTTTTTTTCTCATAAATTTTAATTTATATTTACATTTCATACTGTTATTGAGAAAATAATGAGACTTTATGTGTCTAACATTGATTAAACCTGATTCCTTAAAAGTGTCTTGCGATTATATCTCTCAACATTAGTTTAAATGTGTTAAGCACTTATAGAAAAAAAAAATCCACTCAATCCGAAACTTTACGCATTTGTGTTAGTATATTATCTTTGCATGTATTTGAAGTTTTTAATGGTTAAGCATGAAAATTTATAAACTATGTAATTTATATTCCTTCCTACCACTAGATGGCGCCGCAATTACATTAAACTTAGTAGAAAACTGTCTTACTAAACTGTATAGTCAATGAGAAGAGCATTTGAAATCACGTGACATATTCTAACCAATCAGAAGTGAGCTTTTATTTCAACCAATCAAAGGAGACTTAGCTATATATCAGGATACAAGATGTTGCCATTCCTTAAACTTCGATATAAAGCAAATCGTGACGTCATCCCCACTACATTAACACTGTGACGTCACTGGTAAAACAGCCTATCACTCTAAGTTATTCACTTAAAAGTAGCCCTAAAACAACTCAACTCCATCCCGCCTAAAACTTAGCATATTTCTATTGCTGCCATCGTCTTAAAGGTAAGTTTTGTAAAATCCTGAATGACGTCATACCCACTGTGACGTCACTAGTAAAAAATACCTATAACTCTAACTTATTCACTTAGAAGCAGCCCTAAAACAACTCAACTCCACCTGAAAGGTAAATCGAAACTAAAAAAGTGTTGCTACCGCTCAAAACTTTGATATAAAACAAGTTATGACGTCATACTGTGACGTCACTAGTAAAAATATCTATAACTCTAACTTATTCACTTAGAAGCAGCCCTAGAACAACTCAACCCCATTTAACTGGAAGCAAAAACTAAAATGTGTTGCCACCGCTCAAAAACTTTGATATAAAACAAATTATGACGTCATACCCGATGTGACGTCACGCAATTAAAGCCTATCACTCTAACTTATTCACTAAGAAGCAGTCCTAGAACAACTCAACTCCGTCTGTTAGATAAACCGAAACTAAAAAAGTGTTGCCACCACTCAAAACTTTGATATAAAACACATTATGACGTCATTCCCACTGTGACGTCATACACAAACAGCTTATAACGAAACCGAAACTAAAACAGCAGCAGGAGGGGAACAACTCAACTCCCGTTCACATGCCTTCCGGTGACGTCATATCATGTGACGTCATATCCGGTCACGCCCACTTCCGGTGACGTCATCATCCCCATCCCATTCCTCATTCCTCCATGGCCCCGGAGCCCTATTTTCTAACTACTCATGAATTTAGTTTTATCTTCATTAACGGTGAGGCCCATATTTGTGGCGGAAGTTTCAAGGGACTGAAAGGCCTCTCTCACAGCTCTTTCTGTTCTTCCAATGATATCTATATCATCAGCATATGCACCTTTCAATTACACTATAATATTGGTCATTGCCTTAAAATTTATGGTGTTATTTATCGTTTTTATATTTCCACTCATTTAAATAAAAATGGCCAGTTTGGCGATATTTTTGGCAATAATGTTTACATAGGGGAAAAACCCCGCCAAGATGGTGATGTTATTTGATTGACATAACATTGTCCTTTCCTAGGATGGAAACAGAAAAAAGTCAATCGTTGATGGGCGATGCCCAAGGGCAGAGAGCTCTGTGTTAAAAGCACTCGTTTTTCAACTTTTTACACTTTTGTTGTATTTTTAAGTGAATTTCGGAGGTGGATACGATTACAACACCTTAAGTGGCATTTGCACAGAGATTTTAATCAAAATTGTTAAAGCTGTTTTTTAGCAATTGCTGAAAAACATGATTTTTTCATGATTTTAACCTTATTAGGGTTCCCACTCAAATCAGAGAATGAAAATCAATGACTTTTATGGGCAAAAATAATGTTTTTAAGGACCTTTGATAAAAAAAATATCAGGCATCATGTGTAGTCATAAATTTTTAATAACGTATATTCTACCAAAAAAGTTACAAGTTGGTGCATGCTCAATAAAAATGTGTCGGAGAATTCCAATGAGGTGCGGACAGGGACGACGGGAACGGGGGCCGTAGGGGGCGACTCGCCCCCCCCCCCCCCCCAAAGTTTTAGAAAGTTGGACAGTCGGCAAATTTTCAAAAATTGTATCGAGATTTTTCTTTTTCTAAAGTCGATCCACAATAAAATCGAATTAAATGGGGAAAAAAAATAAAAAAAAAAATATCTGAATGCAGCGTGACCCGAGTTTGACGAATCGACATTTTTACACTAGAAGTCTATTATAGGGGAGTCGGTGTCTTTTTTGCCGGCTACAATGATGGACTGCGAAAGCAAATATTACCATATAAATATTACCATAAGTTTTTAGAAAGGCTGGTAGTCGGCAAATTTCTGAAATTTTATCCCTTCTTTTAAAAATCCCTACTGACGGATGTTTCAAAACATATTGAATGGAAAAAGTACAAATAATTAAAACCATTATTAGTATTATAAAATTGTGATCACAATGCAGCCTCAGTTGACGTCGCCAATTTTGAATTGGAGTAAGTATATCCTTTTTGACAGGAACATTAAAATAATATCATCATTGATATCTTCACTGACATTAAATAACTTTGAATGTGTTACAGTAGATGATATACTTTTATTTGTGGTACGTCAGACAACGCCTCAAAAACCAGGACATACACATTAAACGTCATTTACATAAAATATGTAATGTACATCATATGAGTTAAAGGTTTCATACAAAATTTCAAAACACCAAAATTTTGTATGCGAAAATTGACCCACATTTTACAAAGTTATTGCAATTAATGTCAAGTAGAACTCCATAAATGATGTTATGTACAGGATGGTCATAAAGAAACTTTGCCGATATATGGATCTTTAAAGGCAGTCTCGTTCAACAGATCGAGATGAGATTTCAGGTATAGTTATTCAGAGATATGAGGTCGGAATTCTGTGAATTTCGGCAAAATGGCGCTCACGATTACCCTGGTTATAGTTAGGAATAGCAACGCCTACTTTTTCTAATCGAGAAATGATCACCGCTTGCGAAAACCCTAAAGAGCGTTGGAATGGTACGTGTATCACAAAAAACGGACGCACAAAATACAGATCTGCAAACTGCCAACAAAAACACGATCGGAGCAATGGAGGCCGCTCACCAAATATTCAGCTTGGAAAACCGATTAAATTGCCTGTGATGGCACTCATGTGAACTTTGGCCTCTGTCAAATGCAAATTTCCACCGTGCGCCTCAATCGCGTTTTTGTTGGCAGTTCGCAGAGCTTTTTTTTTGTGCGAGCATAATGCGTCCGTTTTTTGTGATACACGTACCGTTCCATCTCTCTTTAGGGTTTCCTTATGCGCTGAGCATTTTGCGACAGAAAATAGTAGACGTTGTCATTTGAAAATTTCCTGCATATAACTATAACCATAACCGTGAGCGCCATTTATTGAAATTCACAGAATCTCGAGCTCATACCTCTGAATAACTATACTTGAAATCTCATCTCGATCTGTTAAACGGAACGGAAGCTAGAGGCCCATATATCGGCAAAGTTTCTTTATGACCACCTTGTACTTCATATATTGAAAATGCATTCCCAAAATAATGCATGCCACTTGTAAACTGGAAGGCAATATCGAATTTATTCTAACAAAATAATCTTTGGAAAAGTATTGAAAGGTTTATTATAATACTATCTAAAATTCTTAATGTTCCCCGTGCTCAAATAACTGTGGACCGACATTGTCCAATACAATCAGTTTCAGTGTATTGCAAATTGTGAGTATCCTTTCACTCCTATCCTCGATATCTGACGCAATTTGGCCTTTGTGTTGCCCTTGTGCCTAATAAATTTTAAAAACAACCAACCAACCTATCCTGGATTTTTAGTCTAAATACCTTTAAAAATATTTCAAATTGGATCAATAAATTTCAAATTAGGATCATAACCATTACATGTGGGTAAGGGAAATGGGGGTAGGTTTTTGGAAATTTCATGTTGACAGTGATGTTTCTCTTGCTTTGAAGATCAAATGTGCAACTTGTTCTTCCTCAAGATCGGATTAACATTGTAGATTTGAATACCTCTCCCCCTCCCCACACCTTTCCCAAAAACCCCACACGTACTATTTCTTATAGTTTGGTATGTTGTGCTAAAAATTATGGCATGCTTTTTTTATAGAGTATTTTGTCACTAAATTCGAAGTTCAATTAGTTGCAAATAACTTACCTTTTTGCACATAAATATTGTAGTTTGGTTTAATGCTAAAGTAATCCATTTTATTTTTAATCCCGCTTAAGGAAAAAAAAGCTAGCATTTTCAAGTATACTTTCCTTCTTGAACAAATGATTATAGTTCAAAAAACGAGTAATATTTGCAGAAATTATTGCTGAAAAACCATACAACGTCAGTGAAAAACCACAAAAAATCATTAAATTAAATCCAGCAATTTTGATAAAAATATATACTCGAAGTAACTACTTTTAAGAAGTAGGTTTCTGGATTGAATTATTACAAAAAAATTAAGTTTTATTATTAATACACGTTTCAAGAAAAATCAAAATCTTTTCTTTTTTAGTTAGGAAAATGTGTTAAAAAGTATTTAAAAATTAAATAATTAACAAATCGTTTTTAATAATAATTGTCTTTTGCAATGCAACTTGTATCGGAATGAAGCACTTGTACTTTTCAGTTTACTGAATTAGTTTAAGATTCTGGGGGAAAATTCTATCTATCTGCAAGGTATAAATGTCTCCCCCCCAAATAAAAACGCTTCCAAAAATAATCTCCTTTGTTTGGAGAGGAAGGGTTAATTTACTAAAAAGAAATGAAAAATTAAATGAATTTGAAGGAACTTTAACTATAATGTGATGGGAATTTACTTAAAATTTGACATTAAGTACGTATTAATAAAATGCTATAAAATATTAAAAATTGTTTAGACGGTAATTTAAAAATAATTCAAACTAATTTCACATTAAATAAAACAATTCACACTTAATTAAAAAGAATGCATTAACAATTAGTTTTACATTAATTAATAATTAATTATGCAGGAATTATTCATATATTAATTAAAAATTATTTATACGTTAATTTTACATTAATAAAAATTAGTTAACAATTTATTAGCACCTTAATTTATATTTTCTACATTTACACCGGACATGCCTTGATTTCAGTCGGCAAAAGGATGTCTACGCCCCCCCCAACCAAAATTCTTAGTGACGGCCCTGGGTGCGGATAAGTAGCGGTAACACAGGGATAGCAAGTCTGAGATGTATTTTTATAAACTTAGCAGTTGGCTACACAACATCTGCCAAAATTAAGGACTTTTAAGGACCTCTAAGCATTTTCAAGGACTTTTAAGCATCTCTAAGCATTTTCAAGGCCTTGAAAACAAATTCAAAAATATTAAGCACTTTTAATGACCGTGGGAACCCTGCATATGCGCAAGTACCATTTTGACGAAAACCTAAATGGTAGATCCCATGGCCATCATCAATCCGCACATCAAATTTGAACAACTTGGGTCAATTTGTTCAGAAGTTATGCTGATCACATACACACAGACAGACATTTCTTCAAGACCACTTTTTTTTAAATCAGGATGTTTCTAAATGTACAGAAATGCAATAAAAAAAATAAAAAAAGCTTTTTGACCGAATGCTATTCTTTCATTACCCTATGTAAAAATATAGGTAATTGAAAGTAAAAAGAATTTGTTTAGCAATTTGAAAAATTTAAGAAGCAAAAGAATACAGTCCAAAAGCAAAATAACAGGAATGATACAAACTAAAGGTTCGTTTTTAGTTTCATATTAATGAAGCCTATGATTCAATTTCAAACTAAGTCTAAAATCGTCATTTATTTCAGCAGATGAATAAAAAAGTCCATTCAAATTATTAAAAGTATGTGCTTGATTTTTAATAATACTTCCGATTAGGTGCTAAAGTGAAATGTTTCTTTATGCTTGAGTGTTTTGCAATCCAGTTCAATAAAGGCAAAAGAAACTGTGATTTTAAATTATTAATGAATTTTGTTCCCTTATTCAGGAAATAATTCCGAACGTACGTACATATTATCCTGTCAACCAATTTTGACGAAAGTGAAACTATTGCAAAAGGCAGCTTTAACTTAGATGAATAAAAGTGACATCACAAGATTATGCAAACTTTAGAGACTAAACCCTACTTTTTACTTCAGTTAACACGTTCTGAGTTGTCTTTAAGTGATAGTTTTGGTTTCACACAAAATGATTTTGACAGGTTAGGGATAATACATGAAATTTCAATAATTCTTACTGCACTAATGAATCATGAAACATTACACAGTTAAAAAAATAATGAAACTACAGATTTTTTTCTGCTTTCTTTAATTTTACCAGAGCGCTTTGACTTAGAAGTAAAGGAAATTATGTGGTATGATCGTAGAATATCTATAATATTAAACTACGCATTAAAGTTAAATGATAAACATGCTTAGTATAAATGACATACATTATTACATTACAATTAAAACCCTTTTTAAAAAAGACCAAACAAAACCAAAACCAGAACTTTTTTTAATGTTTACATGTATTATAAGGCTACACAAAACAATGGTTTTACTTCAGTAAGATGGATTTCTCAACTTTTCCATTTGAGCACAATGAATTATGAAAATAAAATGTTTAAAATTAAGTAGTTGTGTTAAAATGTTGTAAATTAAGAACCCCTTATTGTACGAAGCATATTAGTAAAAAATAAGCTTTTCACTTAAAAAGTTAAATAATAATTAATAAGTCTTAAATTACCTCCAAGATAACTTTATGCATACGATCCAAGTCTTTAAGATACACCTGAGTATGTACGTCATCGTAGTATAAATGAAGAACCGCTGAAGTGGCATGACATGCCTGGGCAATTAAAGCTCCAACCGGCCATTTATTTGTTTTCAGTAAATCACCCCGAACAATAACGTATTGTACTAATTGCATAGAAGAAGCCGTAGGCCCTGCCATGTTGTTTATTTACTCTCTGGTGTATATTCCTATAATGATTGCCAACCCATGAAATTAGTAATTTAGAATTATGTTCCAGTTCTAAGATTGAATCTCAGCAATTAGATAGCTGATATTTTTAGTATTCTTGTGAAAAAATTTAATTCGAACTAAAATATTCAAATCATATATCTTGAAGTTTTTTGTTTTTGAAATCTATTTTTTAAGAATTAAAAAATATCATACTAAGGACAGAAAACACTCAACTTAACTCAATGTGTTAGTAAATAAAGTTTTCAGTTTCGATTGGATTTTCCCGTTGTTTGAAAAAAGCGTGGTTTTGCAATCCCCAAATTTCGTCATCTCTTATTATTATTTTTTTAGAACAAAACACATTAGTAATTTATAGCATATTTGAAACTCTCCCCTCTATATTGTAAAACGCAAATTTATTTTTTTGGTGTCATTCTAGATATGATACTGATTCCCACTTAATTTATTTTGAGGTAAGGCTAAAACTCAATATTCCTTCCTATTTTGGATTTCGCTGAACATGAATCCTTGTCTGTTGTAAAGTTTTGTTACTGTAAAGGTACTATAGCGATTTTCCGATTTATGATAACTTTTGCTTGTCGCTAAAATTCATTTATTCGAAAGAGTCGGGGAATTGAAACTTTTGTTGTTTATTGCACATTTTCAAAAAAAAACAACTAGTAAAACGATAACCATAAAAATTGCATCCTCTAAATAAAGATGCCGAAACCCTAAAAAAATCTTTCAAATGCAAATACATATTGCTTTCGTAGACAAACACTGGGATTTTATACACTCCTTTTACATTTTACCTTTCTTCACCTGTAGTTTTCGTCAAATCAGCAGGCGGTAAATTCCTAGTTCACGTTTATGGGTTGGCGCACTTTTGAAAAGTTGGCGACAAAGTCAGAATGTCGCCAATTCGGAATTTCAATATGAAAAATTGAGAAACGAACCAGCTCCATAATTTGTGGTATAGAAAGGTTGAAGCCAAAGCACGTCAATAAAAAAAAAATGGGGTTGCCAAATTTAGAACTGTATCGCCTACAAAACAGCGCCAAATCGGCTTGGCGATATTTTAACGTCAACTAGGAATAGACCCAGCAGGCCAAAAATTATTTTAAGCACTTAACAATTAAACAGCTGTATTGGAGCAGAAACCCTTTTCTCCGGAAGTATTGTAAATATGTTTCTTCGTCAGCAAAGTTTTTTTTTTCTTTCTTTCTTTAAAGTAATTGTTTAGAAACCTTGCATTTATTCATGTACTAACATAAAGACTTGTGATTAATGCTTAGGGCTTGAAATTAAAGAACTACAACTACGTTTATTGCAGTATAGTTATCTCATCAGTAATGTTAGTACCAACTGTATTGAATTAATTTGTAATTGCTTCTCTAATCATATAAATTCAGTGTGGTTATTTTGGTTGTTCTAAATTTAACTTCATCTTAAAATATGAGGATCATATTTTTAAATAATGCTAGTGCTATCGGCTGTAGTATATTTTAACTATAAAACTATGGATGCTTTTAAAAGGTTACAACATGCTTTATTCATGGAGTTTAGGTAAATTTTCAGATCTATTCCTATTTTACATGGAAATCTTACCAAGCAAATTAATAGACTATAGTGTTTTATATTAACAACCTAATTTTTTGCTGCACATGAAAAACTGCGATATTGTATTAATAATATTATGTTGTATTTTATGGATTTGCATATTTGTTATGTTTTCCATTGTTGTTTAGAAATTATTGAGCATTTTTAGTTAGCCGCCGTCTTTAGGTTTCCCACAGTCATTAAAAGCGCTAAATATTTTTGAACTTGTTTTCAAGGCCTTGAAAATGCTTAGAGGTCCTTAAAAATCCTTAATTTTTGTGGATGTTGTGTGCCCATCTGCAAAATTTATAAAAAATATAACTCGGACTTGCTATCCCTTCGTGACCGCCACTTATCTGCACCGTATCGGAATTCTCTGACTTTTTTGTACTACGCATGTGCCAACTTGTAACTTTTTTGGTAGATTATACTTTATTAAAAATTTATACATAGACATGATGCCTGAAAACAAATTTTCAAAGGTCTTAAAAACATTATTTAGGTCCTGAAAAGTCATTGATTTTTATTCTGTGATATGAGTGGGAACCCTGATCTTGTTGTTTTTTAATCAGCCCCAATGTTGAATTGATGACCGTTTGGCTTTGTTGCCAACTTTTCAAAATTCCCTTTCACATTTACTAGGAATTTACCAAAATGTTCCACAAATTATAAAAATCATAATTGAATTTAAAAAAAATGTTCTGAGTTTCCTTCTTGATTCTATTTAATTATTTTTATTTTTGGCCTTTCAAAATAGTTAATTTTTTTTATTTTTTTCATTTGTTTATTGTTATTGTTGTCTTAATTTATATAAAAATTACATTAATATATTTTAAATATAAGAAATAAATTACCTTTCAATGAGTTTGTTCTAAATAAAAAGTTTTTTTTTAAGTAAGAAATAAAATACCATGCATTAAATTAAGTTTTGATAGACAGGTTACTATGATTTACCAGTTTAGAATCACTTGTTTAAAAAATTCACTAAAAATCGTGCGATAACCCTACAATATGATTTTGGTGGTTTTAAAGCTTGTTGTAATAAACTCCTAAAAATTCTGCCACATGAAGCTATGTTGTTCAAATGCAAGAATTTGTTATAAAGCTTGTATTATTTTAAACTCTATAGTCATTACGAGCAGCTGGAATATGAAATGCATTTTAATTAGTTGCTTTGAATTTAAGTTATTTTGACAAAACAATTGATGAAAAGTATTTTCTGACACTTGGATGTTTTGTTAGTTTATTACAAACCACACATAATTTTTTTTTTAAATTCTCCAATGCAATTAAAAATTGCACAATTTCAATGAATTCATATTTACAAATTTGTTTTTATCAATTTTGTGATATTTCTAGATAAGCTGTATGATAAATTTAATTTCAAGTAACTTTTGAGATATTGATTTTTATTCTTGTATTCATTTTTATGTAGCATGACTCAGTGAAAATATATGTTGTTAGCCATTTTAGAGAGCCAAGGTCAGAAGACCTATCATACAATACTTTTGTCCATTGTAATAACTCAGATTAAGGGGGTGGGGAATACCATATTCGCTTCATTTATTTGCTCCGTTATGGTTACTTATCCCTTCACTTGTTTTTTACAGGTTTTAACTGTTAAAAAAAATGGCCAACCTATTTAAATATGGTAGAAGTATTCTCCTTTGGTATGCTCATGATTTCCAAAATTTCCGGCTTCAGGTAATATAATCATTTCTTTTTCAAACAAGAAAAAATAATATTCTCTAAATGCTTATTGATCATAATATTATTCAGTATATTCTGCGTAATGTGACAATTCATAAAAAAGACATTTTTAATTAAAAGACTTTTTATTTTTGTAGGAATTTTTCATGTAATGCCATATTATTTTTATTATAGATTTAAGTTTTTTTAGAAATTCATTCTAGAATTTATATTCATATAATTCAGCAATTAAGAATCATGCCTAAATGTGTTATGTCGTACTTTTTCTTTTTAAAGCAAAATGTCATGAAAGTTATTCATTTTCAATTACTATTTGTTATATTTATAAAACCATTTTTAAATCATATTTAATGTGTACTGTGTATAAAAAAATTTCACTTTAGTATTATAAACATGCCTTTAAATTTGGCAGAACTACATAATAATAATTATAATATGTATTGAACTATATTAGTAGAAAAATTTATAAAATATTGGTGCAGGTAACTCTGTATTTCTTGCTTCAAATGTTGGCTAAAACTACAAATTATCTTGTGATTTACATTCTTCTGCAGGGCTGCCACAGGTGACCAAAGCGACTATTTTGGAGGCAAGGTTACCATGACGACTTTTTTTGCCAAAAAGCTATCTTCTCAGCTTATCTTTTTTAAATATTCAGTGACTATTTTTGGAGAAAAAAATCATATTTTTATTTTGATTTACAAGTAAAAATACGGGAGGAACGGAAATGAAATCAACACATCAGTTTGGTTATGATGTCAAAAGTAGGCGGTCTCTGTTCTAGGTCTGTGGCTTCCACCAATGATGTTGCACTTATAGAGTTTGATTGAATTTGAACTGAAGAAGATTGAATGTTTTTCTTCAAAAGAACTTCTTTTGTTTTCTGCTTTTATTGGTTCGGTGGTGAATCACTGTAACTTTTGTTTTTCATATTTCAAAAACGTTAGGATCAAACCAAAACCTAATGAACACTTGATCCTCTAATGCCTTTTGTTAAATTTATTATGTTAAGTTTATTAATTAAATTTTTTTTTTACAAAGCGATTTCAAATAGGGGTACAGCTTTGGAATACTCAACATAAGTAGTTTTTGCCTTCTGAACTTTTGGAAAACAGTATGTTAAAATTTGAATTAGTATTTTTAATTAATTTTTCTTTTTTACAAAATGACTTCTAATAGCTCTGAAACTTTCAGCATAAGTAATTTTGGCCTTCTAAATGAATTTTTTAAAAAGATAATGTTAAAATTTTGATTACTTTTTTTAATTAATTTGAAATTTTTTTACAAAGCGACTTCCAATAAGAATAGAGTTCTGAAATTTTCAAATTTTTCAAAAACTAAAATTTTGTGTTATTGTATTAACAGGGATTTTTTTTTTTTTTTTCAACAAGGCAGGGTTTATATAGCAATTAATCTTTTAGCCTGTGAAATTATCTTATGCTTGCGCAGCAATGAACCTTTCAGCGAACATGTTATTGAATATTATTTGTTTGATTTTTTACAAAGCGATTTCTAACAGGCAAAGAGCTCTGAAATTTTCAATATGAGTAATTTTAACCTGCCTATTAGACTTTTGATAAACAGAATGTAAGCATTTTATATATATATATATATATATATTGTTATGAATTTTTCCACTGAGGCAATGATGGCACAGTTTTCACGGTTTAAAAGTATTTATTCTCTCTTTAGAAAACTCACAAAATCTATTCACAGGCAACAGTTTAACTACTCTCAAGCTTCAACACAAGCTTCAACAAAAATAACTTCGAATTCAGCGATAATACAAGCGCACTCCAATAGGTCAACAAAGCGATCAGCTTTCAACGAAATCCGAAGTACATCTGAAAACTTTCCCGTTCTCCAGTCTTTTTATAAACAAGCGCGTGAGACATTCTCGAAATTTCCAGCCAATTCACCGGAAAGAAATTTCTCGAAACGTCTCGATTACTTCAGGTGTTGCCACCTTTTTCTAACTTGTATAATCGCTATTAATTACTAAATAAAATTGGATAAAAATAAATTACAATAGAATTTTGAAATAATACGTCACTATTTACAATATCTACAGACAATTTGTGCAACATTTCCCCCTTCTTAAAGACTGCACGTCCCGGGCAGTGAAGTCCTTAAGAGGAAAGGCAATTCAATCACTTCTACTATAATATGGGGCTAGTCTATTGTTATGTACAACTCTAGGTTTACAGGAGGGTGTCCGTTGAATCCTTACCACGACGTCGTTGATCTTCTTAAGGACCACATACGGCCCTTCCCAGTTCGTCTGGAGCTTAGGGGAGAGTCCTTTCCGACGTTTAGGATTCCATAACCACACCTTGTCACCTTCCTGGAATGAACGTTCCGTGGCCTTGGCATCGTAGCGGACCTTCATGCGCTCTGTCATGATGTTGATTCTTTCTCTGGCGAACCGATGTACGGCTTCCAAACGTGCCTGGAGATCATCTAGATACTGGACAGGCGAGGAAGGGGTGTCCGGTGGTCGTCCAAAGAGGAGGTCGCAGGGTAGTCTAAGGTCTCTTCCGAAAATCATTTGAGATGGTGTATATCCGGTGGTCTCGTGAGTAGCACTTCTGTAGGCCAAAAGGAACAATGGAAGTTTCTGATCCCAATCTTGCTGGTTCTTGGAAACAAACAAGGAGAGATGATTCAGAATCGTTCTATTAAATCGTTCAACCATTCCATCGGATTGTGGATGCAGGGGAGTTGTACGAGTCTTTTCCATGTCGAGCAAGTCACACAGCCCAGTGAAGACGGCAGAGTTGAAGTTAGTCCCCTGATCGGAATGTATCAGCAGGGGTACGCCGAATCGGGAGATCCAATTCCGTACGAGGACTTCTGCTACGGTTGTGGCTTCCTGGTCCGGAATCGCGTATGCTTCTGGCCACTTGCTAAAGTAGTCCATGACAACTAGGATGTATTTGTTGCCATTAGATGTGTGAGGTAGGGGGCCTAAGACGTCCAAAGCAACTCTTTCGAATGGTGCTCCTACGTTGTAACGTTGCAACTTTCCACGAGTTCGGGTCTTCGGTCCCTTCCGCGAATTGCATGCATCACAGGACTTGCACCACTTCTCCACGTCGGATTTTGCTTTGTCCCAGAAGAATCTCTCCCTGACTTTCTGAAGAGTTTTCGTGACACCAAAATGTCCTCCAGTAGAACTGCTGTGAAGTTCTTCTAGAACGTTCGTAACTCTAGAACTTGGAAGGATTAATTGCCACCGGAAGCTTTTGCCATCATCGGACTCCCATAGACGGTAGAGTACTCCATTCTTCAAGTGCAAAGAGTCCCACATAGCCCAATATCTCTTCATTGTTGGGCTATAGCATGCAATTTCCTGCCAACTGGGTTTTCCGGTAGCTGCTTCCATGAATTCAATTAGAGGTTTCAAGTCCTGATCTTCAACCTGACTTTTTCGAACATTCCGGTCACTCCAAGGGTCCAATTCTGAAGTAGTTGAGTTGGTAGTTATTTTCCGAACGGCCGATGTGCTAACCCCGAACTTAGACTCAGCATTGGAACAAAATCGACAGTTCTCCGGACATGGTCTTCTAGAAAGAGCGTCGGCATTCCCATGGAACGTTCCTTTTCTGTGATGGATATCCATGTCGTATTCCTGCAGGCGCTGAATCCACCTTGCTATTTGTCCCTCTGTATTCTTGAAATTCAGCAACCAAGTCAGAGACGCATGATCAGTTCTTAAAAGGAATTTTCGGCCGTACAAGTAATGATGAAAGTGCTCAACGGCTTTTACTATTGCCAGTAACTCCTTTCTTGTGACGCAGTAGTTCCGCTCGGATCTTGACAGGCTCTTACTAAAATAAGCGATGACTTTCTCCTGTCCTTCAATTTCCTGGGAAAGAACGGCGCCCACTCCCTCATTGCTGGCATCTGTATCCAAAATAAAGTCCTTGTTAACATCGGGAAAAGCCAAAACAGGCGCGGATGTTAAAGCGTTCTTCAGTTGATTGAAGGAGTCGTCACAGTCGGCAGTCCATAGGAACTTCTGCTTGCTCTCTGTTAGTCGATGCAAGGGTCTGGCGATCTTGGAGAAACCTTTCACGAATTTACGGTAATACGTGCACAGGCCTAGGAAGCTTCGCAATTGATGAACGTCTTGCGGTCGAGACCAAATTTGCACAGCATGGATCTTGGCTGGATCTGTGCTTACTCCATCGGATGAGATGATGTGTCCGAGATAACTGACTTTCCGCCTAAAGAGCTTACATTTTGATGGGCTAAGTTTCAAGTGGGCTTCCCTAAGCTTCAAGAACACGTTCTTCACATTTTGCAAGTGTTGATCAAAACTCCGCCCGGTGATAATGATATCGTCCAAATATACCAGACAGGTCTCGTAGGAAAGTCCTCTAAGCACAGTCTCCATCAGTCGCTCGAACGTAGCCGGTGCATTACACAAGCCAAACGGCATAACTTGAAACTGCCATAATCCTTGGCCGGTAGTGAAGGCAGTCTTCTCACGATCGTCGGGATGTATCTCCACTTGCCAGTATCCACTCTTCAAATCCAAAGTCGAAAACCACTGGTTCCCCGATAGAGTGTCCAAAGTGTCATCGATTCTTGGCAGAGGGTAGCTGTCCTTTTTCGTAATTTCGTTCAGCTTCCGGTAATCCACACAAAACCTGGTGGAACCATCCTTCTTTCGAACGAGTACGATTGGAGAGGCCCATGGGCTAGAGGAGGGTTCGATAATTCTATTATCTTCCATTTCATGTAACAATCTCCCGACCTCCTCTTGTTTTGCGAAAGGAAGTCTTCGAGGATGTTGTTTAATAGGTAAATGGGTCCCAATATCGATTCGATGTTGAGTAAGCTCTGTTCTTCCTACATCTTTCGATGACATGGAGAAAATGTCTTGAAATTCTTTTATAAGGTTTCCGACAATCTTCTCTTGCCTTCTTTCCAACCGAGCATCCTCGAGAAGCTGGTCCACTAAATCCGCGGGTGGTGCGGTCGGAAGCTCCTTCGATCCTCGTTCGATGCTTGTAACAGGTGTGCAAGTGGCAATTTCTTCTCCTTTCTTGATAACTCTCTTAGAATCACCGATGTTGGCCATTCTCACATGCACCACCTCTTGAGAGAGATCCACAAGCGTCGCTCCTACTACCACTCCTTTCGGGACGCTATTCGATGATGGGAAGTCCGTTACTCCAAATCGGAAGGCCTTCGGGAGCTCTGTTGAACCTTTTACAACCAAATCTGTCATGGAAGGGATGGTGATGTCTTCAAGAGCTACTATTTGATATGCACACGGCTCTTCCGAGTCCAAACCGAACAATGGAACTTCTTCTTTTCCCGTTTGAAGCTAGCCTTTCTCGAAATTCAAAGTAATTCCATTTCTCTGTAAAAAGTCCAATCCAAGAATACATGGGTCCTGTCCAATTCAGGGCAATCACGTCTGAAATGTCCTTCCCGGTTGCAGAGCCAACAAACCACTCTAGTTTTTCGATCCCTTGAGCCAGGAATATTTCTCATAATTCGCTCCATCTTGTTTTCCAGTTCTTGAAACTTCTTCGTGAAAAGTTCAGAGGAATCGTCTGCTAATGTTCCACGTACGAAACGCCGGTCTTTTCTAGAAGCTTGCTGTGCGGCTTCTACTCTCATGGCATAGACGAGGGTGGACTTTAGATCTTTGCTGTCTGACATCCTGGTAGCTTGCTGTATGTCGGGATCTTTGATGGCATCCACGAAATACTGAAGAGACAGGTTATCTCGTACGTCCGAGGGACAGTCTGGGAAAGCGAGGAGCGACAGTCTTTCTATATCCGATGCCAATTCTTGAAGAGTTTCATTGGCCTGCTGCTGTCTCACTTTCAGTTGCAGTCTGTTATAATCCTTTAGATGTTGCTCCCCAAACCTTAACTCCAACGCACTTGCCAGCGCCACGAATTCTCCCCGCTTCTCTTCAGGTAGTGTTTGTAAAATGTCAGCAGCTTCACCTCGAAGAGATGCTGCGAGATGGAATGCTTTCGAAGTATCGTCCCAACCATTCGCAGAAGCAATCATTTCAAACTGCATTTGATAAACGCGCCAAGACGACTTCCCATCAAAAGGGGCCACTTTGATGTTAGAGCGCGGCGCCATAAAGGGGATGGAAGCGTTATCCCAATTAGGTGACGCTATGGCCAGAGCTTCACGCGTTTCCATTTTTCGCAGCCTTTCTTCTACAACGTCAATGAATTTGTCTTGCTCTTCCTTTAAGGTGGAAACTTTTTCTTGCATGGTGGAAACTTTTTCTTCAACTTCATTTCTCACTGTCTTAAAATCTTCTCTGACATCCAAAATATCCGCCTTCATTGATTGAAGAACACTCTCTGTGCGCTCCATAAATCTATCAACGGACGCAGAAGATGATTCTTGCTTGGATGCTAAAGCTTTAATATCCGATGATGTCGCTTCTTGGCTGGCGGTGATTGCGGCGGCGAGTTCAGCATTTGTCATTTCTTGACGGGCTTGACCAGCTGCGATTGTAGCGGCGAGTTCGGCATTTGTCGTTTCTTGACGGGCTTGACCAGCTGCGATTGTAGCGGCGAGTTCGGCATTTGTCGTTTCTTGCCCGGCTTTTATTTCGGCTTTCATTTCAGCAAGCATTTCCATCAACTGTTTCATTTGGTCTTCCATCATTCCTCTAGTAGTCGGCATTCAAGATGACTTGACCCCACTTCTGACACCACTGTTATGAATTTTTCCACTGAGGCAATGATGGCACAGTTTTCACAGTTTAAAAGTATTTATTCTCTCTTTAGAAAACTCACAAAATCTATTCACAGGCAACAGTTTAACTACTCTCAAGCTTCAACACAAGCTTCAACAAAAATAACTTCGAATTCAGCGATAATACAAGCGCACTCCAATAGGTCAACAAAGCGATCAGCTTTCAACGAAATCCGAAGTACATCTGAAAACTTTCCCGTTCTCCAGTCTTTTTATAAACAAGCGCGTGAGACATTCTCGAAATTTCCAGCCAATTCACCGGAAAGAAATTTCTCGAAACGTCTCGATTACTTCAGGTGTTGCCACCTTTTTCTAACTTGTATAATCGCTATTAATTACTAAATAAAATTGGATAAAAATAAATTACAATAGAATTTTGAAATAATACGTCACTATTTACAATATCTACAGACAATTTGTGCAACAATATATATATATATATATATATATATATATTTACTTTTGTTAATTAATTTTTACTGAGCGACTTCTAATAGACGTTCAGCTCTGAAATTTTTACGAGATATGTCAAAAGCTGGGATCTATACACAATGTCGGGTTAACGCAGGACCAAGCAGCTAGTTCAAAATATAGTTTTTCAAAAGTGTCACTCTATTTTGATGATTTGAGTGATACTATTTTGGCAACTATTTTTTACATCTAAGGCTACTAAAGCAACTATTTTCAATGCTATTAAGCTGTGGCAGCCCTGTTCTGGTATATTAGGCTTAGCAATCAATGTGTTGAAATTCTGTGAAACCAGAATCAAATGTAATGTTACTTCATTTGTTGTTAAGATGCAATTGCATATTAGTGTTTGTTAAAAAAAAACCTTTTTAATACCAAGATTGATGTTTCTCTAAATGTATTTACCATATTTATTTTTTAATAAGTTACATTATATATTTAACTAAGAATATTAAACTATCTAAAACCTTGTTTTTCTCTAACTAAATTGCAGGAGTTGTATTCCATTACGAAATTGTACAACATAAAATTCGAGTGGCTGGAAGAACCAACTAGTAATGAAGTAAGGGGGCTAGTTTAAAAATTACATTGGATTATTTTTAACACATAATTTCTTCTCATGCTTTTATAAAAAAAAAAACTGTATTCTTTTTTAAGATTAGAGTATAATTTGTTAACATGGGTGAAAGTTTTTAGTATTTTCACAGATTTCCGTTGAAATTTTTTTTATTTCAATTACAGAAGTGTCTTAGTTTGAACAAGTTGCATTTGAGTTCATGTTTTCAACTGCTTACAAAGAATTCAAAACAGAACCTGCATACATACTGACCTCCCCAAAAAACCACAGAGTACTTTTCTTCTGCATTTTTCTCTGATGTCATAGCCTTTATCGGCATTATTTACGTTTGTATATGATGGCCATTATAGAGCATTACAGTGATGAAATGGCCGCTATTCTAGTGATTACGGCTGGTGCTATTACTGAGAATTGCGTTGTGATGATCATTTTTGTCGGATGTTACTCCGATATAATAGTCACTGACTCTATTGCAGATATTTTCACATGTCAGACATGTTACAGTTTAGCTGAAATGTAGATTTTATCCTTTTTTTACTGAAATTCCGGTCATTCCTACAAATCTGCATTACAATTTTATTGAGATGCTTGCAAATCTGACAACCACAAAACCTGTGTACATTCAAACTTTTCCCATCCTCCAATGTAATTGCCACTTTTCCTGCAGATTTACAGCTTCTATCACCATTACATACGTTGGTGTGTTGTGTTTAGTTTCGCTGAGCACTGCTACAGCGAATGTAATCGACTAGATATACATTATGATGTTCATTTTCGGTGAAGGTTGCATCGGAATAAGCCACTTTTCCAAAGATTTGCGCCTCTGTAGCTGTCGCTGGTAGTTGCCGTATTTCTATCGCTGAAATTTAGGTAGTTATTGTTATCATTTTCATAGTGTTACTGCGATGTTAGCGCCTCTATTGCAAATATTTCCAACGATATATTGAGTGCTGATGCTGATATTTACGTTGGTGTAATTTTCATTTTTGCTGATTGTTGCTTTAATGTAATTGCTGAGATTTGCTTTGGTATGGCATCTTGTATTGCCGTTATTTATGTTGTAGTAGTGGTAATTCCCACTTAGGTTTAAACTGTTTTGAAGCAGAGATTTGCGACACCGTTTTGGGTGTCATTCGTCTAGGTTGGTTGGTTGTTTTCAGATTATCTGGCGAGTTCAGCAACACAAGGGCTATAATGCGCCGAAACATTCGTCATTTGACAAGCCAACATACATTTACAAACACAGGACTTGAACCCGCAACCTCGCTGTCTAGAAGCTAGCATGCTAACCACTATACCGTTTGGTCGGCGTCATTCGTTTAGGATCTCACTGATGTGATAGACATTAAATCTGTGATTAGTGTCTATGTTACAATCTGTTTTTTTATTTGAATCGATGCACAACGACTAGAATTTGAATGCAATTTTGTTCAAGAAATTACTCCCAATTACCCAATTTTACTCTATTTATATATTTATTGAACATTATAATTTAAAATGCTATTGTATGTAAATTGTTTATTATAGCTTTAAAAATCATTTGGTAAAAAATATAAAATATATATTATACTGTTTTTTCCCTGCTCAAATAAGAGTCTTCAAAAATTCCCCTCATCCTGTTTTCCAAATAATAATCTAATTCTTATATGATGATTAGCTATTTCATAATTTTTTTAATTTCTAAAATTTGCTCAGCATATGACTGGGTGAGGGTATACTTTAGAAAATATGGTGATAATTGTTTGGTTGGAAAAGGGGTACTTGAAATTTTTTGGGATGAGCCTTGAAATATATATTTGAATTTTTATCAGAAATTTTGCTGGACAATTTTTTACAATTACAATTTTTTTTCAAAAAAAAGTTGAATTGATTTGTGTATGTTTAATTGATGTATTAAATTGGTTGATCTCTGAAGTGGTTGATATGAAACTTTTGTGCATAATTAACAAATAATTAAATAAAGTCTTACTTTTCTATCCTACGATTTCCCTTTAATTACCAACTCCTTAAACAAAATTTCCATAAAAAAAAATTTGCTAACTTTCACCCATGTTTGTTAAGCAAACAATCATTACTATTACCAACCAAAAATCTAAAATATAACTACTACTTTCAAAACCAGATCATTCAAAAATTTTTGTAAGATATTTTATTTTTTCCAACTTCTCAATGCACTACAGTTGAATCTCATTAAAACGAATCCGAAGAGACCTTTAAAATTTTATATGTCTTAACCGTAGTTCGATTTATCCGAAGAACAATAAAAAAAAATTTAACTTAAAAAGAATTTTGCGAGCTTTTTTGAAACACAATTTTAGTTCCTAATGCATATTTAAGTGAAAGCCATTAATTTCAAATTTGTCATAGCAGAAATACAATTTCTAGATCTCTAATATAAAAAATTTAAAAGTAAAGATTTACATGAGAAATTCTTTGGACACTATCATATGTTAACAAGGTAAGGTACCTACCTCATTGTTTCTTAAAAAACTCAGTGATAACATATTGTTTCCTGCTCTTTTCTGAGCAATTTGTCCAGAAGTCTTCAATTAAATCTAAACTGTTCAGGCTTTCTGACGAATTGTCTTGCATGCTATGATATGTCTTTCCTTGAAACGCTGAAGACGAATAGGCAAGGCTTGAAAATCCATTACATCCAAAGCATCGTGTCAAAAAAATAACCCTTTTTCCTGTAGAATCTCTTCAGTCAACTTTAAATGGTTTGTTGCCTAAGCTGCTTCAATTTTTTTCATGATTCTTTAAAATTGTGAACAATGTGCTCTTAGGAATTACCAAATACCAAAATTACCAGCAATTTCAGTTTAGTCTTGACTCCATCATCAATTTCAATGAGTAAAGTATATTTTTCTTAAAAAGTTTTTTTTTTTTTTTTTTTTTTTTTTACTTTAAGAACTCATTCTAAAATACGTCCTTCAATTTCAAACTACCCACAAATACAAGGACAGTACAGACTACAATTCACGAATAGAAACTGAATGTGAAACAAATTCAGTGAATGGGCTTTTATAGATTCCAGAATTTTAACAAAGGAGGAGATAGCATTCCAAGGAGACTAGAAAAGGGAGGGTTCAGCCCTGTTGCAGTGTTGCCTATAGACCTGCCTATCTTTGAACTCCTGGGGATCTCAACAAGTTAAAAACCGATAATTAGATGTTTTGATACCTATTGCATGGATGTCCTGGTACCCCCCACCCCGCTTCTTCACCATCAACACTTCTCCTCTCTTTCGAGGGGGACTCGATTTTTACGGTTTCCTTAACCAGAGTAGGAACATGCTCCCCACATTGATGTCTTCTCATTACTTGATGAGGTCATACATGAACTGGGCGATAGACAGGTATATTTTGGATCTGGCTTGTTGGTGAGGGGATGAACACTGATCAACCGGTTTTAACCAGTTGCTGAGAGTAGAAAAATGTTGTAATTGTCATACCTTCAAAACACTTGGAAACCCAGAACCGGACTAGTATACTGGATGTTTGTTTGAAGACTTTTTAGGAAGAAGACGAAGTTGGTAACAAGTGAAAAATGACTTATTCGTTTTATTGAATGGAAGTTTGAACGTTAGGGACTTCAAATTTGTAGAAACTTTATTTCTACATGCAGTAGGATGGGGATCACAAATATTGTTTATTTTAACAGTAATTCGTTTTAAGTGTGTTCGAATTAATGAGGTTCGACTGTATATCACATTGAAAAACACTATTAACCAAAATAATAGCAATCCAGTCCAAAAATTCAAACTCTTGAACCAGCACAGTGGTTAAGCTTGGCTGCAAAATAAATGTTTTTGGCTTCTTATAAAATTTATTTTTTAATAAATAAAGCCGGATTTGAAGCTAGAAACCTCAGTTTGGTGCTAGAGGAGTTTTATTTTTTTTAAAAGCTTCATTGTATTAGTAGCCATATTTTTAACCACTCCCATTTTTATCATTGTAGTATAAAATGGTGGGCATGGAATAAAAAATGTAATATACCATGGAAATATAATATGGAATAAAAATATAATATAAAAATAAAACATACCTACAATTAAATATAATTTGTATGTTGAAAAATAGTATTTAATCACTTCATTATAAAAAGTACTTTCTAAAATGAATTCTTTCTTTCAGCCATTCTTTTTAATAAATGTCTCCTCACAAAATGATGTCGAAAAGATAATGTCAAGAACAGTTTTGATCAAGTAGAATATTCTTGAATATTTTTAATTTTTAGTCAAACTTATATCTTTACTTTTAAAAATCCATTTTATTTTAGTGTATCAATTTGATTTTAATTTTCTAGATCTGCATATGAATTGTGGGCAAGAAGCAAAACTCTTACTGACTTACATGCTAATATGAAAGCTGTACCAAAATCCTTTAGTGTAAGTATCTGTTTATCAAGCGATACATTCTTAACACTCACATCTGAAAATTTACTTAAATAAGGCATAATACTTAAATATACATAGATTACAAATAGTAATTGAGTGTTAAGTAAAATTATTGTATATCTGATAATCAATGAATATCAAAGTTTTACCAGTTATTCCTTCTAGAAGTGACATGAATTTGAAATGTATTAAAAGGTAGTGAAACTTTTTGCACTATAATGGTCCCTCTCTACTGTATCCAAGTTTATGAATCATTTGTGAAATATATTTAAAGTAACCCACTCACCAGTTCCAACGTAAATGACAGTGTTCCATTAAGTAAAATGACAAACATTAAAAAAAATTGTATAATTTTGAGGGTAGGGGGGGGGGGGTCTCATTTTTTAAAAATAAAAAACAATAAAAATTGCCTTTAATTTCCTTCTAAATAGTTTTTTAACTTTATAATTGACTTGTTGGTTAATGAAGGATAATACTTTTTTAAATTGTTACATTTTTAGGAACCCTATTGTAAAGAAAATGTGTCCTTTAGAATCATGGTAGAATCTTTTGGAAAGAAAATAAATCTAGATTACAAAGTTAAAAAGATTGAGGTAAAGTTTCATTGACTTTCTCATTTTATTTGTTGATGTAAAAAAAAAAAAAGCAATGTTTTTTGTACTAAATGAAAAATTAATGTTTACAGGAGCTAATTTTTATGGGTTTCGAGGGTCCAATTAAACTGAACAATCCAGATTGCAGTTTCCTCTTCATGGAATACTATGGAAGTGATAGAAGCTGTGCCCCAGAATTACCTTTCCAGTATTTCTTTGGTAGATGGGTAAATATATTATGTATAATATTTTTCTTATTTAAAATGTAGCAAGAATCAAAATCGAATTCAATAAACTTTAACTGAATTCATTGCATATTTTTCACAATCCCATACCTTTTGATTTAATCCATCATTTCGATACATTTTAAACTTAATTGTGTATTTATCAAAAATTATATATTTTTTAGTTTATCCACTTTTATCTGTGATTCAGGTTAAATTAGTTGCCTGTTCTAAAATTGTGAAACTTATATAAAAAGATTATCTAGACTTATTGTAGTTTAAAATTAATCTTGTTGAAATTTATTATCAACTAAAAATAAGAAGAACAAAATTCTTGTTTATAATCGTTTTTGGGTGCTAGGATTTACTGTAGTACATTCAAAATATCTGTTTATTACTGTGCTGCTTTTTAAAGATTAATGTTAGTAGTATAAAAATAGTTGATGTGGCATTTTTTATTTAATATAGGTTTGTAAAATATAGTGATAAAGAGATATTAATTCATGACATGACTTTTTTCAACAATAAGATGCAGAATTATTCATACAAGTTAGAAAAATAAAAAGATTATACAGTATTAAAAAGATACCATATTTATTTTAAGTGGGAAATATGTTAAATATGAGTGTCTATTAAATCCTACTTATGAGTATTCCAAACTTTCATTTAATAAAAATATGGTGTATGTATTCCTCTACTTTTTCTCTATAGCCAAACTCTTTTAATAACTTCAACCCTATCTTTGAAAAAGGTGAAATTATATTCAATTACAGTGGGCTTAACAACAGTGTTCTTAAATTATGTTTACACAATGCCATATTCGAGAACTTATGAATAATTTCTGTAACGATGGTCTTAACTATTATAGTAAAATCGATTGCTTTTATTTCAGATTGCTGATGGGCAAAGACCTATAAGTCAAAAGATAAATTTAAGAACCCGCAAGTTCATTGGAAATACTACAATGGATCCTTTACTTTCCTTGGTAATGGCAAATATGGCATGTATACAACCAGGAGATATTGTTTTAGATCCTTTTGTGGGCTCAGGTTGGTATTTAAATTATTATTTTACTTCAATAATAGTCATTTCATAATTAGACAACTCTGATTATTTACCAGTAATTTAATCAATTCATATTCAAATTTAGTTATCATAAATATGGAACCTTGTTAAAAATAGCCACTGTTGTAAAATCACTTTATGTCACCATTATAATACCTAGAAAGTTTTTTAATATGTTTGTTTTCACCTTTTTAGTCATTTTACCTTTATATACAAATCTATATAAATAGTATACAGTCTTTATACATCCATTTGTCTTTCACACGTTTATCGAATATGTATAAAAAAAATAGTGTTTTCATGTTAGTGTTAAAATTTTAGTCTAACTTTATTTGTCCCAACTTTTATGCTCAACAAAGTGATATAACAGAGTGGCCACAGAACCGGAAAATCAGGGAAATGTCAGAGAACTTTCTGATTCTGGGAAATGTCAGGGAACTTTCTAAAATTTCATGAAAATCAGGGAAATTTTGTATTGTTTAAGGCTCGTTCGTCCATATTTTGGCGCTATTTACATGGTGATTTGTAGTGGTAAACATTAGAAGTTTAATCTTACAGAATAATTTAAACTTTTCATTACCAGTAAAACTATTTTTTTAAAAATTGCATATTATCTCTTTAGCATACATGCTCTATTTGATCAGGGTGTTTTGACATCTGGAAAACCTAAGAAAGTTGGGGAAATTTGAAAAAGTTTGCCTTAAAATCAGGGAATTTTTTAGAAATCTGTCGGGGAATTAACAGGGAACTTTTTTTCCTGAATTTTGTCACCACTCTGTAAAGTTGTTTATAACCTCGTTTTATCAAGGATAAGAAAAAGAAATGGGTTTGGCCTTTTTTATTGTTATTTTTACCCCTATTTCACTTGTGGAGTAGGTCCCAGTGGCACCAAGATAGAATACATGCTGACATAACATTCAGACCCTCTTCCCTAACTACTTTGCCTGTCCCAAATAGAGATTGCTGGATACTTCCAAGTCTCAGAGCATCAATGCAAAAATTGCTAGATTTGATGGTGTTAATACAAAAGATTTTTTTGCTCTGCCTGTTCAGAGTTTTTAAAGTTTTCTTCTATATTAGTTATAAATACTGTGCAGTTGTCCCCTGTTAGTCCTAAGTAAAGTACATGGTTTGTACGATTTTCAAAAACCTTGAAAAGTGCTTGGAAAAAAATCTTTCATTTTCAAGTGCTTGAAAACCTTGAATTCTGTAAAAAATATGTTTAAAGTGCTTGAATTTCATTTTATTTTCTAAAAATATAGAATCTTAAAAAATTTAGATCAACAAAGTGACAAAGGAGGTGCATGTAATTGAAAACGAAGTTTTAGATACTGAAATACTATGGACATTGAAAATCATAAAAAATCACGGCTCTTGTGAATTAAATGAAAACATCGATAAATTATGTAACTGCATATTCGCTGATAGCGTGATTGCATCTAAATTTTCATATGTAGAAAAAAACTGCACATCATACAGTATTTATAATCAAGCCTTCAAAGTAGATTGGAAGACAGTTAAATCAATAAGACTTTTGTAATATTATTTGACGAAAGTCTCAATATGATGAAACCAGACTATCAAATGAATGTTCGCATCTGATATTGGCGTAATTACCAAGTGAGTACTAGCTACTTTACTTCTGTTTTTATAGGACATAGTACTGCTTCCAATATATTGGAAGTTGTTGTTTTTTTCCAATTGTAACTTTGAAATTTTCTTTCATTGAAACCTAAAAAAACATTTTTTTTTTGTATTTATTCAATGTATTTGTGTTGATAACGCATCCTTGAAATATGCTTAAAAAGTCCTTGAATTTTTTTCCTCCTTCAAGTGTACGAACCATGAAGTAGACCTTTAGTGACAATGCTGGACTTAGCCACTCCATCTTTATCCTTATTAAATCAATGTGTTGTAGTGTCAGTCAGTTCAGCCAATAAGTATGATGTAAAAAAAATTTCACCTTTTTCCTTTCAAATACTGCAGCATACAATCAACAAGTTAAAGTAATTTCTATAATAAGTTTTCGATACTGGCAAGTTTCATAAATGATATAAAAAAATATAACCTACTACAACAACTGTGTGGAGCATACTTTTTAACAAACGCTAATTATTTGTTATATACTTTTCTTATAAAGGTGTAATTATCCATTATTTTAGGTGGTTTATTAGTTTCAGCAGCTCATTTTGGTGGTTGTGTCTTTGGTACAGATATTGACTACCTCATGTTACATGGAAAAGGTAATTATAGTTTAACTTTACTCTTGTTATATATGACTCGTCTAATTCTAAAACTTATCGTTTCCTCACCTCAAGTTATTTAGCAAAACAGATGAAAAACAGCTCACATTCATATGGGATTCTTTTATCTTAACATACAACAATTTTATTTTGAAGCCAATGTTTTTATAAAAATGTATTTAAACTGTTTGTATAAAAACATATTTTCTACAAAATTGTCATTGTAACATTAAAATATTCTATCAGGTGATGAATTGGTCAAACTAAAACTCAACTCAGTGGTGCAACAGCCCCAGGAGGGGGGGGGGGGGGCTGCTGTGCCCAAACCAGCTTACTTGACCGTGGGCCACGGGGTGCCATACAGCAATGTTCCGGTCAGTATACTCGTCATGGAGAAGTGCCAGGATTTATTGTCATAACGAGTATACTCAACATGCGTAAAAAGTAGTGACCATTGTCTATTTAAATTGTAACTATTATGAAAAACGAAACATATTCTCAAATTTCTAGGTGTTTAGAATATTTTGAGGCCAGAATAAAACCAAAAATTATAAAATATGAAAAATTTGAGATAAGGGCATGCGTCCCCGAATGCACCTGCTGAAACAGCTTTGGTTTGGTTGTGGGTTTACTTGTGCAAGAGCAACTGGTGTTCTATTTGCAAAGTCCCATTGTATGTAGTACCCTGTTTCGGTGAATACCACTCCACAACAGGAATTTAAACTTTTAACTGTAGATATATTATTCTTGCGTTTTTCGTTAATTATGCAATATATGTTTAATAAATATTAGTAATAAAATTAGCAATTTTTAAAATAAACCTATCTTTTCGATGCAATATTTTAACAACGACACTTACTCTGTGCTTGATGACTATACTCGTCATCGATTGATTTTCGTGACATACAGAAATTTGCACTTTCAAAACGGAGTGACACAGTCAACTGGTTAAGAGATGAAAGGCTGCGTCAACCTTGCCCAGTCCAGGGATCGAACCGCGGACCTGTGCCTTGGAAGCGCAATGCGCTGCCACTGGGCTTCAAAATTTGGGCGCCGAATTGGTTACACTGTACTGTATTTATCTTGGTCCTTAGAATGTGCATTTTTTACTTACTGTTTATGTTTAATAATTTTTTCATTTAAACTACGTTATATATTTTTTTTCTCTATACAAAACCTTCTACTAACATATTCCAATTTTAATTGAATTACCAATTTCAAAAAGTGATCATTAGTATGTTTAATACTAAAACATTAAAAGGAAAAGTTTAAAAGAGACTCTCAGTAACTGGAAAAGTTTAAAAGAGACTCTCAGTAACTCTGTAAAAGCAATAGTCTATGGCAAATTTTCATTTAACAAAAACCATTTTAGCACTTTATGATGTTTTACATTAATTTAACAGTTAAAAAAATAGCTCTTAAAATTTCAAATATCTGAGATAAACCCTTTTCAAAATTTAAGATTCATTATATGTGCACATTAGTTTTCAAATTGTTCAACTCCTAGTACAAACAGAACTGGGTAAATAAAAACAAATCTAAGTATTTTCCTATTAAATTTTAATTTCATCTAATTATTTTACAACACACCTATTCTAAATTTCAGCCAAACCTTCCAGGCTGAATCAAAAAGTACGAGCTCCAGATGAGAACACCCGTGCGAATTTGAAACAGTACGGTTACGAATCTCAGTATATGGACGTCATTGTTGCAGATGCTTCTCTGCCACTTTGGAGAAGCCCCTCCTTCTTTGATGCCATTATAACAGATCGTAAGTTACTTTAATTTTTCTTTGCAGGTTTTGTTCATAGTCAATTTTTAACTAGTTATATATTTTTTATATTTATAAAATGTGAGTATATTTTTGCTAGCTTTTGAGAAGTAAGCAAGAAAAATTTCTCATCTATCAAAAGCTCACACTAATAAACTTTTAAGGAACCTACAACATGTAATTGTATTTCTGATGTCTTGCTTTGATATAAACAAAGAAATTCTCACTCTATTTTTTTTTTTTTTTTTTTTTTTAAATAAAGCTTATCTGTAGAAGTTGAAACACACATTTCTAAAAAAATTACTGTTAACTCTTCCATAGGATGTTTTTAAAGAGTTAACTTCTAATTAATATTGTTTCTGAAATGCAAACTACATGGTGAAATAAAAATGTGTGTGTATAAAGAGAAATTTTTATGAACATAATTATCCCTCTAATTTCAAACTAATTTTGGAATTAAGAAAGAAGCAGGGTTTGGATAAAAAATTATGTTTTTTATTGTTTTAACATAACAAGCACTACTTGCATTGTACTCCTGCAGTTTTTATTTAATAGGGGCAGTGCAACAAAATAAAAAGATTAATCATCAAAAGTGGGAAATTTTATTGCATTTTCTAGAGTTTAAAGAGTGTGTTTTGGCATCCCACAACTGACAATCTACCTACACAAGTTATTCCCAACTTATGTAAAATACTTGTGTCTATAACTAATTTGATGGCTCCATAATCATAACAAATGTTTATATAGTGTTAAAATTGTATAATATAAAAAATTTGTTTTATATTTTTTAGCTCCCTATGGAATTAGAGAGTCCACAGAAAAAATAGGTACAGATAAGGTTTGCAAAATTCCTGATCACCTGTAAGTATTTCAACATTTCTATTTATTGATATATTCTAACCAGCACTAGTCTCTTTTTTATATAGGTCTAACTTTTAAGAGCAAATTTATGTTAATTTTATAATAAACTTGAAACTATATTTTGATACATTCATATTTTTGAATTTGCATGCCTGGGTGATGTTTCTAGATATTTTATAAATTTCTTTGAGTTAATTTTTAACATTCTCTAAAGCAAAAGAAATTCTGTTAATGAAAAAAAAAAAAAATGTTTTTATAAACACTAAATAATAAGAGATGAATTTAAATATAGAATTAATCATATGCCACCTTTCAATATTAACAAAGATTTTTTTTACGATTCATAACAAATTCAATATAGGTATATTGTAGATGAATGTTTTATATCTTATTTTAGAGCTCCAAATCATATCCCATCTAAGGTCAGCTATAGCTTACAAGAAATAATTGAAGATCTGTTGGACTTTAGTTCTGTCTACCTGAAGTTACAAGGACGCTTAGTGTTTTGGATGCCTGCATTTAATGAAGAGTAAGTTTTATTTATTTGGAATGAATAAAGTGGTTAATCTAAATTTTTTTTAAATACAAGATTTTTCTTTTTAATTTTTCTCAAGTGTATATTGCAGTATTTCCCTAATACCTCTATATTTCTAAATATAAAGAAAACAATGTAACCCAAGTATAAAATATTTTTACAAATATATACGAGGTCTGTCCAATTAATGCGCGAACTGGGTTGCTTAGGTGGTCTTCAGTTAAAATTCGCGTGAGAGTAATGGCTACTATGTTGCCAAGTGTGCCACTGAAGCCTCAGTAATCACCACACCGTCAAAGCAAGTGTATCACTCGAACTGAGAATTTTTTTGTGGCGTGTTTTATGCTCTTTCGACGATGAAAATTGGCGAACAGATAGAATGAAGCAACATCAAATTTCTGGTGAAACTTGGGAAAAAAATTTAGAGAAATTCATGAAGTGTTAAAGGCTATTAGGAATGGAAAGCAAAAGGTTAACCACAAATGAAAAAATGTCGAAAGAGCAGCTCAAAAATCGAAATTATGCTGCTTGTTTTTTACATTCATGGTGTTGTTCACCATGAATTTCATCTTCAAAGACAAACAGTAAATGATGCCTTTTACGTGGATGTTCTCAAGCTCTTGTGGGTTCGAGTGCGACCAAATGTGTGTGATGATTATGGATAGCTGCTGCATCATGACAATACGCCTTCACATTCAGCATTGATTGTACACCAGTCTCTGACCCATGACTCCCTATTCACCATATTTAGCCCCCTGTGACTTCTGTTTGTTCCCGAAATGTAAAAAAGTCTTGCGCTTGCGGCACTAGGACAATAAAGCATGAAACAACAAAGCAACTGAAGAGCCTGACTCCTGCAGACTACCAGGAATGTTTTAATCAATGGAAATGGATGTGGGACAAGTGCATTTCTCCAAATGGGCAGTATTTTGAAGAGGATAAGATTGATCTACCCTAAATTTTGGAAAATAATTTTTTTTTTAAATCCGTTATTGGACAGACCTTGCAGAAATATCTTTCATCCAATATTTCATAAATTCTAGTTTATTTGGGCATTGAGAGGTTTTCTGTGTCACTCTTTTTTTAAAAAAAATTCTTATATTTTGAATGCGTAAGACTGGCTTTTGACAGTATTCAAAACTTATGTGATTTGACTACCTGTTTATAGTGGATATTATCTTCAACATTTTAGAAAATTTTTATCAACTATAAATGAACTTACTGCATCTTACCAATGCAGGGTTCCCACTCAAATTACTTATCAATGACTTTTAAGGACCTAAATAATGTTATTAAGGACCTTTGAAAATTTGTTTCCAAGCATTTTTATAATAAAGTATATTCTACCAAAAAAGTTACAAGTTGGTCGTAGTACAAATGTGTCAGATAATTCCGATATGATGCAGATAAGTGGCGGTCACGCGGGGATAGCAAGCCCGAGTTGTATTTTGAGAACTTTTGCAGTTGGCACACAACATTTGCTAAAATTAAGGACTTTTAAGGGCCTCTAAGCATTTTCAATGACTTTTAAGCACTTTCAATGACCGTGGGAACCCTGCAATGTAACATATGTAATGCTAGTAGCATTAGATTTTGTGGATTGTATGCCTAGGAAAAAACAGAAAAGTTGTTACCAGGGTGTCCACAGATCGGGAAAACCGGGAATATCGGGAAAAGTCAGGGAATTCGGTATTTCGGGAAAAATCAGGGAATTATCAGGGATTTTGTCAAAAAGTTTAAAGGAATTTTCCGAAATTAAAATGAAACTTTTAATTTTGACAATTAAAAATACCTTGCTACCAAAAATATAAAAATCAATTTTCATAAAAAAATTAGAAAAAGTTAAAAAAAAAAAAAAAAAAAAAAATTTTGGACCGCAAGAACGATCACTCAACTTTTCGCATTAAAATTTCCTGACAATCACTGAACCTGCTTGCGTTCAGATTTGCTTCAAATCGCCGATGGAATGACTACATTTCTTTCTCATTTTTCTCTTATATTATAGTAGTCTATCGGCATTATTTACGTTGGTATTTGATGGTCATTTTTCTGAACGTTACGATGGTAAAATGGCCGATATTTTCGTGATTATAGAGGGCAGGAAACACGTTCTTGCATGCTGCTCATTTTCGTGATGTGTCACTGACGCTATTTCAGAGATTGCACCTGTCAGCCATGGTACAGTTCTGCTGAAACACGGATTTCAGCATTTTTTGTTGTTGAAATTTCCATCATTCCTGAGACGGATTCAAAACTGCATTACAATTTTATTGGGTTTACTTGCTTGTCTGACAACCAAGGAACCTACGTACTTTCAGACTTCCCCAAACTTGTGATGTAATAACCTCTTTTCTTGCTGATTGCCAGCATCTATCCCTGTTATTTATGCTGGTGTGTGGTGGTTAGTTTCGCCGAACGTTACTCTGATGTTAAGCTTGTTATTGCCGAGATTTTCGCTGCTAAGAAGGGAGCTTTCACCGAGATTTACATTCTTGTGATGTTCATTTTAGTCCCTATTAATCACTATTCCACGGTTTGCTCCTCAATAGTTGTCTATATCGCCGAGATTTACGCTTCAATTACGGTCAATTTCGTAGATTGTGACGTCGATAGAATCGCGTCTATTTCAGCGATTTCCATCGATATATTGGATGCTAACGTTGATATTTACGTTGGTGTGGTGGTCATTTTTGCCGATTGTTGCCTTAATGCAGGGATGTGATTGCTTCCGCCGATCTTTCCGCTTTCGTGAATTTTTCTTATTTTTCCACTTATCAAAGTTTTCCTCCCACAATTTTCTCATTGATCTCGCGGAGATTAAAATTTCCTGACAATCATGGAACCTGCATGCTTTCAGTCTTTCCCAAACCACCGATGGAATTATTATCCCCTCCCACCTTATTTTTCTGTAATGTTAGACTCTATCGGAATTATTTACATTAGTATGTTATAACCAATTTGCAGAACGTTACGCTGATGAAATGGCAGTTATTCTGTAATTATGGTGAACGTTATCGCCGTTATTACGTTGCTGTGTGATACTCATTTTCGTCGAGTCTTACTCCAAAATAATAGTTACTGACGTTATTGCAGAGGTTTGCATCTGTCGGACATAGTACAGTTAAGCTAAAACGCGAATTTCGACTTTTTCTTTTAATTGAAATTTTGATCATTCCTGGGATCGATACAAATCTGCATTACAATTTTGTTGGACTTACAAGTCTGACAATCACGGAATCTTCTTACCTGGCATTTTGCCTGCACCGGTACGGGCATTTTTGCCGATTGTTGGTTTAATATAATTGCCGAGACTTGCGCCCGTACGGCGGCCGCTATCACCGATATTTACGTTGAAGTAGCTGTAATTTTCACTTAGATTTAAGTCGTTTTACGTGAAGTTATTGGCGAGATTCACGACGTCGTTTTGTTGTCATTCGCCTAGACTTCCGCTGATGTGAAAGCCGCTATGTACGTTATTGTGTATGTGAGGATCGTTTTCACCGTTTGGTTTGAATTAATGTTGAATGATTAGAATTTTAATTTAATTTTGCACAAGAAATTAATCCAAATCTTCCCAGTTTTTATTATGTATCCTTATTTAAAATTGTCATTTTAACTGCTATTGAATGTAAAAAAATTTATTTTAACTTGGAAAAACAATTTTACATTTTAATTATAGATGTAAGTAATAGTTTAAAGTTAAAGCAATTTTTTTTTATGTATAATTGTTTAAAATTAATTGTCTGGGGAAAATGTGTTTATTTTGTAAAAATTTTGCTTGGGTATTGTACTTAAACAAGCGGCTACAGCTGATCTTAAACAAAAAAGAAAATTTCAAATAATGCATATAATGAAATTTTACAATTTGGACAACGAAATTATGCAAACTAAAAAGCTAATAAAAATGGTGTAACTCCCCCAATCCAACTACATTTGAAGACATTTTTTTTTTTTTTTTTTTTAAATATACAAATTGATATATAATTAGTAAAATAAAAAAATTTTACTTTACGAAAATATTTTAAAGTAATTATTGATTTTTAAAATTTAATTACAATTTCAAGTATTCAGAAAACAAAAATATTTAATATAATATATAGAGTATTTGTTAAATGTGTGTGTTTGATTCATTTTGACATGATTTATGGTTTGTCTTTATTTTTAAAATTTTACTTAAGAAAACAGCTTATTAAATCTGAAATTTAATACTAGAGTCCTCTTTTCTTGAGATTAGATTGTAATGTAAAAAAAGTGTGATTTTAAAGTATAATTGCACATGCACAGTGCAGGTACACTATACATACACTACTCTAAATGAAGCAATTTGGTATTTGTGTCATAAATGTGTAAAGATAAACAGTACATGCATCATAATTTTCTTTATGATGGTGAATTTGAATGTTCTTTTATTTGAAAGTTTATTATTTATATATATTTTGTCGATAACTTATAATCAGGGAAAAAATTGGGTGTTACAGGGAATAATCAGGGAAATATCAGGGAATTTTAAAATAACTTTTCTGTGGACACCCTGTGTTACTTAATTTCAAAAGGTTTTTCTATGTTCCTTCAAATTTAAAGAAAATGGGATCTCAATGTGTTGAGGTATTAAAAAAATTTCCTGATAATTTAAGTTGATTAATCCTCAAATAACTACTAAAACTATTTTAATAAGTATATATAAATATTTCAGCTTCGATAAGAAGAAACTGCCCAAGCATCCTTGCCTGGATCTCATTAGCTACAGCAAGCAGGCTCTGACTGAGCATTCATCTCGTTATCTTATTACTATGGAAAAGATAAAGGAAAATGTAGGAATATTGTTGTTTTGCATCACTTAAAGTGTTACTTATTTAAAAATAAGTTAGAGATGAACAATTATGTTACTAACTTAAATTGTATACTTTAAAAGCATATAGATGGAACTTCCAGTTGAATTTTGATATTTTAATATAAAATTTTACACTTAGATTTGTACACATCTTATGCTACTTGTGAAATTTTTGAATTAGATACCATGGGTTTACATAATTTTTGACAAAATTTGTGAAGCCTAGTTTAAGGACAAATTTTCAATCTGAATTTCATAATTTAATTTTGGGCACCATTTGAACTGTGATAAAATATAATAACCTATCTTAAAACAATTTAATGTACTACAAATATGGGTACTAGCTTATTATCCTAATGACAACAAAAAATTCAAAACAGCTCAATCTGCCTTGTAGGTTTAGTTCAACTCGGATCTGTATCGGGATCTTCCCATTGAATGCCTCGGCTGCACATAGGACTAGGCAGCCATCTCAATAAAACGTTTCAACTAACTAAGAGTATTCGTTTGGCAAAATTTTAGTTTCTCCCATTGTCGACAGGATAATACATAAGTACCTAAATACCTAACATTGTTTGCTAGACTGAGGTAATTAAAATTCACTTCTTGCTGAAAATTCATCATTTGAAAAAGGTGTATGCCATAATAACAAAATCCCCTAGAAAAAGCAATTTAATTTTTTAATTGCATTGTTTCCGTTTTTTAACTCCCACTCATCTAGTGTTTAACATGGGTTCTAAAATTATGGTGCTATGTTCTATAATAGAAAGCATGAGGTCAAGTGTTTTCAAGGCAAAAACTGAATTATAAGTATTTTTTTTTAAACAATTATTTGATCTATGATTTTAAATGAAGGAAATAAAGAAGGAATCTTGTTTATCTGAAGCCAAGTTTTCAAGTGTGGCTTCTTTTTTTTTTTTTTTTTTTTTTTTTTTAAATAAAAATATAATTTGCAAACTCTCTAAAAATAAGAAAAATATTTAAAATAATGGTTGGTGCTAAAATAATACGGTCAATTGTAAAAATATTTTTAAGTAATGTTTAATAAATTGTTTTTTATTTTTAGGTAAATTCAGAAGAAAAAGGTTATGTTCCTGAAACTGCCTTAAATTTCCGAAAAAAGTATTTTGAAGCAAATAAGAGAAGAATGACATGACTGTAGATCTTGTGTTTTAGTTTGTACATTTTAATAATTTTTTACAATTGTATCTTCAGACTAATTTTTTAATAAATAAATTTGAAATGCTAAATTTTGAACTATATAAAACATATATATACTACTGATTTACAAAAAAAAAAAGTCACTATAGGACTCAAATTAATGTTTGACTTCAATTATAGAAAATTGGACATATCTTCAAAACAGGTATTTTGCTAAGAATTTCAATGGATATAAATAAAAACATCCATTTTATAAAACAATTTATTATACAAAAATAATCAGTTTCGTAAAATATGAACATAGTTTAGTTGAAATATTAAAATACAACGAATTTTTAACACAATATGATTTCCATTTTCAAACTTCCAATTTATCAAAAGACTAGATAATCAATATATACAGATAAAATAAATAAGATAGTTCTTATTAGGAAATTCATATTGAATAAAATAAAAAATTATTCAATAGTATACAAAAAAAAATACTGCCTCACTTGGATCCTGGTTTTAAACTTGAAAATAACTTGGTGCCCCTCAATTGGACACACAGAGACTGCATAAATCGATGAATATGGGTGTCTCTATCAGTCTTCTTGCTTTCAAATATGACAACTAATGTTAGTCTAGATTCAATGTTAGACATGAAGTATGTGGCATTCATTCTCTAAAATAAAGGAAATAATATTTCATAAAATTACTAAGAGAAATATTTATGAATAAAATAATTCTAAAAACATAGTGGAACCTGGAAATTAGGGATTTCCCAGTGCATTTTGTAATTCTGGAAATGTGACGAGAATTTTTTAAAACACGGAAATTGCTAAAACTGCAGTCTCATTATTTTAACCTTTTTGCATACTGATATATTTACAGAGTGGCCACAAAATTCAGGAAAAAAAGTTCCCCGATTTCCCTGACAGATTTCTAAAAAATTCCCTGATTTTAGGGCAAACTTTTTTTTCAAATTTCCATAATTTTCTTAGGTTTTCCAGATGTCTAGACACTCTGATCAAATAGAACATGTATGCAAAAGAGATAATATACAATTTTTAAAAAAATAGTTTTGCTGGTAACGAAAAGTTTAAGTTATTCCATAACATTAAACTTCTAATGGCTCACCACTACAAATCTCCATGTAAATAGTGCCAAAATATGGATGAACGTGCATTAAACAATACAAAATTTCCCTGATTTTCATGAAATTTTAAATAGTTCCCTGATTTTTTCTAGAATCAGAAAGCTCCCTGGCATTTCTCTGATTTCCCAGTTCTGTGGCCACTCTGTGTTTATTTCTGGAAAATTAACTAGACTGTAAAATTAGAGAACTTTGCTTTTGTTATAAAAAAAAATTAGCATTTCTATTTAGTTATGTTAAAAATTAGTAGAATTCAATATCAAGAGGAGAATCTCAAATAGAACAAATAAAATTAAGTAGATAAAATATTTTATCTTTTCCTCTCAAAATGATTATCCTATCTCGAATGTATTGTATTTAAACTAAGCCTCCTTAAATATTTGAACAAGTTCACTTTCACAGATATTACTAAGGAATAATATAATAACAGTTTTAATGAATTAATAAGTAAACCATTTTTATAATTTATTTGCAATACTTGTAGCCAGTACAATTGTCAATTACCAAGTAGACTTCTTATAAAAAAAAAAAAATTCTTTTTTAAGTGATACTATGTATAGATTGCAATGGATACTTACAGGATCATAAATTGAAATAGCTGTATCAGTATTTCTTATTTCTTGTTCTTTATTATTCATGATCATAACTACACTAGGCCAGTGGGATGAATGTTTCTCCTGAGTAAAACAGTTCTGGAAACAAAAATATCTTTCACATATTTAAAGAATTTTTCACATTTTTAAAAAAAAATTAACAAATTAAACTCATGTCAAAATTTACTCATGTCATACTCTAGATTTTAAAACTACTCAAATTTGCTGGGGAAAAATACCATCAATATATAATATGAGAAGTATTGTTTAAGTAAAATTATTTATTTTAATTCAATTTGTTAAAATTGCTGAAGTATGCCTCAACTTCAAAATTTGTCTGTTGTTACACAAATAAAGAAAATTAGCTTACATAATCTAGAATAGATACAGTTCAGATTTAAATGAAAGCAACTCCTTTTTTTCTGCCTTTGTAGCAAAAAAAATTCACTTGGTTCAGTAAGACATTGTCTTTTTCAGAGAACTAATAATGGACTAAGTAGATGGTTCAACTTTAATTCCACTAATAAAATATAATTTATTCTCATATACAACAGAGGATTACAGTTACAAAACTTCAAAAAACCAATTTCTGGGAATTTTCTCTAATGAACGTGATTTGCTTTAATTCTAAACATTCCCAAAATAGTTAACTGTTTAAGTTAGTAGTCTTAATTAACATGAAACTGAAATGTGTTCTACTTCGTAGGTAAATATAAATTTCAAGTAATAGGATTCATTGCCGTTTTAATTATGTTGTTTCTCATATGCTCAATTCTCCCCTTCATCAATTTGACACATAGAAAGATGTTCAATCACACTTTTAAGAGACGGGTGTTTTTTTTTATAACATAACCAGGCAAATGAGTTCCTCAAATAACTTCAGATACATGGGTCATTTCTGTAAAATGCACAAAAGCTTGTTACAACAATTTTTTTCACCATTAGATAAGTTGTATAGTTCTGCTAACCAAGGAATATATTTAAATGCAATCAAAATGCCTCAAAACAAGTAATAATTTTTTTTAAATATATATAGACTTTTTTTTTTGTACTGCAAAAATATGATGCAACCTCAAGGTTGCTTGCTTTATGTGTATTTTAATTTCACTTTGTATTTTCTTGATGTTTATATATCTATAAGGTATGTTAAGTAATGTTATGCCTGAGTATAAAGCTTATACGAGTAGTAATTTCATTACAATTAATGTACTACCTCTTGGCGCAAGACTGATGCATTATGTCCATGGATAGTAGTTTTTAGTTGTTTAACAGCCCACCAAGTGACACACAAGTCAACTATGATATTGAAAAGGAAGTCTAATGTAACCATTTTGGTTTCAATACATATTGTATGTTCTATTTTTCAATACGAGAATCATATTTTATTATTTACATGTGAAATAGGTGCAACTATAAAAGTCATACAGTCATGTCTGTGGTCAATTTAGTTAAGAATAATTAAATATTTATTATTATTTACTTATTTGATCATATTAGTTGTACAGATATCAATTTAGTAATCCTCTTATGAACCCAAAAAGTTTCATTCGGACCTCAACAATAACAAGGAAATCGTCATATTCGTGGGCATCAATCCATGGAAAAACTATGGACAAACTCTATACATTATCAGACAGTCTCTGCAATGTCATAATTGGATTGTAATTGATAAGTTCAACGGGAAAAAAATTTCTTAGCATTTAATGTTTAAATAATTTTTTTCTCTCCTACTACTGAAATAGTGTGTTCTGTGGAGAATGATCCACATGTGATTTTCTGTTAAAATTAAATAGTTCCTTGCTCAAATAGAAAATAAATTTTTCAAGCTTTTTCAATTCAAACTTTGTTTTATTTATTAATACGTATTTTTGAACTTATACAAAGTAAAGTTCTTACCATTTAAACAATTAACTATGTTTTTCAATAAAAGAAAATGAAAACTAACTATATATAGATATTAAAACTACTACGAATACTAATTTATAAAGTATTAAGAAAACTATTTAATTATTAATACCACTAAGTAACTATTTTTAAGAATACTAGGTAACTATTTTTAAGAATACTAAGTAACTATTTTTAAGAATACTAATTAACTATTTATTAAGAACACTACTAAGAATTAAAAATTTAAGGCTTAATACATTAGTGAAATATGATTTTGCAATACTTCTACTCAAGGAAAAATTATCAGAATGTAAAAGTAAAAACTATATATAATTTTTTAAAAATTTCTTTCCATTCTTAAAAAATAGTTTAAATTATAATGAAATACTCCTAATCGTTAATCAATACTTATTAGCTGTGCTATGAAATTTAAAGTGTTGCACTAAATATATCAAGTATTTCTAATAATTGAAATAATTCATCCTAATCCCGACAGACTTAAAAACAAAGTTAATAAAACTATCAGAAATAAATTTTTAAAAAAACTCACAGGTGGATATGATACTATAGGTGGAAAAGAATCCAGTCCTTTTGGTGCTTCACAATTTTTGTTAGGATAATTGTATCCATGGCCAGTGTAATCCTCTAAACCATTTGTATCAAGGACTATGGCAACACAAGCAACATCATATCTCTTTTGAAAGGAAGTAATCCTGTAAACATCCCAATAATAAGTTTTTTTACCAATGCATTAGTATAATAGTGAAACTATGTAAAGAGGCTTACTTAGAGAAATAATCAAAAGAAGCTTTAGAACAGAAATTTTTCATTTCTGTTGAAGTTGTTTGTTTACTCAAAATGTCATGGAAGTAAAGGGTAAACTAAAAAGAAATAAAATAAAAGTGTTAATTATTTCCATAATATATTTAATATTAAAAAAAACAATTATGTTGAAGCATGACATCATACATAATTTTTATAAACAACTTGTAAAACAACTAAACAGTTTAGAACTCTGAAATAACAATATTTTCAACATAAAATTAGTTTTTTGCTAAATACAGTAATTAATAGTATTTATTGATGATTATCATGATTTTGTTAATCAAGCTAAGAACAACCAATATTTCTGTTACTCTTTTCAAACAATACATTTAACAACTTACAATTCATAAAACAGTGTTAATTGATGGTTAGTATATTCCATTAATTTTCCAAATTTATACTGCTCTCTATAATAGCAATTTAGTGCTAACAATACATGTTGGAGTTGATCATAAAATGCAAGTGTTAAAATTTTTAAATTAAAAGTATAATCATTAGAGCAATTTCAGTATTGAAAACATTGAAAAAATATCTCGCATTTTTACATAAAATGTATTTTTTAAATAAAGTTATTCAATGCAATGAGGATTTTAATAAATGAACATTTTACTTTAGAAACAAGAGCTGATTTTAGAGTGCGCAGCCAGTTAAATAAGCCAGGAGCAGGGGGTGGTCGATATATACTAGTGGAGGACTTTTTCATCTGAAAAAAGGGAAGAAGTATTATTATTTGGCACAGTTTAAAAAGTTTTAACAGTTTAAAAAGTTTTAACAGTTTAAGAGTTTTTAACAGTTTAAAAAAAATATCAATTATACATTTTAAAAAGTTAGTTCTATGTGGTATCCTACATAATGAATGCATTTAAAAAATATTTCCCAGACACAGAAGAAAAGTGTATAAAAACATCAGACATTTATATAATGTATTTCCCTGATGTTTTATTTATGTGCATAAATTCACTCATTACAATATTTAATAGATTTTAAATAAAAGCTATTTAATAAACTAATCAAAAGTAAACTAGAGATAATTATCAAAGTTGAAAAATTCAACACCTTTTTTGGGTAAAAATATTATGCAAAAATTTCTAATTTGCTTCAAGTTTATCATTTAAGAATTTACCTTTTCTTATAGTACTAAAGGTAGGATAAATTAAGTAGGTAAGGTTAATAAAAAAGAGCAACCTCTTTAGGGATAGAAATCCATGCTCCTAACTTTGAATGAACATCATGTAAGCACAGCAGAGAAGGGAGAAATCTCCAATTTTGCATATGAACTTCAGCTTCAAGTAGTTTCACCAAAATTTCACATTCAAAGCTAAAGAAACACAACATAGGTAAATCAGACTTGTAACAATACATAGGGTATCTTTTAAACCCCTAATACTGTAAGAAAGAAAATGATGCTCTCCTCATGACAGTTGTTCAACATTTATTAACGGAACCCCTAATTCAGCCTGATATTATTGAATATTCTGAAATCATAACCTTGAATTTTATGTATGACATATATCAAATTAAAAATCAATCCAAATAGTGGATTCATAGTGTGTCCCCAAAAAAGATGTCTTGATGGGTAAAAAATTTCAATAACAAGTTTGTCAAACATTAAATGGATTCGAACATTAAATGGTCGAAACTGGTATAAAGTGACTTAAAAACACTAGAAGGAAAGAACACACTGTACTTTTAAGATTCAGAATAACAAAGAGCTTAAATGTTGTTCCTCATTTTTCATTTTATGAAAATAAAACTTTGCAGCATACAAATTCAACAACTCTTTAATGTTAATCTCAAGTGGAAAAATCTTTTAAATGAAAAAATGGCATTAATGCCTCGTAAACTATTTAATGATTCAAGAAAGAAAAAAATTGTAGGTTAAAATTTAATCATTGGTTAATAGAATAGAAATTAGTTTTGATGAAGCGATATGTCTTCATACTTTTATTTCTATACAACATGAATTTTTATAGTATATTCAAGTAGAAAATATATCAATGGTAATTTGTTGACAGTATACAGCTTTATCTGACATACCAGTTATAATGAACTCCTGATCAACATTCATATTTTTCCTTTTTTCAATGCACTTTAAACAAATACCTGCTTCTAAAAAAAAATAATTTCAAATGCTACATAAAAAAATTAAAGCTCAACAAACAGCTGTTTTTCTAGATGGTTTTTAAACATTAATTTCACTTAAAATATTATTATCATCCTCTAAATGGAGTAAATTACTTCATAAAATTCCTGAAGAAATTCACTTACCTGAAAGATGATTTTATAGGTGAGAGCATAGGATGATGAAACAACTTTAAATTTGTTTTCACAATGTCAGAAATTATATTCAATAGTTGATCGAACTTCATAAATCGTGCAGAACTCATAGCATACATCTTTTCGTAGCTATGTAAGTATTAAGAAAAAGTAAATTAGAAGTACCTATTAACACAAAGTAAAACTTATAAAATCCAATAAGCTTGTTAAATCATCAAGAGAAATACATTTTTTTTTCAATAAAAACAAATAACTTAATTAATGATTGATTATTTAAAAAACACTTCAACATACAATTTCCAAAGTAACGAAGCAATTGTCAGAGTTAATCCAAATCTCTGAAGATAGATTTTAACCATGTTCATTATAGTGGAAGGTACATGTTGGTGCTTTTCATGATTATAGAAATTGCAAGTAGCCTTAGCTTTTTAAAACTGGCACCAGGAATCCTCACCTGATGGGCACAATCCATACTGAGGATTGTTGTTTGTCGAAAACAAATAAAATATAAGTTGCCTAAACAGCTTTATTCATGGCTTGCAAAGTGTTAGTATTATGTCGAATTACGAGACCATAATCCTCTGAATTTGACCAACTAATAAATCAGTTTCGACCAACTAAACTTTTTCTGTCACTCAACTTTAGTCCATGAGTTTTGGATCCGAGAGCCAATAGTCGAGTGCCCATTCGCTTTTGAATATGCCCGATACACTCCAACTTTTCAATTAGATTGTTTTTGCAGGGATCCACCTCGAGCACAGACATGTATCTTTTGAAATCCCTATCATGCAAATATCATGAGTAACGAAGATTGTATTGATCTTGTGATCACTGAAAAATAGCTGCAACACCGTTTATTTTCATCTCACCACTTGTTCCAGCATAATTCGTAGTACAAAAACGTGCATATTGGCCACAAGTTTATCTTGACATTTACATTGTTGAGACATGACCTCTCTGTCAATGACTTTCGCTGTATAAACATTTCTAGCTGTTACTACACCATTTAGTGAGTGATATCCCCACTTTGCTATGCTCCATCAAGGGCCACAACAATGCCTCGATTGCCCACAATCGTTGCAGCCTCTTCAGCAGCACTTTTCATCAAATCTTTACAAATTGCTTTTCTTGAATTCAACAACTTTTCAGTACATGTACAAAACTTCTTAGTTATAGGTGGCAAGTTAATTATCCCGCAAAAAACTTGACCAAATGCATGTCTCATTCCATAAACTTCTATTTGATTTGAGGAATGAAAACCATGTTTTTCTAAGCATGACTTACATGAAAGTTCCATCTTATGTTAAACCGACCAATCGATATAGTGGTTAGCGTGCTAGCTTCTAGACTGCGAGGTTGCGAGTTCGAGTCCCGTGTTAGGCATGGGTGTTTGTAAATGTATGTTGGCTTGTCTAATGACGAATGTTTAAGCGCATTATAGCCCTTGTGTTGCTGACGGCGCCAGATAATCTGAATACAACCAACCATCTTATGCTAAACACCTCTCTGTCTTCGAGTTTTAAGACATACTGCATGGCCACAATACTTGCACACAACAAAATTTTCCCAAGCTTCATTGGGTAAAAATAATTCCATTACTAAATTTTTTAAATCACTTCGTTTTAAACTATTGTACAAATCGGTATTTACTTTAAGCTTATTCATTGAAGTACAGAATTTGCAATACCATTTGTAGACATCAATATTGCTGGAAATTCCTTTCCATGTTTCTTGGCATCAATGTTTTTTTTTTAAAAACATGATTATTTACAGGCATCGTAATTAAAGTTTCTGTACAACACAAATTTTTACAGATATAAAAATTCTAAATATAATTTAAATTACAGTGATAAATATAATAGAAAGAGCTAGGTAGAAATGCTACACTCAAAATTCAAAACACGCTGGAAAATAAAATCTTTGTGCCGAGTTGAGATCTTCTCTAGGTCTAAATAAATATGTACAAATATAAAAAGATAGACAAAATGATGCTGATGTAGTTTGCTAAGCCAGTGAAAGACATATTAGAAAGACAGCTTGAAATCGAAACTAAGGGCGATGCAGGGCAAGCTGTCTGTTTGGGTATATCAGTAGACAGGTAAGGAAGGAGTATGGTTTACTTCAAAACCTTATACTATTAATAATACTTCTAAATAAGGTATTGTAACAAAAAAGGCATCATTTTGAAGAGAAAAATTTAAATTTTGATAAACAAAACTCAAAATTAATATTTGGGAACATTTTAAGGTGCCGGATCTTCTTTTAAAAGTTTTCCAAATTTATCAATTTACTTGATTTGATTTTTGAAGCTTTTTAACATCAATAATCTTTAATTCATGATGTACAAAATTTAAATGATTTCTAAATTATGTGTTTGTATAAACTTTTAATAAAAGAGTTTACTTTATCATAAAATTAAACACATTACTAAATTTAAGAAAACTAACCATGGTTGTGATGCCCCGGGAGAGAAGACATCAGATTCATAATTGTTGGATTGCTAGTTCAAGTTCAGACCATTTCAACCAAAGATTATTTCATATTGATTGTTAAACCAACCAAGTTTGGATTTTCACATGGATAGGTGCCAACTGAAGTGTCTCATTATTTTTACATTGATAATGCCTCATCCAATTATTAGTTTTACACCTGTGACTAAGTTTAATTGACTGGGTTACAAAGAAAAATAAGCAAAAATATAGAAATTTAAAAACTAATACACACAAAAGTTAACTTATAAAAACATGAATATAACATGCAGTACTTTTCATGGTGAAAATCAGCAAAAGAAATAGAAATTCTTTAAAATGTATGCTGCCCACAAACAAAATGGCTACCAAACACAGCCATAGTGTATCCATAAACACTTTAAAAAAAAAATAATTAAAGTTTAAAAATAACCAATATTTAAATCGAAAACAAAATGTAGGATATTCCAAAAGGATACAATTCCATTGTCCTAAGACGTGCCCTAACATAGCTCAGCAACTGCCCACACAGGTGGCTAGCCAAGTTCTCCAAAATATCTTCGCCAAGAAAGGATGGAAGATGGGTACTTCCACGAACCGAACTCGCTGCACTGATGGAGCTTGAGGCAGAACCAGAAGCTTCACTACAGGCACTAATAGGAGATGGAGAGGGCAAGTTTGAAGGCGATGGAGTTCTGCAGGAAGAAGTTGGTGACATTGTTGGTGTAGAAACGGGTGTGATGTAGTGCTTATCTTCCAGGCGTTGATATTCGTTCAAAAGAGCTTCGTACATTGATTTCAGTGAACTCTAAGTCAATTGGAAAAGGAAAGTGGCGTTTTAATAGTCTTCAAAAGTGTATTTTGCTTTATTAATTACTAGCTGTGTGGCCCCACTCTGCTGGGGACCCGTTGAAAGACATTGAAGTTTACATAAAGAAAAAGTGGAACAGATGAAGTAAAGGCCATTTGGCGATTTTTTTCATTTAACAATCAGAAAAATCGCAAAAATCAAAAACATGGTAACTAAAAGAAAACTAAAACATAAATAATAATAAAATTAAGTTAAAAGATAAATATTAAGGGTACTCATAGATTAGACCGTTACCAGTTGGCGCCAAGCTTAAATGTTTACCTATATAAATGGCATGTAAATGTATCACTAATTCTAAATATAGAAATTATAAATTATTTGAAAGTTGTTAGTTTGGATTACTTAGGGCTCCTTTTTGGCAATTTTTATCTGGTACCCGGCTAACGGATTTGTACCAACTTAAGTTAAAATATAAATAATAATAAAATTAGAATACTATAACTGAAAATAAAAAACGGCGAGAGAAACCGCATTTATTTGTAAAAAAGCAACAACAAAATCGCACCAAAGAAATGTCTTATAGTATATCTGAACCAAAAAAAAATTGTATTCTTCAAAATTTTTTGTATGCAGAGAAAATAGTAGTCTCATGACCGGTCCCTTACCAATTTCATAATTACAAACAAAATAAATCATCAAAGAAATAAAATTGCAAATGAAATACTAAGTTTCTGTAAATTGTAAGATAGCCTGGTGTAAATAATAAAACATATAATAGAGTGGTTCGAAAAAAAATATATATATTTTTTAAACGCATTAGGTGAAAAAAGTTGATACAAATCTTGATAAGAAAAACTGTAAAAAAATTTTGCAAAAAAAATATCTTCTGATGCGCATTCACATCCAAGTTAGGAGAAAATACAAAAAATACAAAAATTTCTTAATTTCTAAACGGTATATATTTGAAAGGCAATAGTTTGCAATGAGTAGTGAAAGGGTGATATAACACACGAAAACACTATTCTATACATTTTTAAAACCATATATTAAAAATTAAAAATATTCAAAAATACATTTTTTTGTTAAAAAAATGATTTTTCTACAAAATGAATTCCAACGTTATTTTTTTCACATTTTTGTTAAAAATATGTTATTTACTTCAAGCATTCACCTCAGAGTTTTGAATGAATACAAAAAATACCTCATTTCCATCATTTTGTAGAATACACTGATCACTAAATTATTGACGTACATTAGTTTGTATTGTATAGAATTGAAAGCGAAATATATAGAACTTGGGGGAAAAAATCAAATTAGTAATTATACAATACTAATCGTTTGCGCAGAGAGCTCTACACATGTGCTATGCAATTGTGACTACTACTCTGCCCAAAGATTTGAACATCTAGGATACCATTGTATCGACCCCTGGGAATTGTCAAATGTTCCAATCAGGTCTATACTGAAATTTATTTCAGCAACCGGTCTTCTTTAGATCATTAGGGGGTTTCAGTACAATAGACTTAAGTCGCGGTGCTGGTACTCGATTGAGTCACCCCCATTCACAAGTCATAATCGTTTGCGCATAGCCTCTGAAACATTGATAAAAACTGTGTTTTGGCGGGTTTTCAATCTGGGTAGCCTTTCTTGTGGTGCCTTCTCTGCCTTTGAAGCTCATAAACTTACTTGCTTATTCATTGGATCATAGCACACATGGCTGTGATTGGGACTGTCATTAATACTGGCTGGAAATAATCTGACAGATCAAATTACACGTTGGGAGACCACTACATTGAGATATATGCCTCCTATACTCCAATGAACAACCATTCAGACGCATATTTAAACACGTAGATAGTAAAACAACAGGACCATTTAAAGATTCATAGATCAAAAATTAAAGAACTGTGAAAAATTTCCCTCAATTGATTTTTTATGTGTTGAATGTTCAATTCCTCAAGCTGAGATGAAAGTACTGAGCACAGATCAGTTATATCTGGATATTTTTGCATCGATTAAATCAGGCCAATGACTTGGCTGCTTGCAAACCCAATCCCCTTTCACACTCCAGATGGCTAACAACAGAAAGCAGAGTACTTAAAAGTATATGCGAGTGAATGTAAACCATTGGATGAACTCAAGCAAGTGGTATTCTTTATTTTAAATTGTTACATGCCACACTGATTTCGAATTTAAAAAAAAAGTTAATTTTCTGAAGGACCTAAGAACATATATGAGGCAATTCGATTGTCTCGATACCTCCCTGAATATTTACTGGAAGTTTCAAACTCAGTTACTGACGAAATGCTTCCTTCCATCACCCAAAAAATTTGATTTCAGTAATGATTTTGTACGAAAGGAGAGATGCAAGAGAACTTAGGCGTCGGTTTCTGAAATCTCGAAAACTTTCCTAGAGAAAGACAATCAGGCATTTCAAGGCAACCAAACTTAACTTTATAGCAACTAATTATGCAGATATAATTAATTGAAATGCTTGTAATAGGACTCCTCCTTTGTTAAGAGTTACAAACGAATATTAGTTAGTAAAGACTGGCGCATCCGAGGTAGCACAGCTGTATTGGAGGAAACAGGGGAAGACTGGAAAATTGGCTAGTTTGGCCATGCATAGTTCCAAAATACACGATATTATAGTAAACAAACAAGTCAAAACTACCACATAGTTTTGATTCTCATAAATACAATACCACAAGTTTAAAACTGTGCATCGGCGTATCAAAACCACCACATAGTTTGTATTCTCATAAATACAATACCACAAGTTTAAAACTGTGCATCGGCGTATCAAAACCACCACATAGTTTGTATTCTCATAAATACAATACCACAAGTTTAAAACTGTGCATCGGCGTATCAAAACCTCTTCTATATTTTATCCAGAATCAGGCAAGATTGGCTAATATTGTTTCTAACAACCGATTCACAACGTTTCACATCAGGATTGGCCTGTCTGGCGAAATTGGTCAGCGTTTCTGTGTTACTAGGGACCACTGAAAACAAACTTTAACTCATTTCCTTGTCACTCACAAGTTGTGAAACGCTTATGCAAGACAAAAAGTGGGTTGGCGCTGACGCCAAAGACGTTAGGACAATACTTTTTTTAAAAAAAGATTCATAATGCCAGACTTTCCTACAAAAGTTTCCTTCAAATTGCTTGACTGAGATAGAAAACTCGAGAAAAAAATTAATAATTAATTTTTTTTTTCAAACGTAATGTTTAAAAAAAAAGTGTAAGAAATAACATTAGTACCCATTTTACAAAAAAATCATTATTTCTTACAAAAAAATTTTACTTTTGAGTATTTTTAATTATTATTATATGTTTTAAAAATGCACAAAATAGTGTTTTGCTGTGTTATACCACCCTTTCACTACACATTGCAAACTATTGCCTTTCAAATATATAACATTTAGAAATTTAAAAAAATTTAGGAAATATAGTTATTTTTTGTATTTTCTCCAAACTTTGAGGTAAATGAGCAACCAGAAGATACTATTTTTTTTATTTTTTTTTTTTTACAGTTTTCCTTATCATGATGTGTATCAACCTTTTTCACCTCATGCATTTCAAAAATAATTTTTTTTTTTTTCGAACCACCCTAATGTATAATACAAAAAATGTATTCAAATCTAGATTAAATAATATGGAACTTAGATACACAGTTCTAAAAATAAAAAACAATCAAAAGAAGGGATTTTGATATTCTGGGTAAAAAAAAAATATTTACCTGGAAATAAAAAGAAAAATTAACAAATGTCATAATGATTTGAAAGTTTTTGGTGAAATTCAATACTTTTAGCCGTTATGTTCACACTCAGATTATTAGGTAGCATTATGCGAAAACCGTGCATGTGCAGAGCATCAATTTACAGTAAATATTTCGAAAATTATAATAATATTTTAACCGCTTATAAAACAGACGATTGTACACATAAAAATAATCAGAAAAATAAGGGGGACCTTTAAAAATAATTCTTTCTGAAAAATAATAAATTTTTCTGTTGTAATAAAAAAATATTGTTGCCATTTCAAGAAAACTTTTTTCATGTCACTAAATTTTAATAAAGGCAACTTTTAATCAAATTTAAAAGTTGTTCTCTATAATCTACATGTACTAAAACTTCTATGTACCAAATTTCATACTTCTATGCGCAAAACCTTAGATTCGTATAAGGTTTAGATGTACAGACAACTCAGTTTTATATAGAGATTGGTTCAATAAAGTATATTCAATCTGATGATATTACTACAGTAACTTGAATGCACATAATAAGAGAGGTAAAGTTTCATCTTTTTCAAATGATGAAATGAGTTTTATTACTCTCCAGTAAAATTTCCTTTTTTGAACATTTTCCAATTTTGATACTAAGCAATTTATTCGTAAAATTAACCGTCAATATTTTGTTACAGACAATGAATTATAGTAAGAATAAGTAAAAATAGAGAAGTAATTTTGAAAAAATTCATAACTGCTATGCAAAGCAGACTTAAAAATTAATAACAAATATAAAAAATAACTTTATACTTGCAGATTTTTAATTAAAAAAAAAATTATTCTCGGCATATTTATTGAAAATAAGAAGGAAAAAAAAAAAAGATAATTATTATTCCTGCTGATTAATCATATAGTAATTGCAATATTTTATTTACAATGAAAGGAAACATGCAATAAGCATTAATACTTTAAAATTATTTTCACACACTTTTAGTAAATAAGTAATTTAATAGGCATTTAAAGATACTACAGCTTACATAAATTAACAAAAATTCTTACATCCTTTCTCAGAAACCCCTTTGGTCCCAAAAACACAAAATTTGAGTAATTTTTTTCTGCAGTAGCTAATGAAGCAAATGCTGACAATGCTGAACTAAAAAAAGGAGCTACTGTATGGTTTTTAACAGCCAGGTCTCGTTCTTTTTCCTAAAATATAAATGAGTATATAAATTCCATTTAATAGTTTTAAATAATATACTTAAACAGCAATACGAAAAGAATCAGATGCCTAATAGGTACCAGGTAAGGTATAGTGTTGCAACAAATTTTTAAAAGCCAAACTATTAGCCAATGTGTGAAATTTTTATCACAGAAAATATCAAATAATTGTGGATGAGGGAACATAACATTTACCCAAGAGGAATATCTTTATTTCTTTGCAAATAAGAAATATTTTGTATTTGTTTTTGTCATGAGTTACTTAAATATTAACACAAAAAATTTCATTTTTGTCCAGGAGATTATAAAACGAAAAGTCAAACTTGTGATTTTAATACATAATTTTTTTTATAAGAATCAATGTACAGAAGTTTAATATTTTTTCATTAATTTTCTTTAAAGGAATTTGTATGTTGTTTCATTGGATTGTCGATATGATTCTTAGGCGCTGACTTGTGTATCACTTTTTATAATTTGGGCAAATAGAAATAACAGTACTTTCCCAAATGATTATTTATAACAGCCCAAGAGGATTTATTTAACTTGGAAACCGAATTCCAAAAAATTATAGCTTGATTGGTCTATGATATTATACAAATTAGTCACAATACCAACAAAAATGTATTAAATTTGATTTGTTGGTATACTAAGCATGGAACCTTATTCATTTTAAGTTTTCAGGAACAATTTTAGAACATTTATAATTAAAATGGTTTATTTATTATTTTATATCCCACCAAAGTGCTCCCACCTTACCGTCACACTATCTAACACCACCATGTACCTTGATCTGGCATTTGAGGTTGAAAAAAATGTGAATGTTGCCAAAAATGCATAGCATAGCTTTAAAAAAAAGTAGCAATTTCTATACTACAGGATTCTGGATTGGCTAATTGAAAGGGGTGGGAAACAAATCCCCCAAAATCTGAAGTGGATAAGCAAGTAAAATAACATAAAAAATGTCAAAAATAGGATGACCAATACCAAAAATCCTTCCTTGTCTAAAGCTTATGTATCTGAACATACTGAAACATTTAGGAATGATAATAAAATTTTTGTCACTTGAAATGTCCTTCAAATGTAAATTTTTTTAGTTTCTTTTCTGTCTAATTATTAGAAAATTTCTAATTATATAGCACTTAAATACACAGCAAATGTGCAATGAGACAAACTATTTTCTAGAAAAATATAGATCATCTACAATTTCTTTACTCACATATTCTCACAAGGCTAAAACAAGATCTAACATCATAAACTGAAAAATTTAATATTTTATAATTTCAGAACAAAAAAGTCAAATAAATATAATTGTGTCTCACCAAATATTCCTTTGCCTTGTCAAAAGCAAAATTGCCAAGTAAGTTAAAAAAGTTATCCAATATTGCTTGCTGCTTACTGATGACATCTTCTGCATTTTCCGACATTGTACACCTACAAAAAATAAAATAAAAATGTAGTACAGTTAAACCCCATTAATGCGAAATTGAAGGAACTGTTGAAATTTTTCCTGATAACCGAATTCGTGTTAATTGTCTAAAAACTTTTTGATATATTTAATGCAGATTTACACTACTTGCTATATGTGTATTTAACTGCTGTTTTATAGAACATTTACATTGCAAGGCTTATATTTAGTGCAATAGTTTAACGAGATATACATTAGGGAAAAAAGTCAATGTACTTACTAGTAATTTATTATTTAAAGAAGTCTGTTATTGATTTTCATTTTAAATTTTTGATAAAACTTTTTTTTAAAAGTGTTTACCTCTTCCAAATCATTAAAAGCATATTAAAGCAGTTCTGCAGCATTAGGAAACATTGCAAGGTTTTATCGAAAAAAAAAGTGGCTTAAAGAGCATTTTTTTTTTTTTTTTCTTTTTTTTTTTTTAAAGCGGGATTTTATTATATGAGATTTTGTGTTAAACGAAAATTAACATGAAGTTAAGATTCATCATATGGAGAAGTTCTTTTACTTTGACATAACTTCGAGCGTGCAGTGGCCTATTTTCAACATAACAGGATTCTGTCATCGAATAAAAAAACATCAATGGCCTCAATGCGGTACTTTATTTAAAAACAGATAAACAAAGGTGATGCCATGAGAAAGTATATCAGACCATCAGAAATGACATACATGGTTTAAAGGATCCAAACTTTCATTTGTAACTGCACTGTGCTTCAGTTGCAGCTGTACCAGAGAGTTAACATAAATTGAATATGAAAAGGAGCAGTCGTATTTGGCTGACAAAACAGTTATTGATTAGAATAGCTACATAAAGGAAGTGAATACACATAGCCTGCAGCAGAGACCTTTTGAAAAAAAATAGACCAAGACAAAATTGTGGAAACAGATGAAAGTTCATTTCCGAAGTGGAAAAACCAAGTTGAAATACTTGCAGAGTAATGGATATTTGGACAATTATCATGCAAAGGAAGGAATGAAATTTATATTTTGATAGTTTTAAATCGAACAACTGCAATTCTCGCGAGAGAAAACATCGAAGATGAATCTAGAATTTGTTTTGATTCGTAAAAAGCTTAAAGAGATTTTTAACATTTTAAAGTGAATAACCACTGCAATTTTGTTTTTTTCACAACTGGCAAGCATAAAAAAAATATTGAAATACAAGGACAAATGAGTGGTGTAATAGAAAACCCTGCAGAACCCCTAATAAACATCCAAATTTATATTTTGGCAATTTCATATAACATCAATTTAACAAGAACAATGGTTACTTGTTTCAATATTATAGGCTGTTCAGGAATTTTGGCATCAAAAATATTGGCACAAGTTCAGCAGGATTTTAGTCAATACTGGGTACTTGCGTACTATCGCAACCATATTGGTGACTTTGAAAAAAACGCACCAATTCTAAAAAAGGAATAAGCTGACGGGAATATGGAGCACTTCTTTTTTTTTTTTTCCCCTTTTCTCTAACGTCTGGTAAAATGTTATATTTTTGTAAAAATGTAACAGCATCTTTTTGAACTTTTAGTTTTACTTGCTTTACTTGTTTATTTAGCATAATTACCTTTTATTATAATTTATGTTGCAGACTCAGAACAGTGACAGAAGTGACAGATTCCAAAATATTTTAGCTTTGTTAATTTACTGTTTATAAAAGTCTGTTTGTAGTTATAATGACATACATATTTATGCATGAATAGTGCAACGTAAATCACTTCTTTGTGGAGCATACCCTGGTATAATTTAAATTGTATGCATCTTACTTCATTAAATAACTTTTGTCTTTACAAAACCAGAAACTATAATTTCTAACAAGCAAGAGACAATAATATTTGGATTTTATTTTCTACTTTCAAGTACAGAACGAATTCAGCACCAAGGTGATTATCTTCCAACAAATAGCAAATGCCATTTTTTACCAACAACTATTGTTGCTATAAGCAACACTTGGTGCAGAATCTGTACCACAGTTAAAAATCCTATCATGCTGGCAACGAGCAGGGTGCAAGGAAAGAGAAATGATGTTAGCAACTCATGTAGGCAGTTTTAAGTTGGTTTGAAGACTCAATGACTTAATTTTGGGCACAAAAAAGGCTAACAAGGTTGAGACCTTCAGCTTAACATGGATGCCGAACCATAACAAACATCCATGCCTAACCCAGGATTCGAACCCAGCATCTTTGGCAAGCGAGGCATATTATTAACTACACAGCCATCAGATGAGCTAGGGAGTAATAAGAAAACTAGGGGTGTGGAACATAGCACAACTTTAACTTACACTATAATACTGACGTTGATTTGTGTCATTTACCGTTTTAATATTTTCATTATTCATTTAGCAAAAATGGCCAGTCTGGAGATATTCTTTGCCATAATTCCTGTATGCGTCTTAAAAAAAAACTTTCCAAAATGATGATTTTGGAAATATACTTTTCGATAATTCTTATATTATCCTTTCTTATAAGTGAAACTGGTGGAGAGAAGAAAAACGATCCTTGATAAGGTCCTCAAGGAAAGAGAACTCTGTGTTGAAGGCATTCATTTTTCAACTTTGTACGCCATTAAAACATTTTTTCGGGAATTTCGAAGTTGGGGATGTTTAGAACATCTTAAAAGGTATTACCACAGCAATTTTTATCAAAATCTTTAGAGCCGTTTTCGAGCAATCATTGAAAAACATGATTTTTTTCAATGGCACCTACCTATGCGCATGCACGATTTTGACTAAAACCTTAATGGTTGGTCTCATGTTTACCACTAACCAGCACACCAAATTTGAATATTGTAGTTCAATTTGTTCGGGAGTTACACTGACCACGTACACACAGACAGAAATTTTTTCTAGATCACTTTTTTGATATTAATATGTTCCAAAACGTGAAAAAATGCACACAAAATTTTTTTTGACCGAATGCTATACTTTCATTACTCCATATATATATATATATATATGAGTAATTGTAAGTAAAAACTATAAACAGTTTGCTGCTAAAGTTCCAAAAAATAGCCAGTTTCGGGTAAGATTTACTGTACGGTTCAATTTAGTGATTTTATAATGTCAAAAATGGTGTCAAAACATGCAGGCGCCATGCAAAAGGATCTAGGATTTTCCTGGGGGGGGGGGGGGGGGCGCAACACCTGTGCCTTAGCCAGGATGAAATCGAATATTTTAAAAAAGTTTTTAAAAAATATATATATATATATGCAGTGTTCTAGAATGAAATATACTTCAAGATAATCTGTATCCATTGATTGACGACACCCCCCCTCCCCCTTTTACGTCACATTTCTGACTCGCTATCTTAGCGTAAGGTGAAATGCCCAGGTTATACCAAAATTACTTTTCAATTTAAGAAAAACAAAAAAACTCCCCCCTCCCACTCCTCAAAAAACACCCTTCTATGCTAGATATTTTTACAAACTCCTTTGTTTCTTTATACTCATGACAAATAAAACGTTTTTGCAAAGTTTCATGAACGGACCAATTTTTTATTTTTTAAAGTCGAATTTTACCTTTCCTTGGATTTTACATGTGTTTTCGTTTATAAAAAAGAACTGTAACTTTTTTTAGATTAGTTATATCGTTTTGCTTTTTTTCATTCGATTCAGCAAAAAAAAAAAGTACTCTAAAAACATGTGTCACATGCTTAGATTGCTCCAAAATTAATTTTTCAGCCACAAAACCCCCTGACCCCCCCCTTCTTTGCTAGATATTTTTATGGACTCATTTGAATATTCATTTTCATGACAAATATAGAACATTTTTGCCAAGTTTGATCAACGAACCAATTTTTTTGTTTTTCTTATGGTCTTAGGTACTATTTTACCAGCACTAATATATATTGTTGCGTTGTACGGGTTCGAAAGATTTGAAGCCAAAATCAGATCAAAACTTGCAGAAATTTATTCCAAAATAAATCTTCACAGTTCTCTTACAGCTCCAGAACTTCTCGTTCTAGTAGACACAATACAGCTCTTTTCACCTCAATACAGCACAAAACAGCAGTTAAAATCTTGACAACAACTGCTAAATTGCCGCAAAAGACAATGCAACACAGTTCGCTCAGTATATCTAGTCAACTAATTCAGTGACTCAAAATCCAAGAACTCCTCAAGTCAGGAATACAGCTCTCACAATGAACGTTGAGAGACAACTAACTTAGTGATTCAAAATCAACTAACTTCAGTCAACTAACGGACTCAGCTAACAACTAGCTCCGTGACTCAAAAACAGTCAACAACTAAAACCCTACTCACGGCCGTCCTTATATAGGAGAGGGGAACATACGTGAACTTTCCAGAGATAGACATTTGGAGAACTTTCCAGACAGTAGTCGAAAAATCCTATACATGTACATACATGGGATACATGTACCGAAAATGTCGCCAAATGGTCGCCAATTTTGGCGACATTTGGCGATTTCTCGCCAAATTTGGCGACAAAAATTAGTCGCCAAAACCATCGCCAACTTGGCTCTATCTCGCCAATTTGGCGAGATTCCCATTACCATAATGTTAAATGCCCTGACCCTTGAAACTTGCTTCCCAGAGTTACCTTTGTAAAACCCGTTATCAAGCGATAACACCCCTATTGCCGGGAAACAAACCATTGCATTGCCTTATGCGAAATGTACAGAAATTTATCTATTTACAAAATTAGCACTACGAAATATTTACAAATATACAAAAATTCGTAACATTGCCCCCCTCCCAATGACTGCACGTCCCGGGCAGTACAGTTCCCGGAAAGAAGGCTCAAGCTCTGCAATAGCAAACACTCTGTGTTCATAACTAAACTATAAAACTTACTAATTTAAAGACAGAAACATTACTGAATAAATAAATAATTAAATAAACAATAAACGTAAAAATTTATATACACATGTGACCATGGTCTTAATAACTATATACACTTTGTACATAAGGGAGATTACAAACTATGGGGATTACACACTATGGCCATAGAAAGGAGCTAACCTGTCGTAATGAACGACTCTAGGTTTAGAATTTGGTGACTTACGTATTCGGACCACGACATCATTCAGCCGGTTGAGGACTGAGTAAGGACCATCCCAGTGAGACTGAAGTTTGGGAGAGAGTCCTTTCTGTCGTTTCGGGTTCCAGAACCAAACCTTGTCACCTTCGTGGAATTGATGTCCTGTAGCCTTCGTGTCGTATCTGGTCTTCATCTTATCCGTCGCCACGTGGATTTGCTCTCGGGCAAAATTGTGCACATCTTCAAACCGTGCCTGAAGATCCTCGACGTACTCCTCTGGCGATGAAGGTGCATCCAGAGGGCAGCCAAACAACAGATCGCAAGGCAAACGAAGGTTACGACCGAAGAGCATCTGGGATGGGGAATAGCCGGTAGTCTCGTGGACAGCACTGCGATAGGCCAGAAGAAACAAAGGTAACTTCTGATCCCAGTCCTGTTGGTTTCTCGAAACCATCAGTGAGAGGTTATTGAGGATGGTTCTGTTAAACCTCTCCACCATGCCATCCGATTGTGGGTGTAAAGGCGGCGTCTGTGTTTTGTCAATGCCAAGTAGATCACAAAGTCCTTTCATTACAGCAGAGGTAAAATTCCTTCCTTGATCAGAGTGTAACTGAAGAGGCACTCCAAATCTGGAAATCCAGCTCTGAACCATTACCTCTGCAATGGTGGTAGCCTCTTGATCAGGGATAGGAAACGCTTCGGGCCACTTCGTAAAATAATCCATGACAACAAGGATGTATCTGTTGCCGTCAGTAGATCGTGGTAGTGGTCCCAAGATGTCAAACGCAATCCGTTCAAAAGGAGCTCCCACGTTGTAACGTTGCAGTTTTCCTCGACTGCGTTTCTTCGGTCCTTTCCGGGCCGCACAGGCATCACATGATCGGCACCACTTCTCCACGTCAGCTCTCGCCTTACTCCAGTAGAACCGCTCTCGAACTCCTTGTAATCTCTTCATTATTCCATAGTGGCCTCAATTGGACTGCTATGTAGTTCTTTAAGAACGTCTGTGACTCGGGATCTTGGAAGTAATAGTTGCCATCGGGATGTCTTTCCATCATCAGATTCGAACTTCCAGTACAACACTCCGTTGCGAATACGGAGAGAATCCCAGAAGGCACAATATTGCTTTGTAGTAGGACTAAAGATGGAAATGTCCTGCCAAATAGGTGTCGCATTCGAAGACTCCTTTAAATCCTCCTGTCCGGTAGAGATCGCAGCATTATTCTTCTGCATTTCCTCTTGGCCAGAGAAAATCTCTTTCTTCATCTCTTCTTGACCAGAGAAAATCTCCTTCTTCATCTCTTATTGGTCAGAGGAAATCTCTTTCTTCATCTCAACTTGCCCAGAGAAAATCTCTTTCTTAATCTTTTCTTGGCCAGACAAAATCTCTTTCTTCATATTTTCTTGGCTCGCTTTCATTTCTTCACTCGATTTGGATATTCCCTTCTTCATTTCTTCTTGGCTTTTCTTCATTTCTTCTTGGCTCGCTTTCATTTCTAACAGCCATTCGGACATTCCTTTCATCATCTCTTTTTGGCTTTGTATAATTTCTTCTTGCCCTTTGGACATTTTCTTCTCCATTTCTTGCATGAAAGCAAAAAGCTGTTGAAATTTTTCATCTTGCTCCGCCATTGCTCTGGTAATCGGCATCAAATCCCACTTCTGACACCAGTTGTTGCGTTGTACGGGTTCGAAAGATTTGAAGCCAAAATCAGATCAAAACTTGCAGAAATTTATTCCAAAATAAATCTTCACAGTTCTCTTACAGCTCCAGAACTTCTCGTTCTAGTAGACACAATACAGCTCTTTTCACCTCAATACAGCACAAAACAGCAGTTAAAAACTTGACAACAACTGCTAAATCGCCGCAAAAGACAATGCAATACAGTTCGCTCAGTATATCCAGTCAACTAATTCAGTGACTCAAAATCCAAGAACTCCTCAAGTCAGGAATACAGCTCTCACAATGAACGTTGAGAGACAACTAACTCAGTGATTCAAAATTAACTAACTTCAGACAACTAACGGACTCAGCTAACAACTAGCTCCGTGACGACCGTGACTCAAAAACAGTCAGCAACTCAAACCCTACTCACGGCCGTCCTTATATAGGAGAGGTGAACATACGTGAACTTTCCAGAGATAGACATTTGGAGAACTTTCCAGACAGTAGTCGAAAAATCCTATACTTGTACATACATGGGATACATGTACCGAAAATGTCGCCAAATGGTCGCCAAATTTGGCGACTTCTCGTCAAATTTGGTGACAAAAATTAGTCGCCAAAACCATCGCCAACTTGGCTCTATCTCGCCAATTTGGAGAGATTCCCATTACCATAATGTTAAATGCCCGGCCCCTTGAAACTCGCTTCCCAGAGTTACCTCTGTAAAACCCGTTATCAAGCGATAACACCCCTATTGCCGGGAAACAAACCATTGCATTGCCTTGTGCGAAATGTACAGAAATTTATCTATTTACAAAATTAGCACTACGAAATATTTACAAATATACAAAAATTTGTAATAATATATTTGGTGCGATTTTATACATCCATATTTTTTTTTTACTTTCAATTACACGTATGGTATAAAAGTATTGAATTCGATAAAAAAAAAAACGATTTTATTGCATTTCTACACGTTTTGGAACGTGATGAGTTTAAAAAAATGTTTGTGCCTGTTAGTTATCAGCATAACTCCAAAAACGGATTGACCTGCGATGCTCAATTTTTATGCACAGGTTATTGATGGCCATGGGACCTGGCATTACGGTTTTCGTCAAAATTGCACATGTGCATTAAGTAGCTGATATTGAAAAAATTACGTTTTTCAGTGATTACCAAAAAATGGTTTTAACGATTTTGATTAAAATCGCTATAAAAATGCCTTTAAAGGTGTTCTAATCATTCCCACCTCCGTAGAAATGAGATAATGCGAACGCCCATCAACGACTGTTTCTGCTCTGTTGCACTTAAAAGAAAGGATAACGCAGTGTTTATTGAAAAATATATCACAATTTTCACAGTTTGAGCGGCATTTTTTTAGAATAATCGCCAAATTGGGTATTTTTTTAAATAATGAAAACAAAATAGGTAAATTATATCAATCCGTGACAAATTAAAGAAACATCGCATACTGAAATATTTTGTTCCAATTCTTTAATTATAACTGGAAGAGAGAGATTGTAGGAGGATCATTGTATTTAAAAAAAATTAAGAACTTCATTTTGAGTTGCAATATCATTTTACTTCTTTCACGAAACTTTTGAACAAGAATCAGAAGTTTCATAAAAAATATGTTTTGGAAGAATAGGCTTAGAATAAAATTAGAGTAATCTTGGTCTTCTCTAAAAGTATGTATATATATTATGCCGTAAGCGTTATAATTACTTATAAAGTGCAATATTTCTTGCATTACTTCTGCAATAACGAAAGAAAAAAAAAATTTGAAAGTATATGTCCAGGTGAATATTTGTACAAAACTTTTCAAATTATCGTAAAAAACATATACATTTATTTTGTTAATTTATTCGTTTAATTTCATACAGGGTTTGAAAGCGATATTTTTTTAAATAATTATTTCTGCTACTGTAGTGCTACTTTACACAGATAATTCTTCTTACAAAATTGTTTATAAGTCTATTTTATGTAAAAAAAACAATTGGCATACCTTTCCAGTGTGGTGCAAGAGAGGATTGTTATTCGAAATTCAAATATGACGCTTATTTACAAGCCGAAGCAGAAATTAGAGCTGGACGAGTTCTTATGCAGTTAATAAATAACCTTCCTCTTCTTTTCTTTCAAAAGTTTAGCCTATTACCATGTCCAGTTGAATGGGGGTGGCCATTTCCAGGGGTAACCCAAATAGTCAACCTCTCATTATTTTTCCCCCCCTGGTTGGCGTTGGACATTACACATGTGAGTCAAAATCTCTTCTTCCCACTCGACAGAAAAGGGATCGGGTATCAGGGGTCCAAGATATCTTCAAGGTCAAGAGGGTGGAGGTTTGAATACTTGTACAGTCTTCCAACATCCGTTTGAATGGGAAGAGAGAAGGCTATAAATAGAACCTTGGTACAAAAATAAGCTTTTTGTTGTTGCTTTTTTTGGAAATTAGATGAAGGTTAAAATATAATTGTTGCATGAACTTATTGAAAAAAATATATATATATATTTATTATTATTATTTATTTCTGTAAATTGTAAAAAAAGACTCCACCTGAGGAGGGGGCGCGCGCTCCCCACGCACCCTGGCTGGATCTGCCATTGGCGCCATGCTGCCAAATCCAAACGGTCACTAGGATAATAGGAAAATTTTGGCGATCGATGATAATTCTTGTATTGATAATTCGATGATAATTCTTGTATTCACATTGCCACTTTCAAAAAGTTGCCAAGGGTACAGTAAATCTTAACCGCAGTTTCAATTATCCATCTATCATATTGCTTTTTTTTTTTTTTTTTATGCACGAAATGTAATCTGGGTCTATTCCTAGTTGATGTTAAAATATTGCCAAGCCGATTTGGCGCTTTTTTGTAGGCGATACAGTTCTAAATTTGGCAACCCCTCTTTTTTTATTGACGCGCATGCACAACAAGGATTTTATGGTAACCTGAATTTTAAATGCGTGGAGGATGGCATTTTTTGTGGTAATTTCAAATATTGCTTTCAATTAACAGTGTTTTCCGTTCCGTTAAAAGTTACAAGTATCTAAACTCGTAATTTTTTTTCTTGGAATTTAAAGGAATACGCCAGGTTTTGCAATGGTGTATAGAGGCCGGTTTAATATCGGAATCCTTTATTTGTCCGAAATGTGGTTTATCTGGGTGAAAGAGACCAGTTGACCGACAGTTTTCGAACAACCATTTATCTCTCTTGCAGGTGTTGTGTTTTGTTAATAATTTGCTTATTATATCAATTTTTATTAATTACTTAAATATTCCTTATGTTTTCAGACATTGTTTATTATTAACGGTCATTTTGACCGCCAACTTGTTTATTTTGAATCACACACTTTCTTGTGGATTTGGAATAAACTGCCATGATGAATTGGAGCCATAAGTAATTAAAAAAAAGTGATTTTGAGGGTGAGATTCCACAGACGACTGCCCGAATTAGGTAGGGGTATTTTTTTTTAGATTCAATTGGCCGTAAGACCAACGAAATAGGTTGCAATTTTTGTTTTTAAAGCGCGAAGCGAGTGCACACATTAGTTTTTAGCAAGTGATTAAAAATATAAATATTCTGGAAGGGGTTACATATTTGTCATTAATGTAAAAGTTGAATGAAATTTTACCTCATCTAAATTATTTGAAATTAAATTTTAATTGCTTAAACTAGTTTTCAATTATCGTTTAAAATTAAATTCCTTAACCTTTTTTTTTTTTGTTGCAATTATTGTTTGCAACTTCATTGCCTTTGAATTTTCGCTGATATCGAATAAACTAGCGCAAATCATTTCAATTTCTTCCCGGAATATGCATTTTTATTATAAAAGTAATTGAAATGGATAGCAAATACACTTAATCTTACTACAACTTGCATAGCAACCGTAGCATAACGGCTTTGGCATTAGACTTCAACCCTCCTATACCACAAATCATTGAGCAGGTTCAATTCTCAATTTTTCATATTGGAATTCCGAATTGGCGAAATTTCGGCCTTGTCGACAATTTTTCAAAAGCGCGCCAACCCATAAACTTGAACTAGGAATTTACCGTAATCTGTTTAGGATTTATCTTGACCATATACCTAAACAACTGCTCTGGCAAACTACAGTAAAAATACTTTACTAACAACAAGAACAAAAAGTGAAAAACAGATTCAAATGTGAAAAAAACATGGTGGCAAAGATAATTCGTCAATCCTAGAAAACTGGTAAGATTTGTTGTTTTGATGTCGTCAGAGGTATTCTGGAGTCGTGATTGGTTAGAATTACTGCTGCTTTGGATTAACGCCAAATACATCCTCTTTTTGCCAAAAAACGCTTAATTTCGTCTGGTGCCGATTGATATAGTTACAAATTTGGTAAACTGTATGATTTATGTTTATCTCTTCATTTCAGTGTTTATTTTTTGTTTAAAGCTGACCTGTTGGAAATATATTGTCTTTATTCTTGTTGCGTCATGAATTTGAGTTACGTTTGTGGGTTTAAATGTTTGAAGTTAAATGCGTTGAAGTTAAATGCGTTGAACTGTGATCGGGGAGGCTATTTTGGAAGTTTTAACCAATAGTGAATATTTGGAATAAAACAATTGTTTTATTGAATACATATGAAATTGAATAATCGTTTGCTTTTTTATGATTTTACCTGTTAACCGTTATTAACCGTAGAACTTTAATACTTTGAAAATATTAAATTTTGTATTTTTGGGCAAGTAAGAATTGTTCTATTAAGAGTTTGTTATTTATGAAAATTCGTTTTTTTCTGCACTCCACTGCTTTTTTTTTTAGTTTGCTGAGCACCAATTTGTGAATGATGATAGCTAATTCTGAGGTAAGTAAGAAAGGAAATGTGTGTGGAATGTATGAGTCAGTAGTTGATTTAAAATTTTTGATGCGATACAAGATTGAGGTATATACTGCATTAAACATAAACTTTTAATTTATAGCAATTTAACCTTAAATTTAAAACAGGTATGGTATGACTATATTTTGATGGCCGTCAGGCCACCGAAATATAATTTATGAAATGTAAGGCGTTAAATGGATTTTGATTATGTTCTTTTGTATTATAAGTTTCAATTAGTTTCATAACTTAAAATGTCATTTTTGGAATGTTGAACTCTTTTCCTTTTAGAGCACGAAGCACGCACACCTTACTTTTTAGAGGGTTTTACAAAACCAAGTAACTAATAAAAGAGTGATTTTGGGGGTGAGATGCCACAAATAACTGCCCTAAATAGGTAGGGGTATTTTTTTTAGGTTTAATTGGCCGTAAGGCCAACGAAATGGGTTGCAATTTTCCCTTTAGGGACGCGAAGCGAATGCACACCTTACTTTTTAGACATTTTTACAGTACCAAGTAATTAAAAAAAATTATTTTGTGGGTGAGATGCCACAAACGACTGCCCGAATTAGGTAGAGATATTTTTTTTTAGGTTTAATTGGACGTAAGGCCAATGAAATAGGTTGCAACTTTTCCTTTTGGGGCACGAAGCGCGCGTACACTTTATTTTTTAGACATTTTTACAGTATCGAGTAATTAAAAAAAGTGATTTTGTGAATGAGATGCCACAAACGACTGCCCGAATTAGGTAGGGGTATTTTTTTAGGTTCAATTGGCCGTAAGGCCAACGATATAGGTGCAATTTTTTACTTTTTAGAGCACGAAGCGCACACGCACCTTAGTTTTTAGTAAGCGATTAAAAATTTAAGTATTCTGGAAGGGGTTAAATATTTGTCATTAATGTAAAAGTTTAATGAAATTTTACCCCTTATAAATTATTTGAAATTAAATTTTAAATGCTTAAACTATTTTTCAATTATCGTTTAAATTTAAATTCTTTAACCATTTTTTTTTTTTTTTTTTTCCAATTATCGTTTGCAACTTCTTTGCCTTTGAATTTTTGCCGATTTCGAATAAACTTACGCAAATCATTTGGATTTCTTCCTGGGATGTACTTTTTTAATATAAATGTAATTGAAATGAAAAGTGAAAACACTTAATCTTGCTACAACTTGCATCGCAACCATAGCTTAACGGCTTTGGCATTGGACTTCAACCTTCCTATACCACCCACAAATCATGGAGCAGGTTTGATTCTTAATTTTTCATTTTTTGCTGTTGTTTTGGGTTTGCCAGTTCATTTGGAATCATGGTGTTGTCCTCTCGGTGTGGTGGGGTCGGAGAGAGGGGTTTACACTAGAAGATTTCGGTCTCGTATTCTTCTAGATGCTCAAAATTACGAGATGTATTTGGCTGTGTTAAGCACTTTATAAGTGGCAGAAATAGACAGTCGATGGTTTCAAAACAAAACAAATCATGGTGTTTTTCGCCGTTTTGGGTTTGCTTTAGCGTTGGAGTTCGCCATTGTTTACGTTTTTCTGAGAAGTTCAAAAAACGCCAAGTGCCACCATATAGCACAGTTTAACCGAAAAAAATTTGAAAAACAAAGTATAACCAACACATTTTAGCCAAGCATTTATATTCATTCAAATTTTGAAACACAGCGTCGAAGATTGGGGAATGAAATAAGAGTGAGGGGAAAATTGCGAAATTATCCCGAATTTACCATCAAATATCCCCAAAACTTCAAAAAGTAAGAAGAAAATGCCGCCACTGTTGAAGAAGTAGTCTACTTCAACAATTCATAATAAAATTTGAAAATAAATTAACTCACTTTCGAACCGTAGATGTTTCGATTGATTTGGTGGTATGAGATTTTTGCTCGCCTACTGGCTGCTTTATCTCATTATTCCTGAGTTCAAACAACTTCTATATTAGAAAACAAAGAGAATCACAAATCTTTAGTAGATGTTTCAAATTCCATTCCAGACTAGTTTGTTTGGATATAATACAGCTAATGATGCCAAACTAAAAACACAAAGTATGCATTTCTTAAAATATTGATTTTATAAAATGTAGTATGGTGATGTCATAGCTAATCTAAGAAATTCCTGATGTCATAACGGATTGTACTCAAATAAAAATCAAGGTATATATGGTGATTGGCCACAACTTTTGATTGATTAGTACAAAAGCAAAATTTGAATTCATTTAGAGCATAAACTCCGTTGATCTGGAAATCGCATGTTAACTTGAAAAATAAGAAACAGCATTTTTACAATAAACTAATTGATAGGTGGAACAATCTGCTGGACTACATTGCGAATTGTACCAGATTCAACAGTTTTAAAAGACAGCTAGACCTATTCTGGGAAATTGTAAAGAAAAGTTAAATTAGACCAACCTTGATGGACCTTGTGCCTATAGTTGGTAAACATCTAAGAACGCGGCAGTGTTCCTCCGCGTTCTAAGTCCGATAACAAAGCGGCAGACATGCAAGTGTATATTATGTTGACAAAGCTTAGGCCCGTTTCGACCCCTCACAACTCACCTTCTGTTATAGCTAGAACCCGGATTTTTTTTTTGCCATCGTGTTGCCTCGGGTGAGTAGACGAAAAATAACATAATTGTTAATATTAAACAAAGCAACATGGTAAAAAAAATCCATTGAAAATCGCCGAAGTCATCGGAATTTGTTCTTCTGAATCATCTGGTTCTAACCTAAACCTTAGCCAGGGCTACAGCCAAAACTATTTGATAAATTTTGACTATTTTTTTATTCCTCTCAGCTTGATTAGAGGAAGTGTCTTTTGTAGGATTTGATGGGTAAGATGGTCTGTACCCCCCCCCCCCCTTCTCCAGGATATGATCCCGATGTTTGGGAATTTTAGCTTGGCCTATAGCTTAAACATATTCAAACCATTCTTTTTTTATTCCTCTCAGATTGATTAGAGGAAGTGTATTTTGTATGAATTAATGCGTAAGAGGGTCTGGACCCTCCCCCCCCCCTCTCCCCCAGAAACGATCCAGGAAGTTATGCATTTTAAACCTGAATAATGACTGATTAAGACAGGTCAATGGATTTCAGATATTCATCGTTTGCTTAATTTCAAAAAGTGACTTTGATACTCTAAGTTGAACTATTTAAAGAGTGTAATTAGAAAAAAGTAAAAATTACTTATTGCTTACTTTTTTTTTTTTTTTGTCATTGTAATAATTATAACCAAAAATATCGCAAAAATAGCAACTTTTTTTTAAGTATTGAAAATAAGAAAACAAAAATAGCTAATTACACGGTCCTCACCCGAAGAAAGCATTGAAATGTCAACTTCACAAAATTCCTTCTGCACCAAAATGATTTGATATCCCCCTTTTTATTTTATTAGATCTTTTTTTTTTTACTTCAACCTGTTCCAGAGAGGTGGTTCTCTCACATATGTACGCGGAGACAGGTGCTAGTTCACAAAGTCCTTCCTTTCCACTCCCAGCCGGAAGTTCAACCAACCAGCTAATTACACTGATCCATATCAAATTTAAACGCTCTGACCAGTATTATTAAAGTATAATTGAAAGTTGAGCGATGTTCCACAAACCTAATCTTTGAAATTTTATGATCAAGTGTATGACCGCGTTTAGTTTCTTTGGGGTACTTGTACACAATGTACGATTGAGATACTTGTACATAGTCAATCAGAACTTGGCAGGCTAGAGTTATTCTTATTCATTTGCTTCAATTACTTTGCACTAAATTAAGATTAATTTTATAAAAACTTTAGCCTGCCAAGTACTGATGGCCTATGTACAAGTACCTCAATTGTACATTGTGTACAAGTACCCCAAAGAAACTAAACACGGTCGCTTGGCGGCAAACATTACATTTCATAACTCTTTCGGGCTGACTTGGTGGGGGCTTTTACAACGTCTAGTAGTATTTTTGGTTTTTGTATAAAACAAATATAGAATTCAACAGAGGTAAGGTTTGGTGAAAAATGTTAACATTATTGAAATTTTTGGAAAAATTAAAGAGGGTGGGGGTTAAGCTGTAGGTCCAGAGCTAATTAGTTGTGATTGTGGGGGAAAAAAACCGGTCGTTAAGTGTAAAAACCATGAATTAAATTTAGGAATCATAAAACTTGGTAGTAGGACTTCCAATTCAAGTGCGGACACTGCCCTAAGAACTGTTTACGTTAAACTATGCCTAACTACATCAAATTTATGCAATTTATTTGATAGTAAAAAGTAGCAGCTGTTGTCAAAACTCACTTTGGTGCACAACCCTCCCCGCAGTAGGAAGTCCAACCAATATAAGTAACATAGTTTCAAATACTAAATAAAAAGACAAGTCCTGTTGACATAATTTTTCATTAACACTTAAAAACATAATTTACAGTTCAATTGAAAATGATAAATCGCTCTTATCTACAATAAATGAGATATTAACAATGACATAACCACACAAGCATTTTCTAGAGTACAAATAAAATATCTGATGCATACATGCAAGTCCCTGAAGGCTTTATAAATTGCATTGCAATTTAATACAAATTTTTTTGTGGTAACAACCCTCCAATTTTATTACATAAAAAAATTTAATGAGAATTATATAAGAAGTTTTTTGTTTATTTTACAAACTATAAAAGCGAACAGTTATTTTTGCTTGATAACGATCAGAGTAAGGATGTGATTTTTCTTTTGTTGATGATTTTGTAATACAATTCCATTAGAGGGGCTCTTGTTGCCAAGGAAACCAATGAAAAGTAAGGAATCACCATCATGTCCATGGCTAGCCCTTGAAACAAATAAACTACAATAATTTTATCTTCTCGTGGTCACCATAAACACTTATATTAACGTTTATATTATCTAGAGTCAGTCTTATTTGATGGAATTTATGTAATGTTGTATATATCTGAAACTTTTAAATCTATTTCGAGGGTATTAGCAATTTCTTGATAATTATTTAGATTTATAGGTATTTGTTTTTATTCAGTTATCATGTAATAAAGTAATTTTACAAAAATAACTTGTTTGGTAGTTCAAAATTAAACCGGCAATTCAATTTAGCAACAATAGCATGTATAATGTAATTATACCAATTTTCTACTGTAAATTCATTGGTAGTGAAAGAAGAAGTAGTGGTATTGTGACTGAGAAGTGGTTCCCAGCTTTAAGGTGATCGACCACTACATATCGTACATCGCTCAGCAAATCCCCTCCCCAGACAGGTCATTATATTACTTTTGTTACACAGTATTGGCTAAAAGAAATTTGCATTGAACAATTATAAAACACAGATAAAATATTAACACAAACTTTTAAACTAGTGGGATTCACATGGTTCCAAAGACAAAGATAATTTAAACTTTTCCAAATGCACAATGTCATAAAAAACAACAGTCAAAAAACATTAAATTCAATTCAACTTATTCTACATATTAGATTGTCTCTCATTAATATGAAGAATAAATAAGTGATAAATCTTTTGAAATAAAACGCAAAAAATTTTACCAATAAAAACATGACAATTGGATAACTAATATCTATGCAAGGGATTAAGCTTTGAGGTATACAAACATAAAAAGAGAAAATGAAAAGTTATGTTCTGACATTGATTCAGTGATATTTATTTGAAATTCTTACACCTATTAAGAAATAGTACTTCAATCTTAAAGGCAAAATAAAGCTTCCAATGAAACAAGCAGAAAGAACTTTTTGATAAATCCGTTTTCGATTCAGATCTACAGAGCATTTTTAATCTTTTCACAGGCTACAGTTTAGAAACCAGTGTATTACATGAATAAACAAGTTTACTGATAACAAGCGAATCACAAAAAATTGCTGTGTGCATCTGTACTTAAATTTTATGCATCTTTTTTTATACCTCTAAATTATACTGCTCCTTCAGTAATTACTTGATCACAATTATAAACATTTAAAACTTCCAACTTTAAAAATTATAAAAATGTCACACACATATTTACATTTTGCTTTGGTAAGACCTAGAGTGGTTTATATTAATTTTAAATTTACAATGCAATTGTAAAGCATTTTTGCCAAGATTTATTTTGGACTATTATGGTAACAGTCTTGTACAAAATATTGTATATAGGATAATATTAAATTCAATTTTGTAATGTTATTAAACTTGTTACAGATGTACTACAGGGACATGACAATTTTCAGAAACTTTATTTGGAGCTAAACTACCTAAATCAGCTGAAGACTATTCTATTTATGGTTGCTATAAAACTGTTTAGAAAGGGATTAAACAATTACAATTTGAAAACATTAATCTTTTAAATGAAGCCAAAGACAACTGTCAAAATATCCAGTTCCCAATAGTGCATCTGTACTTAAACTTGGCATATATATTTTTCAACGTATTTGTTTACTGTACACTGAAATTTCAGAATTGCTTGTTGATGGCATCACTTTTCACTTTATATTTAACTAACAGTAAGCAAGAATTCTTAATGAATTATTTGAATTCTCATGAGTTAATATTTAAAATTTTGCGTAACTTTTCATTCTGGGTCTCCAAATCTTGATTTTCCTGAAACAGTTTCTCGATTTCCACCCTAAAAACTTCAATCTTCTCCATCTCGGCATCGGGATGGGACGTGTCCAATTCCGACTGCTTTTTTTGCTCTTGCAATTCCTTCAGCTGCTTATCTATAGCCTCAATCTTGTCTTCCAAGTTCATCCACTCCTCAACCAGTTCGAACTGGGTGAGATTGTTCAAGTATTCTTCATGAACAAGTTCATAATCCTCGAGGAAAGCTTGCTCATAAAATGCACATTGGTCCGAATTGATGTGATAATGTTCTTCAGAGGACTCCTCACTATGGTTGGGTTCCATCTCATCCAGTCCGTTAGCTATGTCTTCATAGTTCGGTGTCTTTATAACGTGACAGCTGAGGTAATCGTTTATGAGGAATTGGCTAGTGTTATAAGGAGCAAGGGGAAGGCCAACAGCTGACATCTCATCTCGAACACGCTGGGCACGTCTAGCGTTGCGTTCGTCTAATCTCTTTTTCTCTTCCCAAGTAAGTTTATGGTAAGGTTTCCACTTCCTTTTACGATTTCGACCAGCCCGGTGTTTTTTCGCACCAGATCGCCGCTTCGATTTGCCGGATGTCGAAGGCTTTGAATTGACAGTGGAGTTCAGACTAGAATCAGTTCGATCGTGGGCATTGTTCTCAATCGCACTGTCGTTGCTTTGGTTTAAATCAACAAAAACTGACGGTTTGTTGGAGGTGTCATCGTCCATTGGTTCAACGCACGTTTTTTCTGAAGAGTGAATTTCGTGATTGGAAGGAATGTTCTCACCTGCGATGGATTCCGAGTCATCTTCATCCATTATAAAAGCCTTCAAGACGATATAAGAACTCAAAACAAAGATAATTCAGCAATTGGAAGGTTATTTTACGGACAAACACGAACTAGCTTCCTCTCTGTTCAATTTATTGTCTCTAACAATTTTTCTCTTCATTTCAGTTTATCAATTAAGATAAGGTTCAGTCAAAATTAGAAATGAATTTTATAAATATGACTTCAAACCCCTTGAAATAAATATAAGCTTTAAAGAAATTATCTAAAGAGGCGTATTTTCTTTAGATCATAGGAACAAATTTTATTTATTGAATGGGTTGCCTCAACTGTTTCATGCTCCTGTGCAAAAAAATTTGCATTGGTTAAAAATTCAGTCTAGACTACTGACCGATTGGAAGTGGAAAGGATTTGTTTCAAACCTGTTTTGGACTCAGTCCAACACCTCCTATATAGGAGGTGTTGCTCAGTCGCAGTAATTAAACCTAGGGGTGTGGAACATCGCACAACTTTCAATTACACTATATAATATAATACTGACGTGGATTTGTGTCATTTACCATTTTTATATTTTCATCATTCATTTAAAGAAAATGGTCAGTTTGGTGGTATTTTTTAAGATAATTCTTGTATGGGTCTAAAAAAAACAACACCACTTTCTTAAAAATGTGGATTTTGGCGATATACTTTTAGATAATCCTTATATTATCTATTATTATAAGAGGAACTGAGGGGAGAGGAAAAAACGATCCTTGATGAGGTATGCTCAAGGTAAGAGAGAGCTCTGTGTGTTGAAAGCATTCGTTTTTCAACTTTTTACGCCACTAAAACATTTTTATGTTAATTTCGGAAGTGGGGATGTTTAGAACACTTTAAGAGGCACTACCACAGCGATTTTTATCAAAATAGTTGGAGCCATTTTTTTGCAATAATTGAAAAACGTGATTTTTTCTATGGCAGCTACCTTTTGCGCAGGCGTGATTTTGACGAAAACCTTAATGGTAGGTCCCATGGCCACCACTAACCCTGATCTCAAATTTGAACATCGTAGGTCAATTTGTTCGAGAGTTATGCTGACCACAGACACACATACATAAGCACAGACAAAAAAAATTCTAGATCACTTTTTTGAAATCAGGATGTTCCAAAGCGTGTGGAAGAATGCAAAAAAAAAAAAAAAAAAAAAAAATCGATTTTTTTTTTCTTCTTCTTTTTTTTTTTTCTTTCTTTTTTTGACCTAATGCTATACTTTCATTACCCCATATGTATACATATGGGTAGTCAAAAGTAAAAATCACACTTATTGCCCGGCTGCATATAAGCATACTGTACTTGAATTCGAGTAAAAGAGATAATAAACGTGCGTTATTGGTAAAATTTCCTGTCAATCACCGCAGTCAAAGACCGCACCAGAATAAGCAAAATGGGGACATAAGCCACAAATAGATTTAATAAAATCTTCTGAAACTGTCAATGCCTTGTCTTCAAAGATCATGTAATGACAACATTTGTAATGACATTTTCATCGCTAAAGTCTTGTCCTTGAATCAGTTTAACTATATCAATTGAACGACTATGATTCTCAGCTATGAAAAGCTGTCCCTAAAGCTCTTTATAATTCATTCAGCAAAGTTATATTTATATATTTCAGTAATAACAAACTTGGTAATGACACATTAATAAATACACGGACACAAATTTTGGAATAAAAGTAATAAAATGAAGTACAATGTACTTAGTTCAATAAGATCAGATATCGCCACTTGGAAGAATATCTCGTTGGTTTTCAAATTATCTGGCGCCGTCAGCAACACGAGGGCTATAATGCTCCGAAACATTCGTCATTAGACAAGCCAACATACATTTACAAACACCCATGCCTAACACGGGACTAAAGAATATTTCAACTGCCTAATTTAACATTTTAAGCAGTATAGCGATGATAGAACCACTCAGTACAGAGTTGAATAAAGAAACACTGTGAACCGTGGTAATGACAAAAGTACTTCAATGGAAATATTTTAATAATGAATAATTTATAGTAATTGTTATATTGTGTCAAAAGAACTTGAGATATTAAAAGTTGAGAAATAAAATTCAAGCAGATAATTATTATTTTTGATGCATGGTTTTCCAATGCTTCAAATTATAATTTTCAAGTAATAAATTTGAATTTGCGACACGCCTTGATTATGACATAAACAAGTTTTTAATATTTTTAAATATTAAAATTATTGTTTTGTATACATTTAAATTACTGCGCATTGTAGTGCTTGATGAAAAATTGAAATAAAATTAGAACATTCGTGTTGGCTCACTTAATTTTGAAAATTTCTTTAATATTTATAAAAAAAAAATTAAAACTTATTTAATCTGTCATTAGACATTAACTATTGTGAAGGGAGCAGGGAGCTCTTACAACAAACTCGAAAAAATGTTAATCAATCACAATCATTACTGCAAAAAAGCAACCCTTCTCATAAAGATTCTAGTTTTCCTGGGGACAAAATGACCCCTTCTTCGGACGACCTTGAATTTGAAACCGATAGGGCATATAAGGTTGCGACTTTCACGTGACATCCTGTTTTGCCAAAGCACAAATAAAAAAAATTCTAAAACATCCCTGATCGCTCTGCTCTGGGGTGGACTTATCTGTAAAGGAATGGTCATTTTTTGTAGAGACGGTGATTGTTGTTTTTATTTAGATATTTACTTTTTTCCCGATAAATGTTTGAGTATTTAAATGTCCTCCAGATGATCGGAAGAAGTGATTTGTCTCATATTAATATTTGATATCGTATTAAATTATTAACGAACTTTCAATCCGATGCCATCAACGGAAGAATTTCTATACAGAAAATAAAAAATGTCGTTCTTCTCTAAACAAGTGGCTCTACTAGAACTAAGCCATCGTATAATGCTGTGTTAAAGTTAAAAGATAAACGTCACAGCTACAGAATTTTCAAAACTCCCCCCCCCCCCCTCCCAAATAATATGTAAAATGTAGATAAAGCAAACCTAGTTACTGTTACCAGAAAAAAATTTAATGAGCATTTAGTAAAGAATCTGAGTCTTGAACTACACCCTTTAAAAAGCAAAATCATACAAGCAATTTGAAGTTGTCCAATAAAATTTGTACATTCTTAAAATTGAAGAAACGATGTTTATTCTTAACTCAGGTAGGATCTAATTCTCAAAATAAATTCTGAAATAAATAAAAAATTAAAATTTGAAGCGAGTTCCATGTTTGCTTAGCTTCTTTTCAAAATATCAAGAATCAAGGTTAAACACCTATATTTTTAATTATCGCTATGCCAAAACTCATTAACCAAAGGCAATATATTCAATTCACATGTGAAACGTCGCCGAATCGAGCCCCATCGGATGCTTTGCCGGTTGGTTTCAATGTGAGTAGACGTATCAAATTTGATATGCATATGCAATGCATTTTTCAAGTAATTTTTTATTTTTTCATGAATTTAAATTAAAACTGTTGAACTGGTCAATATAACAATACCTTTGACTTTGGTTGCAAATTTATAAATATTGCACATTCTAAGTTAATGGCATTTTCATTAGTTTTACTGTTAAGCCAAAATTATTTTGCATGAATTGATTCATGAAATATCATTGACTTGAATATTAGGAATAATACCGATGTCTTTAAAATGATTTATTTAAATTATTTAAAAACATTTTAAAATTATTTAAAAACATTTTAAAATTATTTATTTAAGTATTTACTCTAAAGTTACGAAAAGTGAAATTGTTGTTGTCGGCATTTTTTTTTTTTTTTTTATAAATGATTCATGTAATATTTGATGAAAAATTTTCCCCTGTGATTTCTATAGAATTTTAACCAAGGTTTTGACTATATTTATTTTATAACTCTTCCCTAACTCTTTGTTTTCTTTTTCTTAAATACAGAATAGAAATTGAGTAGCATCGGTTTTCATACTTTCACTTATTTTTTTGTGATTAGTATTTTAATTTATTATTATGATGTCAAACAAAATAAAAAAAACTTTTGCTTCCTACACTGTCGGTATCTAATCCAGCCACCTGCATTGTACATAAAATGTTTTATACTGTTGAAAATATTGGTGACTTCTCTTATATTAAAAAAGTTTTATCTTTAACGCTGTTTAACTTTTACACTTCGTCAAATCGACATGAGTTCATTTTAATGTGTTCTCTATTCTTAATTTAATAAAATTATTAATTATAACATGCTTTTCATTATATGGTTAGAAGTAATTACTTCTATTTAACGGGGGGGGGGGGGATAAACTTTAACATTTTTTTTTTACCTCACAGTGAGTCCCAATAATATCGTACTTATGGCTGTTCCTAATCACTGACCACTGGTCATTGAGATAGCGTCCAGCTCTTAGGCTTCTCGGAAGACCAGAAGATCCTTAAAATAATCTCCATAAATAAAAAATTTAAACCCTCAAACGCATAGACAGTGGCAAGGGGGAGCAGATCGCATACAAAAGGGTGCAAAGCGGCTTAAACTTTGAACCAGGAATTTTCAACCGTGAATGAGTATCGGATTTCATACGGAACAATTTATAAATACATATGCCGTAATTTTACGTTCAATTGAATAATTTGAGGCCTGTACTTTACTTTTTTCCCTAGGAATTCTTCACTTATCCATTTTTAATTTTAAAAAGAAAAAGGTGCAAGTGCATTCATTTTACCCTTCCTGGCGTCGTCCATTCTCAAACGAAACGTCGCGTCGTTTTTGTTATAATAATTCCTTTTATTGAAATATTTACTTTATCAGATATCAGTATGCTTAGATAATTTAACTGTTTAATAATCTTGTAGTTTTGTTTTCCCGTATATTTAAGTAACATTTACTAAATTACATAAAATTCATGTACCTTGATATTTGCGTGTTTTTTTTCCCCATGACATGCAATTGTTAATTTGGGCCCCCTCACTTTTAATACCCACGAGCCGCCACTGGCTACTTCCAATAGGTGCAGTGCTCGGAAATTTTAAACGTAAGTAGTTTTGACCGGTGACTCTCGACTGTACAATGTAAATACATAAACTGTAATAATAATTGTATTTTGCTTCTCAGAGGAGGTAAAGGTTTAAAAAAAAATTCTTGAAGTGGCGAAGGGAGTTGTATTAACGGGAAAACTGAGTTTGTTTCTCGACAGGGAAGATTTTAACATTAAGGGTTACGCAACAATTTTTTACATCTTTTTACGCCTTTATCACATTTCTACGCAAATTTCGAAGGAGGAGATTTTTAGAGCACCTTAAAAGGCCCACAGGGATTTTAATCAAACGTTAGAGCCATTTTTCGGTAATTACTCATGGGCAATTATGACGAGATCACAGGTCCCCATAGGCACCACTAACCTATATACAAAAGTTGAACATCATAGGTCAATCCGTTCGGGAGTTAGACTGAACACAGACAGATTCACTGCCATTTTTTGCAGACTCTACTTTTTTTAACTCAACAGTATCCGAAACGTGTAGAAATGCAAAAAAAAAAAAAAAAAAAAAAAAAAAAAAAATTCACCAAATGCAATGCAATATTTCCATTACCCTATGACCTATATGTTAACATATGGGTAATTGAAAGTAAAATCTAGCAGTAAAAGTTAAGCTTACTATAATGAAAAAGATAAGGGGGCAAATAGAGATTAATTAATCTCTATTGCTCGTAGCTTCAAATGAATGTTTAAATCCAACATATGTTTTACGGAAACTACTTTTCCTGTATGTACTCATTCCTGTATGTAAATTCATACCTTCGTATGTAGTTCTCATCGAAACAATTACCAAACTTTTTTTAATCCTTGCCTTTTTTATCATTCACGGTGTAGAATATAGATGAAATGTATTGCTCGAGCATGAGCATGACACATCACACATCGAGCATGAGTGTGATCACATCACACTAACACACACGCATATATATCGGAGTTCAAGGATTGACTCTTGGTTAAAACACTTGATTTGCCAACTACAGAAACTGGTGCTGTGATAATGACTGCACCCCCCCCCCCCTTCACGCAAGCTTCTTATCTCCAAAGGAATTTGACTGAAAGGGAAGATGCTTCTGAAAAACTCGTGGTGCGAGCATCGATAGGTACGAGGGTGTTTTCGATGAAATGTGGGGTCAACCTTCTGGCTCTATAACGTCTTGTTGACAAAAAATTTTTGGATACATTTTTTTTTTATTTGCAACAGGCACGTTTTGGCTATTTTGACGATTCAGTTAAAAAAAAAATCATGATTCGCCGACTAAGAAAATAGAGATGGGAAACAAAATCGGCCCTGTCCCTAGTAGCAATTTTACCTCGGGCGATGATCGGAATTCCATCCCCAGGTGAATCGCCGGTGATTGGCGATTCACCGGAAACTCACCCTAAACTTATCTTTCCCTTGGCAACTAATCCATTTTGTCCCCGTGGCCGGCCATTGGCCGATGTCCGGAAACTGATCGAATTCGAGCAGAAGCCGACAAGAATTAGTTTGAAGGCCGAGGGAAAAGGTGGAAATACGAGCACTATCCGAGGAAAATTTTGCTCTCAGAAATATCGAAACAATGGTCGTTATTTTGTCGAAAATATCAATTAATAAACATTAAATAATTATAAAGATGTAAGTATTGAATATTAAAAACGACAAGTTAAAATAATGCAAAACTAAAATGTTTACCCAGAGCGCGTAATTCTTATATGGTAGTATTTACAGTGACATTTTAAGAATACAAATCAAAGTTATAACACTACCAAATTACTCACACCAGAATTGTGTAAATTACTTACCCTGGGATCGAACCGAGGACGGTCATCTCCGAAGCGCGTTGACATGGCCACTGGACTGTAGTTTCTTGAGATTCTTGGTATAGCAATTGTATTGTAGTACAAAACTCTACTATCATACAGACTTTGCAAGGAAATTGACCGACATTTTTTTTATATATGGGGTATTTTCGGAAAATAGCAAATCTTCCATAAATTTGGGAAAATGATATTAATTTATTTATAGTGTCAAAAAATAATAGTGTCAAATAAATAGTGTCACCATCTATTTTGTAAAATTTTAACTAACTGACCAGTACCTTTTATGATATTTTTTGAAATGCAATTTAAGAGTTTACTTAATAATTTTGACATTTAAAAAAATATATTTAATTTTTAAATTTTTTAAAAAACTATATCCAATTTGAATCCAACTTTTTGAAACATATAAACATATTTTTATTTTACTTAAAAGATGTTTAAAAAACGGACCAAAATGAGTTCAGAAAATTATAATGAAAACTATTTAAAAACAAGGACTATATTTTTATTTTATATTAAATTGAAATGAGAATTTATTTTTAATTTTAGAAAATTGTTCCTATATTTTTTTACTATATAAAAACTTTTATTTATGGATTTTATTGACGTATTAGGTAAGCAATATATAATTATGTGGTTTGTATATATTTTAATATATTTTTACATTTAAAATTTTTTGTACACTTATTTTTAAAATATTTTTCACTTATTGCCAAAGCGAAATGTTTAGCAAATTGTATACTTGATTTAAATTTGAAATACATTCAAGGATCGCCTCTCTAATTCAGTGGGATTGCAAGAAAAAGAAACATAAGTTTTTTATCGCCTGTCTATGTGGTTCCGATATCTTGCTGATCAAAAAAACGATGATCAGAAATTCTACCGGCCACCGATAATGGGAAGATATCTTTTCCCGATGAGTTTAGGGTCATCGGCAGACGAGGAAATACGGGTGTGTTTATATATCAGTCTGGGGAATCGCCGATGACTTTGATGAATTCCGATCATTGGCCGACGAAACGCCATGCAGTGATTGCTACTAGGGCGTACATATATGAATATATGAAGCAATAGAAAAATTTACCAATATTTATTTCACTTCATCCTAACCTCATTATTAGTAGTCCATCCCTAGTAGCAATCACTGCATGGTGTTTCGTCGGCCGGTGATCGGAATTCATCAAAGTCATCGGCGATTCCCCAGACTGATATATAAACACACCCGTATTTCCTCGTCTGCCAATGACCCTAAACTCATCGGGAAAAAGGTATCTTCCCAACATCGGTGGCCGGTGAAATTTCTGTTCATCGTTTTTTGATCGGCAAAAGACATCGGAATGACATCGACAGCCGATAAAAAACTTATGTTTCTTTTTCTTGCAATTCCACTGAATTAGAGGCGATCCTTGAATGTATTTCAAATTTAAATCAAGTATACAATTTGCTAAACATTTCGCTTTGGCAATAAGTGAAAAATATTTTAAAAATAAGTGTACGAAAAATTTTAAATGTAAAAATATGTTTTGAAAAAATGCAAACCACATAATTATATATTGCTTATCTAATACGTCAAAAAAATCCATAAATAAAAAAAAAATTATAGTGTAAAAAATATAGGAACAATTTTCTAAAATTAAAAATAAATTCTCCTTTCAATTTCAATATAAAATAAAAATATAGTCCTTGTTTTTAAATAGTTTTCATTATAATTTGCTGAACTCATTTTGGTCCGTTTTTTAAACATCTTTTAAGTAAAATAAAAATATGTTTATGTGTTTCAAAAAGATAATCAAATTGAATATAGTTTTTAAAAAAAATTAAAAATTGAATATATTTTTTTAAATGTCAAAATTATTAAGTAAACTCTTAAATTGCATTTCAAAAAATATCATAAAATGTACACGTCAATTAGTTAAAATTTTCCAAAATAGATGGCGACACTATTTATTATGTGTATAAGAATACAAAAACTAAATATGTTTTCATATGGGATATATATATTTTTTTGCTATAATAAATAAATTAATATAATTTTCCCAAATTTATGTAAGATTTGCTATTTTCCAAAAATTCACCATATATATAAAAAAAATGTCGGTCAATTTTCTTGCAGTCTGTATGATAGTAGAGTTTTGTACTACAATACAATTGCTATACCAAGAATCGCTAGTACCATATCAGTCCAGTCCAGTGGCCAAGTCACCGCGCTTCGGAGACCATCACCCTAGGTTCGATTCCAGGGTAAGTAATTTAGACAATTCTGGCGTGAGTAATTTGGTGGTGTTATATCTTCGATTTGTACTCTTAATATGTCACTAGAAATACAATATAAGAATTACGCGCTGTGGGAAAATATTTTAGTTTTGCATTATTTTAACTTGTCGTTTTTAATATTCGATACTTACATCTTTATAATTATTTAATGTTTATTAATTGGTATTTTCGACAAAATAACGACCGTTTCGATATTTCTTGAGAGCAAAATTTTCCTCGGATAGTGCTCGTATTTACCCCTTTTCCCTCGGCCTTCGAACGAATTCTTGCCGGCTTCTCCTCGAATTCGATCAGTTTCCGGACATCGGCCAATGGCCGGCTACGGGGACAAAATGGATTAGTTGCCAAGGGAAAGATAAGTTTCGGGTGAGTTTCCGGTGAATCACCAATCACCGGCGATTCACCTGGGGATGGAATTCCGATCATCGCCCGAGATAAAATTGCTACTAGGGATGTAAAAAGGTTATTGAAATTTCATATGATTTCCAAAATTTTTAAAAGTGAGATAATACCTATTAAAATTTTCTTACATTTACTATTTCATTTTATCAATGATAACATAACTTCCCCTAGTAGCAATTTTACCTCGGGCGATGATCGGAATTCCATCCCCAGGTGAATCGCCGATGATTGGCGATTCACTGGAAACTCACCCTAAACTTATCTTTCCCTTGGCAACTAATCCATTTTGTCCCCGTGGCCGGCCATTGGCCGATGTCCGGAAACTGATCGAATTCGAGCAGAAGCCGACAAGAATTAGTTCGAAGGCCGAGCGAAAAGGGGGAAATACGAGCACTATCCGAGGAAAATTTTGCTTTCAAGAAATATCGAAACAATGGTCGTTATTTTGTCGAAAATATCAATTAATAAACATTAAATAATTATAAAGATGTAAGTATCGAATATTAAAAACGACAAGTTAAAATAATGCAAAACTAAAATATTTACCCAGAGCGCGTAATTCTTATATGGTAGTATTTCCAGTGACATTTTAAGAGTACAAATCGAAGTTATAACACTACCAAATTAGTCACACCAGAATTGTCTAAATTACTTACCCTGGGATCGAACCGAGGATGGTTATCTCTGGAGTGCGTTGACATGGCCACTGGACTGTAGTTACTTGTGATTCTTAATATATATAGCAATTGTATTGTAGTACAAAACTCTACTATCATACAGACTTTGCAAGGAAATTGACCGACATTTTTTTTTTATACATGAGGTATTTTCGGAAAATAGCAAATCTTTCATAAATTTGGGAAAATGATATTAATTTATTTATAGTGTCAAAAAATAATAGTGTCAAATAAATAGTGTCGCCATCTATTTTGTAAAATTTTAACTAACTGACCAGAAAATTTTATGATATTTTTTGAAATGCAATTTAAGAGTTTACTTAATAATTTTGACATTTAAAAAAATATATTTAATTTTTTAATTTTTTAAAAAACTATATCCAATTTGATTAACTTTTTGAAACATATAAACATATTTTTATTTTACTTAAAAGATGTTTAAAAAACGGACCAAAATGAGTTCAGTAAATTATAATGAAAACTATTTAAAAACAAGGACTATATTTCTATTTTATATTGAAATTGAAATGGAGAATTTATTTTTAATTTTAGAAAATTGTTCCTGTATTTTTTTACACTATAATTTTTTATTTTTTTATTTATGGATTTTATTGACATATTAGATAAGCAATATATAATTATGTGGTTTGAATTTTTTCAAAATATATTTTTACATTTAAAATTTTTCGTACACTTATTTTTAAAATATTTTTCACTTATTGCCAAAGCGAAATGTTTAGCAAATTGTATACTTGATTTAAATTTGAAATACATTCAAGGATCGCCTCTAATTCAGTGGAATTGCAAGAAAAAGAAACATAAGTTTTTTATCGGCTGTCGATGTCATTCCGATATCTTTCGCCGATCAAAAAACGTTAATCAGAAATTTCACCGGCTACCGATGCTGGGAAGATATCTTATCCCGATGAGTTTAGGGTCATCGGCAGACGAGGAAATACGGGTGTGTTTATATATCAGTCTGGGGAATCGCCGATGACTTTGATGAATTCCGATCATTGGCCGACGAAACGCCATGCAGTGATTGCTACTAGGGTCCCTCCCCCCCCTCCCCACTATTTTCTTAGACAGCTAGGTAGACAAAAACTAACAACATCATATTCAACAATAAAGAAATAGACCGAAAAATTCATTTGAAAATCGCCGAAGGCATCGAAATATGTTCTGCATTTTCTGGTTATGATCTTTTTTTTTGTGGTACTTTCCACACAATGAATTGAATTGGGATTTTTGGGAGAAAAACACTTAGTCAATCAATATTTGACTGGTTGGAGTTTTTTCGAATTAATTTCCTATCATATGGTTGAACAACTTTCCTACCAATACAAAGCCGACCAAACGGTATATGTAGTGGTTAGCGTGCTAGCTTCTAGACCGCGAGGTTGCGGGTTCGGAGTCCTGTGTTAGGCATTGGTGTTTGTAAATGTATGTTGGCTTGTCTAATGACGAATGTTTCGGCGCATTATAGCCCTCGTGTTGCTGACGGCGCCAGATAATCTGAAAACAACCAACCAACCTACCATTACAAAGCAAATCAAAGAGCATATCTTAAAATACGAGTTTCTTAGATAATTTTTATACGTGTGTTTTCCATTTTAAAAAGATTTAGAATTGATTTTAAACAAAAACGGCAACTGATATCTGAGAAATTTTAACAGATGTCACACAAATTTTCCAACGTGAAAAGATTGTCCAAATGATATTAATAAATAGTGTTGGATAAAATTATTTGCTAATATTATTTATGATGTGTTAAAAAACTAACCCTTTCAATATTTTTAGTTCCTTACGTTTTACATTATTTTCCTTTTTCTTAAAACAAATGATTGATGAAATCGCGAATATACTTGCATAATACAGAAAAACATCTTTGGGAAAATCTCCCTAATAAAAATTAGACTTATTTGAAAAATGCACAAGTAAATAATGTAAACCAGTAATGATTTCATTTATGAAAACGTCTAATATCTGAGAAAAAAAGTGAAGTTACATGTTCCTTAAAAAATTCTTTATTCTATCCTAATAAACCCATTTTATGTATATACATTGTAGATTAAATTTTTTGGGATCAAAAGACTTTACAAATTCGTACACGGAAAACTTATTGGAGTTTTACATGGAGTAAATAAAAGTACTAATGACCTATCAAAGTTGAAACTATCCTGTAGGCAGAATCCATCGCAGAGTTGGAAATTCAGTCTTAATTTTGCAATAACTAAATGAAATAAAAAGGTTAGTATAACAGTTTGCGATATAAACAAGGATATATTTAAATTGAAATCTTAAAGTGTCTCCTATCTTCAAGTGTAAAAGTAGTTTCAGTAATGAATAAAGCTGTTGGATGAAACCGAAACCTTAAAGAGCAAGTTTTTTAAAAGTATTTTATTTCCATTAAACCTCTTTTAATATGGTTGCCTTTAAACTTCATATAACCTCACTCTTTTAATTCTTTAAAAAAATATAAATGCTTTAAAATATAGTTTTATTCCTTCCCTAAACCCGTCGTTAAATCCAAATTTAAGACTAAGTGCACAATCCAATCCAATCAGCACTTGCCCATTGATGTAGTTGCGGTGTTTTGCAGATGAAAAGAAGTTGTAGACAATTACAGTTTGCGAGTATTTTTTTGGGTAATCTGTCTTGCAACATAAACTTTAAAACGTATAATTTAAAATTAAAGTAGAAGAGAAAATTTAAAACCAAAGTGGAAAATCTCATTTAATGATTTGAAATGTCCTCTATGAATAAGTTCTCTGTAGCTACAGACTAATACGCTGTAACCGCGATTGCGGCATGTCACTGTTTTGTTTTTAGTTTAAAGATCTTTTAAGAATGTTATTTTACTGTTAAAATCAATGATTAACTTTTTGTCAATTTGAAAAGATACTTTTCTTTTGTTCTGCATTGTATAATATTAAAGTCAGACATTTTCTCATTAATTTTATTCGTAGAATTTGGTTAATTTGCATTGTTTTTCTAAAAAATATGGCCGGAATCAAAAGTCAGTCCTTAAAATGCAAAGATTTACATGATTATTTAAAGACTTTATCCGCTGCTACGCTTGAAAGACTATATAATCACCCTGCTACTTGCTTGGCTGTGTTCAGGTAAGATCCGCCTTTTCCGAGAACATGCGAATGTTTATTCTTTTGGTGCGTTTATAGCAGTACATTACATTTGCAAAGATGCATTTATGTTAATCATTCAATGTACATTACATAAATGTGAAAAACTTACTCTGTGAGGTTGGGTTCAAGCAAAAAGTAATTGCCATTTTGGATGGAACAGTAATAAGGATTGTATGTTTCCGTATTATTTTATTTAAATGTGTACTGACAAATTTAAAATTTTGATTTAAATCATCCAGTTGACTTTCTTTTTCCACCATGTGGCACATCTTTTGACTTATAAAATATCACGAGTTCTTTCTAAGGTTAGTTACTAGTTTAACTTCAAGTAACAAGAATTATAATAGTCTTGTTTAACATTCATTAAAATGTAAAGGGTTCCCATAGTCATTAAAGTGCTTAATATTTTTTAACTTGTTTTCAAAACTTTGAAATGCTTAAAAGTACTTGAAAATGCTTAAAAGTCCTTAATTCTTGCGAATGTTGTGTGCCTGACTGGAAATTTTTTCAAATTACAACTCAAACTTGCTATTCCCAGGTGACCACCATTTAAATCCTTAACGTATCAGACTCTCTGATATATTTTTATTACGCATACGTTAACTTGTACATCTATTGGTTCCCTACGCTGAGTTTTACACACTGTACTTTGTGTGAGGAACATGTGAGTGCATTGTTTGTTTTGATAGCCACAGGAGTTTTTTTACCAGCTCAGCAAGTGTTTTTTTTTTTTTAGCAGAAGCAACTTACAAAAATTGCCCGGAAAGTGCTCATTTAATGTGCTTTGGCTAAAGCATACTGCATATGAAAAATGGATTGCAACATCATTAAAGTCCATTCATAAGTTAAAATTCAAACTGTGCATGAAAGATTTTGATGTTAGCTCTATGGGTGAAGCAGTTGTGAAGTCACATATTAAAGATATGCCTGAAAAAAAAAAAAAATTGAAGGTCCTTAAAAGTGCTTGAAAAGTCATTGATTTTCATCCTTTAATTTCGGTGGGAATCCTGTATACAGTTTGTTTTATTTAAAAATGCTAAATTTTATTTATGTGATTTTATGTAGAGATTTTTTTTTCTACAAGATGTTTAAAAACTTCTTCATTTTTAAAAAAGCTTTCCTGAAAGTAAACAAATCTTGTTAATTAGGGGATATTTCAAAATAATAAGTTGTTAAGGGGAAGAGTTTAGCAAAAAAACTGTGCCTTTTATGTTTTGACATTGCTGTTAAATTTTTTTTAATTACTAGGGACATTAAAGATTATGAATGTAATGCTTAAATTATTGCTTCAAAGCTGTGACATACGACTCTGAATGGGCCTTTTTGTCTGTTCCTATAATTTTTGCTGCTCCTAAACTCTTGTAGCTGGGTAATATCACTCTGTAATTAGCATGACTTATGTTATATTTCATTTTCAAGATGGATGCAAAATTATATTGAGATTTAACTCTTTATTTACTGACGGAGCTTGCAAGTCCTGTAAATTTTCTTATGGTACTGCGATATTAACTACAACACTTTGAGATCTATTTGAACTTATTAGTCCGCCTCTATGAAGTTCATCCTTCAATTGTTATATAGTAACATAAGCTTATTTCTTTTTATGTGCAAACACATGGACAATTTTCAATCTTCTAAGCATCTATCTTGGCCTTGCATTGTCTTATATGCTACTTAATCAGACTTTAAAGTTATCATAGCTTCATAGCTTTTAAATTATCACAGTATCACGAGAAAACTTATTGGACTTATAAGTTCTGCCAGTAAATAAAGGATTAATAATCTACTTTGTCATTGCTTTATAAAAATGTCTATTAATGTAATACTATTTTGTTAAAATAAAGGCAATTTTCTTGCAGAGAGCTTCCAACTATATCTAAGCACTATGTCACCCGCCTATTGTTTGTAGAACAACCTGTACCTCAAGCAGTGATAGGATCATGGCTTGGACAACAGTATGTGAAGTAAGAAGAATATTTTACATGTGCTCTTTCTCAAGAGCTTAAATTATATTTAATTTTGTATTTCTCAAGTATAAAACAGCTTTTTAATATGAATTTTAATTTTTAGCTACCCTTAAGAACCTATTTTGTAACTTCGGACAGTAATTTTATTGAGAGTAAGATATTGTTCTATACATGTAAATTGAAGATTTGTATGGATGATAAAAAATACCACAAGGGTTTGTACCTTGGGACATAAAGTGATTAGTTTTAAAACTGATTCAATTTTTTTTTTTTTTTTAAATTACAGTGGCACCTTAAACATTTTGTAACCATCCTTTAGCTGTTGCCAAAGGCCTTAAATTTGAATTCATTTTTAGACTGGATTGGAATTTAGGTCAATACTGTTTTGTTAGGGGATGTAGACTATTGTGAAATTCTGAAAAATAAAAATTAATGTTGTTTTACAAAAAAAAAATGTGGATTGAGTCAATTGTGAAATTAAGCACCTCAAATCATGTTTTCCTGTCTAGTTCCTCCATTGGCAACTATAGAAAGTTTAAATTATGTTTCGGATAAACTAATTTTGCTGTGTGAAATATTTTTTACATAATTTATGGAATCACTTAAAAAATATTTGCGGAAATCTAGTACAAAGTACCTCACCATAGAAACTAATAAACATCAGAAATCACTAACATCTCCACATGCAATAAAATCATAATTTTAACTTCTCATAGTCATGTTAAAACATTTCCCAAAAATAATTAGTGGTTTGAAATTTAATCAATAATTTGGCAATGACAGGAGTCTACTTTATTGTTATAGTGCTACAATTATATTTTACTTTCAATTTCCCATATGTTTACTTAGGATAATGAAAACATTGTTTTCAGTCCAAAATTTAAATTTTTTTTTTTTTTGCATTTATTGATGTTTTGGAACATCCAGACTTAAAACTAAGTGTGTGGAACTTTGCACAACTTTCTACACTATAATACTGATATGGATTTGTGTCATTTGCCATTTTTACATTTTCATCATTCATTTAGAAAAAATGGCCAGTTTAACAATAATTCTTGTATGGGTCCTTAAAAAATTAGCACTGTCAAAATGGGGATTTTGGGTATATACATTTCGATAATTCTTATATTATCCTTTCTTTTAAGTGAAACTGAGGAGAGAAAAAAAATTATCAATATTGAGGTATGCTCAAGGAAAAGAACTCTGTGTTGAAGGCATTCGTTTGTTAACTTTTTACGCCATTAAAGCATTTTTACAGGAAGGGAATTTTGGAGGTGGGGATGTTTAGAACACATTAAGAGGCATTATCACAGCGATTTTATTAAAATCTTTATAGCTGTTTTTTAGCAATAATTGCAGAACGTGATTTTTTCTATGGCAACTACCTTATGCGCCTGCACGATTTTGACAAAAAACTTAATGGTAGGTCTTAGGGTCACCACTAATCCTCACACCAAATTTGAACATCCTAGGCCAATTTGTTCGGGAGTTATGCTGACCACAGATAGAAATTTGTTCTAGACAACTTTTTTGAAATCGAGATGTTCCAAATCGTGGAGAATTGCATAAAAAAAAATAACGAATGCTGTTAACGCCTGTGTTATTGCACAACCTTATCGCTCATCTTCCATCCTACCCCACCCTTTTTTTCGTCTATTAATTATTGTGGCTTGATTCCCGGTCTGTGGCGGATGTGCGAGAGATTTCTCTCCGTTCTCATGGTAACTCTTAGGTTAGTTATCATTCTATTTTACAGTCCAACTGGCGAATATTAATAAAACTGTAATAAGCTGCCAACACTCATCGTGAAATTTTTTTGAATAAATTTATAAAAACTGAGCTATTGCCGAACAAATGCTATACTTTTATCAGAGTACATCCTAGAAATGAAAAAAGGGCAGTGTGCTATTTTCCAAAAAAGGGCAACTCCTGTTTTCTAGGACATTTTTAAGGCAAATTGCAGAAATTTGTATCTGGTTTTCTTCCATAATTTCTATATTGTTTTACTTTGCCACCATTATAAATATTTTTAAGTTATAAATTTTTTGAAAAAAATTAATAATGCTTAAAACGGCTCAAATAAAAAACTTGCTTAGAAACACACACACACAGACGCACACACACAAATAATAATAATAAAAAAAAATATTATAAAATGCTACAATTCTTCTTCTGGAATGAGACTGAGAACATTTTTAAGAATAAAAAACCATCTACACCAGCGGTTCCCAACCTTTTTAGTTATGTGGACCAACTACTTTGTAAAAAAAACACTTTGAGGCCCATTAACTAATAGAATATGTGAATACATCAGTAATTAGCATACTTCAGAAGAAAGATTTAAAAATAATTTTTTATCATGAAAGTAACTTTATTATATTCACTTTGCTGTCACAACTATATATGGTAAAAAAAAGTGGGAACAAAGTTAAAAATAATGGTACATGTCCACCACGAGAGAGTCAATATCTGGATGAAAACTGGAGAGATATAACATCAAATATCTCTCAACGTTCAATTTATCCCTGTATTTGCTTTTCAAAAATTTAAATTTGAAAAAGCTAGTTCGGAATGATAGGCTGTTAAAAAGCCCATCAAATACATTAAAGCAATTTTGGCAATTGTTAGATATTCTTGCCTAACATTTATTCGGGACCAATGGTATGGATAATTCCATTAACGAATCTTCTTCACTTGAACATATTTTCTATATTTTTAGATAATTTTCTTCAAATGGTATTCACTTGTTAAACCATCAAAGAGTAGAATCGAATAATTTGGTGGGTATAATCATCGAGTGACTTAATTGATTGTTCCCATCTCTACCCCTGAAGGTCCTATAATATTTATCTTGGGTTAGACACTTGATTAGCTTCCACGGCCTAGTACCATGCTACTTGCGGCCTATGGGTTGGGAACTGCTGATCTACACTGTAAAATTTGCATCAAATATTTATTTTTATAAAAATATCAATTTATAATACTGTAAAATTATGAATGTTCAGTTAAGAACTTTTCCCAAGTCTCATGAAATTGTCTAAAATTTGAATTAATCAACCTTAAACTTTATTTCTTAGGGCTTTGCCATTGACAGGGAATAGCGTTTCTCCAAATTCAACTATATTCATTATGGGATATCACAAGAAGTATTCTGACTGAAGAACTTGGCCTAAGTCCTAAAATTTGAGCATTTTTTTATTTTCCAAATTTGATCAAATTCTGCCTCAAAAAGCACTTTTTTTGCCATACATGCTGTTATTATACAAGCTATAATAGAAGTTTAAAAAAAAATAATAATAATAATCCAAGATATTGATTACATTTCTGTGATATTTAATTTAACATATAAAACGGACATTTCGAAATTAATTAGCAACAGATAAATTACAAAAAATACATTCCCCTAAAATTAATAACAGAGCATCGTGATGTCGTGTGTCCGAACAGAAATATTCCCTTTGAATGCTTAATGTTGACATTTGATGGTTATACACTAACTTAATTACTCCTTTCGATTTCCTTTCTTTATTTTGAGAAGGCTTGGTAAAAATCCAGCGAAATATGTTTAATCGAAGTACGTACGAAATGCCCATCCATGTTAACTAACTAGTGCAAATATTAAGACCACCCCTTACCAAACCACCAACCTACCAAAAACGCACTTTATATCGGCATCCATTCAATGATTTCATCTCTGGTCTGTGCTTTGCTCGATTGAACATGAATCCTCATGCGCAAGAGGCGATTTTAGGAGGAAAAAACAAATATTTAGCAAATTCTTGCGGGGTGGACCTTTTTTTGAAAAAAGCAGTAAGGGTGCTATTTTTAATAAAAATGGCAGGGAGGGCACTATTTTTAAAGAAAAATGACAGGCAGGGCTTCTCGCTCCTTGAAAAATTTCTTGGATGAACTCTGCTTTCATTACCCTATGTATATGTATGGGTGTTTGAAAGTAAAAAGTGAACTGTCTGTGTGTATGTGGTCAGTATAACTCTTGAACAAATTGACCTACGATGTTCGAATTTTATGTACGGGTTAGTAGTGGCCATGGCACCTACCATTAAGGTTTTCGTCAAAATCGTGCATGTGCATATGGTAGCGGTCATTGAAAAAATCATCTTTTTTTCAGTAATTGCTAAAATACGGCTCTAACGATTTTTATCAAAATTGCTGCGGCAATGCCTCTTAAGGTGCTCTTAACATTCCCCCCTCCAAAATTTCCACAAAAATGCCATAAAAATGTAAAAAAATTGAAAAACGTATGTCTTTAACACAGAGTTCTCTACCCTTGAGCATCGCTCATCAACAACTCCTTTTCTCCTCTCCCCTGTTTCATTTACCTGAAAGGAAAATTTAAAAATTATTGAATAGTATGTCACCAAAATTGCCATTTTTAAAAAAAAAAATTAAAAGTCCCAAATAAGAATTATTTCTTAAAATATCGCCAAACTGACTATTCTTTTTAAATGAATGGTGAAAATATAAAAATGGTAAATAATACCATTTCATTTCAGTGCAATATTGTAATTGAAAGTTGGGCAATGTGCCACACCTCTAGTTTTTACTTGTCACCATTTAATACATTTCCCTGATTAACCAATTTGGTTTTATGTTTTTTAGGCAACATTTAGATGCAGTAGAAGCACTATGCGAGCTCCATATTTACGTTGACATACCAGTTCCAGGCGGTCTACCTGGCTGGGTTCTCAATGGCACATTTAGGAAAAATTTAAAAACAGCACTACTTGGAGGGTAATTTTACTTTTATAAAAATTTAATTTATTATTAATATGTATTTTATCTGATAGTATTTTTATTTTCTATGTAGAGGAAAACCTTGGGCAGTTTGTGCTAATATTGAAAAGGATAAACATGCAAGAGATGTTAAATTTCTTGATACCTATGCTATGGAGCGATGGGAGGTAAGCTTTATATTTATAGACTTATAAAACTGTAATTGTTAAAACTTTTAAGGATTAACATATATACGGTTATTAAGAAAAATATTAATATGCAAGAAGACATTTACTCCTACTTAACATTATTTGTTAATTAGTGTTACCTAACAAATTTATTTCAAAATTAAATGGTATTTAAATTTACATGTAGATGAAGAACCCAATGGTTGATTCTAGCTCATAAAAATTCATAATTTCTTCAGGTTACATTTCATTCAGTAATTGATAACTATGATTTTGATGTAACATGTCATTACAACGTGTTTGTCATGCTATCTTGTAAAAATATACTGGCTTTTCTTCCATAATAAATGCAAATGTGGGATATTTCCCCCTTTAATGTATAATAAAAAGCATTTTTCCATTTATGAATTTGGAGACAGTACATGAAACTTCTTACTCTTTATCTTGGCATTTTACCACTCGTATATCAATGTTACGGTTTTAATTGGTTAAGAAAAGGGTTTTTCCTATTAATACTAGAGCAATTTTAACACAATTTTTATTTGTTGTATTGGTATAATTTATGATTCTAAATTCTGATTAAATTTATACTTCTTTGTAAAATTTGTGTACATCATATTATGCTCCAAGTGCAACGACCTCCAGGCTTCACCACAGCATTTCAGTACTGTTTTAACAGGGTTCCCACAGTCATTGAAAGTCATTAAAAGTGCTTAATATTTTTAAACTTGTTTTCAGGGTCTTAACAATACTTTAAAATGTTTAGAGGTCCTTAAAAGTACTTGAAAATGCTTGGATGTCCTTAAAAGTACTTGAAAATGCTGAAGAGTTCCCTAAAAGTACTTGAAAATGCTTAAGAGTTCCCTAAAAGTCCTTAATTTTTACTGATGTTGTGTGCCTGATTTGAAGCTGATTAAATTATTTAAAGCTTAATTGTGGATCCATTCTTGTTAATTAGTTCATAAGTATGAGTTTCCATCAAAGAAACTAAATTTTGCATGGTTTGGGGCTGGATTTGGTATCATACATCCTCTAGATCTCTTGGGTTTATTTATAGAAGATTACTGTTTAAATTGCTGTGAACTTTGTGACATATGATGCTCCAAAGAATATCTACTGTGTTAATATATGGGCTATACGCTGGCCAGTCGAGAACTTTTAAATTCTGAGCATAAAATCGGGCATTTGTATTGTGTACAGTGTGGATCGTAGCACTGTCTTGCTGAAATTTCCATGAAGGTCCACCTTGAAGTTCAGAAAATAGCAGCAAGTTATCCTTCAATGTCTTAATGTAATGCTATGATGTTTGGTGACCTCTGGTAGAGTGCAGAGACACTTGTTCATTGGAGCAAAAGGCAGTCCAACCCATCACAGAGCCACCATCTTGTCTGGGGGGGACTATAAAAATTATGATATTCCTTCCACAAGTCATACCAGTATGATGTTCAGCCATCTAGACTTAACAGATTCCATTTTTTCATCTCTAATTACCATGAATTGTCATTTTGGTCCATTTGACATATGATTTCGACTTTACAATATTCTCTAACTTTTGATATGGCAACAAAGCAGGTAATTCTTTCATTTTGCAATAAATCATTGTGCCTGTTTCTAAAATTTGTCTACAAATCGTATGCTTTGACACTGAAAGTCCTAATGACCTTTGAAATTCACAAATAAAAATTTGTTGGGCACTCACAGTCTTTGGATCTGATGATAATTGTATTTTTTCAGTACACACTACCTGTCAGATCTGAGTTTTGCTTGGTATTTGCAACCATTAGAAAAAATTCGATAAATAGAATTCTTAGGTCGATTAATAATAGTCGAAATTTTCAAAACAAGTTTATCTTCAGCTTTCAACTGCCAAATTTGTATAAGCTCATCTGTTTGAATTTCTTTAGTCCGTGGCATCTCGATTACGAAGTGTTATCATTTACAGAACTTAAATACTCAAAGTATGTTACATCATCTCTTTTAAATTTGTGTATGCCAAATAAAAATTTGCAGAAACTTGTGATAGTGTCTATACTTTTGCAGCAAGTGAATTCCTATTTTTATCCAAAAAATATTATTAAAGTAAATCAAACAACTTTGTTTTGGTTATACTAGTATTTTAAAAGAGTTTTTTAATATATTTATAGACTTTTGTAATTCGGCTATTACAATTCTTAATTTGGAAGCCGAATGACGTCATTTTCTAAACTTTTCTATCACAGTGTCATAGATTTGAGAATTACTATCAATCAAATCAATTATCTTCCTATTCATTTGTATAATGTCTATCATTAGAATATGCAGCTAATTGCATTTCAAAATTTATTTATTAAAATTGAACGGGAATTTATACATTCATGTTAAATATATTTTATTTTTTCTGATTAAAACAATTTTGCCAACAGGAAAGAGTTTCAACAATGATCGGTTAAAATTCCTTCACTTACAGCTTTACTACTTGCAATGTTGAATTGACTGGATCACACTTTATAGTGAATTTATGCATTATTCACATCCAATTAACTTTTATTTAAATTATGATTAAAACAATATGACAACACAAAAGAGTTTCAACAATGATTTTTTTAAATTATTTCACTTACAGAATTACAGAGTGAGGCTGTCAGTGATCAGCATAATTCTTATAGTAATTCAAAATAAACAGATTTAGTATATTTTTATGTACATTAGGTAATCTCTGTGTTGCATTAAAATATTAATTGAATAAAATGAGTAGGTTGAAAGTTGCGTGCTGTTAATGGCATTTTTCCTAATTTTTTTTTTTTTTTGCTAATTATTTTATGACATTATTTCAATGGGTGGTACGATTTAATTTTTTATACACTGGAAAAGAAAAAAGAATTTGAAATTTTTCAAAAATTTAAAGCACTCACTACATTTAATTATATAAATCGATGTATATGGATCATCTTGTTTATGGTTATTTATATAAATGTAATTTTTTTTTTTTTTTTTGCAGGCACTTTTGCATTTTATGGTTGGTTCACAACAAACTGAAAATACTGTCAGCAAAGATGCTATTAATGTGCTATTGCATTCTGGATTAATGAAGAAGTATGATATTTAACTATTTTTTCCATATAAACTGTTAATGTAAAATACTGTTTTTCAAAAAAGGCAACTATGAATACCGCATAGCTAAACTTTAAGAAAATTTATTATTTGTGTTGTAGTCTTGATATAGTGCTGTTTTGAAAATCGTTTCTAGTTGCTATACAGTAGCAAAAAACATAAAAATATATAAATATATCTGTACACCTTAAATTCAACTTTATAAAATACTTTATGTTTATCTAAGCAAGTTGATTTTTCTAAAACTTAACGAGAAGTACAGTAAATAACCATTGAATGTCATAGAGGAGTTGTCACAATCTTACTTAAAAATTATACAAAATACTGCTATATTTCAAATTAAAGTTCAGCATTTATTTTATTACTCAAAATAGAAGTATGTATCATAGAGGCCTTTTTGGAAATTTATATCTTGTATTCAACTTCAACTATAATAGGGTAGGAATTTTAACAAACTAATTTTTTTGCTAAATTTGTAAGCAATGCAAGATTTTTTCAAAACCAGCAAGAAAAGTAACTAAAAACTCCTTGGAAGTTAAGTTGACTATCTAGATCATATTGTCTCTCATGCAAAAATTTAACTTAGATATATCTATATTTTGTATTAAGTTTTTTCCTATTTAGTTATTGGTTTTGTAAAGTACCAGAAGTTAAAAATAATTACTTTCATGAATCAATCTTATGTAAAATGTCAAAAAAATACATTAATTTAATTTTATTTCTTATTTGTACTAATTTTTCTTATTAGTACTTTCTAAGAAATTATAAAATAACCTTACCTAATCTCTGGTTATTTATAGTGAACATGTTTTTTTTCTTCTTAAATTTGCTGTGATACTATTCTATTAAATATTTAAAATGGTTAAACTGCCTGTTGTCCATGACGATACTAATTTTGGAAAGTAATATATTTTCAAACATTTGTTTTTTAGAGAGAATGATTCTAATATTATTACACAAGAAGGCTTCCAGTTTCTTTTGATGACCACTGCTTCACAAGTGTGGCACTTCATGTTACAGTATCTTGACACAATTGAGGTAAAGTTGTTATCATCATTATAAAATTGCATAAAAAATAATATTTTTTTAATATAAATTCATTAATGATTCCCTTTCGAATCAAAATACAAGGGTTGTCTAGAAAATTAGTTATCCACTTCCCCCGTCTCCCCCCAAAAAAACATAGTTACCTGGAAAGATTTATTACAAAGGATACTGCAATATTTCAGTTACTTTACATAATAACCACTGGAATTGTAACACCTGTCATACAGTGGGATAAGTCTTGAGTCAAAGAAGTCTGCCACCTGAGAACCAGCATGTCACAGTTATATGTAGGTCTTCGTCGGTGGGAAAATGATGAACAGAAGTTTTTTCAAGTTCAAGAACAGGTGGAGGTCTCCACAAGGCTGTCATTAATAATGGATAGCAGGCCGCAGCATTGTTGGCCATGGACATTTTGCCTACCTCCCAAAAAATCCTGATAGCAATGATGAACCATCTATTTGTTCATCTCAACCGATCCAAACACTAAACACAATTGATGATAGATTTTGATCGGCGCTACCCTCCTCTGGTGCGTTCAAAAACTTAACCACGAACCTCACCCTGCAGTTGGCGGAAAATGAAATGAGAGCCAACATCTTCGCACATTACAATAGCATTTATGTAAGCGATCAGGAAGTTGTAATTGCCGCATGCCATAGCCACACCCACAATGTATCCTGCTTCTGTTTTACTTTCCACTTTTTGTAATGCCATCTTTTGGCAATGTGGGAAACTTACTTTCTAGGTGGCCCTCATAAAAACTATTTTACTATGCGCCTTCTATAATTTTACCCTGATATATTTTTACTTGCATTGTATTTTAGTTATATCTTAACTCTAGTACTACTGCTCATTAAAATTAATTGATCATTAAAATATAGTATGTATGCCTACTTCTTTCATGATTTCAGCAAAATATATAATGTTATAGAGATTACTATAACTTCCTTGTACTTAAGTTCAAATTTGACATTTTATAAAACTAGCACAAAATATTTACTTGCTTTTAACTAATTTACAAGGATATAGTAAATTGCTAACTTTAATTGCAATTTTTAGATTAACCCTTTGTAATTCTCATTTGCATTTTTTCTTTTATTTATTTTCTTTTTTCTAATTGCTCTTTATTTTCCAGGAACGTGGTTTAAATTTAGCTGACTGTCTCACTTTCCTTTTCCAGTTAAGTTTTCTTACTTTGGGAAAAGTAAGTTAAAAGTTTTCATTGTTTTACATTTTCATTCTGTATTTTCTTGTCGTAAATATTTGTTTGTACTTTATTTTTATCTATATTTCTGTAATTTTGTATTATTCAAATTATAACCGTCTCTTACATTGTTATGCATTTATTTATTATACAGGATTACAGCACTGGTGAAATGGGTGAATCTATGCTTATGTTCCTTCAGCATCTTCGTGAATTAGGAATTGTTTATCAACGAAAGGTAACATTTTATACTCTTGCTGTGCAAAATAATTTTGTAAATTTAGAGTACACAGGGTACATGATGACATAAGGTACACATTTTCTACAGTAAAATCTGTGTATGAAACTTTGCTGAAAAAAGACTACTTTATAAAACTTTGATATTAAATTATTCTATAATTTTCCTATGAAGCATTGACGTATTAAAAACATACTATTTTACTAATTTACTAAATAGATTATTTATGTCTATAAAATAAAAAGAAGGAAGCATTCAATTACTTTGTCTAAAATCTATATATATTAATTTATTTTTTTTACTTTTCAGCGCAGGTCTGGTCGTTTTTATCCTACTCGATTAGCTATAAATTTGGCATCTGGATTAAAGGAAGTTAATTTAGATGTAAACAAAACTGGTTATATTGTTGTCGAAACTAATTACAGAGTATATGCATATACTGGTAAGCATTTTTAAAGCATATATAATCGAAACAAATTTGCTTCTAATATACCTAAATTTATTAGTACATATCCAAAGAAGAAATTTTGTAATTTTACTGCAATTACAAATTTATATTTATAAAACTCACAGTATTAAATATAATTGTATTGGTATAATTTCTAAGGTATACAACTTTCATTTCAAATTAATTTTGCCTTTTTCATATCGAAATAAAATAATTCATATTTTTAGCAACATACAAATACCAAGTTTAGCTGGATGAAGTATTTTTCTAAATTATTATTTTAAGTCTTAGCCTTTTTCTTCAAATGATATAGTAACTCTTTATCTTTTCATATAGCTTATTTTGATCAAGATTTTCTTAAACTTGTATAAATATTGAGATAAATATTAATTTTGAAATTTTTTTAGATCTAGCATCTTGGAATGTGCTTTGAAATTTCCATTTAATAATGAAATGTCACAGTTATACTTTAATAATGGTTTTACCTTATGATTGTCAGGGATGCAGTGTGTATTTAATTTCTTCTGTATGAAAAGTTTATATGTAATTCATGGGTCGCATTCACTTTAAAATTCACAATACTCTTAAATTTTGCTTCTCCCTAAAATTATACTTAAATTTTTCGATAATTTCTAAAAAAAATTTTTAGCTTGTTGAATTTCCCGTTTTTCCTCCAAAACCTTAAAAAAAACCTCTCAGATATTCCTCCAGAGGGAAAATCTTTCCTGCATTTTTATTTCAATTATTAAATTTTAATATAGAATAATTGTTTGATTATTGTTTTACTGAAATGTTGTTTAACATTCCCTTTTTTAAAATTCACAGATTTTTGCCGGTATTAAAACATTCTTTGAAAGGAATATGTCTTTAGGAGCCTATGTCAGATTGAAAAGAAACATCCCTAAAATGTTTAGGAATAATCCCTAAAACTATCCTGAAATTTTTGAAATTATCCCTACAATTCCTACCTAATTTTTTTTTTTTTTTTTAAACTCAATGCACCCCTCTGCTAATCCCATTACCTGAAGAAACAAAACTATTTTTTAGAAAAGGTCACATGCACCTTACAAAATGAGCCATCCAATAATATCAAATACTGAGCTATCCTCTCACTTTCCATAATTCCCAATGTATTTAACATGTAGTTTCACATTTTTTTAGATTGATCTATTTCTATATTAATCATATACTCCCTATTTACTAATTAAAGGACTAATACATTCCTAACTACTCAATTGTGTATCCCACTTTTGTACTACATGAATCCCTCCTCCAAAAGTGGGAAACATAGTTAAATTGGTTTCCTCCAAAATTAAGTAATACTTTTATCCTATTAAGTCAAAATATTTTAGTCATGTGTTAAAAAAATCTTGCTATATAGCATGGTAATTAGTTGACAACTCTCAGTGTTGGTCTATCATATGTTTCATAGTTTAAAATTGTCGCTATTTTTTTCTTTTTTATTGTGATATTAGTTTATTATTGGGTAATTTTGATGAAATATTTTTTTTTTTTGTAGATTCCCATTTACAAATAGCTCTGATAGCTCTCTTTTGTGAAATGATGTACAGGTAATTTTTTAAAGTTGTGTTAAACAATGTTTTATTTATTTATTTTACTACTAAAACATAATAATGTAATGTTTTGTAATGGTTTGGATACTTTGTTTTGGTTAAATTATATAGAAACTTCAAAGGTTAGAAAAGGAAAAGTTTTACATTTATTTACAATCTACATGCAGTAGAACATTTAAGATTGAATAATTAATACAATGACTGTCACTTATCAACCATGCTATTCCAACGCCTTAAGTACAGATTTCTTGGTGATGCTATTTTTTCTCATCTTTTCGAGATTTAAGTATGTATAACTCTAGAGCCGGTTGCTTACAGATATTTTTTTAAAAATATATTTCTTTATTTTTTTGTTTTGGATTATTCATTTATAAATTAAAAAAAAAAAAAAAAAAAAAGAATTTAAACTTATAAATTTTGGATCTACATCAAAAGTAAAAAAGTCAAATTTTTGAATGATTTTATCATTAAGTTTCCAAAATAAGTTTCTTCAATATGCATCTAACCAAAAAATTTCAGAATGTTTCTTGTAAAATTTAATTTTTCTTCTATCCTCCACCCCCCTCCCACACACCCTTTGAAAGAACCCTTAACATTTCCCTCTTATGGATTATTATTTAAAAATGCACTTGCATAAGTTTTATAAATATTATGAATATGCTTGCCGTATTTACTAATAGAAGATTTCATTGGTAGATTCCCAAACTTTTCTGTTGGTGTATTTACAAGAGAAAGTGTCCGAGACGCTCTTCGCAGCGGCATTACCGCTGACCAGGTACAATTCCTTTTTTTGTTCGAACTTTTATTATCTATACTAATCTGATGGTATTCCACCTCTTCCAATTCCCCATTTTCTACTCCAAAGTACCCATTTTTACTAAAATTCTCCAAAACTGTGGCATTTTAACAATTTTGCCATGTAAGACATTTTTTGAAGTCCTTTTTTTTTTGTTAGTTACCTTTGAACTTTTTTTTTTTTTTTTTTTTTTTTTTGAAGTCTTGCTAATTTGCAAATATTTCAGAACAAAAAATTTGCTCTACTGAGTTTGGCAACAATTAGTGTATTTTCTATTTTGACTGATTATTATTTCATTTTTAATTATTTAACCAAACTATTGAGCTATTTTGATACATGATACACCATTCTGTAAATTAAACATTTTGTTCCAAAATTTCCAATCTTTGCTCTAATTTTATTGTTTGACTGCTGGAATACTAGGCATAATATTCCAAGCTATCTTTTTTGTCAACTCTAAATCTTTGTAGATAATATAAAATACTAGACTCATTGGCAAACTAAATATTCTACATATTAAAATTTATTCAATTATAGTATCTATGCATTTATTAAAAAACGTGTCTGTATTTGTATTTTATTAAAATCTACTGTTATATTCTGATCTTGAAATGAAATTTTTAGTGCAAATCTCAAGAAAACACCTTCATACTCCTTTCCTACTCTTATAAGGGATATAATAATATCTAGAGATCTTCTGAACCAATTTGGGAAATTTTTTTTCCTAAATGTATATTGACGAGTCCTGATTATTACTGGAACACAACTTTATCCCAACATTTTCTGGGCAACACTGGGTTACAGCTATTCGAATTGTAACTTGCATAGTTTTACAAATATATTTGAGATTTTAGAGTTTTTTAAGGTTAAAATGTTTATCCTAAAAATGTTTAATCAACTGCCGATAATATTCTGTATTAATAATTACTGGATTTTTTTTCTCTTCAGATAATAAAGTTTTTGCAGATGCATGCTCATCCAGAAATGATGAAACAGGTACTTATTTTTTTTTAAAATATATATATATTGATGCTTATTATTATGATGTTTTCAAGCTTTGAGGATGATAGTCTCTTGAAAAATGACTGAAATTGAATTTTTTTATTATTATTATTTTAAAACCTTCAAAGACTACTTTGAAACGATTTTTTTTTTCCAATAACCATATTATTGATTTTTGTTATTAAATAATTTTTGACTTCTAGTATTATATGATTAAAAAATATTAAATGATTTTTTTGTGATCTATGTAGGCATTTCTCTCTTTGGTTTTAATTTGTGTGACGCTTTAAATAATTTGTAATAGGTACCACAAGTACCATCTCTGGTTGGTCATGTGAATAGTCACTATATCAAAGAAATACTGTAGTTACAACTTAAAAAGTCTATAAAATTGTTCCAAGATTGTTCCTAGCATCTATTGCATTAACCATATTGAAATGTTTGTTACCAAAATACAAAGACAAAAATATCAATAATAAGTTAATAATATAAATTCAACAAAATAGTAGGGCAAAATTCCTTTGATTGACTACCAGCCTCAAACTTTGTGTTAATTTTCTGATAAAAAAAAGTTATTTAAAATTTGATGTGCTAGCAGTTTCAATCCCACAATTTTTATGAATGTTCCAAGTTTTGAATATTTCCTATAATCATAATATTTTTTTAAAGAAACCTATCCTTCCTCCAACTGTTGTGGATCAGATACGACTCTGGGAAATGGAACGAGATCGTTTCAAATTCACTGAAGGAGTTTTGTACAGTCAATTTTTGTCACAAAGTGATTTCGAACTTCTTTATAACTATGCTTCCGTGAGTATATCCTTACATTTTTTACATTGTTTTAGAGTAAACTTATTTCGTACTTTTGCATTCTAAAATGTATTTACAGTAAATAGTCATATTCCAACTAAAACTTAAAGATAAAAACAATGACTTTAATTTAGTTATTACCCATATTATATGATCAAAATCTTATCCATCTTAACCTTGCTTGTGTTAATATTGGATGTGTTTGAATAAAATAAAATACCAATTTTAAAATTTGGCAATTTTGCAAAAAAATATTTTAACTTTTGTAAGTGGTAACATTATGAAATCACTATACAAGAAACAGTGAACACAGTATTGCTGACATACCTAATAAAAAATTTTCTGCATAAAAAATTACATTTTGTTTCAGGTCATACAAAATCAAAAAATTACTTAGATTATTTATGATATGTTATGTGGTTTTGCTGTAAAACCAGTCTGCGTATAGAAATAAAAATTTAAGTGGTTTCTGTGTGGAACCACTATGCTTCAAAGGGTTAAAGTAGTAACAAATCTGTCCGATAAGAAAAGTTCTCTAATTATTGAATCGTTTGAATTTTCTATCAAGGCATTAAGTTTTAAAGCTATTAGCTTCTATTTGAAGTGTAATAGATTTTTGACATTGTAACTTGTATAAAATTAAAATTAAGCAGTTAGTTTTTCCTTTTTGATTCGGCAGCCTCTTAGAAATAGATATACAAATTTAGCTGTTCAAACTATCTTCAGGTCTTTTATCACACTGCTTATTGTCTTGTATTAAGTTTCCTTTTGAGTTTTATAGATTTTTTATTAAAATAAATTCTGTATCTTGAATATTATTTGCTTTTTCTTTTGTTTTCTCTGATTAGGATCTTGGTGTACTAGTCTTCAGTAACCCTTCTAGACGAGTAATGCTGGTAAGCAAAAGTGGTCACGATGATGTCAAAAGGTTTTGGAAACGGCATCGGCAGGATCACTAGAGTATCAGAATAGAGAATGCCTGTAAAGCCCTTCGACATCTGGTATCATTTGTAAATATGATTATTCATTATTCATGTGTTAAAATATGAAGTTTTAACTTTATTTTGTACATATTGTATTTGTTATTTTTCCTCAATATTTTTTTTATATAATAAATGGTTATAATATAAAAAATGCCTTTTTTTTTATTTATTATATTTAAAAAATTTCACAATAAAGAATATCTGGGAAAATTGTTTGATCTAAAGATCATTAAATCTTTAAAGACCACCCAGAAGCATTCTTAACTTGATGACTAAACTTGGCAATTCAAATCCTGCTCTAATGTTTTTCCAACACTGTTGAGGCTTTTGCACCAGAACATATGGAATAAAATCAATCACAAAACATGAACTGGAGCTTAATTCTTTAGATACTGTGAAACAACATTTCAATGAAATTTTTGTTAATTAGCCTGATGATTTTTTAAAAATAATGGAATCTCCCAGCTTCTGGTAAGATGGCAAAAAATCATAAAAGTGAATAGGGTAATTATGGAATTAAGTAAATCCCATAAAAGTAATTATGGGATTCAATAAAATTTCTTAGATTTTTTTTGCACTGTTTCATTGGTATTGATCATAAAAAAAATCACTGAACTTTTTGGATGACCCAAACAATTTATATTGAAAAATGTATTAAGGTTTAATTTAACTCATTTATTATTGTAGAATTCATTCAAGCTGCCATTAATGTCTAAATTAATAACAATAACAGGTATGAATCAAAATTATTTATTATTATTTTTTTCCTTTGAGGTATGGGACACAAAAATAACAAAAATTATAAATTGATTTTTTTTATTTGTAGTTGATGCAAATGGACAGTTATGGTAAAACAAGAGTTTTTTGAACTTGCACAATGAAATTAATAAATATTGAATGATTTACCCTTTTCACCTAGTTACATATTGATGCATACTAAAAAAAGGCTTTAACTTATAATGTGCACCAAGGAATTTAGTGAAGAAATTTATTCTGGCTTCTTTTGCACTCAGATTTACTTTGACTCCTGTTGGATTCTGTGTTAAACCTATTCTAATTTTGGCAAGATTCGGTTGTTCTTTATGATGTTTCACATTAAACCTCACAAATGGTTGTGGTTCAAGTTTAAATTTCATTCCTACATTTAGTGCTCGGGAAGTCAAGTCACACTGTTTGAAATATTCTTCTGTATCACTATTACAGCGCAGACCATAGGACATCCTATAAAAGAAATTAATAGTAGCTAATTACTTGTTGTTTCATGTGAACATTGTTTAAAATATTTTTATTCAAACTCAACTGTTACAAATCAGTTAAATTATTTCTTTCAAAATAATTGCATATTGTTCCAGAGTCATTTATCTATTTTGTAAAATTATGCAACAATTGACTTTACTATAAAGCTGAGATTCTCAATCTGTGGACCACAGCTGGTCTGTGAGGAGGTATTAAGCAATTCGTTGAGTAAGAAGATTTAAGTATTTATTAAAATACTCATTGATGCAAAATATGAAAACATAGTACTACCTCTAAGGTATCATCAAAAAAATTGTTTTAATTTTCTTTCTTTACATTTTTGAGTTTCGAAGCTTAACTTAACAATCTTGTCCATTTCTTTTTAAATGTGCTGAACTTGTAATTAGTTATTCATGTATCCAAATTGGTCTGGTTTTGTATTAAAAAATTTAAAATTTTACTGTGGAAGATAATCAGTTATACTCTCTTTATTCTTCTTTTCAGTTGTAAATAATCTTTTATGCAGAGTGAGTTGATTTGGCGTAAGTGCTCATGTACGATTTTCATTTTACAACATTGCTCATTTGAATAAATTGGACATGAATTATCTTTTTAATGCATTAAAAAATCCCACTTGTTTAATCCCAAAGAATGAAGGTAAACATTTCAAATTTTATTTTGATAATTTTTTGCATTTAATTGAAATAATTTCCTATGAGGCAAATTTATTTTAGCTTGTAAGTGGCAAAAATAATATTTTCAAAAGTTTACCACAAAATATGTATCTTTTAAAGATATGGTTGGGGACATATAATTTTTTGTTACAGATACATATGTTGTTGTTTTTTCAGTAGTATAAAATTCTGTTACTTGCTTTTTTCATTTCATACCCTGCTAAAATTTTAGATAAAAACAAAAATAAATTTAGATTTTGCTACAAAATTTTCTTACTAGTCTTTTTTTTTTAATCTAAGTTGGATTGTGTAAGGGAGTTGACAATTATTAATAATCAAAGTATATTTAGAAGTCAGAATAATGTTAAGTTAAACTAGAGTCATGGCATTATGATTGTTCTCTTTGAAATACTGTTCACTATAAAACATCCCGTCTGAAAAACCTTCTGCATTTATAACATTTCACATTTAATGCTTTTCAACCTAAAACAAACAGTTTTCCAGATTTTAAGCAAATTTCAGCTATAGCCAGAATTTTGATATTGTATTAAATTTTGTGTAATAATTTATATACATTTAACATAAATTTCTCATGCCCACTTAGATATTAGTATAATTATTTGTTAATCATCTGATAATAGATTCAGTTTGACAGGATAGTTTTTGGAGTCTGTTTAAACATACAAGAAATTACTGTTACTCTATTTAAACATACAAGACATTACTGTTACTCTATCTAAACATACAAGAAATTACTGTTACTCTATCATTGTTTCTACCTCAAAATCAGAAAATATGCTAAGTTTTATTTACCATTCATGTAACCCCCTTTCCTTCACAATATGTTGAAGGCAAGAAATGTCATCAGTGAGGTCATCATCTGTTAGTCCTATTAGGAAAAAAAAGGTATACTTTCATCATTTCTAAACTTACATAAACAATTTTCACAAAATATCAGTGTTCAATCAAAATGTTACCATAAAAAAAAATTCAATACTACCGATTGGCATTCTTAAATTTTGCAAATGTTTGTAATTTTTACTGTTTTCAACTATTTTATCATTTATTCACTGAATATTTAAATCTAACTTAAAACTTGATTTCAATTCCATTTAGTAAGGCACTATTTATTGAAATTGAACTGAGTAGATTTGAGCTGAAAATAAGTTAATAAAATTTTATTTCGCAGGCATTTCTTTTTTTAAAAAGTGCTAAAATTTTAAAACTGTTTTGTATGAATGCTTTATTTCGTACAACGTTCTTGTTTACTTTTGCTCTCTCTATATGTAAAAGACAAAACCTGCACTAACTCACTCATCACTAACTCTCTCCTTTCCCATAGAGTTACAACTCTGAAATTTTCAACAAATGTCAGCATGAACAAACATAGATAAAGTAAACTATTCCGATCTCGCTAAAAAACTTTAAGGGGTCGAAAAGGGGTCAAACATTCAAAGCGAGGTATTTTCAAATGATCCACTTTCTATAAAGTCACAACTCTGAAATTTAGAACAAATGTCAACTAGAACAAACATAGAAAAAGTAAAACCCTTTAAAATTGGAAAACAATCTTGATAAACCAACTTTAAGGGGTCAAACATCATGGTCAAAGATTTTATTAAATACATATAACAAGTTACACAAAAAAAAGAAGGGGAAGCGGTAAAACAAGATTTTACATAATTTCGGGGCCGATTCTATGGCCCTGGTATGAATGGCTTTTCATTGCTAAAATGCACATGGTAAAATTTTGTAGCAAAGCATGTGATTTAGCTAACACTTTATACAATTACTCCATGAATATTCTAGATTTTTTATGATTTTCAAAAAAAAAAGTATATATATTTTTCAATGCAACTAAATTTAATTCCTAGTAAAAAAAAATTAACTCACTTTCACATGAAATGCCACATCTATTTTGGCTTGGTCGTAAAGAACTTTTGCACCATTTGTCATCATTTATCTAAAACAAAGAAATGTAAATCATGGTTTATTACATTTACAAGTGCAAGAAAAAAAGCAGTGAATTAAGGTACTAAAGATTGTGAATTACTTAAAATCTTTATATAAGTTATTCAACATATAAATAATCTTCCACATAAATTTTTAAAGTAAAACAAGATTACTTTTTATTTATTTTAAATTTTTAGATTTGATTACACCTTTAAAATGGAAGCTTTGTGCAAATGCCTGAGACGATCCTCAGATTTTCCTGGAAATGTGCCTGAATATTTTTCGTGCTATACTTTTCTGTGGAACTCTCCTGTCAATAACACATGAAATAATTAATATGTTGGAATAAATTAGTTCAGGCGGACAGGTATTGAAGCCAACAATCTCAAAAACTAAATTTCAAACATTTTGACGCTGTCTTGCTTTTTGTATAAAGCTGTCCAAATAAAAATTCAAATTAATTATTTATTCAGTCAATAAATGTAACCGCTAAGTATTTGCATTAAAATTCGACCATTATAACCTTAATTTTCATATTAAATACTATTAACTTCAAAATTATGTATCGTATGATAAGGATGTTCAGATTAAAAATTATTATAAAATGTTCGATTACAATTCTTTCTATGATTTTCAAACAATATTATAACTCTATATTTACAATGCACTTTATGTTTTGGAAACTTAAACTTTTATTATTGTAATAAAATTAGAAAAAAGTTTAGGATCCTTGACTTTAAAAAATTAAAGAAATTCCTCTTCAAGAACTGAAGTTATATCTTACCTGAAATATTCCATAATCCAAGGAATTTTGTACTGAACCTTTATTTACTGCTCTAGTGTCATAGGCACTTTCCCAATGAACCAAACACAACCCTGTGTTATAAAAAAATAATTAAGTATAATGTTTTAAAATAAACTTATCTCATTATCTTGCATGAAATATATTTTGGTTAGATTACAATAATTTCATATGCCTCACTAATATTCTTGTTTCCTTTGTACAGAAACAAACAAAAAATTACATTCAATGTTTTGTGGTTGCTAAATCTGGTCATGATGTCTTAAGGAAAGATAAGATTATTTTCTAAGCCATAAAAAAGTGACTCAACACAATGCTTCTAGAGATATGAAAATACAATACCGCTGTTTTAAAATATTACTTGACACTAATACCAAGGGTTCATAGTGAGAAGCAGCAATTCAAGGTATCTTTTAAAATACCTGACCTTTATTTTGTTTAATTGTAGTCTGAATTTACAAAACACTTAAAGATGTATTCATTCTGTGGTTCTGGAAATATTCCTAATCTTTTCTTTGTGAGGTGACACTTTTGAAATGAAGGAAGTTGAGAGCAAATGGGTGAGTGATTACACATTTTGTTGAATATGCAATTCCTAATGCCTATGAAATCTTTACCTTGTGTAGAAAAACAATATTCTAAATATGTAATGAAATCATGAGGTTGCAAACAATTCATATAAAATGTTTTTATTTTGAACTGAAAAAATGAAATTCTCAGTAATATCACTATTATTACGAAATTCATAACAAATATCTAAACCATAGTTCGCCACTATGCGGCCCGTGCTCCGTATCCTTAATCAACCAATGGTCTAAACCTTGGCATCTCATAAATCAATAATTTTTGTATCAGTGGTAGATCTTCTAAAGTTAACAAAAACTGTGAATTTTCAGATTTTTTTGGAGTTCTAGTCTTTGAGATATGGACCTTTGAAAAAAGTAAAAATGAACACATTTTGCAATATTTTGATACCTTCAAACTGCTGTATATTTTAAACTATTATAGTTAGAGACCTTAAATTTTTATAATTCTCTTCTAGATTAAATAAGATTTATTGTGAAAATTGTTATAAAATGTTTTTTTGATAAAACATCAAAAAAAATTTTTTTTGACAATCTCAATAAGACATTTAATTTTTTTGAAAAATTATATGTTTTCAAAACATCAATTAACTACTTTTGCGCCGAATTTCAGAATGGGACACAAATGGGTTTCTTTGAAGTATATTTTTTTACATATGCTAGTCATTGAAACTGAAGTCTCGCTTATCAATATGTAAGCTGGAATGCGTTGAAAGTAACACAACTATTAGATTATTTCGCAATTTCAGTTCTCAACTTTTGGAGGAGCCTGATATTTTTCAAAATATAACGGATTCATAACACATTTAAATTTCTTGCTGAACATTATTGACTTATGTTGTCGGTCAAAATATAAAACCATTGATAAATAGTGTAGGACAAAATCATATGTAAACCACTTTCACAAAATTGCTGCTTGAATTAATGTGATAAATGCCTCCATAACTAAACTACTAACAGAAGCATTATATAAGTCTTTAAAAAGCATATATGAGTATTTGATGAAGTAAATTATAACTAATGAGTTTCAATGGACAGATGTAACCTGGTCCAAGTAATTAAAAGTAGTGATGATTTTATAGAAGAATTTATCGAAACTCGAAGGAAATTTAAAACTTACACATATAGGCAATGATCAAAAGGGGTACTATATGGATTTTAAAGACAAACTGAATACAAATTAGTAATTAATTGTGATTTTGCAGAAAACTATTTGTGCTTCAAGACGAAATTCATTGATGTCACTAGACCAATAACCACGTCACACTCTACTCATTCATTATATATTATTAGTGAATGAGAGAAATAAGAAACATCATGGCTGTAAAATTTTGAAAGAGCTTTATATTAGCAAATGTAACATGGTTTAACATGCAAATGTAACATATTGAAATATACTTGCTGAACTTGTATTGGATTACTTACATTGTCAAACGTACAAAATTAGCTTACTGTAACTTTCTTTTGAGTTATTATTTGATTGAAAAGATAACATCCACCTATAACAATAAAGTAGGTCATTTTTTTTTGTAATGACTTATGTTACTTAAATTCGAAATATTTCGGATTTTTTCCACATTCTTATATTGTGTATTAGAAGCCCATTCTTATTCTATCAGAAAAGTAAACTGTTTTCTCAATGATTGGAGGTAAAGTTTCTTTTACTATTTAAATCAACTTTCTTTCGGAAAAGGCTGATTGATTGCGCTCTAAAAAAAAATTGGAGACGAAAACATACTGCAGATACTTAATTTCCCTCCACTTGTGTAAATAATGAATGGCTGCCAAATGGTATGGTTCCTAATCCTTCCTCTTTAAACACAAATGCAGGGGCGTACTGTAACGTAAAATTTGCCCTGTGATTTTTTGATTTATGCCTGACCAAACTTTCAATATTAATAATTTTTTAATAATTATTGTTAATAATAAAATAATATCAATAATTAATTTTAATAACTAAATAGTTTAATATTTAATATGTTTTATTGTTTAAATATTTATATTTATTAGTATACTTCAATAATTAAATAGTTTTATTTATTAATTTTAATAATTGAAGTGTTTTAATAATTAGATAAATAAATAAAATTTTCCCTGCCCCTGCTATTTACACCCTTTCAGTGAACTTAGCTTCCATAAACCATTTATATATTAAACCTTAAAAGTTATTAAATAAGTAGAAAGTCGCAATACGATAATATTTAATTCTAAGTGCATATATTGTAATATATACAAACTATAGCTCTGATCTAAAGTAATAGTTCTGGTGGAAGTGATTGGGATTTGAATGGATTAGGCTTACGAAAAGAATGTTAAGGGGACTGGGTAGTCAACGACAGCACAAAATCAGAAAAATCAAGGCTTCAAAATAATTCACGTAAAGAATTAAATATTAGTCGAAAAGAAATAATTTTTTGCATAAATGTTGTTCAAATATTTTTAAATTACACTGTAAAAAAAGATCTCATTTAAATAGGTTATTATTTTTTTAATAAGTATTTACATAAAACTTAGTTTAAAAAAAAAATTCGGAGTGAATTCACTTGTGGTACGCTCGTAGAAAAAACTTAAAACTAAAATGAACTGTTTTTTGTTTTATATTACTTAGAAATGTTTATACAATGTATTAAATATAATATTTTGCAAAATAATAATTAAAAAAATAATTTTATACACTAATTTGTTGAATGTATGAAAAATTGCAATTTTTTAAGGTAATAATTACTAATTAAAAAAATAAATTACACAGATTTAAAAAAAAAAAAATGGTTTACTATGTACCTCGTATGGTATTTAATCAACATGAAAAATTTCAACTGCATATCTTGTATAGTTTTCTCTACGAGCGTACCAAAAGTTCAAAAATCAACGTTTTGAGAAAACGCAAAAAAACTAAAAAAGTTCAAATAACTTACATATTTTTGAAATTTAATGGGCTCCACTTCCATATTCTGAAGTGTCCATCTTTGCAGATACTTCAGATTTCCTCTGCTTTTTCTTTTTTTCCTTTCTTGCCTCTTTTGAAGCCTTCTTAAATGCGTTATCCGCTTCAGTTACTCGACGATTATCAAAGCGTCGCAGGGATCGCAACATATTGTACCCAGGTTTCATTCCTAAATGTTCAAAAACTAATTTCCTACTACTTGAACCATTGTTGAAACAAAGTACCGCATCTCTTGCACCTATTTCTAAAGCTTTGAGGCTAACAAAATTTGTTTTGGGAAGTCTCTCCCAGACACAATTATTAAAACTCTCGTTAGGATTCTGTGTTTTACCATGGGTACATTTGGCAAGTAATTTTTGGCAGCTTAATGATCGGAATACAGGTTTTATTTCCAACATAACCGCCTCTGGTAAACTGTTCTTGTGAGAGTAACTTTCACCAGTCAGCAAAGCTTTGTTATATTTACACCATGTGTCGTCGTCAGTGGGGCAAACACCATGCTGTGGAATGGTATCTGTCGACAATTTGTGAAAGTAGATCGCCCATACTGCTTTACTCATCTCACTAACACTATTCCCAACATTGCGTCTTATTGCCAAGCCATAATAATTCTGAATACGCTTAATTTCAGTATTCGTAAGTCGGTTCTTACCCGACAAACCTTTACCATCAGAAAGTTTCTTTTTCTTATTATCCGTTTTGAGTTTTAACAATCTAGAGCCCATTCGCTTTTGGACATGGCCAATGCACTCTAACTTGCTAATACTTACACCTTCCCCATAAACTTGAAGTCCGCACACTTGATCAAAGGCCTTTGAGTCTCCGTCACCTAAGTAGTTTGTGTATCGTACAGATCGGGAATCCAACGATCTTTCGAAGATCTTTAATACGCCGTGGCTTTCCATCCCACCACTAGTTCCATCGTAGTTTTTCTGGCAGTTGTGTGGGCTGGGACTATCACTTTTTGTGCAGACAGAACAATATTTCGACATGCACTCAATGTCTATTACTTTTCCATTTTCGAGGGAAGTTGCAACGACAACACCGTTTAACGATGTGTGCCCACGCTTTTGCCATGTTCCATCAAATGCGGCACAAATATCCCGCCCAGAACCTCCTAACTGAACAGTTTCTTCGATTGCAGTTGTCATCGAGTCATCAGATACTTTCACTAAGCTTTTCAAGAGTTTATCATATACACTGGCAAACTTTGTCGGTGGAGGGGGCAAGTTCATAATGCCACACAAAGTATCGGCAGCATTTTTGGATTTTCCAATACAACGCATGCCATAAACAAGTCGCATGTTTACATCATATGTACTACTTGTTGTTGAAGATGACATGGAATAGTCTGCATTTCCACAGCTTTTGCACTTCAATACAAGTTTAGATGCTAAACCTTGTCTGCTTGAGATGTCTTCTTCGGCAACAATTGAATTTGTAGTGTCACAAAATCTGCATTTGACAAAACGTTCCAGTAGTGAAGATAACAAATCAACTTCAATGATAATTCTATTACCTACCATGTTACATAATGTTTCTTTTAGTAGCTTGAGCCCATCGTCCATCGTAGTACTCATTACATTAACTCATATAGCAATTTTGTGAAAGTGGATTATGCAAAATTTTGTCCTACATTACTTGTCAGATTGGTTTAATATTTTGGCTGACAACATAAGCAATTTTAATGTGTTATTAATTGACATTGATAAATATCAGGCTTTATCATATGCTTAGAACTAAAATTGCGAAATAAACTAATAGATTTCAGAAAGAAAAAAACGTTCAACGCATTCCAACCTACGTATTCATACGTCAGACACCAGTTTCAATGACAATATATGTATACAAATATATTTCTATGGGAACCCATTTGTGTCCTGTTCTGAAATTTGGCGCACAAGTAGTTAATTAATGTCTTCAAAACATTTGTTTTTTCTGAAAAATGTCTTTTTGTGTAAGTCAACAAATTATTTTTTAATGTTTTATCAAAAAATCCTTTTTTGAAAATCCTAGTCATGTTGGGTATCGTATTAAAGCTGATTTAATCTAAAAGAGAATGGTATAAATTAAGTATCTAACTTTTAAAATATACAACAGTTTGAAGGTATCAAAATATTGCGAAATTTGTTCATTTTTATCCTTTTCAAAGGTCCATATCTCAAAATCTATAGCCTCCAAAATTCTGAAATAATGTGTTTTTCTTCCTTTTCTTATGTCTTATTAATTTACCAAAAAAATTAGTAAAATCCAAGTAGCAAATGTCCCAAAATAATTTTTTATTGGTTGATTCGACACGGAATGACCCATTTCGAACAATGAATTCGGTGAGTTGTAAAGAATAACTATTCTCATGATTGGTTATTTGCAAATCATAAACATTTCAAGTACTTACATTTCGGTATGTCGTTTAGCGGAAAATGATACTTCTCGAAAAGTTCTCTGCCTAGCTCGCATCTGTCGTATACTTTACTATATGCTGTTGAAAGAATAACTATTGCTACTATAAAAATAGGAATCTGAAAAAAAAAAAAAAATATTAAATTATCTCAAACGTAAGCACTTCAAGGGCACGTATATGTAACTTTGTGACATACAATTAATTATAGTTGTCTTGAATTATTGGAATGGAATCACAACGTTACAGTAATGGGAATAAACTTGGTTGCATTTTATATTAATGTTTGAAATATTCTATTTGAACGGTATAAGAATGAGAATTATGATGATTTAATTATGAAAATAGTATAAAAAAGTCACGAGCGTTGAATTATTGCAATTGCAGATTATCTGAAGCAGGCGCGCAGACTCAAGGGGAGGGATTATACCTCTCGGAAGCTTATAACCTCCTGAAACCTCGCGTACATTTAAATGCACATCGGATTTTGGCCGCATAATTTTTCTTTGCATGAAATAGCCGAATTCAGTCCTACAGCTGATGATAGTTCCACCGATTGTGACGAAGTAAAGCCTGTAAAGAAACGGCAAAATACAGTTCCTCTGCCAGTAGTGGCGTCACGAAAAGTTGGTGCTGAGCACATGCCAGTAATGGACACTAAGACTTTTTCCTCACGCTGTCGGATATCTGGATGTTCAGCTCGAACAAAAAAAAATTGTACTTACTGTAAAGTATTTTTATGTATCATGTCCTTGCAAAATTGTTTTGCAGCCTTTCATGATTAAATTTCACATCTGAACAATTAAATTTGAGAATTTTTGCAAGCTTAAGGAAATTGTCATTTTTTGTCCCATCTTTATAGTTGAAATCTAATAACTTTAAAAGCACGTTACATAGACCCAAAAGAATAATATACTTAAAAATTAGCTTTAAATCATGTTTCAAACAGTTGTGGGTCTCAGGATGATAATACCTCCTCCTTTCCAATAAACTTATTCTTCCCGTACTCTATTTTAACTTCACACCAGATAAGAACAACGTAGAATTTACGACAATTTTTTTTAAAGCCTCTAATTTCCTTGGAAGGAGTACAAATTCAATGTTTTGTCTGATAACTATCATAATAAGAATGATGCTGTGTATAAGATCCAACAGTCTTGGATTGTTTTGAAAGTTTCATCGATTATTATTCTCATCAAAATATAATTTCGTTTATCGTTCATCTCAGTTAAAATTAGAATAACTGACAAGATGAGGAGACAGGAACAAAAACCAAGAGAAGACCTCTTGAAAATTTCAAAAACAATATTTATTGTTTAAGAGTGTTCAGTTATTACTGTCTCAAACCTCTATAAATTTTAGTCTAAAGTGCAAGTAACAATTCTGAGGAATACGTCTGATAACTATTGCTTACATGTCCTAGTGGATATTTTTCATGCCACCTCAAAACTTAACTTTTATCTCTGTACGAAATGTTAGTTTCTCCCTTCACAAAATCTTATATCTATGTACGGTCAGATAAATTTGATTGTATGTTTTTATGAATATGTGAAACCTTCTCTGTGTGAACTTGTTATCGCCACTGCTCAGTAAAAAATATAATATAGTATTTTATACCTTCAATCAGTTTCGTCTAGTCGCGCTGTTCGGAGACAAAATAAAAAAAAGAGTGCCTAGCAACCAAAGCGTCTCCGCTTTGACTGCGATAATAAACACGACGGTGATTGTGACTGATAATTTTAAGTATATTATTTAGCTGTCTGATGAGATTTTTTCTATGCTTTCTATTATTTTAGGTTCAAATACGAGGGGTCCATTTGGTAGGTCCTCCTTGTTCGGAAATCTTTTTGTAATGTTATCCGTGGAAGTATAGCCCTTGTGTATTTGTTTTTAAACAAGGAAAAATATAATAAAACCAATTTAAAATCGGTCTTGTGGTGTAAAATAAGAAGGAAAGTTTCACAGCATCCAGTCTCCACAGCACCATTGCCTAAAATATCGAACGACATTTTTCAAAACATGTGGACATATTCCTTCTATATTAAGACAGTCAATCGTATGAGAAAAACATACCGCAGTTATCAATTGATTATCATAAATTAAAAAGCTCTGCATTCCTAGTTTAGGTTGAAGTATAATAAATTGTCAGATGATGAGATTATACTTAATAAAAAATGAAACACAAAAATTAAAAACTCACCATGATCTTCCCATCGAGTCGCTTTGGTGTTGAGAATGAGACTATCCTCAAATTGCGACGGTATCTTTTGATGAGCTTGACCTGTTTCCTGAAGGTGGGAAGCGGTTACTGCTCCGTTCCGATGACCCTGTTTCATTTTCACTGTCAAGGTACCGTGTTCCACTTCGAAAAACGAGATGAAAGGAAGAATGGACAGTCACGTTTGTTTCTTTTCTTCCATCTTGGATGCCTCAATACTCATCTTATACTATGAGAACATACGGCACATACAAGCGATAAAATATTAACAAGGAAATGCGTTTGACTCACTTTAAAAGAAACTAGATGTTTAACATTATTCTGAAAATGTACACTTAAAAGGAAACGTAAGTATGTGATGGATATTTGACCGCACAATTTTGTGATTTAATTTATGCCTCTCTTGGTTTTGCTACGAGATTTTTTTTTTTTCTCCTTGTTGTGAGTTTTTGAGTTGTGAAACCTTTAAGTGGCAGTGATTATCACAATCCAACTGTATAGTTTTGCAGAAATATTAAATTTTTTGTAATTTTTAGTTTGGAGAGTTTCTGATAGCCAGTTTCCATTCTTTTGTTCTTTAATGTTTTACAAAAATCATATATGCACTTTTGTTAAAAAGTTGTTGTTAAAAAATTGTTAAAAATTAAGCATAACATTGAAAAGGTTGTTATTCTTGTATAATACTGTAAAATAACAAATAGGAGGATGAAAAATTGTAATTTCTTTTATAGGAAATATGCATTTAATCCTATTGATCAGCGGTTCCCAACCTTTTTAGTTCTGCGGACCATCTATTTTGTAAAAAAAGCTTATAGGCCCACTAGGTAATGGAATATATGCGTGTGCGTCAGTAATTAGTGAAAGATACTGTACAAGAAGGATTAAAAAAAGGAACTTTATTGCAATCGCTTCGCTGTCACAACTTTAGAAACAAGTGGTAAAAGTTTAAAAAAAAAAAAAAATCTATGGAATATTTGACATTGTTTGTCCCTCACGAAGAAGTCATTATCAGGATTAAAATTGGATAGTTTTACCCATGTGTTGAATTCACTCATTATTCACTAGTTACACCATCGAAGAATACAATTGAGTTGTTCGATTCTTGCTAGCAAACGAGTGACTCGGTTGTTGCCATCTCTACCCCTGGAGCTCTTATAATATTTGTCTTGGCTTCGATTCTCGACCAGCATCCACGACCCAGTACTTACGCTACTCGCAGCCCACTTCTGGGCCGCGGCCCATGGGTTGGGAACCACTGCTATAACTAAACTATTATATAACACTCCTTTCAGTTTATCGGATAACAATGTTCCCATAGCACTAACACCTTATCACTCACCAAACCTTCTTTTTTGCACATTTCTATTCATTAAAATATTATAATGTTTCTCTTAAAGATGCTCTAATTTGTTTGAAATAAATAAAAGAAATATAAAATTGTTTATTGTTTTTAGTTCGTAGTCTATGAGTCGAATGATTAGGTTTGGCAAACTGATTTAAGGGGTTTAGTTATCTAGGGTTTACGAAAAGTAAAATTATATTTCTTTTTTATTTCTAGAAAAACTTAGTCTCTAGCAGCAATTAATCCTCCGCCGATGGTCGGCCTTTCATTGCTTTCGGGTGGCACGGTCAGTAATCGACCGTAGGCCTCTGTCACCAAAAAAAATTAGCCATGGATCATGAAACGATAAATTTTCATCAGAATTCGATGAAAATACTATTAAATGCCATTATTGAGGTGATGATCATCAAGTGATTATTACTATTAAGGTATGATCATGACCATTTTAAAACTGTGTTTAAGATATCTTACAGTCAAGCTAGTAGCTAGATTCGTATATGTACTTCTTTAGGTTTTAATAAGGTTTCGTAACTTTTGCCTATTTTTACCAAAAATTGTATTTTTGACGTTAATAAACTAAATTTTCTTTTATATTAAAATGTGTGTAAAAATTAGCTTACAAAACGTATGAAAAGCTGAATTAATATATTTTTTTATTTCAAACGCAAATGTCATTTGTCCAATGTCTGTGTATTTGATTGTGTATGGCGCGAGGTTTATGGAGCGAACTGGGTTACCTCTTTTTTTGAGCTTTTAATGATTTCTGACAGTAATGTCGCTAAAACAATCTGTCTGTCCCTCAATAGAAAGCTACTTAAAATAGGCGTAGAGCTCTGAAATTTTAAACATATGTAGTTTTGACCTTCTAATTTGACTTTTGAAAAACAGAATGTTAAAACTTTAATTAGTTTTTTTTTATTCATCTTTTTAATTAATTAAAAAAAAATTACGAAATGACTTCAAATAGGGATATAGCTCTGAAATTTTCAACACAACTAGTTTATGCCTTCTAATTAGACTTTTGAACAACAGAATGTCAACATTTTAATTACTTTTTTTAATTATTATTAATTATATATATATATTTTTTTTTTACAAAACGTCTTTTAATAGGGCGCCAAAATGGTGACATCGAATGGTTATCAAAATTTATGTGCATCAATGTACATCATTTTGCAATCAATTCCAAACAAAAAAAATTTATGTAAACATTTTGTTCAAATATGATTTAGTACGCATAAATTATGTCAAAATATTGAAAAATCTTAATCTTTTTAGTGATTACACATTTAAATTATGTTGATTTTTCTTGATGCATTTTTTTTTTATTATTAAAGCAAAGTTAAAATTCAAGGCTAGGCTAGAAAAGAAAAGTATTCAATGTGAAACAAGTTTAAAAAAAAAAAAAAAAAAAAAAAAAAAAAAAAAAATGAAATTTGCCCTTTTCGAGATTGTGGTTTGTCGGGATTTCGTCCCATTCGAAATTGTGGCTTGTAGAGATTTCGACTTTCGGGACTATGTCCGGAACCCATTGTGATTGTATATAAACCTTTTGACAAGATGGAAGAATTCTCTGTCAGTCCTTTCACCAATTCCGAGACAAAGAATGAAGTTACCTCTTTGCCAAGAAACATCAGAAAGTGTGAATTTGTTTTAATGACCTGTTACTGGTGTTATAACATTCCACAAAAAATTGACCGTGTAAATAAGTTTCTTAAAAGAGATTATTTAACTGTAGACAAGACAATCAAAAATATACAGGGCCTTTTAAGTTTTTTGGAATCAACTAAAAACAATGTACTATCTGATGCTATCTTAGAAGCCAAGAAGATTGCTGAGAACAACAATGTACCTGCTGATTTTCAAGAAAAAAGGAAAAGTTTGATGAAGGCTGCGAAGATGAAAGTTTCAACTTATCAGAGGCAGATCTGTTTAAAATTGCTTTGCTAGAGATCATTGACGGATTAGTGAATGCTCTAAAATCCCGTTTTCACGCACTAGAATAAATTAATGACAAGCTTAAGCTTCTAAATGGGAACAACATTTACCAGATGGATGTGAAAGATTTAAAGAATGAGACTCATTTACCTACACAGTCTTGAAGGGTATCCAAACCTGACCACAGCCTTAAAGATATTTTGAACTCTTCCTGTAACAGTTGCTCCAATCAAAAAAGTTTTAGCAAATATAAAATTGTTAATAATCCCTTACGAAGCACCGTAAGGCAAGATAGACTAACAAATTTAAGCATTATTTTCTTTGAGCACAAGAGAGCATCAGCTATGATGATGTCATCAAAATCTTTGCTGCAAAAAAATTCGCAAGTTTAGTTTGAATCTTTGATTTTTAGGATTAGACTAACGATTATACTTATTTATACACATGTATAAGCTATTATTATTATCCATTATGTATTTGGTAATATATAATATCACCAAGACATTGTTTTTATTTTGCTAAATGTCTCCTAAATTGGCAAAAAACACTAAGTTGAACCTGAACTAATTTTAAATAAGATAAAACAGATAGGACATTTAGTAGATCAATAACATGAGAAGGGGGAGCCAAAATCTTAGTCTGCCCCGGGCGGAAAGAATTCTAGTTGCAGCTCTGCATATAAATGAGGACCTTTTTAGCAAAGGGGTTCAATTGATTTTTTTTTAATGACTGGAGTAAGAACTAGAAATATACAAAAAAAAAAAAAAAAATCATAATAGGTACTATATGTAAAAACAGCTAGTGATATCTTCATTTCAGGTGTTAGTATTTGAACAACAAATAATTTTCATAGAATTTAATATATATAAGAAATTTTAAAGTGTATTTTCTCAAAAGTTAAGAAAAGTCACTTAGACCACTTTGCTTCTCAGTCCCTCAAATAATTTAGCCTAAAGTTTCTCTCAATTGTGCTGCAAACTCGTGATACAAAGTTTTTAATATAAATCTTTTATATTGCATTGTCAATTTTTATGTGTAATTGCAAATTATTAAGCTCAAATCGAGTTTTCATAGTGTTCGATCTTTACGAAGGAAACATCCATTCTGAATTGTTTTACTAACTTTTTTTGCTCCTCCCCCCCCCCCCATTGAATACATTGTCATTCACAGAGAGTCTATTTGGCAAGTTTCAGTCGATTGGTTGATGGCAAGTGGGTTAATTAGCCCTCCGAAGATGTTGCATTGAAGTCCAATTAGGGGAAGGCTTTAGTCATTAAATATCTCCAAATTGAACATATTTGAATTAAGAGGAAGTCCTAGTAATATATCTTAGTCATTTCCTATACTCTATATGTTACAATCTTCTAGCCCAGTGCATTTAAAAACTACTTTGCATAAAACCTTGAAATTTCGTGAGTTGGTACTAAAATAACCACTGAATGAGATGACATAAATTGTTTTCATTTAATGTCTATTAGGGATGGAACGGATGTGAGTTTTGCCGGATACCGGATTTCGGATATCCGGGGTACCATGTCTACCGGATACGGATATCCGGCCGGATATTCGGTCTATATACTAAAAAAGATAGCTATACGATATGCTATACGAAAAAAATTGTCATGATATGAAGTATCAAGTAAATTATAATTAGTGGTTAGCGCACCGCACTGCATGCCACAAGTCCATGGTTTGATTCGCGGACTGGGCAATGTTGACGTAGCTATTTATACCTGAAAGAAATAAACTGAGGAGGACCATGCATGCTTGGGAACTAAACACTGGGGTTCGGCGTCAGAATGACCATCTGACCGGAACATCTGCTATGTGACACACAAATGCCACAGTCAAGAAAGCTGAGCTAGGCCCTGCAGGCCTTGGTCCACACGGGCTGTGGCGCCACTGAGTTAATTTTTTTTTATTTAAACTTTAGTTGATGAAACGATGTTTTAGTGATGCCAATACCTACACTTGCTGAACAATTCTGAAACTTCATCACCATTTTGTTTGTGTGTTACTTAAAATTGTACCAAACATTCTGCAATGTGATGAAAATATTTCAGAAATACGTTTGTAAATTGTTACTCAACTTCTTCTTACCTTGTATCATGTAATGTAAACCATAAGATAATCTTCCTCAAGTCTGCATAAATATCCTATATTGCTTTTACCCGAAAACCACACAGCAATTGTACTGAAGTCAAATTAATAAAACAATGGAATTCCATTAACTAATGATATTTATTTCTAGTTTATTAAGACAAATGTGTTATCAAATTTGTTGTCAGTTTAATTAAGTATTTTTTAAGATTTTTTTTTAATTTGATTAAAATATACCGGATGCATTTGTTAATAAAAAAAGATTTATTTTAAATATTTTATGAAATTGAAGTCTATATTTTTTGTAATGCACCTAAAACATTACGGATTTAAAGAAATCTCGTAGAAAACTTAAATTGGATCTATCGGAATATTCCGTCTTTAAATATAAACTTAAAAAATTTCGAACCCAAAATTCATCAACATTATGTTATACCATATTTAAAATATATATTTAATATAAACAAACAAAATTAGTACTTACATATTTTTGTGCTTAAGGCTTTTACTTATAAGATCATCTTAACTCCACAATTTTGGTACAAATAATGTCGATTCCAATGTTGTCTGCGTGCATTTCTTGTTTTGATGAATTGTTTTTTCTTGTTCATCAATATTTGATGCATTTAGTGAGTCTTTTAAGCTTCGGTGAATTTCCTTATGCACACTTATTAAATGGTTCCATAAGGGTTTTGTGGAAAAGGATTTTGGGCTTTTGCCGCGCACAATATATTTTTTAAACGATTCTGTGGAGCAAGTAACACATAGGGCTTTGCTTTCGTCATTTCCATTAATTTTAAAATACTTCCAAATGGGTGATTTTAAATGAGCCATTATTAAAAATTATAAATTGGATTGTAATTGGAGAAAACTATGATTCAAGACACTCTAGAGAGCTAAATATAATTCCTCATTGTGGCGCTGCGTTAAAGACCTAAAAAATAAAATACTTCATTTTACGGCAGAAAAAATACAGCCAATGAAAAATCAGAAATTAGACCATACCATTCACAGCATAAAGGGGTAGGGTATTATCGTCGATAGAACTAAACAAAAAAAAAAGCATTGAGGAGTGCGCATTGGCTATTTATTGCTTTTTACTCGCTAGCAAATGTCAAAAAAAAGGAGGAAGTGAGAATAACTAAAACTCTAAACAAGTAGCTTATGTTATGGAAAAAAAGTTCCATTTATTAGTATTTCGGTTCGTGTTTTAAGGAGAAGCATTCAAATATAACATCTGGAATTAATCAGATCATAAACTTGGAATGAAAAGAACATATTGCAAAACACGTATGAAGGATGTGTATGGAAAAAGATTGGAGGAATGGTTTATGCTTAGTTCTCATGAAGGAACTTTTTCGTTTTCTAACTTGACTGCAATTTATGTCCAAGAAGAAAAAAAAAAAAAAAAATAGTGTTAGATGCGGTGTCTCCTTTGTCCGAAAAAGATCATTATTTTTTGCAAAAATTTATTTCTTGTGGATACCTGATGGTTGCCGGATATATAACCGGATATCCGACGGGGTTTCGGATATTGAAAAATCAGCCGGATATGCTGGATATCGGATATTTGCCGGATATCCGTTCCATCCCTAATGTCTATCTATTATAAATGAACATTAAAATAGTAAAAGACAAAACTAGGTGGAAGGGGGAGCCCCTGCATATGCATTAACTTGAGAATTCAAAAATAAAATATATTAGACGCTATTTTCGAATTTTTAATTTATGTCATTTCATTAAGTGATCATTTTCGTTCCTACTTAACAAATTTCAAAAGTTTTATAAAATGTAGTTTCTAAATATACTGTGCTAGAAGATTGTAACATAGCCAGTATAGAGAATGATTTTTACTAGGACTTCCTCGTAAGCTTGGTATAATAGAACAAGAGTAAAGTCTGATTAGTCTGACGTAAGGCAATAGAAAAATGTGTAAAAGCAATCTTTGTTCGGCAATCCCAAAACTTAATGGAAAGAATTGTCATCAAAAACGAGTGTTCCTGCTAATTTCAAAGTGTCAGCTCGATTAGATGAGGAAAATAGGTTTAAAAGTAATCCGAAGCTCGATAATAGCAGCGTGTATAAAGCTGCCTTTTAGTGAAAAAGTAACATACTCCTAAAACTTAATAAAATCCATTGTCATCGATGTCAAATCTATCTGCCAAGTTTCAGCTCGATTCGAAGAGATGGCAAGTGTGTTAATTAGTCATCCGAAGCGGCAATAGTAGGGTGTGTAAAAATGATCTTTTAGTGACAATGACAGCCTCCAAAATTTGGTAGAATGCATTGTCATTGACATTGAATATGTTTTTCAAGTTTCAGCTCGATTGGATAACAGCAAATGGGTTGATTAGGCCTCTGCAGATTTGTGTTGGCATCCACGCACATGCACGACTACAAATACACACACGGTTGGAAGCTGTTAAACTACGGAATAAAACTTCCTTATAATTACAAATATAAAAACAGTAAATTCGTTAAGCATTTGCGCTTGGCATCCTATCAGATTTAGTCCTATTCTGTATAACAATTCAATCGCAAGAAAAAATTAAAGAATTTATCAATTTTCCATTAATAACTTTACAGTAGAGTAGCTTAGACACATGAAATTCAAACAAGCTAGTTAGAACAGAGTCCGTAATCCACATGCATATGATGTGAAGCAGCAACCTAAAATAGACCATTCAATTTTCGTTATACGGCTGAGCATCGTTAAAGAAAGCAGATCGCAGCAGGGGAATAATGGACTTTTCTGGAGTCTATGCCAAATTGAAAATTACAATCAGGCCTCTGATGAGGATGAGAAGGGAAGGTAATGTGCATCAGAACTACAATCTTCACAGGATTTAAACTAAAAATTAAGTTTGGTTACTCTTATACAACTGCCAGAAAAAATGCCCATATCTTGAAACAAAAATAATAGTTAAAATTCCTTTCACAAATTGAGTTTTAGTTAAATATTTGCATTTGTTTACTATCCTTATGCAAACAAATATTTTTTGTATTTAGAAATTCTACCCCTATAAAGCAGCCAAGTTCAACATATCTATTAATGGATTAAATGTAGAAATTTTTTGCTCAAGCAATCACAAACATGATTTCGATTCTTTCACAAAAGAAATTAATTATGACGTCACATTTACAAGTTCTATTCGGCATTTTTATTTTTAATAATATTGTCTGATATCTAGTTTGACCGTAACTGTATCATTGTTTTTGTTTTGGTTTTGTATTATTCTTGCCGCAATTGCGACAGCGGCTGTATATTGAAATTTAAATGCACAAGCAACTTAGTTTCAAGAGTAAGATAAATGTTTCCTATTTGCTTATGTTTTTAGTATTTTAGAAATGTAGTAAAAATTAGTAATTCATTCTTAGCTCCATTTCAATTAGAAATTTAAGTATAGCTATCAAATTAATAAGCATTGGAAAAGATTGTAGGCATTATAAAATTCAAAATACTTATCAAACTATTGTGAATATTTTATTATACATATGGTGATATTAAATACCAATAATAATTAAGGATCCCCCCCCCCCCCCTGAATTGTCTAAGTTTTTTTTGTGAGGATAAAAAAGTGAATTTTAACTGTTTAAAATTCAAAACTATAGCAAGTTATATTTAGAAATATTAATTAAGGTATTAGAAATATTTTTTTGAACTAATTATATGATACATACTACTAAAAGTAACTGAATTTCATAACTAATGTTTAAAATATTTTGTTTAAATAAAGTAGTTATTTTAGATTTAAAATATCAAACATTTGTACAATTTCCTAATTTAATGAAGTATGAAAACATGTGTTTTTTCTTTTTAGATACCACATTAAAAACTGGCCCTGATATTTCATGTTATGTACAGAAAAGCAAGATCAATATTTAAAAAAATGAGACACATGAGAAAAATTTTAGCTTTTTTATCTATAATCCTCCTTACTCTTTTTGCTTCTCAAATCAGCTCCTTATGGTGGGAAATGGCCAAAATCCAGCAACAAGAAACAAACACAATGGACCCCTGGACAAAGAAACATTGGAATCATGTAAAGATTCTTTCTGATACTCTGAACCATATGAAAGGTTCAAAAACTATTCTGTTATGGACAAAGTTTTTTGGTGCTGCTAATTATGTGCCAAGGTATTCTACTCTAGGCTGCCCTCTGCCAAAATGCTTTGTTACATCAAACCGAGATTATTTAAATCAAAGCGATGCGATTATATTTCATTTACGGGATATGAATTTGGAGGATATGCCTTTGTTAAGGATGCAGCAGCAGATCTGGATTCTATTACATCATGAATCCCCACCCCATACTCCAGATACATTGAAGCACATGGAAGGTCTGTTCAATTGGACTGCAACTTATCGGTATGACTCTGAGATTCTTCTTTCTCCAATTGCTAAGAAGTTGGATAAAGAAGTTAGTGTGGACACTTACACCAAAAACAAGAAAAGAATGGTTGCTTGGCTAGTAAGCAACTGTCATACACCTAGCAAACGAGAAGATTTTGTGAAAGAGTTGCAGAAGAGCATACCAGTTGACATATATGGTACTTGTGGGACATTAAGCTGTCTGCCAAAGATGTCGAATGATTGTTATAAAAAGTTGAGTAAGACATACAGGTTTTATTTATCTTTTGAAAATTCTATTTGTAAGGATTACGTGACAGAGAAGTTTTTCCGTATACTTAGGACTAATATGATTCCAGTGGTAATGGGTGGAGCTAATTACTCAAGTATTGCTCCACCTAATTCATACATTGATGCATTGTCCTTCAAGGCTCCAAGTGATTTGGCCAAGTTTTTGCTTCAAGTTGCCAAAGATGAGAAAAGGTATAATAGTTATTTTGCATGGAAAAAGTCATATCAACTGTATGATGAACATTATGTTTGTCAGATTTGTAAAAAACTTAATGAACCTAAAATTAAGCATTCAGTTTATTTGAATATTACTAATTGGTGGTTCCAGGATGCTAACTGCAGATCTTGGGCACTTTCATCAAAACCGTAGGTAATTTAATGCAGAAGAAAAAGTTTTGACCTTTGTGAATGCAAATTTTGAAAAGAAAGGGTTGTTATATAAAAAAGGAAATAGATTCCATTAAACCTGATAGAGGAAGGTAAAATCTGGGTAAGCCTTGTTGGGGCATAAGAAGGTTGTAGACAAGAAAACATTTTTAAAAGGACGTAAGCAATCATATCACTAATTTAGTTGTTGATTATTTCACTTACATCTCTTAATGTTTTTCTCTTTTATTTATACTTATGGGAAATGTGCATGTAAGGGGTCGCTGAGTTGCACAGATAATTTAAAATCAAATTGACTTTATGTACAAAAATCCTAAACTAAGTTTAAAAAGTCCAAGTCAGTTTCACCATTATCTTTATAATCTAAGAAATTGCTTTGGTTACTATTAGTTGAGAACTCAATGAGAATTTTTTTAAAATATGCATTTCTTAAAAATTTTCTTGAGGAGGACATATTTTCTTTGAAACCAGATAAGATGCCTTCACTGTAATTTACTCTTTGAACTATTTTAAAACTAAATATTTTTTATTCAATAATCAACCACAGCTGTTCCAGCTTTCTAAAACTTTTTATTGCGTTTCAGAACATAATTTACAGTTGTTGAATAAGTTAAACCCTGTTAATGTGAAATCGCTTAACACGAAATTCTGTTTAGCTCAAAGTAAAAGCAGTTTTCAGTATGATCAAGCTTAAACTTAATGTTAATTTATTCATTTAACACGAAATCTCATATAATGAAATCCCGCTTATGACAAAAAAAAATTGCTCTTCAAACCACTTTTTTTCCGATGAAACTTGCAACGCTTCTTAATGCAGCAGGACCATGCTTCATGTCCTTTAAAAGATTTAGAAGAAGTAGAAAAATTAAAAAAAAATATATATATTTTACAAAAAAATTATAGCAAAATTCAATAACAGACTTCTTTTAATAATAAGTTTCTACTAAGTACATTTACTTTTTTTGTTCCTAATATTTAATGCCTATTTTCTTAAACTTTTGTATTGGATATAAGCTTACCAATGTAAATGTTTTAAAAAACAGCAGTGCTAAATGTACTTATAGGTAATATTTTAAATCTGCTTTAATTTATGAAAAAGGTTTTAGATGGTTAACACAAAATTCAGTTAACGTGTAAAATTTCGGCAATCCCATCGACTTCACATTAACAGAGTTTGACTGTAGTTTATATTTGTATAAAATACCCATTTGTATTTTATCATATAGCAGTACCATTATTGTATAGTATTTAAATTCTCCTTATTTATAGGTGCAGAAATTAGGTTTTAAATGTGTCTAATTGAAGCAAAATTTTCTCTTGCATATTTCTTACTTAAAATCTTTATAATCAAAAACTCTATTCATTATTATTTAATCTATTTGCATTTAAATGACTGAGATCTTCAACAGTGTCCAAGTCTGGTTTAGCTGTTTATAATTAAAAAAGAAAAAAATATATATTAGAATTACAAAGGGAAAAAAAATCCTATTTCAAAATATTACTTTCATCAAATTTTACTATTAAATGTGGAGGAATAAAATCTCATAAAATGTAATACTTTATCATATAATGTGCGAGTCTTCTATTCTTCATAACAAATATGAATTGATATTTATGGAAATCATATATACTGTCAAAAAACATCAATATTTTTCTTAGATAATTAACTTCTGTTTTCGTTTTTCTTCATTATCTGTTCTTTTTCTTCGTTATGGCCATAAAATATAATTCACAAGTTCATTAACCTATTGAAAAAAACTTACTTCCCACCCAATATGTTAATTCACGTGGAGAACAAATTGCCTTCTGTTGTTAATCCTGTTAGTGTAAATAACTTTTGAAAATCAATTTGATCTACATTAGTGGATAGTGGGATGTTAGACCAAAATCTATGGGCCTTTAGTCTCCGTTCCAGGGTCATTTGTAATTGCATAAGTGCTTTTAAAGATCTTTACAATTTAACATATCAATTATTTATCTAACTAAAAAGTAATATTATTTCTTGAAAAAACTCTTAGTTTAATTAGAAATCCAGTTTGTATATCTTTAGGTGGGTAGTTTAATGTTATCCTGCAATATAAATATGGATTCGTGAATAAAAAGTATTTCAGCTCTTATAAATTATCCAGAATGTATATCTTTAAAAAATCAGATTAAAAATAAAATTTTTCTATTTCTGTGATATCTAAATCAAGGCTGCTTCATGTTATGGCTATGTATTGTTAACATTGTTTAACAATTGTACTTATACTTCAATGATTATACTCTTTGTATATATAAATCAATATTTGATGTTAAAGTTGTGAAAGGTTTAAGTGCCAAAACTCAAAATCACTTGAGATTTCCCCCTCAAATTGTAGAAAGTATATATGCAGATCAAAGTACAAATAACAGGTTGAAGTTATGCTCCGTCTTCTGAAACTACTTTTATTTAATCTAAAAAAATCAACGATTTGATACTTGGAGCTTACATAAATTTTTTCTCATTTCCTTACATGTACTAGAATTTATGAGATTACTTTAGTGTTTGGTTGTTTCCCATGCATTTAGGGTTTGTGAAGTCATGATGATTTACAATGGGAGGAACCAAAAAATAATTCAATGTTACTTATTTTTACAATTGTTATAATATTATACTTTGTTATATATGAACTTCTTTTTAATGTAAAATGTTATGTATTGTGTCTAAATGCCTTATAGAGCTTGTACTTCATACCACAATCAGTACTTAAAACTTTTCAAAGTAAATACCTAAGAATTGTATTAAAACTGATTATACATTTTATCTTTTGATGGTATGATAATCTAATTGAAAGAAATTTGCTGAAGTGTTGTTTGGATCTAAATCCACTTTTATTAGTATTTGGATTAAAAGCTGCTAAAAACAAAGGGAAAATTGCAGAAAAAACTGAGTTGAAGTGCCATTTAGATTTTGACCCTCTAGTATAAATATTAGCATTATAAACTTAGAAGTAATAAGAAAATTATAGAATAAAAAAGCCTAAAAATTTTAATGGACTGCTTTTAATTTTCAATCCTTTTATCAATATAATCACGGGTGACTTGAATTGCTATTGAACATTTGTTAAGATTTTAATTAATTAAATTATTCCTTTATTAAACTTATTTAAAGTATCATTGTGTAAAGTCTACCCAATGAGAAGACTTAACTTGTATTACTTAGTATCAAATGCCCACAAGTATAGTAAAAATACAACCAAGTGTCTGTATATTAATTCTGTTTGTAACAATATATAAGTTTACTCAAAATTATCTATGACCGTGTATTAAAATATCTGACAATCTTGTGTTAGTTAAAAGCATAGTTATGCACTTGCCTGTACTATAACGATATATTTATGCATTTGTGGGAATGTATTTTTAAAAAAAAAAAATATTTTTAGTCTTTTTTTAAATTTTTTTTATAGGAAACAGTTGCAACATTGCATTAGTAAATAAAATTTATAACTTCAGCAATTTGAGATAGCTATCTTAAAATAAATTATGTTCATAGAATAAGTTAAATTATCTTTTGAAGAAAGAAACACAATTCTGAAAGTACTTTATGCATATGCTCTTTTATTATTAAATTTCAATGCTGTACAAGTTTTAACTGTATAGAATGAGAAAATATATTATACAATTGGTACCTTGTGTTTTTAGTAATACACTTTTCAGTCTACATAAACTCAATATGTTATACATCCATCTTAAATATACAAAGAAAACAATTTAAATTACAATAAAATTATGAAACTTAATCACTATGATCCAATTTGTAGTCTATTTATGTATTTGCAAATTTATATATAATTCCAATTTTCAACAAAATTACCTCTTCACACATTCAACATATTTTATTCCAATGTACTATAAGGAGCCAACAAACAAAACCAGACTTGTTCACACAACATCAAATTATAAAAATATTTTTCACCCTCCCCAAGCTTGCCTTTATTTGACTCTGAAATATTTTCCATCAAAAGCGTCTCTAACTCATCGAAACAATTATATTCAAAATGCAATACACATATAACATATACAGAACATTTATTTTGTATATTTCATGTAAAAAACTAGAAAAATTGAACAAGTCCGGTTTCGTTCGCTAGCTCCAGATTTGAAGTTAATATATGACATATTACACTAACACATACAGGGCCATACTCTTATGCCAAGGGCCTTAACCAAGGGTAGGTACTCAAATGCTAATCGTGAAATAACTCTTGAAAACAAGTAATTTGTATAATTATTTTGAATGAAATGTTTACGATTGAAATGAGATGCCATTTATTCAATTAAAGAAAAATAAGCACAATTATGCATGCTTGTATTAGAGAAAGGATTATGTACAAGAATGTCGTAATGCTCTCTGTTCTTTCAAATTTATTTTAATGATCTTTTTTTCATTTTGTACTGGCACTGAGGCATTGCATAAGTGCAATAAAATAGAATTGACAAATATATAGATTAATAAAGGGATCATTTGTGACAATTACCTACAACAATTAACAAACAAAAAATAATCCAAAATGGAAAACAAAGTTCCAAGTGGCAATTAGGGGTCTCGCTTTAAGAAAACTCTCAAGGATTTTCAATGATGCCTTGGCCCAGGTATGTCAAGTAGTAACCAGCAATCAAATCATATACAGGGCTAACATAAAATTATTAAAACATTCTGTATCATTCGTCTTTATAGATCTTGTACTTCTTAAATAATAAAAAGTGTTTTGAAACCAAAATAATCTTATGCTTTATCAGTTATATGTCTTCAAAATACTTTTTACATAGAAGTATAATATCTACACAAAGATGAGTGGTAGGTAATGGATGAATCTTTTCTGTTATCCCTGTGCATTATAGAGGTAAAGAATTAAACAGAATTCAGTAAATATATTTTAAAAACATTTTTGTTTACCTTTTTAAAAAATACCCACTGTAAAAAAAAGCTTTTATACAATACAAAATTATTGTAGCAATTGCTTTTTTATCTCAAACTTTTAAGATATAAATTTTTGCTAATGTTTTGATAAGCATTTTCAGTTACATTTAAATAGTAACTAGTTCTTTCTTTCCTGCAAACAGGATATCTGCACTTTACTTTCATTATTAAATATTTCAAGACACTTATTTTAAGCAAATTTGAAGTTTTATTTTAAAACGAATAGGTATAAATACAGAGCATGAATAAAATGTTCTATCCAAGAACATTTACAGAACAAAGAGCTCCCAAGTTAACCACAAGCTTTGAATATAGAGAAATGAAATGCACTTTTGTATTTGATAACATCTAATGATTAGGAGTCATATTAGAGATGTACTAATTTTGCTCAAATGCAAATGTCCAAACTTCTCATAACATCGGTTGCATTCTAGTAAAAAAAAAAAACTTGTTGGAAACGTAAAAAATTTGCATAAAACTATCCCAATAAAGCTTCTTTAGGATGAGTTGTTCAGTGAAAGGTGCTGTGTTTGTATCTCAGATAGGCTGAAACTAGGTTTTTCTAGGTGTGTAACAAAGGGGGGGAGCAAAAGTATCTCAGGTGATATTAAAACATTAATTTTTTTTTTTGTTACTATACAGTCAAAATTTTAATAAACTATACTGAACGCAAACCTTTAATTTACACAAGTACAATGTAAATAATGCAAACTTTTCTATTATTTCTTTAGAAAAAGAAGAAAAAAAAAACGAAAAAAAAAAAAAAAAAAAAAACCGCTTTTACTCTTTATATCATAAAGCCAATAAAGAAATAAACTTTAAAATGTTGAAAATTCAGAAACTTAAAAGTTTCAAACAAATCAGCCTCTATGATATTCACAAAACAATTTACTGTCCAAATTTTCAAAAAATGTGAGGCCCTCAAATTCCACCACTGTAAAGGTTTATGGCTTTATTTTTGTATATTTAGATATTTACCAATCTTGCAGTAGGCATTCTTGTAAGAAGTATGTTGCATTACATGTTCCCAAATTTTTTACATTGAATGAGAGACATTGTTTAAAACTTAGTTATTTAAATAGTTATATAAAAATAATTTACACCATTATTTTTTTTATCAAATGCATATGTTAATGTATTTTGTATGGATTCATTGATTTTAAAAGATGGCATTTCCTGTAGCTTGGTGTGTAATAAGAAATTGTGCCATAAGAAGAGATCCACAAATATGATATTCAGAAAAAGAGTAGACTAGTAAAAATGTTTTGAGAAACACTGGACTTAAATGTTTAGCATAGTTCTCAGCCATTTTAGTGTTTAGATGCATTTTAATGTAAAGCACATTTAATTTCTCTAAATTGAAATTGTGGCAAATTTAAGTTCATTGTACCTCATGTAAAAATACATAGGTTCTTTTTTACAATTAAATAAAAAGCCACATGTTGCGTAGTATAGTATATCTTTACATAATATTTATTGATTCAAATTTCATTAAAAATAAAATAAATGCATTTAAATAAGTTTTACAACAAAATAAGACTATTGAAAAAGGCTTAGTTTCACAATTAAATTTAATTTAAATAATTTTTTTTAATTGTTTGGAATGCAACCTTCTCATTGTAAAACACAATTAACTAAAAAATTTTGAAGCCAATCTCAGAATGCTAAAAAAATTTAAATATTTTTAACCATCAAATCGCGAGAAGTTGACAAAGTTGTTCTTTTATCACTATAACAGCAAGTGCATGGTAAAGCAAAACCTAAAATAGCTCAAACCACCTGTAACGTATAAAAAAAAAAACATTTTAACCTATATACAAGGATTAAAGGAGTAAAACCAAATAACGAGAATAAGTGTCTATCTTGCGACTTTTTATTTTCTTGCAACTTTAGGTAAATAAATTACTTTATCATTCAATATAAATATAATAAACCTACGTTAAACTACAGCTTTTTAATAAAGTGCAAAGGAACATGCAAAATTTCAGCTATTGAAATTTTACTATTATCGTGCATTTTGAAATTGATTGTACTACAATGCAGTATTATTTCCCCTATGTTTTTTATTTATTTAAACCAAAAAGTGTCATATGCCTAGCTATATATAAGGGGTTCAATACGAATCTGCACCTCATATGTAACAAATCCTACATTTGATTAATCTTAGTTTACAATAAGTTAGGTTAGGTTTGAATAAATTTGGTAAGTTAAGTTTGAAGAATAATGAGTTATACTAAAATATGTGTCCAACTGAGTGATGATAATCACTAACAAAATTGTGAGCATAATACAAATTTGAGCTTCCTATGCTTTTAAAGCAATATGTAGCTAAAAACAAAACAACTAGAACTATCCTTGTAAAAAAGGCTTAATCTCTCAAAAATTTATAAAAATCACACACATTCTCATAATTATTAACATTCCTATATTTTTCAGCAAAAATTTGATAACAAATCTTGAAACTTTAGAATTTTTCCAACACACCATATCCACATAAAAGAGTAAAAAATATAATAGGTTCTGTACATTTTTCAAATGATTGAAACATACATGCATAAATAAATAACAAAACAGAAAATATATACTGCAACAAACCATTTAAGGAGAGTTTAAATTATCAAAAAAGCAGTTGATTTTTCATAAGTGCTGCTAATAGTAGTTTATAAAAATATATTAGAATACACATTGGTTAGACAGTTGTATATTGAAACAGCATAAAAAGGGTATTTGGCACCTACTGGTTAAAAACAAGTTACACACTGATTCAGACGAAATAAATAAAAGTCTTCATTTAGTATAGAACAATAATGGTTAAAATCTATAGCAAAGTTCAGCTAAAATATAGATACTTAAAAAAAGTGTAAACATGAACACTATTGAACTAGAGGGTAAAATGAGACAAACTTATAAAGAGATTCTTAAGCAACAGCTTGATAGCGCTAAAATCAAGATTTCTTTTCTTATTCTGTATTAAAAACGTAAATATTTTAAGACATTTAAAATGTATTCATAGATCAAATATAGATAAAATGATTCATCAAGCAAGTTCCATAAGTATAAGCATACATTTTAAATCACCTGTAAAAATATACGAGACTGCTTCCAATTAACACTACAGGGAAATTTGGCCATCTAACAAAATGGCTTTACTAATCATTTGATTTTAAAGGTGTACTGAAACTATACAAATTTATAAGTGGTATAATTTTTTTTGGAATGTACTGATGTTAAAAGCAGTACTAACAGTAAATAGCACCAGCTATTAAGACTAGAGGCATAGCCAGGATTTTTTTTTTTGGTAAGAGATAAGAAAATTATGTTGAGAAAATATAACTAATGTTATGTACTTAGCAATCAAAGTAATTGTTATTTTAAATAGGTTTCTTCGATACTATAGAGAAAACGATCATCAAATATTTTTTATAAAAGCATACAGATCTTCTAAAATCAGAAAAATTTGAGTTCCATGCTCTAAAGTGTGGAAAGAATTTCAGAAAGGGATATATTTCATAAGCTATCCCTTGGCTTTGCGCCTGATTTAGACCCTACATTCTGCAGTATACTTAAACGTATTGATTGTAGATTGATGCAACTATATAACAATAGTTCACACATTTTAGGTCTTCAGACTACTGCTGGTTAGTAAAACATTTTTTAACACAAAAGAGTGCATAAATGTAATGACTTTATAAAACCTATCTTGGACCCTTAAAATTTTAAACCCCTTTCTATATCAACTATCCATTCAAAGCATCTTATAAGAAATGCCTCTAATCATAGGTAACGATACTAGTAATTGCAAACTTTCTTATTAAGATCAGTTGTGAATGTAAAATCCTTACAATCAACAGTAAAGTTCTCTTGATTTCCTTTCAACTTAAGTATTAAATTTTCAAAGCCGATAAAAAAAGACCACAGCTAGGAAAACCTTGTTTCCACCAGGTGGTTTGTGATAAGGAAAAATTTGGGAACCATTGTTGTGCATCAATGTCACTCAACAGGATTAATCTTTGCATTGATTTGGTGTAATGTAATATATAAGGATAAGCTGGATTTTAGTTATCGAATACACAAAAAAATGTAGTAGATAATAAAAAAGTAATTTCACTAAATGGAAGCTTGAACAATATTTGATCTTAAGGTTTTTTTTTTCTGTCAACATGCTGAAAAGGAAGAAAACCAGCACTTAAGAAATTTATTGTAAAAAATTCAACAAAAGCATTTTGAATAAAAACACAAGAAGGCAATACACTAACTTTCCTGTATGAACACAATAAAAAAGAAACAAAGAGCAGAAGAATGTTTTAGTGCAGAGGAAGTGCCCAGAGAGTTGCAGTCTTGTCAGCGCTTGTTGTTAAAAATGAAAACTCTCTGGGATGCCATCTTGCCTGAATTACTTTGTCACTGTGTTCGGCTACTGCGATCATCGGTAGTGGCTGCGTCAGATCTCCTGTTTAACGAGTAAAAGTTGAGTTTCAAGTGTAAAAGATTCAGAATGGAAACAAAAGTTAATGTACTCATTTTTGCAATATTAAACTTGAACACATTATTTTATTTTGTTATTATAACAGTTAATTTTTGTACATTTAAAGTTTCAATTCTTACATTAGTGCATTTTTTTTAATTATTTATTTAGCATGTTGCTTGCTTGTAAGTTAAAAAAAAAAGTTAATAACACATCAATACATACATAAGTTACTGAATCTAAATGCTTAATAAAACAGATAAGTTAAAAAATTTTGTAAAGAAATAAAGTGGTATGGCCATTATGGTTACATAGAAAGATTATTTATTTCAAACCTTAAATATTTTACTAAGTAGTCACTGATTTTTGTTTAAAAATGTTCTAGTAGTAGTATTTTTTTAAGTATTTGCATCCAAGTCTTTTTTTTAAAAAAGATACAGTAAAGCCAATTTAGTATTTTTAAAAAAAGTAAACCTTTGTTGTACATTGACAGTTATTACAGCACAAAAAGTAGCATAAAAGAACACAAAAATTAAAAATCAAAAGCATTTGCTAATAAAACTAGATTGCCAACTGAATTTACCTTGAAGGTCTATGAGGCCAACTTTGTGATCGTACGACCCAGTGAGTAGGTAGTAGGCCTTCGGAGAGAACCTGGCCGTTCTGATGTCAGATGTGTGTGGTTTGAAGTGCTGGATGTACCGGCCTCCCCTTATGTCATACAGCATGCATGTTGCATCTTCCTGACCTGACACCAATAATCTTCCTGATGGATCGACACAGATAGTCGCTACTGGGCTGCCTAAATTTGAAGAATTTTTTAGGAAGGTTTTAGTTTATGGTTTTAGAGTTTGTAATATTTCATGAAGTATTAGTGATTTTTGTTACAGTGTTTAAATCTTGAGGTTCTCATATAAAATAAAGACAAATAATATTTATAACTTTTGAGTGGACTTGAATTACAGGTTACAGGCTATAAGAAATGTATTGACAGTTATGAGATATTAATAATGAATTTCTATAAAATAATGCATATGCAAATGACAATCTTTTAAAGTACTGAGAAATATCAAATAGTATATGCACTAACTAGTTTTCATGAATAAAGATTATGTCACTAGCTGTTTAGAATACTCCATTGACTTCTTTTTCTAAAAAGAGTAAAATATTTCTAATTTTTTTTTTTCCCTTTCTAAATTTTTTTCCTATTCATATTTCCCATATTTTTATTACAATATTAATACTTAGCATGTAACTAAAATTACCTAAAAGTATCAGATACTCTTTTAACAATACATTTAAAGACAATTCATGCATGTGCTGTTAAGATTTCAAGGCATTTCATTAATATGTTAGTTAACTGACCAAAATTTAATTTTTTTTTTTGTAAATTATGATACACACTTTCGAAATTGCTAAACAAAACACTAGCAATTCTTTAATCCAATTCAAGAGAATTTTCCAACAATACCTACTGTTTTTTACAAAGTTACAAATTATTGAACACTGTTAAAAGACTGAAATAAATATAATGGTTTTGTAGAATAACACTATTTTAAAATATGGTATCTAAACAAAATTTCATGTCGTAATGAATAGACATAATGTATGATCCTTTTAAAATCAGTTCTGAATATAAACTGAGAAAGTTAAATTTTCTAACACCACACCAAACATCAAATATGCTATATAAAACAAAAATTATTTGGCAAATAATTTCTAAATAACACAGACTTACCTGGACCAGACCCCGAAATTGGTGGTGGTGTTACCAAATGCACACACCCTTTTGTCCTCAAGTCCCAGAATCGAATGGTTCTATCTTGAGAACCACTCACAAACATTGCTCCACCCCAAGTGTAAAGTGATAGAATATGACCTAGAAATTAAACAAAATTTAAAATAATATCAAAATTCTGGTACATGAGAACAATAAACACAAATATCATTTTTAATAATACCAAAATAAGGAAATAAAACACTGAATTAAAAGAAAGTTGAACTTCAAAAAAATTATTATTACTTTAGATTCATGAAATATTTTTGCTTTATTTAAAGAAAAATTCATGAAATGATTTGTTTTATTAAAAAAATTCCTCTCCGATCTGACAGATTTCCTGGATACTTTGATAGATCTACATTATTTTATGTTTCTTATACAATCTAGAAAATCGATATAAAATGTAGAAGGGTTATGACAATACCACTAGTTTTTTTTTTGTGATGAAAAACATACATTTCTCTTATTTCAGATGTGTTTTGAAAATTTTATCTACCTGAAATTTTTAGAACGATTGAATTTCCAGATTTATGAATTCTGATATCAGAAAACATAGGAAGCAAAAATCAGTACAAAAATATACCCATCTAAAGCAATATCTATACCTTTAAATCAAGCAATTTGAACTTGCAAACCAAACTTTCTTAAATAAAGTTCCTACTCATATCACAGAATGAAAATAATATTTTATATAAAATAATATTCTAAATAATGTTTTTTAAGGACCTATGAAAATTTGTTTTCATGCATCATGTCTATATATAAATTTTTAATTAAGTATATTCTACTAAAAAAGTTGCAAGTTGGCGCATACGTCTAACAAATATGTCAGAAAATTCTGATACAGTGGGGATAAGTGGCGGTCACGCAGGGATAGCAGGTCCGAGTTATATTTTCATAAATTTTGCAGTTGGGCACACAACATACGCAAAAATTAAGGACTTTTAAGGACCACTAAACATTTTCAAGGACTTTTAAGCACCTCTAAGCATTTTCAAGTACTTTCAAGGCCTTGAAAACAAGTACAAAAATATAAAGCACTTTTAATGACCTTGGGAACCCTGTTAAATGTTTCTTTCCACATTTTGAGGCTTTTTGATCAAAAGTTTAATTTCAAAATATATCCATGCAAACTAAATTCTAACAAACCACAGTGTTTTATGTTTTCTTCGTTTAAGTTATTTTTTGAGGGAAATAGCGAATTATTTGAACTGTAACACAATTTAATTTTACTACAACATTCCTTTTATGAATCAGATGCATTTTCTTTCCAGACTATAATTTTATTACCATCATATTAAAAAAAAAAAAAAAAAAAAAAAATTAACTTCACTAGCACAAAACAAGCAGTTTTTTTGTATATGTGCTAATGAAATGTCTTAATAAGTTTAACACAAGTTACCTGAATGTCCAGATAGTGCTTGAAAGGGAGTCGCAGTTTGACAGTCTGTTACATATATTTTACAGTCCCCAGCACCACCACTAATAAGAAGGCTAGATTTGCTTGCATTGTCTTCCACAAAGCACATGTCTCTCACTGTGCCATCATGCATAGTCAATTCAAATTCATTGCCTGATCAGAAGAAAGGACACAAGTTAATGAAAAAAGATTACATTTGAAGTGAAAAATGAAAAGAAAAGTATGTGTTGGAAAAGTTGGTGGTTTAAAATAAATTATTTCATTTATAGCACATGAAGCATTTTATACAAATAAATCTCAAACAGAAGTTTAACAGAATTAGATACCATTCTTTAATTTAAAACTGTATTACAAATGGGTTATTATTTTTATAGCTTGCCGAAAATACCATATTCAGAAAATGTACAATGTTTTTTAAATTATAAAGGCATACACATTTTGCTTCTTCCTAATTCAGCACTGACACAAATGTAATTAAAGGCCATCTCAGTTGCTCTTAGTCAACTTCCTAACTTATAAGTGTGAATACTGCCAAAAATTTTCCTACTTTATTTTCAGGGATATTAAGCAACATTACACAATAAAAGCTCTTAGTTGTTTGAAATATAATTTAAAAAACAAAATAATATTTAAAGTAAGTTTACATAAGTATTTAAGTAAAGTCCTTACTATCAAGATTGCACGTCTCAATATTGAATTTCATAAGCTTCACAGTTTTGTCATTGGAGCCAGTTGCCAGAAGTTCTCCACTTGGACTCCAGGCTAAGCAGTAAATGGATCCTTTGTGATGTTTTAATTTCTTGTATAAAACTGTTGGTTGTTGAACAACATGATCTTCTCTGAAAACAATAATTACATCACAGTCAATGGAAAAAAATCCAGAAAAAACTGTACAAATGAAAAGTTACAAGTGATATGAACAAAATTTAGCTTTCTCCAACTGCTCTCACTTAATAAGAATTGTTTAAAATATTAATCCTACAACAGTAGCAAATCTTTTATAATATTTCAACCTCTCTAATTAAAAATGATTATCTCAAATGCTTAGTGATTTATTTTAACAGAAACTTTAAAAGCAGTAGACAGATTTTTCAAACTTAATCATATTTTCCATTGAATAGGGTACTTGACACCATCAACAAATAATTACCAAATGCGGCATATTTATAGTATTTAACGAAATAATAATAATGCAAGCAGTTTTAACTCGAAATAATTGCTCAAATTTTTATAAATCAAATTTTAAAAATTGCTTTTCTGAGCGCCTCGTCACGTGATCAGAAACGCTCGGATAAGCTCCTCCCAGAGTATGACGTCAATGTTGACCACATTTGTATGCAAGCAGCTTCATACGTTTATTTTAAAGCTTGGTTCATCTCTTTTCCTACTATATGATAAATTATGACTATTGAAGGTAACTTGTAGGAAATATTTATTTAAAGAAGTGTTATTGGAACATTGGAAGACGGTTTTGTAAAGGTACACATTTCGAATTTACCCAAAATAGATGTTTTGTTGGTGGGGTTCTTTTTCAAGTCAAGCTCAGAATTTCATTCTGCAGAGTTTAGAAATGTTAAAACATTTGTGTAAGTAACAACAATTCTCACAGTTCTTATAATTAGAAAAGTAACAACAACACTTTTACAGTTATAACAATCATAAAAAAAAATAGCAATTAATATAATTCGCTGTGTACTGTTAAAACGGAGTGAAAAGGAACAATTTTTAACTTTCAAAGTAAAAATAGAGTGTAATAATATCGTTAACGAACATATTTTTAATTTAGGAACGTGGGTCTTACCTTCTTCTATAATGTTCAAGCCCAAAAATGTTGGAAAAAACGTGACTTACATTGATTTTGATTTTTTTCATGTTGTTCCGATTCACCCCCCAGAAAGGGATGAAACAGAACACTGGTTATAATTTATAGCTGATATTATTTAAAAAAGTCAAAAAGGTGAAAAAGACAAGTAATAATGCATTAAGGTGAAAAGAAACACAAGATTATCATAAACAAAATCCTTTAACCCTTTATCTACTGACGGTACTTATAAGTCCAGTCATTGTACTGCATTTCTCATGGTACTGTACTGATTTAAATGCTTTGAAACCCATAGGGACTTTGAAGTCCACTTCTATGAAGTTTGTTCTTCACCTATTGAATGACAGCACAAGATTGCTTCTTTTTGGAAACATTAAGTATTTAAAAGAGTTAGTACACATTTTAAAAAAATCAGTAAAAAAAGGTTAACTGCTGTGATTGGGTGGTTTGATCTTTTTTGGCGCAAGGGCAACATATGGTTCATACTGCTCCAAAAAATTTGGTGAAGATCAATTTAAAATTTCAGTAACAAAGAATTGGAAAAAATAATTTAAAGTCAAAGATTAATATTTTAGGGGGTTGAAAGCATTCTACAAAAAATGACTCGCGGTCTGTCAGACGGCATACAGTAATTAAAGGTTAATATGACAGACAAAAAAAACAACAATTCATGTAAACAAAACAAATATTTTGGTTTCAAATTTACAAAAAAAAAAATAACAATAATAATAATAAAAAAAAAATATTTCAATGGTGCATCAGTACTTAAACTTAATATTGTGTAGTTAAAACATTTAAAAGAATTAAATAAGTATTACTTGCATCAAAATGATCTTCACAGAAGTGAATCGTAGTCTGTGGTGAAAACTAAGTTGATTCTCTTCTTGCAAGATTTAACCACTTTTTTTGTATGTGTGCTTTCCTGGGCACATGTGTACACAACTTTTCTGGAGTTTTAATTGAAGTACTTGTACAGTGGGGTACTGCATAGTACCGATACCGGTGAGATATTTCTTGGAACGAAATCAAAAGAAAAACACATTTCGCGCTGGAAACTCACTCGCGATTGCGATGTTGTATATGCAAGATTGACGTCACACAGACAGATGGGTTTTTGAGCAGCGTTTTAGGGGCGGGGCTTCTACTTGCATTTTAAAATGCAATTTTTAGCATTTTGCGGCATTATTTTGAAAAAAGAAAAAATACGTGTCTTTTATTTTGTGCATACCTTTTATTTAAAACATATTTTGAAAATTTGTCAAATACCCTATTCCACAGTCCACCAAAAATTCTAAAAAGTTAGGTTACAAATATTGAAAAATACCATTAAATGTTTTGGCTAAGCCATATTTGGATTCATAATCTCTTACCTAAGTTCAGCAATTTTAGGATAAGCACAAATGCGCAAAGTTTTGGAATTGGAACCAATCGCATATAATTGCCCAGAAGGATGAAATTCTCCTGTACGTATGGCCTGTGCATCTTCAAGTCGGGTGACAGTGATAAAATGTGGCTTCTTAGCATCCAAACCATCCGTGCCCATTCGGTTGATCACAGCATTCATTTGCTGAAAAAAAAAATAGAATAACTATATGGCAATGAAGATTAATTTGAAAAACAAACATTATAACGTATAACAAAGGGAGTTATAATGGAGGGGTTTATTAATAAAGGGAATAGATAAATCTTCAAATCATATAACTCTACTATATTTCTATACCTTTCAATTGTTACAAACATGGCAATAAATGCAACATATAGTTGAACCTCATTGAAACAAGCTCCAAGGGACCTTTGAAATCAATTAATCTTAATTATAGTTTGATTTATCTGAAAAACAATTCATTGGCTTTAAAGATGTTGATGCATTACAATCTTACAGGATCTCAAGTGAATTCCAGAAATTGAATTGATTATTGATTGAGGAAAAGTAACAAAGAAAGAAGCAGCATTTCAGTGAGACAAGAAAAGGCATGGTCTTAACTACTGTTGTCTGTGGATCCCTCTTGGAACCCCTGGAGTTCTCAGTAAAAAATCAGCAATTAGAGGGTCTGATACTTTGAGCATCTGTACATTCATTGCTATGTCCTCTTTCCCCTACCATCATGAATTCTCCAGTTTTAGCTTCTTCACTTTATCCTATCCAAGGGGTCAAACAGCCAGAGTAAAATACGCTCCACCCCTCCACACCTTGCCCTACTGAAGTCTTTTCATCATTTGAGAAGGTTAGGTGAACTGGAGGAAGTTAGTGACAAGTGAAAAATGACTTGTCTGTTTTAGTGAATGGAAGTTGGAATGTTATGGTCATCAAATACGAGTATGATTTAACCAATAGTTCGCATTATGCGTATTCGTTTTAAATGAAAAAAATGTTATTTGTAGATAAAATAGGACAAGGATCGCAAATGTTGTTCACCTTAATGATAATTCATTTTAAGCTTATTTGAATTAACGAGGTTCAAATGCAGTAAATTTTTTTAAAAAAGAAAAGGTTTTGCATTTATGTATTACTTAAGGTGCAAATTGTATTTGATTTTTTTTTTTTTTTAAATCTGTAACAGTTAATGAATTTTCAGAACAATCTGTATAGAAAAATAACAATAAAAAATGCAATGGAATCCTTACTGTAAAAGAATTGGGTGTTGCAGGCAGAGGTGACTGTTGGTTGTGTAAACTCTCCGATTCAAGTGGTGATGCATTCCTTTGAATTGGAGAATAACATGAGCCTCTACCAATAGAGCCACCAGGACTGCTTTTTTGCGACTGTCCAGTAACGGTTCTGAAAAAAAAAATCAGCAAACTCTAATTACAATATAAACACTACAGCTTCATTTTAATATTTTGATTTTATAATGCTGGAACCAAAGTTGCATACAATTTGGATAAAGAAACAAATAGCCATTTAAATTGTTCCTTTAAATTATTGCTAAGTACATTAAAGTTGTACATAGTAATATAAAGTATTCGAATAAAAAAAAAAAAATAATAAAAAAAAAAAAAACTGGTATGCAATTGGTAAACTAAGAGGATAGATTCAATAAACATGCAGAAGTAATCTATGAAAGGCATGAACATAATCTATGGTATATTCATTTGTACAAGAGTGTTAGTATACGTTTTTCTCGTACTTATGTGCAGTACTACACATATACTAATACAAACTATGTTTTTCTTATATTACTTCCTTTTATTCCCAAAAGTGAAAACTGATCATGCTATTCCAAAAGATATATTGTTGTAGCAAAAACTCAGTTCACTAATAAATATTTTGCCCTTTAAATGTTCAGCTATGTGAACTCTAGAAAGTTGAAAACTTCGTCTATGCCACTATGAGACCTGCAAAAGCTTTTTCTGCTAAAACAAGAAAGAACAAAAATTACATTTTACTGTAAAGACTTTTTTTTTACAGAATTTTAATTTGTCCGAAACAGTATGTGCTTATTATCTAGAACAGAGTTCTCCACTATGTGGCCCAAAGAAATCGTATGAAAAAACTTTCAGCAATATGGTTTTCATCAAGAATAAACACAGAAATAACTGGCGTTCATTTCGATGATTTATTAAGATGCTGTGCTACGACATTGAACTCTACCATAAACGAAACTGAACGATTTCTATCGTTGTCATCTCCCATAACAGATATCTACTAAAACGAGGAAATTTGGAGTTATGTTTAAATATCTTAATTGAATGTTATGTCAAGTCGCATAATAACAAAAGATTCCTTTCAGTTTTATATTTTGATTTATGTAATAATGCAAATTATTTTTTTAATTATTTGAAAAAAAAATATCAAACATCAATTGTAATTTTACTAAAATAAAAAAAATTCTCAATAATTTTTTACAGTTTTCAGGAATGCTTTATATTGTTGAATCTATACTAATTAAAGATTACTGATAAATATAATGTATTTGGTACAAATCTGTGAACTGAGCTAAGCTCCAACATAAGTTACACAGCTTGTCTCTAAAAGTTAGTGGCAAATACTAGTCCATGTAAAGGGTTTTCATATAAAAGCAGTTTAGTAATTTATATCCAAAAATTAATACGATAAAAAGAAAAAGACTCAAACATGTGAACAAATGTTTTGCTAGTTCAATTTGTGAAACTGATTACAAGACATCATATACTGAAGCAAAATGTAGTGAAAATAAGAACAAGTTTTTTGTTTAATAACCAGCTCAATTTATTTCTTTTAATAAAACAGAATTAATTTATCATAATTTATTTAGATGTACAGAATTAGAATATTTCTTTTTATTACACATAATTAAATAATTTATTATCTTTTGGAGAGAAAAAAATTATTGGACACATTATAAAATTATGAAAAAAAAAAAAAAAAAAAAAGAGAGAGAGAGAGAGAGAAAATAATGAGTAGGTACAGTGAAATTTTTTAATTAAATCTATTAGTAACATGGTTCTGAATGGTTTATTTTTTGCACAACTCTTATTTCAGGAATCTAATATATAGTAAAGGTATGGTTGGATGAGCTTTGTATGAGAAAGTTTTAATGAATAGTCGTGTTATCCATATAGCAGAAGGGATAATTGGCCTCACAATGCAACAAGTGATGTGTTAAAAACAAAATTTGCATTCTTTAATAAAAAATACATTCTATCTGAGCCAGTGTGGCAAGTCACAGTCAATTATTAGCCTAAAGAATAAATTTTGTAATGGTTATCAAGAACGGATAGCCAGTTTGCTACCCAACCTGTTTAAACCCAAAAGGGAACTTGTTCCAAAAGGGAACAGCTGATTCAACAATATTGTCCAGTACAGCTTCCTAGCTCATTAAACATTATATTAAGATATTTTTAAAAGTAAAATAGGAATTTTCAATCAATAACATTTTGACATTTAACCTCAAAATTAAAAACGTAACATTGTAATTAAATAGTAAAAGTGTCAAGTAAGTAGTATTTTAAAATTGGTTTATAAATATTAAACTTGTCAATAAATGTAAAAGTTATAAATTGGCTGGATATATTCACAGTGTAATCTTTATATTTTATCACTTGACTAAGAAAGATTATAGCTTAAATATAGAACAAAAAGCAGAACCAAAACTAAAAATTTGCTAATGCTATGGGAAATGTAATTGAGAAATATACAGATAAAAGAAAAAGATGCTTCAATATTTGAAAAGGAAATAACTTAAAATAGAGAACAGTATATACTTACATAGCTGAGGTATCAAATGAAGGTGAATTGATATTTGCAGTTGGAGTTAAATCACAAGAGATACTTGATGGATTTCTAGTCACTGATATTGAACGCAGAGATGATCCATCCAAAGAGTTAGTATCAGTTTTAGGAAGAATTGGAGAGCCTTGTATATCAGGTGTCAAGTTCCTGCTGCACTGGGGTTTAGGTGTGCTTGTTGGAAATTTATCTAAGTTTGGCATCTTTGCTTGATTCAAGTGAGAAACAGGAGTTTGCAGATTAATACATGCATTTTTCCCTTCAGAACTCATACCAGGTAAAGTCCGAACAGAAGCATTTGACGATTCTTGTAATAAGGAGGAAGTATCGGACAAATCAAGCGGAGCATTTCGCGTTAAAAGTTGTTTCCTCTGGAATGATTTCCACAAATCTGAAAAATTATTTGGGTCACTTAAGAGAGAATTGTTTGCTGTAGTATCAATTGACAATTTAGAGATATCACTTAACAGAGATGGTTTTAATATCTCTTCTTCTTCAGAAGTAGAATCTTTCGAAGTCACTCTCTGTGGTATCTGCTGTTTAGTAATACTAGTATCTTCTTCGGCTTTAGGGCTCACCTGTTCCATAATTTTAGGAGGAACTGTAAATTTACTTTTAGAGGGCAGTAAGTGAGTAGTTTCAAGATCAGACTGGAGGTCTGCACAACTCGTGCTGAAAACATCGCTGCTTTCAAAGAGGCGGTCAACAGAGGTATTCATTGCTTTCTTTCCAGTTAGATGGAAGCCTGCATAAGACCTCGACATATTGGATAAATCACCCACAGAACTAATCATCGAGCTACGACCATTCCCTAGCCCATCTAAGTTTGGCGTAAGAGACTTTGACATGAAATCCGAGCTTCTCAGTCTTGTGAAAGGCATTGCAGAATGTGGGAATATTTTTGGTTTGATGGGGGTGACTAGGATTTGTTCAGACCACGAAGCCTCTAAAGATGGCTTATCGAGCTGTTCAACATCTACACTGAGGGTCTTTTGCTCAAAAGGGAAAGAAAACGTATCAGGGGGAATGCACTGTAGCCAAGAGAGCAAACTCAGATCAGAGTCGCTGAAGCCTGTTCCGTTCAAGATATGGGAGAATCCCATCTCTTGCATTTCTGAAGTCGCACTAGTAGCCCGTTGTTGGCAGTATTCCACACAGGATTCATACAGCACTCCTTTGATGATGAGCTGTATCAGCCTGTCACCTTTGGCCATTTGAGACTCTGATCCTTTCTTGTCAAGAGGAAGAAACTTTTCCACCAGAGGATAAACTGCCTTGAAGCAGTTGACCCTGGCATTGCTGGGATTCCAGTTGCGGTAGTCAAAGTGATCAGAGAGCCTTGGTAATGTCACCAATAAGCAGAGATTATTATAATCTTCCTTCGATGGGCAATATTTCTCCAAGTCAGCCAAACTCTTTACAACTTCTTCCACAGCAACATCCACATTCTGGAAAATTCCTGTCTCTGACCTGATGCATAGCAGTTCGATGTATTTATGTTTGATGACAATATAATGGAACTGCTTTGAGTCAAAGTTGTCGATGCCTTCGAGAGGCTGCACAAATTCTAGAACATCGTCCCATTGGCCATCTAAGATGAGCTGCCGAAGAAATAGGATGTCATCAGAAAACGTTCCATTTATGACCCCAGTCTCACGTTCAACTGAGAGTTGAGATATGCTAAGCTCTCTGTTTGAAAGGAATTCCAATAATAACTTGATGACCTCTTCTTCTTTGAGAGTCAAATGAGCTGAAGGCATTATTGGATGCCACCAAGCTGCAAACCTGAAGAAGGAATATACATATAAGTTCTATTTTCAATGATTATGACTAAACATTTACATTATGTGAGGGAATTGCAATATTCAAAGTAGTTTTATTGGGAAAATAGTGTGGGAAAATAGTAAGTATAAGTTTACCTGATATATGAATACAAAATGAAATTCTCTTTAAGATTAATTTTTTAGTATGCTTTGAAATATAGCTCAGGGTAATGCTGTTATAAGGATTTTTGGAAAACTTAATTTATAAAATTAATGTTCACCTGACTGCACAAAATATTGGGTGGAACAATTAACAGAAAACTGAAACTTAAAAGGTGAAAAAGGTAATTGGAGCACAAAAAAAACCTTGGATAGTAATTTGGCACATGAAAAGTAAGTATAAAAGTAATAGAATATCATTTATTAAAAAGCTTAAATTTTAAAAATAAAAGATAGTTAATATTATTTTTAAGTAAAATTGCGTAAAAAAATTATGTCTGGAAAGACTTAAGAGCTTCGCAATCTAAGGATATATAGATATGTGAATAGGAGATTTGGATAGGATAAGAACTAAAAAAATTTGCCAATTTATCGAATTTCGTGATATTTTAACATTAAACAAAAAAAAAAGTAAATTATTACCAAATTACGAAATATGGCAGCAAAAACAGTTGCAATTTTCTGGTTTTCTCTAAGAATGTTGACCTTATACATAACAAATAGATAGTGTAAGTGTACATAAGTGTAAAAGTTAAAACTAAAAAACATAATTTAAAATAGTTTAGTGAATATGAAAATAATCTTTAGTAATAATAAATAAAATTAAAACAAAATATTTAGAATGCAAAATATTTTATATATATTGTAGTCAAATATTTTTTGCCAATCATTTTTCATAGATTACTACGCTAAAAGGAATGAAAATCTTGATTTTTGAGCTTCAGGATGCTTGCACAAATCTGAATTTTAGTTAGGATGAAATTGACTCCCCATCCTCAGACATCTTTTTAGTAACATTAAAATCGATTCAGTATTTTCAGATTTATGGAAAGAAAAATGCCTGTACCATCACTTTTCTATTTTAAATAAAAGATATGCATTTGAGTTTCCATTAAAGATTATAAAGCTGCTTTTCAGAATACTTGAAGAAAAATGCACTATTTTATCATTTTATATGCATAAAAAGGCTTAGCAATTTGAATGGCAGTAAAAATTTAATGAACTTTTTAAACAATAAATATTTTTTTTTTTTTTTAATTTTGAAATAGTTTTGTATTTTAAAGGGGTTAAACTATTACAATTTCATTGCAGTTTAACTTAAGTCCTAGAAAATTGAAAAGCTTGTCCCAATATATTTATCAGCTGATTCAAATAATAATTTTTATTTTAAAGTAACACACCAAATAATAAAATTATCGCATTTAATACCTTCAGTCATCCAATTTTGAAATGGGTAAAATAAAGTAGATAGTACATCACCACTCGCACAACATAGGAAGATTTAGTTCCCACATACCTTCATACTTCGGCAAATGCGGAACGGCAGGTGTGCCGGTGTTCTCTGAACATGACAGGTAAGTTCTCCCAAATGGATGAAGGGTAGATGCGGAAAAAAATGTGACGCGAGCGCGGCGCAGCGTAGAACGCGAGCCGTCGATCACTTTCCAACAGGGAAAGGGTCATTGGCATACATATTGGCCTCCGGCGGCGATGCCTTGGCGCATCTTTCCTACAGAGCACCTTTTACGACCGGAACCCAAAATATAATAGCATCTCTGAAAAAGCTTTGCCGGTTTGCTTACGATTGCGTATTATGGCAGAATATAGATTGTTACTGATAGAGAAGGTTGGGAAGGCTATTGTTAGCGAATTGTGGAGTAAGATTAAAGAGAAACATTTTAAATTACAGCATGGGTCCAAACAGGATTATATTCACGTGGGTGCATGCGCACACAGGGGTGCAAGGCGGCTGAAGTTTTTGTTGATTTTTGAAAAATAACCAGAGAATTTCTTAAGGGGATTTATATTTGTAGTAAAAGAAATAGTGAGTTTAAAAAAAAAAAAGAAAAAAAAAAGTTGAATTTTTACAAAAGTTGCTGCAATAGTAAATTACCCTAGAAATATAATTTTAACGCCCACTTATTAAGCTTTTTGTGAACCCTGGAAAAATGTAGATTCATTGCCCCTTCTAAGTATAAAATGCTTTCATCGACATCGAAAATATGACTTCTACCTTGGCTTCAGGTGTCCATTAATTAAAAACGAGAGAACTTTAATTTTGCACAGTATTGTGGAACTATAAATTTATTATAAAACCGGGCGAATCACTTACATGAGAAGCCCGATAAGCCAGTTTCTTTTTCAATAAGGTTCGTTGTGAAGATCTTGAAGACAACTGATTCTTGCACACTGCTCATTATAAGGAAGAACAGACATTAAAGAAAAAAGTTCCTTTAAAGACAAGCTTATTGAAATTTAAAAAAGACTCTTAATAGGCAGGGACCGATTTACAAGCAAAGAGGCCCAAAAAAAAAACATAGGAAAAAGTATGCGTAAACGACAAATCCCAATGCAATTAGTTAACTCTTGTAATTTTGTAATTGGTCCGTTTTCAAACTGGAAATATTATGAAGATTTCGTATTTTTGACTTGGAATTTTGTGAAAGTTCAGTTTGTTGGACATGGAATTTTGTGAAGGGTCCTTTTGTTGATTATAGAATTTTGTGAAGGGTCCTTTTGTTGATTATGGAATTTTGTGAAGGGTCCGTTTTTTGGACATGTAATTTTGTGAAGGGTCCTTAAAAGGACCCTTATTTCCTTCTGCATAGACCCCTGCTTATGCAAAAGATGACATGCATCATAAACGTGCATGAAACGCGAAACTGATTAGATTGCATAAAATAATAGAAATTTTGTAAAAAAGTAAAAAAAAAAAAAAATATTGAATACAAAATTTATTACTTTCAATGGACAATTCCCATATTTTTTTGAAAATGAGTGATATTAGTTTATATTTATGAAGAATTTCTATCCGATTCTAAATATTTAAACAAAAGTTCTTTAAAAAAATTAGTTATTTAAATATTAAGAAAAGAAATTGCCTCAAAATCGAGCCAAAACCAGTCCGATCAAAACACTCAGCAAAATACGTGACGTCAAGGGTTTCTACAGTTTCTATGGTTATCGTGAGGTTTCTGCCAAATAGTTGGCGTTGGTAGACCATTGCCACATTCAGTGCAGGTTGGCGTGATTTGCGAGAAACTTGCAAATCTGGTTTCCGCTGCCGCATTTCAAGCCTAGATGTTTACGAAGCCGTGACGTCACATTCAATGCCAAAGTAATGAATCGTTTTCTCGCCAACGTCTAGCAAGGTAATATTCATCGCAAATTAAAAAAAGAAAAAGCGCATTGAGCAAAAATGTTTGTGTTTATGGACCATTTAAAAACATTTAGAATTAAATAGGAAAAAAAAAAAGAAAAAAAAGCGAGGACTGTTCATTACCCATATGTATAGTTAATACTTCAATTACCCATTGGGTAATAAAATGTATAGCATTCGGTGGAAAAAAAAAACATTTTGATTTATTTTAAACATTTCTCTACGTTTTGGAATATCCTGATTTAAAAAAAAATGATGTATAAAAAATGTCTGTGTGTATGTTGTTGGTTGGTTGTATTCAGATTATCTGGCGCCGTCACCAACATGAGGGCTATAATGCGCCGAAACATTCGTCATTAGACAAGCTAACATACATTTACAAACACCCATGCCTTACACGGGACTCGAATCCGCAACCTCGCGGTCTAGAAGCTAGCACGCTAACCACTATACCGTTTAATCGGCATGTGTATGTTGTCAGCATAACTCCCGAACAAACTGAGCTACGATGTTTAAATTTGGTGTGCGGGTTGGTGATGGCCATGGGACCTACCATTAAGGTATTGGTCAAAATCGCACATGCGTATAAGGTAGCTGCCATTGAAAAAATCATATTTTTCAGTAATTGCTAAAACAACGGCTCCAACAATTTTGTTCAAAATCGTTCTGGTAATGCCTCTTAAGGAGTTCTAAACATCCTCACCTCCGAAATTTTCGTAAAAATGCTTTAATAGCGTAAAAAGTTAAAAAACGAATGCCTTTAACACAGAGTTCTCATTCCCTGAGCATACCTCATCAACAATAGTTTTTTCTCCTCTTCTTAGTTTCATTTACAAGAAGTATCGAAAAGCATACTGCCAAAATCCTTATTTTGGCGAAGTTTTTTTTTTTTTTTTTAAAGACCCATAAAAGAATTATAGCAAAAAATATCCCCAAACTGGCCATTTTTTCTCAACGAATAATGGAAATATAAAAAAGGTAAATGGCGCAAATCCACATCAGTAATATAGTGTAACTGAAAGCTGCGCGATATTCCACGCCCTTAGTTAATTAGTAAATTTACCTTTAACTTTCCAACATATGTTAGTTTTGTAAGCATTTTTGGGGGCGTTAGACAAGTGCTTCGAATGTCCTGCCATCAGGACTAAAAAATTAGTATCTGTTTACAGCTACCATTCCCCATTCCATCAACAAAACTAATTATTGTTGTGTTGGATATTTGAGAAGTTCCATTTGAAAAATTCATGATATCCGATGATCAAATGTATTATTACTAGCTAAATACCCGTGCTTCGCCACGAAATTTTACCATGTGCATTATTTTAACCAGCAGTGAAGCCTCGCGTTGTGGAAATCCGTCAATGGTGTATAGACCCCAATTTTTGGCGCTTCGCTAACAGCAAGGTTCATCGCAAGACAAAATCGAGTTCGCTTCGCTCGCTAAAAAAGTGATTGACACATAAGCACAGGCTTACTTAATTATTGAAAGGTTCATTGCTATGCAAACATGAGCTCACTTTGCTCGATAAAAGGTTCATTGCTGCGTAAGCGTAAGGTCGCCTCACACATTAAAAACTAATTGCTACGTAAAGACTTACAATTAGAAACCCCTCCCTTGTCGAGAAACAATAAAAAAAATTCCCCGTTAATAACTATGATACAACACCCCTTTAAGAATATTTTAACACGTGATGTTTGTAAAAAGCAAAATTAGAAGGTCAAAACTAATTATGTTGAAACTTTCAGCGCTCTAGGCCTATTAAAAGTCGCTTTTTGTGGAAATATTAATTAAAAATTCATTAAAAACAAATTAAAATTTTAACGTTCTTTTTGTCAAAAGTCCAATTAGAAGGCCAAAACTATTTGTGTTGAAAATTTCAGAAATGTAGCCCTATTAGAAATCGTTTTGTAAAATATTTGTTAATTAATAAACAAATAAAATTTCAAAATTCTATTTTTCAAAAGTCCTATTAGAAGGCCAAAACTTCTTATGTTGAAAATTTCAGAGATTAGAAATCGTTTTCTAAAATATTTATTAATTAAAAATGAACTAAATAAAAATGAAAAATTCTGTTTTTCAAAAATCCAAATTTGAAGGCCAAAATTACTTATGTTGAACAGTTTAGAGCTGTAGCCTTATTAGAAATCATTTTGTAAACTATTAATTAATTAAAAAAGAACTAAATAAAAAATTAAAATTCTATTTTTCAAAAGTCCAATTAGAAGGTTAAAACTACTTATGTTGAAAATTTCAGAGATGTAGCCCTATTAGAAATCGTTTTGTAAAATATTTATTAATTAAAAAAATTAATTAAAAACGAACTAAATAAAAATTTAAAATTCTGTTTTTCAAAAGTCCAATTAGAAGGCCGGCGCAGCTTGGCCCTAGCGTTGCCCTTGCGCCAGTAAATTTCAAACAACCAACCAATTAGAAGGCTAAAACTACTTACGTTGAAAATTTCAGAGCTGTAGCTCTATTAGAAATCGTTTTGTAAAATATTTATTAATTAATTAAAAAAGAACTAAATAAAAATTTAAGATTCTGTTTTTCAAAAGACCAATTAGAAGGCCTTAACTACTCATGTTGGAAATTTCAGAACTGTGTTTAAAAGACGTTTTGTAATTTTTTTTTAATTAATTAAGAAAATTAATTAAAAAATAACTAATAAAATTTTTAACATTCTGTTTTTCAAAAGTCCAATTAGAAAGCTAAAGCTACTTATGTAGAAAATTTCAGAGCTGTATCTCTATTTGAAGTCACTTTGTAAAAAAATTAATTAATTAAAAAAATTAATTAAAAAAGAACTAATTAAAATTTTAACATTCTGTTTGACATACATAAAATTAGAAAGCCAAAACTTCCTATATTGAAAATTTCAGAGCTCTACTCCAATTTTAAGTAGGTTTCTATAGATCCACAGACAGACAGACACAGACAGCTTGTTTTATTATTATAGATATGCTTAAGGGAAAAGTCAGTTACGAAAATGCCCCTGAAGTCAAATAATACTAATAGAAAAAGCCGCCTTCAACTTCAGAGGTGTAGTAGGGCCGATACGCGCCGCTACTTTTTTGAGATCTGGAACTGCGTACCACAACTTTATTGAAGTGTCTGGGTTTTTTGTTACGGTAAATTATGTAAAATACTGTGAATTTGCATTTTACAATTAAAAAATCCCAGATACAATTTGGGTTACCGCCACGATCGGGAAGCTTGGGTAACCGGTAAATTTTTTTTTAGCACCCTGCGTCCCAACACTATCTTTAAAAGTAACCGAAATATTTCGTAAATAAAAACGTGACCTCCACCACTTGAAAAGAGCTATATAGATATGAAACGGATGTAAGATTTATATTATTCTTTTAATGCATATTGCTATTAACTATTATTTTTCTAAATAAATGTCTCCACTCAACATAGAATCGTTTTAATTCCGTTAATTTTAAAAAATAACGTGTTTTTTTTTTTTTTAATTAATCTGATTTGACCTCATAATCACCTTGTATTTGACGTCTTTAGTCAACAAGAGCAGTTAAAAAATTAAAATCCTAAATTTTTTTTTGTTTAAATTAACGTTAAAAATCACACTACCTTTTTATGATTTCTGACCTTTTTTTTGAGAATTTTTAGAATTAAGCTTGATAGCCAATTTCTAATATCAAAAGAAATGAAGAGGTGTAAATTTGCATACGTAAACACAAGATAGAGATTTAAGATTTTATGGGATAAAATCTTGCGATAAGATGGTTATCAAACTTTATCAAAGCGTAAATAAAAAGGGAAGAAAATCGTAAACTGCACGAGAACTACAGAACCCTGACGTTTTAAGTGAACAAAGTATAATCTCCTTGTTTGTTCATATACTCGAAAGATAACTAATCATTGAAAATTTCTAATACCATACTTAAAAAATAAGTAATGGTTGTAAAATGCTAATGTTGTTGGCTTTAAAATAATAAAAGTATAGAGGAGTTTAAACATTTTTCATGTTCAGATTGCGAAAATAATCAAGACGAAATAATAGATACTACTTCGAAGTTTTTAAAATTCTTAAAAAACACGATCATGAAAAGGAAAAATAGAAATACAGGTTTTATTTTTTATGAGGAAGTCCTAGCTAGGATCATTCTCTAATCTAGCTATGTTTACAATCTTCTAGCCCAGTGCATTTAGAAACTACTTAATATAAAACCTTGGAAATTTAGTGAGTATGTACGAAAAAGATCACTTAATGAAATTACATAAATTATTATCAGTTAATGTCAATCTATTATGAATGAAAATTAAAATAGTAAAAGATTAAACCAGGTGGAGCCACTGCAAATGTATTTGAGTAAAGATTTCAATTTTAAAATAAAATATATTAGACGCTATTTTCGAGTTTTTAATTTGTCATTTTATTAAGAGATCGATTTTGTACCTAGTTACCAAGTTTCAAGGTTTTATACAAAGTAGTTTCTAAATGCATTGGGCTAGAAGATTGTAACATAGCGAGTATAGGGAATGATCCTTACTAGCATTTCCTCTTAAAAGTTCTCTTGAGTCAACTACGTCTTCATAAAATTTTGCAAACTTTTTACTGAGATCAAGAGGAAACGATCTAAAAAAATTATTTTATCTTAAAAAAAAAAAAAAAAAAAAAAAAAAAATCATAAAATAGTGCAAATTTTAACAAATGACACTTCAAGACAATAATTACAGGGCATCTATTTAAAACCTTAAGAATTTGTTAGCCATGTAATCCTTTACCAAAATTTATGTTTATTTTGTGATCAGATATCATTTTTCTACAATGCTTGACAATTGCTAAGGAACAGTTACATTTTTCGGAATAATTAATAATAGACATTGATTGAAGAAATAAAACTAATTACATATGTAGTAGAGACAGTGTGCATTTAGTATAAGTAAAACAATTCAGTCGTTAATTGAAATGCAAAGTATACATTGGGTGCATAATATGTGTTTACTTGGCATTGTATTCTACTACTTAACATGAGTTACTTGATGAATTCTAGAGGCTTAATTGCTCGTCCCACCTTTTGAACTGTTTACAAGTGATGGAAAGTTCCCAAAACTTTAAATCTTTATACAATGCATATCGTAGAAGCATCCCACACATGTTTGATGAAATTTGGATTAGAGGAATAGTCTGGCTTACTTACAGGGGAGATATTCATATTTTTTAATTGTTTATCCAAAGCAAAAGTGGAATAAAATCGGCCATAAGTATCAATAAACACGATTTAGAAACTGATATTTTACAATTAAAGACTTGTCTAGATCAAGTTAAAAGAATTACAGTGAAAAAGTGGAATTTAATTATCTTTTGCGCTCATGGGGAGCTTATTAAATAAATTCATTTATTGAATCTAAAGACCTAAACTCTTTACCCAGCAAATCGTTATCTTGAATTGGCATTTACACGAAATATCATGTTTCCACATTTCTACAGATCCTCTGATGTCCAATGTTACTCATGAGACTGAAAAAATCATATTCAGTAAATAGTATCTGATGTTAAAAAGATTTGGTCTTTGGGTGCAGTATGTTGAGTTGGTTTAAGAAGCTCCCCAAGAGCGCAAAAGATAATTAAATTCGACTTTTTCAATGTAATTATGTAACTTGATCTACACAAGTCTTTAATGCTGAAATATCTGTTTCTAAATCGTGTTTATTGATACTTATGGCCAATTTTATTCCACTTTTGCCTTGGATAAACGATTAAAAAATATGAATATCGCCCCTATAAGCAAGCCAGATCACTCCTCTCTCTAATTCAAATTTCATCAAACATGCGTGGGACGCTTCTACGATATGCATTGTGTAAAGATTTAATGTATTGGGAACTTTCCATCACTTGCAAACCATTCAAAAGGTGGGACGAGCAATTTAGCCACTAAAATTCATCAAGAAACTCATGTTAAGTATGAGAACACAATGCTAAGTAAACACTAATGACAGGGAAGATCAAATCTCACACTAAAAGTCACTTCATGAGTTGCGTGATTTTTAATATAAATACATCTGTACAACTTTGCATTTCAATTTGCGACTGATATGTTTTACTTATACTAAATGCACACTGTCTCTACGACATATGTACTTAGCATCATTTTTTCAATCATTGTCTATTATTAATTTTTCCGAAAAATGTAACTGTTCCTTAGCAATTGTCATGCAGCGTATATGATATCAGAAGTAAATATACGAAATGTTATGAGCAGATTCTAACACGCTCTAGTCGGCTATACAGGAGAACTTTAACAATTGAACACTCGCTATAAATAAGCCCTCCAAAGACAACACATATCTTAACGATTCTTCTGTAATAACTATCAGATGAAAAAATTCCTTAAAAATCGAAAGATTATCATTGTTTATTAATATCAGTTTATACTACACATTTTACATTGACGATATTGCTGTTAAAGACATTAAAAAGTAAAAAGTGATAGGGCAATTATTGTCCATCCCCACTGAATAACTGACACCACTGCTTAAGCAAAAGTACTAAATGTGATTAACTTCATTAAATATCCTTAGAATCTAGATGGATAGATACTTTTTAAGGTGAAATACCAGCTTAAAATCAAACATGCTAAAATTTTCTCAATGATTTGGCTATTACTGAATCTGTAAAATTAACAGAACAATTTAGTTTGTAAGTGACGATATCAAATTCCCAATTAAAATTCTGTGTATGCTACTAGTTCGAAGGATAGTACACAGCAAGGGAAGTGAATGCAATTTTAGCAAACTGCAATTTCAAAATATTTTAAGTATTATGATGCCAAGAAGTGTTAAATCGTGAGTCATCTGGCGGGGCTTATTTTATTATTCATATTTTGGATTGCCAACTTAGCGGGACTCATATTTTATCACTAATATTTTGGGTAGCCCACTTGACGAGGACCCCCCCCCCCTTTGGTATAGATTTTATTAACAACAAATTGCTAAAAGCTCAGTTACGCGAGTTTTTATAAGTTAGAAACGAATGCTCATTGGCATGAAAAATTATTCTCCAAGATCATGAGTCAGATGAAATCAAACCTTCTGCGCACTGCTAATCAAGTTCGAACTGAGCATTTGTCCCACGCGCAGTGCGATTGAGATGCATTCAAAGCTCATAAGTATGTACGGCGACACATTCAACTAATAATAAAGAATAAATTGTCCGTGAAGAATGGTTTGTAGCTTTTAGTTTTTTCTAAAGGTTTGACCGGAGAATAATAGAAATACGACAATGAGAATACACATGTATCCCCAACCATGACTTAATAAATCCAAGATCGTTTAGATGAGACTTGTAATTATAATGCAATCATTCCTCAATCGTCAACAGGATATTTGAATTTCTTGGGAGACTCTAGCACAGAACACGCAGGGTGCATACACTTTTTTGGAAGTGAAATTCAAGGACTTTCAAGGCCCTTTTCAAGGATATTTCAACAAAAATCAAGGCCCTATTTTACCGTTGCAGAGTCGATACCAAAATTTAATTTTTATATATTTTTTTTTAATTAACGAAGTTGCAAAAAGAATTAAAATACTTATTACTTAACAACTAAGATGCAACCACATATATTTATTGATAATTATACCTCTTACCAGGATAAGGAAAAAAACTAGGTTAAAAAAAAAAAATTTTTGGGGTTTAAACCAGTTTTTTTTTGTTTAAACCGGGTTAATTCTTTTCTAATTACACGTACACGTATTTATAAATAAAATTTGTCATTAACTAGAATAATTAATGTTTAAATAATAATTAACATTTTTTCTGAAAATAATTTAAACTAAGTAAATAAACAATTATTCCTACTTATGTGGACATTCAAATCACATTAAATTTTAGTACTTTATTTAGAGATACTATTCTTTAAACAGGGTTCATACACATTTTCAGAAAAAAAATTCCCTGAGGTTTCCATCTCGGAGTCGATAATTTTTAGCCACAGAAATAGATATAGCCATCATTTTCACAAGTTCTTCGATAACTCGAAAAAAGCGAGTAATTTTTTAAACCCCCTCCTTCGGCTTTGAGTAAAAATACGATTTTGAAGCAGCAAAATGTGGTTTTGGAGCAGAAAATTATTACATTTAAATTAGTGATGAAGCAAATATTTTTGTATATTTCAACCTTGATATTTCAAATTAATTTAAAGTAAAAAAAAGGTGTAACTTGTTCATAAATACGTTTGCATTCTAAATTTACAATTATTAATTTGATTGCATTACTCAAAAAATAAATTAAAAAGCATGGCATTTATTAACCTCTTTGCCAACAATTAAAATATTAGGAAATTTTAAATGATGACATGATATCATAAGGTTCGGGGCACAGCATGGCCCTAGTGTTGCTTTTGCGCCACAAAAACTAACCAACCAATCATAAGATTCGGTTCATCACTGAAAGTTTTTCGAAATAATCTCAGTTAGAGCTACTTTTAACAACTGATGAAATAAGATTTTTTTCTTTAAAAACTCTAGTCTGCCTAGTACCAATTACCTATAGAAGTTCTTCCCAATAATCCAAAATAATTTAATTCGATACAAAGTACTTCCTCCCCCCCCCCCCCCATGCAAAAAAAGTGAAACAAGGCTGCTTAGCGGCAAGCATTAGATTTCATAACTTGTTTGGACTGATAGCTTCACTTAGCAGATTTTTTAGGGCTATTTGTTTATTGGAAGATAATTTTTTTTTAAACTCAAACAAATTAAAACCTCTAACTGAAATTAGACAATTATACTAGCATTTAACATAAAGAAATAACTTCTAATGTAATTAAATAATAAACTAAAACAAGGCAAGCTGAAAAATATTAATTTTTGTAGTGGTTTGTTTTCTAACACTCTCCATTGTCTAAATGGATTAAAGGGTTCCCATGTGAAATCTCAAGGTCAATGGAAACAAAATGATCTTAAGTCTGTGGTTATTTGGTTAGTTTTTTTTTTTTAAATATGTGCCAAAAAAATAATCATGCACTCTTAAAGTACTAAGAAAAATATTTATTATTTTTACTTACAAACAGGCAAGAAAAAAATATCCAAATTGGATGCATAAAGATTGATTTCATGCCTTCTACAGTTTGAATTTAAAGCGCGAATCCCTGGTTGGTTGGTTGAAGTTTAACGGAGCAAGGGGCATACTGCCGCGAATCCCTGATCTTTCCTATCGCTAATTTAAAGGAACAAATATTTGTAAATACAAGAAATCCTTACTTTTTTTTAAATAAAGACATAGCTTAAATCCCCCATTCAAGTTCTTCGTAAAATTTCTAGTCTAGGGTACGACTTTGCGCTTTTTCTGGGAATTGGCTACAATAAAAGAATGACGTAATATGCGTTTTCCCGTTCGTTGCCAAGTCAAAATCATGATCCAACATCCAGCGTTGCCAAAAAATCATTTACTAATAGTTACCAATCCTTCCAGATAATCAAAAAGGCAAGTTCAAAATTCAAATCCCGTTTTACCGATGACTTAGAAATTAAAAAATATTCGCGTTTTCTTTTAGCTTAAAGAAAGCTATGTATTTCTTTATTATTGAAACCAGGCAAGAGTGCAAATCTAAACCAGATGCACTAAGATTTCTTGTGTGAAAAATACAATACTTGTATTCTATTTTTAGCACGAAGTCTCAGTAAAAAAAAAAAAAATTAAAAAAAAAAAAAAAAAAAAAAAAAAATATGTATTCTATAAGTATCAAAAAAAATATTAATTTTCTATACCTAAAATCAGCCAAGAAAACAGATTTAAATCAGATACACACTGATTCATTTACTACTTCTTTATAGTTTGAAAAACCTACAACAAAACTGAGAGATTGTAATATGTAGTTTCAAGTGCGAACCTTTTCCGGCACGTTAACTGACGAAAAACGCCCTTGAAGGGCAAAATACTCTTTATCGCTTTGTTGGTGACGTTTTTGATAATTTTGAAAAATTTCGAGACAAAATTCTAGCCAAGTAGTTTTTCAAGTCAAAAAATCATTTTTTGGCGCAGTTCGGCGCAATCTTAACCGAAAAGAGGTTTTTGGCGCAGTTTGGAGCAGGGTAGTCAGTTTGGCGCACTTTGGCGCAATTAGAACAGCTCTTACATCCCTGTAATTAGAATTTTTTTAAAGAGCTCAAAATAAATTTAATAAAATTGGAAGGTTTTTTTCCCCAGCAACCTTAGTTAATAACTTTCACGGCTTTAAAGTAGGCCATTTTAGTAATTGATATAAAAAACTACATACCCTTAACCTTCTACAGAAAAAGAAATTCTTCTTTCTTTAAATAGGAATCGACATAATTGAAAGAATGATATAAATCATAATACAATACCGAAGCGTAACTGCTATTTTCTCTGTAGGCGATATACTCCTCCGATAGTTAGTGTCGGGTTTTTGCAGTCTGGAACATAATTTCTCCACCAACTCGTCGAAGCTCTCAATCGACATCCGGAAAAAGTTGAAATTTTTTACTTTGTCTTCCCTTAACTGCAGGTAAAGACAGAAGAACATACCGAATGTTGATCGGCTCTAAACAATGGGATGAATCCACATAGTGCGATTAATTCGATTCTTTTCCCTTCGATATTTTATTTACAAATATGCTAAGCGCGCTCTTTTTCATTCCATTTCCAACAAACACAAAATCCTCTCAGAGGAAAATTTTGGTCGTTTGAGAATGCACCTAGGGAGAGAGAGAGAAAAGCGAAAATATCCTGCATATCAAATTACACCCTCTTTCCACCGGATACTCATCGTGCAACTTTTTGTCCCGTTCGGGGAGAGGTCAAAGGTCATAGTGACCGTGCCGTTCCAGGGCCGCTCGGGAGGAACCGATTCAAGTGTGATTGACAGATCCGCCAAAAGTGAACCGGCTAGAAAGTGTGACGTCAGAATAATGGTAATACGGGAACGAGAATTTTATGGTTTTAGAATTGAAAATGGGAAATTCAAGGACTTTCCAGGCTTTTTTAGAAATAATCCTATTTTTCCAGGCTATTCAAGGCCTTGAAAAAAAATAATGAAATTCAAGGACTTTCCAGGTTTTCCAGGCCGCGTACGCACCCTGACACGATGCAGTTCTATTACATACCAAAACCTAAAACGTTGTACAATAATGTTTGATGAAACTATTCATTCTCTACAACAAATTTAAATGAGCTAATTAAAAATTATCCTATAGCAACGTATCATTGAATTTTATTGTGCGAACCAAACGAACTTTCACCAGAGAAAATTCACGTAAAGATTAGTGAAATACTTTGTATGTAGTATCACATAAAAAGTTTTCTTTTTTTGTTAGCTTGTGACCAGGGTTGTAGTGCTAAATTTTTTTTTACCTGTATGCAAACTTTCTGATAGTGGCGGTAACCCCAACTGAATGTGAGATTTTTTTAAATTATAAATTCAAATTCGCTATATTTTACATACTAACTTACCATACAAAAAAGAGCTACATATTCTTAATTTACGTACTTATTTTCTCAGAAAATTATAAAACGATACGATACAGGCATAAAGATTTATGAGTTATTATTAATTAGTTTAAAAATGTGGATTTACACTGTACCGGTGTGATGGTAAGTAAAATGTGCTATGTTTTTATAGAAAAAGGCTTTAAAGAAAAATACTATATTAAAATTGAGTTTCATTTAATCACAAGTCTATCAAAAAACATTAAAATACAGTTAGTATGTAAGCTTCACAGTTATAAAACTTGCATACTTAATAAACAAGGTTTAACCAACTTTTAACTGCTATGATTAGGTGGTTTGTTAATTTAGGCGCAAGGGCAACACGTGGTTCAAACAGCGTCAATCAAATTTGGTGACCATCAGCTTAAAATTTAAGAAACATTGTAGAAAAAAAAAATCAATATAAAAATCAAAGATGAAATATTTTAGGGGGTGGAATGATTCCACAAAAAATGTATCGCGGTCTGTCAGACTGCATACATTTAAAGGTAAGGTAATATTTACAATCCTGGGAAAGAAAAACACTAAGAGTTTTATACTTATACCTTGTCTTGTATAATACGACATCTAATACTCTAATAATATCGATGTTTTTATCATCCATTAAGTATTGTAAACGTCTAAAAAATCGACCTAACAGTTGTTCTTTTCATAAAATAGGCAATGGATTTAGGGTTGAATTACATTATTTATTGACAAAGGACGGACATGATGAAGACAGAGAAATGGATGTTCACATAGAACTTAGTCAGCACACAGCTTTTCTATACACATAACCACACAAGTCTGTTCTCTTCACGTCAGACTGAGAAGTGTCGATAGAGAACGAACTACACCTCTATACCGGGATTTATACGCGGATGTCGTATCAATATAGTTCGCTCACTTTAATACCAACATTAACATGACAATCCGATTCCAAAAATTAAAAATTGCAATGGTGCCTGTCTGTCTGAAGTCGATTTTAATAATTTCAGCATTTAACAATTTTAACAATAAATTTAAAATGCTTAATTTTTTTTCAATTTTATTTTTAGTTCCCAAAAAGATTTTTAATTTCCGATAAACTAAATGTATTTTTTAAAACTTTGAATTTCGATATTATAACGTAGCCAATAGCTTATACAAAAGCTATGTTTATCTATTTGTCATGCATAAAAGCAACACTATTAGCCTAAACAAAACCTTGCTAAATTGTCGATAATTTGAACTTTTTTGACATTATCGCCAAAAATGCTAAATTGGCGAGTTTTTTTTTGTTTTGTTTGTTTTGTCATTTCTATTCTATCACGATTCAAGAGTGAGAAAGTTCAGTCGATCTAGATTTTTAATTGGAAAAGTTTACTTGAATTTACGTTAAGGAAACATCGAATTCCAAATAGCCCTCATAGAGATAATATGCGTATAAAAAGTTTTTATCAAAATAGGGATAAAAATTAAGATTTCATGTTTACAACATAAACCCTTATACATGTAAGAGGGTGATGTTTAAACTAAGGACTGGAATTAATAATTTAAAATAAATGCACTCAAATCTGATGGCTCTAGGTGAATTTATTATTGATTAGGTACGCTTATGGATTTTCGAACAAAAAACCAACAAAAAAAATGACATATTATAATAATTTTAAGCATTCACGCTGAAAAAATTTACCTTCTTCACATGTTACCATGCAGCCACGAATAAAATTATTTTAGCAAGCTAGAGGTCAAAAGTATAAATCTTATCAATCATCGAAGATAAAAAGTTTATACAGGGAACAGTTCCAATTAATACAATGATTTTAGCACTTATTCCAAAAAAAAAGCTAGTCCTACGCACTCGGTCCTACGCACGCGATATGTGACTTTATCAAAATGACAACATAACCTTTTATCTCGAGGAATTTACGTGGGCTTTTTGAGGTGCTGCATTAGCAAACAGGCATAGTCTAGCTAAATAATTTCGAAGTACTCTTAAATCTTGCCTTAGGGGATGATTGAATCAACAGCATTCTCAATGCTAAAGTGTTATTATTATTATTATTTTGCTTTCATCCGAGGAACGTGTTTTCGATACGATGGGCGCCTGAATTGATATAGATATTAGACAAAAACTTAAATTTGACCAAATTATAACAAAGTACAATAATTTATCGGGAATACTAAAACAATATAAAATAACTGTAAGAATAATAAAAACAAAAAGTATAATTTGGCTTTGGCCAACGAGACGGAGATTTCCCGAACATCGATAACTAGAATGCAGTGATGTGCTGTCAGTAACCACGGTAAAGGAAGACTAGGAAGGGCTTCATAATCCCTCTAGTTTTTTGGACATGAACCAACGAACGGCGATTTTGTCGAATCGAAATTATCAAAAAATAACTTAAAACAAAATCGCCGTAGTAAAGTAAACAACATCTAGTTTTTTAGCACTTAATTACCGCCACAAAGTAACATGATTCGGGATTGCCTTCCAATTTTTTTGTCTTTACGTGTTTAGTGCTTAAAAAAAATTTATAAAGTGTTTTTTTATTGCTTGAAGCTACACATAGTAAATCAAACCATAGAATTAACCATGACGAAAGTTATCAATCGCTTTCTTCGGAAACTATTTTGTTACTTGCAATCTTTTCTGAAACCAAACAAATCCATAATTCACAGTCACAAAGTGAATTTGGATAATTTTTTTAAAGGAAACGTAACGAAATTTTTGTAATCGTAGGTATGACGTAAGTGTCTTAGCAATTAGAAGCGCAAAAAGTGAAGACCGGGATGACACCAAAATGCACCAACAATTCGGTTGAATGATTTCAGGAACAGGTTGTTAATGAACGGAACTCTAAAGGAATGGAACTATCGGGCTGGAACATTCTCATTAGCCTGGCCTCCCAACAGGGGAAACAAGGCACCTAAATATTTCGATTATGCGAATCGGATAGTATCAACCATTAACCTTTTGGTTGCCCTGTGTCCTGTGGTGCAACCCAACGTGTGGTGTCATCTAAAGACAGTCATGTTGTGATGAGCGGGATTAACGAGATGAAACTGTTTGAGAAACACATGCAATAGAGTTTAGAAAAACAGCCCTTTAAATTCCATGAATATTTCTCCAATAATGTCTAAACTTTTCATAAAGTGAACGTGATTTCTTGAACTGGCCATTTTTTCCCCAGACTACATTTTCGTTTTCTTTCTTTGCTTTAGGCACAGAAAGGATATTTTTTGGACGGGAGAAGTAAAGAATGTCATAAAACCAGTTGGCATATTGTTAGTATACCACAACAATTATTCTAATAATGACTCCTATAAAAGCCGTTTTACCTCGACTTTGAATAATGATGAGCATCCATGACCCCGTATCGTATCTAACATACTCCATACAAATCAGCGGACTAATCTCTCAAATAAGATTTTACTTAAAAAATAATTGGTCGACAGTATTTAAAACAGAGCAACGGCCCGATTCCAATGAGAAAGAAAATTTTCACGTTTCATAGCACGAATCATCAAGGAAAAGTTCTTTTAATCTGAAAATCATGCATACTCAAAAACACACAAACCATTGTTCGCTAAGTTAGGAGCAGCTGTGGATATACAGAATCAAATGAACAATTGATCTGGTTGTAAATATATTCAGATCCCTAGTTTCTTCTACAACTTGTTATGGATATTTTAAATTTGCTTAATTTGTTACCCCAGGCATGGAAAACATCCTGTTACAACGAATAAAATTAAATGATTAATTTACATTAATGTTGCAAGTTGGGCAGTTGTTTTTTGGATTTCGTTTTTGCCGCAGGGAAGTGATTAATAAGATATCGTTTATATTCTTATCAATTCATTCTATGTGGAAGACAACTTAACACATTAGCTCAAAGATATAGTAAGGTGGCGTGTAATTTGAATCGGCCGATATGCAAATATTGTTAAGTGCCACTGTAATAACATATAGCATACCATCCATACGAGACGCGATCCATACCGACATCAACTATAATTTAAATGCCAAGATTCCCCAGACACTTTTAATTTATTCGAACGAGATATGAGCATGAGTAAATAAAAAGTGTTTAATTTAAATTAATCATTCATGTATTACCGAAGTTCGTTTTGAAGTCCTAATTCTTATTCTAGAAGAGCTAAAGGCTGCTTAACAAGTCTAGTCACTGGTCAGCAGAGACGATTAGGGTGCCTCTGCTTTAAAAAAGAAAAAAAAAAAACTTTTTTGTAGAAATATCCGACTAATTCTGTAGTTTGTTGAATGTTAATTAATAGTTATGCAGTATTTTTCTGATCAAATTAATAATTTTAAAACTATATTAATTACTTTATTCTTGTGAATTTTACCACTTTTCTCCGCTTTATTTTAATTTTCAAACACCATTTTGCAAGTGCACCTCCTTAACCTTCCCGGCCGCGTCCATGGTGAGGCCCCAACCAACATTGTTATGCCACTGTTAAGGATTACAAAAATATCTTGATACCCTGGCCTTAATCCATCATTTTGATTGTCTCCTCAAAAACAACAACAAACAAAAAGCTCTCTCTACTCATGGGCTCAAAACGGCCCCATACAAATGTATATTAAATATAGCCACTCAATGTAGTCGTGTGTATGTGTTTTTGTACCATGCACTATCCTCAAAATCAGGCTATATGAGTGAATTTTCAACAAAAGAATCTTGCATCATTAAACTATTTCAAAGAAGAAGCGAATTTTACATCGTTAATTTCACAGGGGAAACTGAATTATACATTAGATTGTCCTCGAAAATAACTGACTAGAATAAAAAATTCAGCAGTCAGCATAAGCTTCCGCGAGACGTGACTATTAAAACCTTTTATCTAGATTAAAGATGGAACACAACTTTTGGAAGCCAAAGATCGAGGAAATTCAGTCTACTAATGCTGATTAGGTTGGTATTTTAGTTTAAGAGGTACCAGTGCGTTCAGAAAGCATTTTAAAGTTTCTGCAGCTAAACTGTTTAAAAGATACCATACTATAAAATATGGCCATAGGTGATTGTGCTAGGGGACAGATGGCATTGCATTTGGTATTGTAGGATGTTTTAAGATATAATGACAGAGTTTTGCAAAAGGTGAAAGAATATAAAGGAAAATTCAGGCAATTTAAACGAAAAAAAAATTATAGCTTTCCCCACGCACTAAAAAGTGTAATAAGATTAATAGTTTTGCTTAGCCTTTATCAAAATAATTCAAATTTTTCTCGATGCGTTAATGTACCTTCCCTTCGCGTACTACTCTAAAATTTTAAGGAAATAAGATCTCCCTAAAATTTTGTCCCCCGGAGCTAGAATTTTAAAATGTTTATTAGTTTTCTAAATTAGCTTTTAAAATTTGGCCGTTATGAAAAATTGCCGTCACGAAAATTCGGATGGAGGTGGCTATAATAGGGTTAAAATAAGGTCAGCAAGGATATATTTATTTTTGGGATTCAATAAATATCTTTTAACTAAGACAAATTTACGAAAACCAATGAATTCAACACAGGGCTGCCACTGACTGTAAGCTTTGAAAATAGTTGCTTTAGTAGCCTCAGATGTTAAAAATAGTAGCTAAAATAGTAGTCTCACACATTGAAAATAGTAGTCTCAGGTGATGAAAATAGTAGCCTCACTTTTCATAACTTTTAATAAGATCGGAATAAAACAGTTGATTTACATAAAACACGAAAACCCAGAAACACTCTTCTTTCGATTCAAAATAGTGTCTAATACATAACATCCCATATAGTAAAAGGCATGTGTTTTGGGGGAGGCGCTAACGAATTTGCATAATGCGATGGAAGTTGACAACTCAACCGTACTCCCAGACAGCACCTAAGCAACACTTCACGCAAAAGCGACGGTAAAAATTGATTGGAAAAACAAGATAACTTTTTTAAACTTCCGAAGTAAAACAGCTTTTTTCAGAAAAACAAGTATCATTTTTAAACAATTGTACTATATATTGGTAATGACAATCGAATATCATTAAGGCCAGTTTTTAAATTTTTAACAGAATGGCTACAGAATTTGCAAAACAAAATTCCCTGACATTTCTCTGATTTCCAGAAAATTCCTTAATGTGCATCTCTGTTGATGTTATCATTAAAAAAAAATTAAAAAAAAAAAAAAATTACATTTGGGCTAAAAATCAAAACGAAGCATTTTTAAAGCATGAAAAAGAATGGAAAACATCAAGAAAAAAATATAAAATTCACATAAACCAATTTACAAACTACACCCATACTTGCGAACTTCAAGGAAAAGCAAAACTAGTACAATATACTTCTTTTTTGTTTAAAAAATAAATAAAAAAAAACATGTTATTTTCTTTAATATATATCATAGGCTGTATCCTGTTCATAACATAAATTTTTAACAGTATCCTAAATATTTACTAAACTTGGGCATGCATGAGCATGAAACTTAAATAATCAGCATTTTGCTTTCCGTCACAAATTTCACTAGGTTTCATGGTTATTTCATGAAAAATTATGTGTTTTGGATTTAGAAGTTGAGAAAAGATAAATAACACATGATGCATGAAAGAAAGTCTTGAAATCAACAGCATCTTATAAAAATTAATTACTCATAGATATATAGAAAAAAAATTTGTTCAATAAAAATACTATCTTAAATCACAAAAGTACATATTAAATGAGGCAAAAAATCGTTTTCATAAAACATGACAAGACAAGCACAGCATTTGGCGGGGGTGGGGTGGGGTGGGGGGAATGCAAGAACTTTTTTTAAAAATTCCATGACCCTTTGCCTGAATGTATGCAGTAGAGCATTCAATTTTTTTTTTCATTTTTTGATGGGGGAGGAGGATGCTTCAATTCTTTGATTTATATTAAACATACAAATAAAAAACATATCACTTTCAGTTAATTACGTTAAATAAAATGTCAAAATTAAAGTTAAAAAAAAATCAAGTACAGGATGTAACCCATTTTGCTTATGAATGCCTATAGATTTGTTGCATATCTATAACAAAGTGCTGTAAAGGGTTAATAAAAACGAAAAAATATGATGGAATCAATTTGAAATTTTAAGGAATTTAGGGTTTCAATATATTCTATTGACAAAAAACACAAGACAAGAAGAAAAATAATCATGTCTGCAAAAGGATGCAGTTAGATTTAAGTTGGAAGATTTTTTTTTTAAACAATAAATCTACTGGGGTGTTCGTACTTCTAAATAATAGGATTACTAAAAATCAAACAGAAATAATACGTAACTGAAGATTTTTTTTTAACAATAAGACGCCGGCGGAAGCGAAATTATCCGTGTAAATAATTGTTCCAAGCATAACAATTATTTCAGAAAGAAAAGAAAAAGGGGGGGGGGGGAGGGAACATGTATATGAACCATATGAACATGTGGTTGTGGGCCGAGGAGGGGGATTAGCCGTTTTGGCTTAGCTGCTGAGTAGAAAAAGTTCGGAAACTTCGTACACCCAAATCGGCCAACTATAAAAACTATATATACATCGTAAACAATATACATATCAACTATAAAAACTATATATATATATATATATATATATATATATATATATATATATATATATATATATATATATATATATATATATATATATATATATATATATATATATATATATATATATATATATATATATATATATATATATATATATAACTATATATAACAACTATAAAAACTATATATATATATAACTATATATATAACAACTATAAAAACTATATATATATATATAACTATATATATAACAACTATAAAAACTATATATATATATAACTATATATATAACAACTATAAAAACTATATATATATATATATCATGTGACGCGATTCGGGATAGATGTCCGCACCTACACGGGGTACGCGAGAAGGGTAACTCGAAAATTTCAAAATTTCCTGATTAAAGAGTAATTTTACGAAATTCCTTGACATTTCCCTGAATTCCCGATTTTGTCGCCACCCCGTTTAAGCTACATTCAAAGTAATTAAACGAATTGCTTAAAACTTAAATTATTTTATTAATCATAAATTTAGCTACAACATTGAAATTCTAATCATTCTGCATCGATTGACCTACACGGCGAAATCTTTCATAACACCGGCACTAATCTCGGACATAACGTCTAATATCCTCAATACTCAGGGTTCCCACTCTTATTGAAGAAAAAAATTCAAGGACTTTCAAGGACCTTTTTAAGAAAATTCAAGGACCTTTTTAGAAAAATTCAAGAACCATAATTTTAAATACATCAGACCTAAAACTACAAAACGGAGATTATCGGTGGTCAGGGGTGTAGTGGAGTGGGAACATGAGGCAAAGGCGATCCTTTACCTTTTTAGAAGGCGGAACGACATTCCCTCATCTAAAAATTTTTTCCTTTGTATTTTTTTTTCTCTTTTCGTAATACTGAACTCAAAGCCAAGTAAGCAAACAAAAAAGTCATTTTGTGGGAACTTGCTTTCGTCTGGGATCCACAACTTCAGAACTGAGCAGGCAAGTTCTAGTTTTTGTAAAACACTTGAAAGAGGCGCGGCAACCCACACATGGCCCTTTCTCCTTCATCAGAAATGAACTGACATATGTTTACATCTAGCTACGATTCATTCAATAGCAATCATCCTCTTCAACGAATGATCTGTATTTGTGGAAGAATTCCAGACGTCAAACTTGTATGGTTCGTCGTATATACAATCTAAAACTTCCATACACAAATTCACGCCAAATATCTACATTTTGAATAAAACTGTGACCTAGCACATTCAGTTCTTTGTGCCCCTTTCCTTGAAGAATAATTCGCCTCCTCTAATTTTAACGTGAACGCTAACCGATTTATCAACAAAAGTTATGTATATATATTTTTTTGAAATTTTTATATCACAGATTTAATAAATTATTTGTAAACCTCTCAACGTACCTAAGAAATGAATTCGTTGAAGAGGAAAAAACAAATGACAATAAAAGATGGGGTTTCTTACAATCCAAAAAAGTTAAGCAAACCTGCTGTTCTGACGGAATAAACTGGTTGTGCTAAAAATCCAGATAGGTATGAGCAGAATGTTGATATTTTGTATTAGCTTTTAAGGTGTTTCGAGATCACGGAATTATGTATTTATATTTTGTCAGATATTGGGAAAATTAAACTGATAACTTGTTTGAACATGAAAAAATATGTTCAAAATAGTATGGATTTTTAAATCCTTTATATTAACTTCGCTTTTGAATTGTTTGTGAATTTGAATATGTTTAGTTCAACACAAAAAATGTTGCTTGAATGTACACTAAAGAGACTGGCTTCAAGCGCTCCGCTACTTTGTTGTGACAGAACTAAACAGTTGTTAACTTTGTATCACTTTAACTTGGCAGTACTGATAATGCTACATTAGCCGAATTGCAACCCTTCACAACCCAGGGTTGCAAAGGAGTTCCAAGGCTTGCGCTAAGAATAGCGAACAACTAAAAAAAGTAATACGTAGCAAAAATCTGTAATTTTAATAGCATGTATTTTATTAAATTCTTATGAAAATAATTTTATTACAATTTTTTATAAAAAAAAAAAAAAATTTAAAAAAAAAAAAATTAATCCGTGTGTTCCTTAATAAAAGCTGACTTAAAATAATGTTGATTAGTGCAGAAAACGCTATGATTTTAATAATTTGCACCCATACCATATAGAGCACTCTTACCATTTTTGGAGTGTTTTCTATACCCATTTTCATTGTAAGGGGCACCAAAACTCATTCTTGCACACATAGCATTTTACTCCTAGGCTGGTCCTGTATATTTGATTTTCCTTAATATAAAAGTGCTAATGGTTTTGCAAATGGGTATAATACATTGAAATTGGGCTGCGAAGAAGTAGGAAAACAATTCAGGTGTACTTTAAAATGCAAAATTAAATTTCTTTTTGGTTTGAGAATGGGAAAGTTTTACACTTACAGTGATTTCAGAATTTATTCCAAAAATGTAGCAGCAGTTCTTAAAATAAAGTCATACAGTGTCGGCAATAAGAGGAGGAAATTTCCCCGATCTTTTTTAAAATCTAGTGATTTTGATTGCAATATTATATATATTTTGCAGTTTGCCTTCTCCTCCGATTTAAACCCATTTTTTACTATTATTGTAACCACACACACAGAAAAAGATAGATACGTTTGTAACGACGCAACATAGCATTCCCACACCTTTTTATTTTACACTACACCACTGTTGTTGGTCACTTAAAAATTCAAGGACTTTCAAGGACCTTATCCTTTTTTCAAGGACTTTCAAGGACCAAATTTCATCAAAAAAAATTCAAGGACTTTCCAGGACCGTGGGAACCCTGATACTGTTCATACTGAGAGTAAATAAAGAGAAATAATTTGATATTTGAGAATATAATTATGTATGCTGTTGTCTTGCACGGCGAAAGATAAAACATTGGAACCAAACAGGTAGGCGAAAATGACCGCAGTTGCCGTCAAAAACAACAATCTTGCGTGAGGTTACTATCGTCGGACTAACAAAGTGACCAATCTACCCGCGAATATGAACAACTACTTCAGAAGTGTTCGCTCTCCCGCCCCTTTAAAAAAAATCACCATTTTGACAAAATTGTTAGTACCTTAGAGCCGATTTTTTTTTCGTCCTACTATCGGACAATATCCAATTTCTAAAAAAATAGTCGCCTGAGCTCAAAAATAGTTGAAGGTTTTGTTCAAAATAGTCGTTTTGGGCCCTTTTATCATTGAAATAGTTGCCATAGTCGCCTGGTCACTAAAATAGTCGCTTTAGTAGCCTTTTTAGTCGCCTGTGGCAGCCCTGTTCAACATTGACACCGTATTTTGATTTCCGTAGCAACGAATCAACTGCGTCAATTAAGGAAGAGGATAAGCATACAATGTCATAATTCGTCCTCATTGGAGAAAACTGGAGATTTTTCTGTCTCTGGTGGGAAGGAAAAAAAGAGAGAGAGAGAGAAACGGAAAAAATAAACAATTTTCAAGTTAATTAATGTGTTTAAATCCGTGAATCTGTCTGTGGAACTCTTAGTACTTTTAATATAGCCTAAGATGAATTGTTACTGTTTTGAAAGAGTGGAAGAGTTCACTTTAAATACCTGCGGACAATAGTAACTATTAATAACGAAATTACCACTGAAATTAAGAATTGTATAATGCTGACAAATAGATATTAATATTATTACAGTCTAAAGAATCTTCTATATAAAATCAAGACTTCTGAGTTATAAGTAAAAACTAACAACTATAAAAACCAGATTCAAACTTTGATTCTTTATGGAAGTGAGTGCTGAAATAGATACTCTGCTAGCCTTTGAAAGAAAGATACTAAGAAAAATATATGGAGCCATTATTGAAAATGGTGTTTGGTGAATGTTACCATGAAATATATATAACAAATATATGGTACCCGAAAGTCATTAGGGCTTATTGCATATTGAGATCATCTATTGAGATCATCTATTGAGATCAGAAGACTCCATCCCACTAAAAAAATGTACATTTAACAGCCCCAGACTGGAGGTGTAAGAAAAAGATAGAATACGATGGCAAAAATTAATTGGGATGTCCCTGGCATGTACTAGACTGTAGTGACGAAGAAGAAAAAGAATATCCTTCCCCACGTTTGAATGCATCCCACCTGTTGACTCCCAATATGTTTATGTGTTTTCTAAACTGTTGAGTAATGGCAAATCTAATTTCAGAAAAATGTTATTAAATAGATGGCTCATTGGTAAGTAATTAAGTATTTTATGGTCAAATAGATATCCTTTTCCCATGCCAAATGTGCTTTTTTTATTTATCTTACCAAGAAGTTCATTAATTGTTTGTTGTTTTTTTACTCCTATTTTTCTTGATTTGAACTGAGGAATTATTAACCATAAAACCAAAGGGTTTATTTTAAAAAGCATTTATTGTCAAAGTTTGCTGAATAATAATTACATTTTAGGATGGTTTAAGTTGATGAATTTTAGGTGATTATAATTTAGGAAATCTTGGAAATTGTAAGTAAACTACAGGGCGTTCTAGCAATCTACAAGTATGGAAATTTTGGGGTTAGACAGCATTAGCGAGCAGGCAACTTGGAGATCGTGAAACAATTTACCTTGTTTGTGAAGCAAACAAAGGGCTAGGGAGGTTGACGAGGGTTAGCAAGCAGGAAGCAGAATTCCTTAGCCTTACAATTATACCTTAGTCTCCATATAACTAGAACTATGTGGCGATTTTTTGAGATCAGTCATTGCGTTTGCAAATTGATCCAAGTTTTAAAACACTTCGCGAACCAGGTTTGTTTTGCTTGGTAGAAGGTTTATTTCTACACAAACCTAAGCTTTTCAAAAGTTCTATTGCTAAGCAAGCACAGGCTTACTAAAATAAAAGTAAATACAATAATACCCCCCTTTGAGAAATAATATTTAAATCATTTTCCCTGTTAACACAATAAAGAAATAACTTTGACAAGGCCAGTAGCATTAAGTAGTCAAAATTGTAGTTCCGCCATATGGCCAGCAATTTGGGAACTGATGACAAAGAGTTGTTCTAGCAATAAAACTTAAATAATTAAAAAAAATCTTCAGCATTTCTGGCTGCCAGAGGCATAATTAGAGGTGCTATGTTTAAAATTTCAGACCTATCTGAATAGTGGAAGTTAGTTTATACAGACTAACAGACATACAAAGATCCTTTCTTTCATTATTACTGATATGGAAATCTTAATTTTTGCATCTTCTAGATTACAGATTATTTGGAAATGTGTGTTGTTTGTTTAAAATTAATTAAAGAAGGGGCAATATTGTTAGGTGGACTGAACATCATTATCAAACGGATTTTAATTGATATTTATAGAGCTTAAAGTAGAAGGGGTGATGCAACCTTTCCTGCCCTTTTCAGAAAAAATGGAATGGAAAAATGGATTGGGGAGGGGTGTTGGTAGGTTGTGAAAAGTTTTTATCTTAACATTCATTACATCAATTTTACAGTATTATAAATTGATATTTTTATAAAAATGAATATTTGATAAACTGTGTAGATTTTTTTTTTTTTTTTTTTTAAATTAATTTTTGTATTCCAACAGAAGTAGGACTGTAGCATTTTATAAGTATTTTTATACTTTTTAAGTTTTCGAGCAAGTTTTTGTTTCATAAGTTTTGATTAAAAAAATCAATAATTTAAAAATTTATCAGGGTGGGAAAATGAAACAATACAGAAATTGGGGTATAAATCTGAATAAAATTTTTTGCAATTTGCCATGAAAGTGCCCTTAGAAACAGGAGTAGCCCTTTTTTGAAGAATAGCACCTGGTCCTTTTTCATTTCTAGGAAGAACTCTGATAAGACCTTATAATAACAACTGGAAAACTGAAACCTAATAAAATCTGTAAAAGAAAAGTTGAACATATCAGCTACTTCAGAAGAATTGAATTATTTAATTATGGAGAAAACTGAATTTTGGGTGTTAATTAAACTAAACTTTTGTAGAAACACTTAATAAAACTGGTGAAATATTACGTGAACTCTGGTCCCCCACATGGAATTGTTTGCAATTGGTTTACAGAATTTTGTTGTGGCCGATTGAGCACAACAGACACAGACCGCCCTAGACTTTAAATTGACTAAAGAAATGACCACCAAAATCCCTGATATCGTGTTAGAAAATCGTAGCGTGAAGGTACCCGACATCTCAAATAAGCATGCATTCAATATCCTGCATGAATATTTATGTACGAAAAAAACAGCAAGATGGGTGCTGTGATTACTAACACTTGATCAAAAAACAAATCATGTAACCATTTTAAAGAAGTGTTTAAATAAAATTTAAGTGAGTTTATGGGGCATTACATTACATTATAGTTGATGAAACTTGGATACATTAATACAAACCAGAAATTAAAGAAAAGTCTAAACAGTAGATTTCTTCTGATGCCTTGCTTCGAAGATGACAAAAACAATTCTATTAGCCAGAAAGGTAATGGTAACGGTTTTTTAGAACTCAAAAGGATTATATAATTGACTATTTGTAAAAGGGAAAAACAATAATGGGACAGTATTATGCTAATTTATCTTAGTTTTTCAACACAAAATTGAGAGTAAAGTGTTTCAGTTATCCAAGAAAAAAGTGACGTTCCATTATGACAATGCATCAGCTCACTCGTAAACAATCCCCCCCCCCCCAAGATTGGTCAAATTTCGTTATGAATTGTTCTCTCCTTCTACTCTTTTAACATGGATCCTGGTGACATATTTCTCTAGTCAAATATGAAAAAATGGCTTGGTGGACAGAGATTTTTTTAAAGTCTTGAGATTATTAATTCGTGACAAAAGTCTATTTAGATGAGTTTGACTATTTGTCTATTGACTATGAATATTTTAGGAGTTTGAGAAATTGTATTTTATGAAAGAGTTAATCAAGTTAAAACATTATTGGCAAAGATGTATCAAATGAAAGGAGACTATATCAAAAAATAAAATGCATTTTAGTATATGTATGCATGTATATTTCCTTTTATAATCACTGACTTTTCAAATAGCCCTTATTTGTTATTGAAAACAGAACCAACTTAAAAAAACATGTTTTTTAAATTGAATGCCATTTTTCAGAATTAGTAATTTTTTTTTGCTTGGATATAATAAGGATGCAACTTGTAGGTTAAAGTAAGGCATAACAATTCTTCTTAAACATATATTATAGTTTATAGAATTACTGCACTATATGTGTCAAATAACATAAAGAAAAAAAATTATATCTTTAGAGTATTAGTTGTTATTGATAATATGTAATTAAAACTATAATGATATCTTTTCCCCATCATTTTTAACTGTAACTCCTGGTATTAAATAATTTTTATACTTAACCAATTATCCTCAAAACACTCTTCTCAGATCAAAACGTACAACATACTTTAATACAAAAAAGTATAACAACACTTCACTAAAAATACACTTTCAAATGCAACCTTATTGTAAGAATCGCTTTGCTCAGTGGATAGTAGTATACTTCAATAGATGTAAGACAAATATGTTGACAAAACTACAATGTTTAATTAATCTCCAAATATTTAATATACCAAATTTAGTTAACGATTTTAGTGTTATAGTGGTAAATTAACAAAATTCCTTAATGTCTCTAGGGGTTAGGGGTTTAATGCATCTGTGGACTTTGATCAAGTTAATTGGGCAACACATTAGTAGTGGGAAATGTTGAAATAGTTTTATAAAAATGAATACTATAAAAAATTTCGATGCCAGTGTAAGAAATTAATAGTCTCTGAATATTTATAATGCAGATCCTTTAGAATATAATAATAGTTAGAAGATACCTTGTCAATACCGTGAAAGGAGCGAAATCTGAAAACGTTGACACTGCGAATAAAATGCAAGGAAATCAAGGGAGTTACTTACTTGTTCACAGAATTAATAACATTAGAGGCAGCAAAATCTGGAAGTTGCCAAGATTAGAATAGGCTTATATTCCCCAAACATGCCTAAAACTGTTGATAATAAAAGCAAAATTTTATACACAAACTACTGGCTGACTGACTGGCAGACTTAAAATTTGTGTTTTTTTTTTTTAATGTTTGCGCGGTTATGATCAGAGCTTCATATTTCAAAACAATCACAACTCTACACATAAGCTGTGAAGGTACATGGGAACAAATCATTTAAAACAAAAAAGTGGTAAAAGTATTGTAATTAAAAAAAAAAAAAAATTAAGAATTTATTCCTTTGTTTTAACTTGCTTCACAATAAATTGGGCTTGAGTTAGTGCAAGATATGTGTTAAAGGCTATTTATAATAGAACATTTACAAACCAGAAATTCTAATAGAGAATAATTTTTAAATCCTTTTTATATATCAACAAAGAACTCTTCTAAACTTCAAAAACTAAAATAATTAGCATGGAAATATATCATTAAGCAAGGTACAAGCTTATGAAGTAAAATATTTGCTAGAGCTGTGACATCATCAAGTATATGTCTCATATGTTCATATTAAGTCATAGCATACACCACAAGCATCATTCCAACTTATTTTTATGTTGACATTGAAATTAAAGGGTCTATTTTGTGTATTTTGCTTTCGCCGCTACCAAAAACAATTTGATTTTCGAACATAATGTTCTGAATCTAACGTGTGTTATATCTTGAAAATATGGCAAATCGCTTTCGTAATTTTGATTTGAAACAGCTAGTTAAGGTTTTAAATCATAATTATGGCCGGCAAAATAGCCCTCCTTTCCATCAATTCTTTGCGAAATCATACGGAACTACTAATCCTTATGTAGTCAATCTTCGTATCAATGGCAAACGAAATAGTCGATGGCGTAAATTTGCATTTACAGCGGGTGCTTTGGGTGTAGGAGCTGGAATCTATTCCTATCTGACATCTGGCAAAAAGAATCCAAGTAATGTCGTACTCACTGAAAAAGCTGATTTTACAAGAAATGATAACATTGTGGATATTGTACCTTCAAGAGAAGTAATTAGTAATCTTTTTATGTTTAAGATTTTGTTTCTGCAATCCTCTTTAATTGTGATAGGTGTAATTTTTTAAAAATAACATCCACTTATATTGACTTGTTGTTAGAAGATTATCAAAAGTTAATTAAGTTTAGTTTAACTCTTATTTTTAATTCTAAGAAGTTGGTGGTTGTTAACATTTTACAATTATCGTTCTGCGTCTTATCCTAGCCAAACATACTATTGATAGATCAGATAGTTTGGTGGCATTTAAATTTTTGGTTTGAAAACCTTGATTCTAATACTTGCTTTGTGAAATTTTGGAGATTCTGCTTAGCCTGTGATTTTACATTCATATTCTAATGTTTGAGGTGCCCCTTTTCTATTGCACACAGTTATTAAGTTTTGATTTTTTGTTTCTGAGGGTTTTAGCTTGGTGTTTGGTGATCATTCTTGATACAATGTGAAATTTTAAAATGTATTGTATATCTATCATGTGCACTGGAAAGATAATTTGAAGGAGGGTGCATTATGGAGGCTAAAGGCCTTTTTAAAACCTTTATTTTTCAAAGATGGTGATTTTATTTCTTACTGAGCTATTAATTAATAATTAAGTATTAATTTTTTGTGTAAATGAATTACTTAAAATACATATGTACTACTTTTTTTCATGTGAATTTCTGCAATTTATTTTCAATATTTAAATGCTGGAGCATGCAATTACAACCTTTTCTCCCTCCCGAACATCAGCCATGACATTTTTGTCTTATATTTATAGGGAGTTAGTACCCTAAAATTTATAAGAAAATCAATTTTGACTTTAGTATTGTTTATTAAAATTTAAATTTTTTCCTTTAAAATGATACTTCATTTGTAATAATACCTCAGAAGCATTTTTAATAATTTTTTAAGACAAAAGCGGGAACTATTAGTGCAAGTAAAGTTTTCTTTAAATGCGTTTTTCTCAGAATTTAAGTTTTCATTTCGTTACTCATGTACCTTTTTCTCAGAAACTGCACACACTATTACACCTAAAATTTTTACCACACATTCTTTTTATTTATCTGTATGTATATACTGAAGTGATATTTTTTTTGTTAATTTAAAAATATTTTTTGTTCTGGCTTATTCTGTCAAAGTAAATAAATAAAACTTTGTGATTTTTAATAAATTTGAGTGACTTTCATGATAATTCATTAAAAAAAAAAAGTAAATGAATTACAGGTACTCTTCCGTTATCCGGGCTCAAATGTCGCCAACCAAACGAGAGGCGTCGCCAAGCGAAGCGAATGACAAAGCATTCAACAAAATAAAAGACGAAAGCGTTCAATTACAAACAAACATAAAAATATTATTTAATAGTAAGTAAAACAAGTTTAACTATAAACAGATATTAATGAATTGTAAACAAAACAGTTTTACCCAAAAAGAATGCTTATAATAATTGGTTTTTCCAGAATACGGTGATGTCCTTGAGAATTTGTTCAAATGGATCGTTTACTCTTCGTCTCCACATAAATTCCGCGAGGTATGACTCCAAATGATGGCAAGAAGTTCCCCGATGTTTTTTGTTTCTCCATTTGTCCATCCATTTTTTAAAACAAAAATTAAGGTGGAAGAAAGGAAGGAAAACTTGCTTTGTTTTGAAAATGAATTCAAAGAATGGAGCACCTGGACCCAAACGAACTTTCCCCTTATGGTTGTAAGAAGAAATTTGGCAAAATTCTACATTATTTGGTGATTTATCGCTTGTGCCCGGAAAACGGAAGAGTACCGAATTACATTTAAATGTTCACTTCTGTAGAAAAACTAGTGCACTGAAAAAAAATAAGGCTTCTATGTCGATTATTTTCTGAGGAAAAGGACACATGAAATATGGAAAATTAAAATTATTGGTATAGGAGGTATCAACTCCCCTTAATGTTTGTTATTTTTAGTGATCCTTTTTAGTTATAAAGATTTGATATAACTATTCAAAGTCTTGGGACTTTAAATGATCAGTTACTTGTCTTTCAAACTTATATCCAAATGTTGCATCTGGTTAAAAGTAAGAAACACTAGGTTTGTGCATGAAATTTTTTATGTGATAATGTATAAAAATATTTTAAAATCTATTTACAAATAATATCCAAGCATAATATGTTCATTTCTAAGTAAAATAAATATTATTTAAATTTTAGGTTCTTGGACCAGCTACTGATTTGGGATTAGATTTAACATTGTATCAATACCAAACATGTCCTTTTTGCTGTAAGGTTCGCGCTTTTCTTGAATTCTATGGAATTCCATACAAAATTGTGGAAGTCAACCCTGTGATGCGGCAACAGTTAAAGTTTTCTAAGTATAAGAAGGTCCCAATACTTATTGCTCAAGAAAAGGATTCTGCTTCAAAGGTAAGGTAAAATAATAAAAATAATATAGTAATTCCCCTGTTAGCTGTGATTAAAACTGTAATTGATGAAATATTTCATATTAACTTGAGATATAATTGACTAAATAAGGAATTATGTAAGAATAACCTTTCTTTCTTATAAAAATCATTTGCACTATTTTAAAACTAATTATGTATAATAAAAATATATGTCTAGATTTTGCCTTAGTCAAAATCTTTTTTTATTGAATTTGTTTACTGCTCCCTTGTAAGATCAGTAAAAACTGACCTTTATTACTTTTACTATAGAGACATAACAAATATTTTCAAATACAAAGTAGTCCATAGATGACAATAATTCCACAGAACTGTTTTTGATTTTCTTATCATACATAAATATTGGAAATAATTCAGCAATTTTGTTGTCAATAGAAACATTCAACAGCAGTTTTAAACTTCTAAATATTTTTAAGCTTTTTGCAGTATTAAGTGACCATTGTAATAAAATATTTTAACTCAATATGGATCATTCTCCACAGAACACAATATTTCAGCTGCAGAAGAAAAAAACTATTGAAATCATTAAATGCTTAAACATTGCAATCCAATTACATTGGCAGAGATTGTCTGGTAATATATAGAGATCAACCATAGCTATTTAATGGATATGACTTCCATGAACATGATTTCCTTGTAATTGCTTGGTTCCAAATGGATATTTAGGTGTATAAACATGAGGTTACTCAAATGATATTTGTACAATACTATTAAATAAGTAATTAACAATAAATATTTTATTATTCTTAGATTTTATCTTGACCACAGATATGATGGTATGATCTTTACATTTGCGCCTATTCAACGTATAAATAATAAAATATGATTCTTGTTTTGAAAAATAGAATACAAAATGTGTATAAAAACCAAAATGGTTACATGGGACTTCTTTGCAATATCACAGTTGACTTTGTGTCTCACTTGGTGTACTGTTAAACAAATAAAAACTGCTGTCCACAGTCATAATGCATCAGTTTTACAATAAGAGGTATTACATTAATTGTAATGAAATAACTAGTTACTCATTAAACCAAATTACCCAAGCTTAATATTGCCTAACATACCTTATAGCTAAATATAGATATAGACATCAAGGATATATGAAATGAAATTAAAATATTAAGCAACCCTGAGGTTGGGACAGTTCACGAACTTAACAAAATTATGGCCATGGACATATTTTTTCATTATAATAAAAATATTTAAAATTTATATTATTTGTGTTGAAGAGTGCATTAAAATATATTCCATGCTTAACGGAAATATTTAACTTACTAAGTGGTTAAAAAAGTTGCTACTACAAGCTTCTGTGTATTTTATGGAGAATGACCCATATTTTTAAATATTGCTTTCTCTTTTGTAGCATCAGCTGAATGATTCATCAGTTATTATTAGCATATTAGGCTCTCTCTTTCTCAACATTTCTGGTGGATTGGAGTCAATTTTAAAGTATTATACGCCTTTGGTGTATACTAACGAAGATGGAAAAGAAATTGAAGAAGTTATGAATAAATATTTCCTGATGTATGGCGATAATACAAAGGGACACCGAGCGGATACATCTCTTAAGTAAGATTGTTTATGTACAAATTTTAGGATAATAGTATGCCTTAAGCTTGTTGCTTGGTATGTTATACAATTTTGGCTTATAAATAATATACCCATAAAAACAGAGTTTTAAAAAAATTCTTTATATGCATTGTAAGTTTTTATTTTCATTAACACAGTGTTGATATTTCTACCAGAAAAATGTGCTGCATACTATGTTTCAAAATTTATCTATTAAAAATGAATGTGAATTTATGCTCTCACATCCAAATATCATTTATTTATTCTGATTAAAGTAATTTTATTATTTTTTTATTAAAAAAAATTTGGCAACCGGAAAGAGTTTCAACAATGATCGGTTCAATGCTATTTTAACACGATTGGATGACGACAGGTTGGTTTATTAGTATTCCATAAAAGGGACCTTTTAGTGACATTAACAGTCCCAAAATTTGTTAGAGTGCATTGTCATCAACAATAAATCTATCTCCCAAGTTTCAGCCCAATTGGATGACAGCAAGGGATTAATTAGGCTTCCACAAATTCCGCCCACATCAACAAATGTACACACAAAATCGAAGCTAATATAAAGGATTTAAAAAAGTTAAATTCAACACTGTGGGTTCTTTAAACTTTTCATCCCAAATGGGCATTACACATCGCATAGATTAGATTTCGCTCAGTATTGGGTAAAAAAATCCCTTGTTTTACATGGATCTTTATGTTTGTAAGGAATTATGTAATAAAAATAGGATTAATGAAACTTGGAAACACTTTCAGATTGCAAAGGCAGAATTATGTTTTTGAGCACACACATTACTCAAGTTTTAAATTATCTATTTTTTAAAATTTTTTTTTAATTGTACAGTAAGCACAACTATATTTATACCATACTTAGTGTAAAATAATTCTTATTGTTATTATTAAGTAATAGTATTGCTATACTTTCTATAACTGATTGATAAGAAAGTCAGAATTTAAAAATAACTTATATACTTAATGAGTAATCAAAAATTCATGGTTTTAAAGAATTATTCTTCAATTATCTTTTTTTATTACAGAAAAGAAAGAGAGTGGCGGAAATGGGCGGATAGTGAATTTGTACACATTTTATCTCCAAATATTTATCGTACATATGATGAAGCTCTTCAAGCTTTCAATTATTTCTCAGTAGTAGGTGAATGGGAGAAAAATTTCTCCACATTTGAGAGGCTGGTAGTGATTTATGTAGGAGCTACTGCTATGTATTTTGTTGGCAAAAAGCTTAAGAAAAAGTAAGTTTGGGGAATTCTTGAAAATTTATTTTGCTTTTAAATTGTTTATGAAAGTATTTCTGGAGAAGGAACTATAATTTTAATTGTTGCATATATATTTTTGAACATGAAATGTTATTCGTATTTATGCTCTATGTCTATCATTGAGATGGTAGTTGGGTGTTCCCTATTAAAACTCTCCCTTCATTCTGTACTCAGTTGATTAACATTGTAAACGTTTTTCAATACACTTTTTCCAAGCAGCTCTTTGAATTTCAAAGGCTACTCAATTATACGTACATAGGTATTGCCAGGAATGTTTGTAAGGGGAGCATAGTAGCTAAAGATCTTTGTTCAAATCTTGATATTTAAAAAATGTTAGTGGCACTTTTTAATGAAATTTTAATTGATTTGAATTAATTTTCTGCTCAAATTAACTTCTTTAACTTATAATTTCTTTTCTCCTTTAACCTATAATTTCACCCCTTTTTTAAATTTTTTTTAGATTTTCAATATCGAGGGAGGTAGAGCACCCCCTTGTTCCTCCTTGGCGGTGTCCTTCTGTACATGATCTACAAGAACCCTTTTATTTCTTTTCAGGTATACATTGAAGGAAGATGTTCGACAATCGTTGTATGATGCTTGTAAGTTATGGATGAAAGAAGTTGGATCTAATAAGAAATTCCTGGGTGGAGACATCCCAAACCTAGCAGATTTGGTAAATTTGCCTTCTTGAAGGGCTTATAACATTTATTCATAAAACATGTTTTTATCCAGTGGTTTGCAGTCCATAGAAGTAACATAAGCATTGCTTGCCTTAAATAAAGAAAAGATTATGGGAAATGAACATTCAAAACGTTCTGCATAAACTATAAAAGTGAATGTATTTTGAATTTTTGTCAAGGCAACAATTTTCAGCACAAATTAATATTGTCTGTATTACATTATTTGCAAGAAATATAAATAATTGCTACCATAAAAATTCTTCCGTCAGATAGCTAAGTCTTTGTGATTGAGCTTGTCAAGCATTTCCGAATATGCTTATGATTTGCTATCAACAGCGATCTAAGTTTTCTTATGCAAGGAAATCCCATTTTTTAATTTAAATAGTGAGTAAGGTTTTTTTAAACATAAAATATATCTTTAAAAATAATTTTTTAAGCTTTTTAAAATGTTTTATTCCACTGAAAAAAATTGCAAGGGATGCAAATTTGATATTTCATACACAAGTGCTGCCATCTATGAGCATAACAAGTAACAATATTGATACTTTTATTTAGGATTAGGTATTTTTAAAAATGTATTTTATCATGTTTCCACCTTAAAAATTTCCTTCATTAAACTCTATCTTTATATTATATCTATTTTATTTTATCACAGTTTTTTATGATAATTAAAGAATGGGTCCGTTGTAAAATTTCTTATATTTAGCTATTAATAATGTCGTTTCCCTTTTGAATAATGTCATCGCACGCTATTGTTTTTATCCCTGCCTCCAAGCCAGAGTTAGTTCAGTTATGCAGAGACTGAATTGGCAACAGGCTCTATAATTTATCATACGGGGATTTGAGGTACCAAAGCATCGGAAGAAATTCCTATTGGCAGATTTATTTCACCTCACTGACTACATGTGTCACTAGTTAAGCACAGTAGATAAAAAGTAGTGTGCTGCATTTTGAATTTTTGCATACGATCTTAAGTTTGCTAATTTTAGTAACATTTTTATATTTTCATAGATTTTGACACACACATTCAAATTATATATGTTATAGCTAATATGGTTAATTTGGATGTTGCACATAGTAACTGGTTATTATACATAATAACCATTTATTGTGTATAGTATCCAAATTAATCGTATTAGCTGTAACATATATATTTGCAGAGTAATTCACTTTAGTAATTTGGCGATTTTATCTCTTTAACTTTATTCGAATATATTACCATACATATTTGCTTATTTCACAAAATTATTTTTGCTGAAATGACCCAGATCTCACTATGGGTAAGAAGCTGCAAATCCATTACTTTCTACACCTTACTACACATTAAATCATTATGTTGGTTAGCCACTATCTATCATGAGAGTTTATGAAATATCTGTTAAAATCTGTTTTTTGGCAAAATTTTGCTATCCAAGATCTTGAACACCAAATTTTTGTAATGTAGCCATCTTTGCTACTTGTCCTGTATGCTTTTCCAGTGAACTCTGCCAAACTTTGATATACTTGGGTATGATATGAAGATGAAAATTAAACTCGGGCAGAGTGTTATTTTGCAGAAATGATGGGAAATCATTTGTTTTCAAGCTTTTCTTCGTTGGAAGAGAAATTACTTACATTTTGTCCAATCATTTAGCTCTCTGCTGTAAAAGGCAGCTAAATTTTTTTTGGGTAGATATAAAAGTTGTAATAGATTTCACATTTAGTAGCTAAAAGTGCACTTGTGATGGGTAGGCAAGAGTTCTTTAAGTATAAGACAAGGGATTGCATCACTTTAGATTGGCTCTGACTGACTGACTTACAAGCCAGTACACAGCAAAAAGATTATTACAAATGTAGCTACATCAGTTATTTTAAGGTTGTTGCGCAGGATTATTTTACGAGAATACCTTCACGACCTACGAGAATTTCCTGCTCTCTCGTGAACTGAGATTGATTCTAAACGTTGCCCACAAAAAAGTTGTATTTTTTCCTTTTGAAAAAGTTAGTTTGATTCTTAACGCTGCGAAAAACGCTTATAAATATTAAAAGCTTAGTTTAAAGCGTAGTAGGCTTTCTGCGGGAACCGAGTCTCGATCGGAAGACCTTTGGTTCTCGTGCCGCTTACTTTACCTCTGTGCAAAAGAGTACTCCCGTACACAGAAGTTGTTTCTTCATTGTGAGTAACAGCAGGAGTAAAAGGTGTGTTCGTTCATTTTGGCAGAATATTGTCTTGATTGTCAGCAAAGCATGGCTTTAGTCTGTTGATAGAAATGTTCTTTTCCGTTTACCAAAAGTGTGATATAATGATCAGTTTTGTCTTTAATTTCATACGGACCTTCATATTGTTGCGTGGATGGGTTCGAAAGATTTGAAGCCAAAGCAGATCAAAACTTGCAGAAATTTATTCCAATAAAACTCTTCACAGATTCCTTTACAACTCCAGAACTTCTCGTTCTAGTAGACTCAATACAGCTCTTTTCACAACAATAGAGCACAAAACAGCAGTTAAAAACTTGACAACACAACTGCTAAAATCGCTGCAAAAGACAATGCAATACAGTTCGCTTTAAAACTACTCAGTATCTCAACTCAGTAATTCCAGTCAACTAACTGACTAACCTGGGCTTATATAGGGAAGGAGGCGAATCTTCTTGAAACTTCTAGAGGTAGATATTTGGAGAACTTTCCAGATCGCAGTCGAAAAGTCCTATACATGTACATGGGGATCGAAAATGTCGCCAAATGGTCGCCAAGTTTGGCGACATTTGGTGATTTCCCGCCAAATTTAGCGATAAAAATTAGTCACCAAAACCGTCGCCAACTTAGCTCTATCTCGCCAATTTGGCTAGATTGCCATTACCATAATGTTAAATGCCCTGCTCCTTGTAAAACTCGCTTCCCAGCGTTATCTCTGTAAAACTCGTTATCAAGCATTTAGATCCATATTGCAGGGAAGCCAACTTAAGACGAACTATTGCACTGCCTTATGCAAAATGTACATAAATTTTCCTATTTACAAAATTAACACTACGAAATATTTACAAATATACAAAAATTCGTAACAATATGGAGCTTGAAATGGTGCACGTATTGAGTCAGTTCGAACGAAAGCCCTTTGACAAGAATGTAAATATTTTAAAATAAAGATGGAAGGTTTTGAATGTCCTGAAGCTGGGATGGGCTTGATGTCTGCAAAGTGTTGTTTCAACTCTTACAAATTCTGATGAGCACGTAGAATTCGGAGATGTGTGAAGTAAGTCTCCAGGAAGTCGGATGTTTGTTCCATAAACACATTCTGCTGGAGTAGATTTCAGGGCTGCCACTGGCGACTAAAAAGGCTACTAAAGCGACTATTTTAGTGACCAGGCGACTATGGCTACTATTTTAGTGAAGAAAGGGTCCAAAGCGACTATTTTAAGCAAAACCTTCAACTATTTTTGGGCTAAGGCTACTATTTTTGTAAAAAAAAAAGTTGATACTGCCTGATCGTAGGCAGAAAAAAAATTGGCACTAAGGTACTAACGCAGTTTTGTAAAAATAGCGATATTTTTATGGGGGGGGGGGGGGGAAGTGAACTGTACCGAAATAGGTGTTAATTTTAGTTCATGTTCGGGGATCGAGTGGTAACCTCGTTAGTCCGACGACAATATCTCCCTGGTAATCACACATGCTCAATTATTATTTTCGCCTAACTGTTAGGTTCCAATGTTTTGTCTTTCGCATTGCAGGGTGCAACAACATACACTATTATACTCTCAAATATCAAATTATTTTACCTTCATTTACTTTACTTGAGAAGAATGAATTAGTGAAATTTACCTTGAACACCGAAGGAAAATGCCATCAGTACGGACAGTTTACTTAACCTGTTATTTTTTAATTGAAATCTTATATCTGCTTAACAATACTGGGAATACAATTGAAATGTACATTTAGCAATCGAGGGTTGCCACGCAACAAATGGAGCATTACTTTTGCGCAACTTAAATGGCTTGATTATGTCATCGTAAATCATCTTTCTTCTCTTGTTAAAAAAGTCGCCTAACTTTGTCAAGGTCATTGTATTAATGTTTAAGTACAAAATAAAACTTGCTATTTTCCTAAATCATTCAAAGGAGCTAAGTGTGTGACATTTTGGGACTACACATCACTAAATGTAAGCAATGCTCCGAAGTGAAAGTTACTTATTGTGTGTGAAAGGGAAACAAGACTTGTGAAAAGCAAGCTTTTGTTTCTTGATATACAGATAAGTCCAAACTAAAAATCACACATGGTATAGTCTGCGGATGTGCTGATCTCAGTTTTTTTGGTTAAAATTTCCTGCGATCGATGCAAATCCGCATTAAAATTTCAAGGGGGTGCATGTGTGTACTTGCTTACAAGTCTGTTCGCCACAGACCCTTGCTTGCATTCAGAATTCCACCGTAGATTTTGGAATGACTACTTTTATCGCTGCTTCCTCTAATGTTTGTCTCTATCATCAATAGTTAGTATGTGATTTTTAATTTCGTTGAGTATTACGCCGATATAATTGCCGCTATTGCCGGTGTTTGGGCTTGTATCCTGGGCGATTAGCGAGATTTATGTTTTTGTGACGGTTAATTTTGGCTCATATTGTGCTGATGTCATTGCGAGATTTACTCCATTATGATGGACACTATCGCTAATATTTACATTCTTGTGATGATAATTTCACCAAGTATTACATTGATGTAGTTGACTCTATTGCTGAGATTTGAGTCGGTATGAAAGGCATCATCACCTATATTTACATTGAAGTGATAGTCATTTTTACCCAAGATTAAGCTGATTTGGCGGTTTAATAGTTGTATTTTCGATATTTGCGCTGCCGTTTTGGCGCTGATGTTATCACTGATTTGCATTCTTGTAATGGGTGTTTTCGCCAAGGCTTCCGTTGGTGTTATAAGACATTATGTCCATGATTTGTGTTGGTGTGAGGATTGATTTCACTGTGTAGTTCACTCGATGCAGAATGACTAAAATTTCAATATTATAGCTAAATTTATAACTACTAATAACTTAAATTTTGAAGCAATTTATTTAATTGCTTTGAATGTAGCTTTAAAAAACTAGAAAATTGGGTTTAATTAAATTCGCCCATCGTTTTCGATATAGTATAATTTTTTAAACATTAAATATTTTGAAAGAAGAAATCGTTGTTAAGTTATGAAAAACGAGGCTACTATTTTTGATATCCGAGACTACTATATTGGCTACTATTTTCAACGTCTGAGACTACTATTTTGGCTACTATTTTTAACATTTGAGGCTACTAAAGCAACTATTTTCAAGGCCTATAGTCAGTGGCAGCCCTGAGATTTGAATTCTTCTTGATATATCCAACGTAATCCTAGAAGAACCGTAGGTAACACTCGGGTCCACTGCTTTTTGGCCACTGCTTTTTGCAAGTGATCGCTGTCTTTAACGTGCGGTGCCATCTTTCAACGAATCCATTACATGGAGGATTGTAGGCCGTGGTGCGTTTCCATTTGATTCCTAAGAGATGTGAAAATTTCATGGAAAGAGTTCATTCAAATTGTGATCCTTGGTCAGTTATGACAACAGAAGGTGTTCCAAAGCGGGAAATCAATCCATTGTACACAGCCGAAGCTACCGTGGCGGCCTGAATATCTAGAACTGGAATTGCTTCAGGCCACCGCGTAAACCTATCAATTAAGGTAACGCAGTAGCTTTTTCCCTCTGATGATGGAAGTGAACCAATGAAGTCAAGATGATCTTCGTCGAATCTCTTGGAAACGGGAAGGTATTGTCCCAAAGGTGCATGAATGTGTCTATGTATCTTAGACTTTTGACACCTGCAAAAAATTCTTAGCTCATCTTCTACAGTCCTTTTTGACTGATAGCCAAATAAATTTCTTCGCAACAGCTGCCGCTGTAGCACGAGTGCTAGGATGGGAAAAATGATGCATGGAATCAAAAACCATTTTACGAAAGGATAATGGAATGTAGGGTTTGGAATGTCCGGTCGAAATGTCACAAAAGATTTGTTTTTCCAATCCGATTACTGAAAACTTTTCGAGTCGAAGGTTGGTGTTTGAAGAAATTAGCTTTTTCAGTTTATTGTCATTAATTTGCTCTTGGGCAATTTTGACATAATCCAAAGTTTCGGGAAGTTTTATTTTTTCAAATCTGGACATAGTGTCAGCGAAAATGTTGTCTTTACCTGAAATAAACTGAATATCCAAAATGAATTTGAGAATGAAATTCAGATGACGTAACTGACGAAGTGATGCTTTGTTTGGTTTTTGACGTGCAGTATAGACCAAGGGACGATCGATGGTCTGTGAACAAGATGAATTCACGTCCTTCTAAAAGATACTGAAAATGTTTTATTGTAGATTACGCAGCTAGAAGTTCCCTATCATAAGTACTATATCGAACTTGCGTCGGTGTGAGACGTCTGGAGAAGAAACTCGGAGGTCTCCACACATCGTCAACTTTTTGTTGAACAATCCCGCCTATAGCAGTGTCAGATGCTTCAACCATTACAGTGAGTGGAGAGTGTGGACAGGGATGACAAAAGGTAACTGCAGAGCTTATTTGTTGCTTGGCCAATTCGAAAGCTTTTATCGAGTTCTCAGACCATTGGATTTTAGATTTGTCATTTCTCTTTGATCCCTTCAGATAGTCGTTCAAAACTGTTTGATATTTTGCTGCATTTGGAATAAAACGTCGGTAAAAGTTGATCATTTCAATAAATTTTCTCAACTCGTACTGTTTCTGGCCGAGGAAATTCTTTGATAATTTCATTTCGTTCTGTTGTTAGTTTGATTCCCGAAGCACTAATTTGATATCTGAGGTAAATAACCTCAGGTTGAGAAAATCTGCATCTTTCTATGTTGATAATCAAACCAGCTTCTTTCAGTCTTTCAAAAACTTGACGTGAATGAGAAATATGTTCTTTGTCGTTGTGGGAGGCTATCAACAAGTCGTCGATGTATGCGAAGCAAAAATCGAGTCCTTGTAAAATAAAATCTAAAAAACGCTGAAACGTTTTAGCAGCATTTCTTAATCCAAATGGCATCCTTAAGAATTCGAACAGTCCAAAATGTGCTGTAATGGCTGTTTTCTCAATTTCTTCTGGTGCCATTGGTATTTGGTTGTAGGCTCTGACAAGGTCGATTGTAGAAAATACCTTGCATCCATTCAAATTATAAGAAAAGTCTTGTATATTTGGGAAGGGGTAGCGATCAGGTTGAGTGATTGCATTTAGACCTCTGTAGTCACCGCATGGTCTCCATCCGCCTGTCTTTTTAGAAACAAGATGCAGTGGGCTTCCCCGACAACTTTTTGATTGTCGACATATTCCTTGTAGCATACAGTCAAACTCTTTACGTGCTACTTTTAATTTGTAGGGAGCGAGACTACGTGTTTTAGCAGCAACAGGTGGACCTTGGGTAATAATAGGAGTTACAGGATGAAGGACTGGTGTCATCTCAGTTGCTTGGATTGTTAGACATTTGAACTCCTCAAGAAGTGCTTTAACTTGTAAATTGTTGATATTGTTGTCAGTCTTGAAGATGGACCACTGACGATTCTACCTATTGAACTCAATGAAGTCATAGGATCGATAGACGTTTTCGTTTGACATCAACCAGCAATCCAAATTGTTTTGGAAAATCAGCACCAATAATAGGTGTGGCAACTTCAGCAACGATGAAACTCCAAAGAAATCTGCGGCGTAAGCCAAGATATAGATACAAATGTTCTGAACCATAGGTTTTATTCTAGAAGAATTAGCTGCATATTGAGAAAAGTTCTGATCGGGCTTAACGTGTTTAATTCTAGAAGAAAGAGGTAACACAGAAATTTCTGCTCTGATGTTGATCTGAAAATACTGTCCACTTGTGCGATCAAAAATGAATAGGCGACTTGACTGTTGGCGAACATCGCTTGTCGCGCCAACGATGTTCCGCTTAGTTTCCCGTATCAGATGAATGTTAGAAATTACAAGGCTTGTTATATTTAGTGGCTTTATTTTCAAACTTTCTATGATACCAACAAATGTCAACCCTGCTTTTGGAGCTATGGAATTTGGTACGGTAAAATTTTTGATTTGGCGATTTGCCACGGCTGGTTTTAAGTTCTTGGATTTCGTGAGCTATCTCGTTAATTTTTGCAGTCAAGGAAGCAGTGTTGATTTTGCCTGCTGTCATCTGCGACTTATCTTGAGAAATGCTTGAGGTATTTTGGAATTCAAAAGTTTCATGAATTTTATCTGCCATAGTGGCTAGATTATCGAGAGACTTTGAATTAGCTGCCAAAATAGTTTGCGAGTGTTTCGGTAATTGATTGAGCCAAAGTGATTTCAAGAAATCATCATTCTCTTTATTGGTAGCCTATTGGCGCATTTCATGAAGAAGTTGACTGGGTTTCTTATCGCCTAGAAAAATTCCACTCAACAATTTTTTAATTTGAACGTTATCTGAATAAGTTAAACGCGAAATCAGAGCAGCTTTTAATATTTGATAAGGAGTATATTCTGGTGGCGAAGTAACAATGTCACTTACCGCATTTAAGACTCTTTTTTCCAGCGTACCAACAACGGTGAAGTATTTTGTTTCTTCAGCGGTAATTTTAGTAGTGTGAAATTGAGCATCTATGAGCAAACCACAAACCTGGTGTGTTTGACCAAAAAGATGGAGGCTTGACTGAGACTGAAGCTACATGCGTGGAAAAAGAGCTCTCCATTTGTTTTGAGTTCGAGACGAAATCGTTTTTCGTTAGATTCTCCATTGCGATGGCGAGCTAAGCCTACTGTAGAAGCGATACGATTAAAGTTCCAATGTGTTGTACCTCACCAACTTTAGTGGTGTGGTATTTAATTACGAACAAACTCGGAGACAAAACCTAACATAATATTTATTTCATGGTTTAAATAGAACCGCTAAACAAAATCGCTAGTAAAAACCTAACGATAAAAGAACGTTTAAGAATTAATAATATCACAACAACTAGATGTTGCCATTCTTAAAAACTTGAAATACAAAAGATGTCACCACAAGTTCTTCAGTATCCTTTCGTTTATGTTTCACTTTAGTAAAGTAACCTGACTATAAGGCTGATATTCTAATTCTTAAAGCAAAGGTTCTTATGCATTAAAATATTGTGACATACTTTTAAAAAAGTCAGTTTTTCACAAGCCGTCAGTGGAAGTGAGTTATCCACCTACAATTTTTTTGAATTTTTAGTGTTTTGAAAGCGATACCATCAAAATTGGACAATTCTCTCCCACTCCCACTTTTGTCACCCAATTGCTACATCCTGTTGATACAGTTCTCAAAATAAAAATGAGAAAAATATTTAATTTGTAGGAAGCATTTAAATAGTATTATAATTTTAGTTGTACTTATTAAGAAATTTAAAATTTCCTTTATGAACCTCTAAAAACTTGTGAAGATAGTAAAAGAAAAATGCTTTCTTCATAAAATCCTTTGGTACAACTCCTGGCAAAGAGTATCCGATCATCGAAAGCAGTGCCCACGATACATTAACATCAGTGGTCATTTTTCCACAATTTCATTTTTTTTTTTTTTCAAACCTTCGAGTTTTTTTGTGAAATATGACTAATTTAGTCAAAGAATATTAAATAATAACATAAATTACAATTACTGTTAACAATTTACACGAGAAAATACATTGAATCGTGAAGGAAAAAAGTTTCCGATCATCACTTTATGGAGAAAAAAAAGTATTCGATCGCAAACAAAAGCAACGCATTTTTAGTGATTTATGCAATTTTTTTTTTACTTGGTGCATGTATTCAAGATTTAAGAAGACAGTTTAAAAGGTCGAATCGTGGTTTGGAAGTTAAAAACAAGTTTCGCATCTGTGGAAGTATGACTCAAAAGAAAGAATTATCTAAATTTCTGAAACTTTTAATTGTTTAACACTTAAAAAGTGGAATTTCTTCAAAGAAAGGTTGCTTAGACCTTTGCATGTGCTCAAAGTACAGTTTGCGAAATTTGAAAAAAAGTATCACTCGAGTAATGATGTAAAAAATATTCATCGAAGCGGTCGCCCACGCGCAACATCAAGTAGGCAAGAAAGGAAATTTGTTTATCTTGCCAAATCTTTGCGAAGTTGTACGTCCAAACAACTTAATGCCGAGTGGTCAAAATATCGAGTAAAGGTATATGCACGTACAGTGTGAAATCGTTTAAATGACAAAGGATACCACTTCTGCAAAGCCAAAACGAAACTATATATGACTGAAAAACATAAGAAAAGTCGTCTTCGATGGTGTAAGAAACATAAAAGCTGGTCTTTTGATGATTGGAAGAAGGTTATTTTTAGTTACGAATCTCGTATTTCCCTCGGAACTAGGTTTGGTACTGGAATCTTTGTGTGGAGGAGAGCTGATGAAAAGTTCAAATAAGATAGTCTCAAAACTAAATATCAGCGTTCATTTATGGTGTGGAGTTGTATGACATCTCAAGAAGTGGGTAAATTGTGTATAGTGTTGCGAACAATTAATTCTGAAGTATATATTGACATTTTAGAGCATTATTTGAATCATAGCATCGAGGAAGCGTTATGGTGACTCCTCCTATTCCATTTTTCAAGATGATAACGCATCCTGTCATCGAAGTAAACAAGTCAAGAATTTTTTTAATCGAAATGGAAATTCTCCAATAACGACTATGAATTGGCCTGCAAATAGTTCGGATCTCAATCCAATCGAAAATGTTTGGAATGTTTTGAAAAGAAACGTTGATAAGAGAAAACCTACCAATATGGAAGAACTACGCCTAGCCATCAAAGAATGAAATTCCATCAAATTTATGCCACGAGTTGGTCGAATCCATGCCTCGACGCTTAAATGCAGTAATCAAGGCAAAAGGATGACCAACAAAATATTAGACTGAGTTGATCGAATACTTTTTCTCATTAATATGATGATCGGAAACTTTTTTCTTTGAAGACTCTATTTAATTTCCTCTTTGCATTGTTAAAGTTAACTGCAATGTATGGTATTATTATTGATTATATCACAAAATGAGCTAAATTTTGTAATAAAATACTTTAATTTGAAAATATATTGATTTTGTAGAAAAATAACTTTTTATGTTAACGTATCGTGGACACTGCTTTCGGTGATCGGATACTTTTTGCCGGGGGTTGTATCTCTGTATAATAATAATAATAATATATGCATTATTCTTTTACACTATAAATTCTATAAAATATTATTTCCTTTATATTTTTTTTTAAACCTTATACATTGAAGTTAAATGTTACTTTAGCAAAATTAAGTTAAAATGTATAAATTTGTTCTCCTAGGCTGTATATGGTTTGCTGAGTTCAATTGAAGGCTGCTTAGCTTTTCAGGATTTACTGGATAACACAAATATTGGACCTTGGTATCAGAATGTAAAGGAAGCTGTAGTGAATCATCATGGTTATCAGACTATTAAAGCTTAGATAATCATAATATATTTAATTACTGAAACTAGAATTAGTATGTAAAATAAATTTCATGTTTAGCATTATTAACAATGGATGTTTGTCTTTATTATTATTATTATTATTATAAATTAAATATTATAAAATAAAATAGGAATTGTTAATCTGCTTAATTTTTTTTTTGCAATAATATACAGGCTGATTGAAAACTAATACTTTTAGTTAAAAATCATGCATATTTTAAAATTAAAACTTTTAACGACAATGAATTACACTAATTCATGTCATTTTTAAATTCAGCATTATAGTGTAATTGAAAGTTGTGCGGTTTTTCATATCCTTAATTTACCTCACGTATCTTGAATATTTCGTTTTATTTGTTATTCGATTAAATCTCAAAAAAGATTCTTACAAAAATAAAGTACTACAAAATTTTCACAGTCAGCATAATTATTTAACTGGTGATATCATAGGGAGAACTGGAGCATGTACAGTATGCAAAAAAAAAAAATCCGAACTATGGCTATATCTTGTATTCTAATTGATGAAATAACAAAAGTCAAGTATCATTTTAAATCGTGAAAGGATTTAAATAATTGAATAGTTTTTTTCTTCCCCCCCCCCCCCCGCCATAAGGGGTCATATACGTATTTGACCAAACTTGAAAAAGTTCAATGGCAACCCCATAATATTATACCATATTTAGATTTAGCATCCTAACAACCAGCGAAATACAAAGTTTCATAATTTTCCAATGACAAGGTTTCCAAGGTCATTGAAAGTCATTAAAAGTGCTTAATATTTTTGAACCTGTTTTCAAGGCCTTGAAAATGCTTAGAGGTCCTTAAAAGTCCTTAATTTTTGCGGATATTGTGTGCCCAACTGCAAAAGTTATAAAAATACATCTCGGACTTGCTATTCCCGCGTGACCGCCACTTATCCGCACCGTATTGGAATTCTCTAACATATTTGTATTACTTATCCTCCAACTTGTAACTTTTTTGGTAGAATGTTCTTTATTAAAAATTTATGTATAAACATGTCTGTAAACAAATTTTCATAAGTCCTTAAAAACATTATTTAGGTCCTTAAAAGTCATTGATTTTCATTCTGTAATTTGAGTGGGAATCCTGAATGAGTGGTTAGTAATTTAGTTATGTATAATAAATATTTCTAAAAATCTTAAAAATTTAAATTGCTATTAAAATTTGAAAGGCAAATAACTTGAAATTTAAAATCCCGTATTTTGTCACAAACACCAATATTTACTGAATTATCTTTAAATTTAAATCGAGATACTGAGCGCTAGTAGTTAGAAAATAGGGCTCCTGGGCCAGGGCGCAATGCGCAAGGGACGATGACGTCACCGGAAGTGGGCGTGACCAGATATGACGTCACAGGAAGTGACATCACAGGATATGACATCACCGGAAGGCACGTGACCGGAAGTTGAGTTGAGTTGTTCCCCTCCTGCTGTTGTTTTAGTTTCGGTTTCGTTATAAGCTGTTTGTGTATGACGTCACAGTGGGAATGACGTCATAATGTGTTTTATATCAAAGTTTTGAGCGGTGGCAACACTTTTTAGTTTTTGTTTTCAGTTAAATGGGGTTGAGTTGTTCTAGGGCTGCTTCTAAGTGAATAAGTTAGAGTTATAGGTATTTTTTACTAGTGACGTCACAGTGGGTATGACGTCATTCATGATTTTACAAAACTTACCTTTAAGACGATGGCAGCAATAGAAATATGCTAAGTTTTAGGCGGGATGGAGTTGAGTTGTTTTAGGGCTACTTTTAAGTGAATAACTTAGAGTGATAGGTTGTTTTACCAGTGACGTCACGATTTGCTTTATATCAAAGTTTAAGGAATGGCAACATCTTGTATCCTGATATATAGCTAAGTCTCCTTTGATTGGTTGAAATAAAAGCTCGCTTCTGATTGGTTAGAATATGTCACGTGATTTCAAATGCTCTTCTCATTGACTATACCGTTTAGTAAGACAGTTTTCTACTAAGTTTAATGTAATTGCGGCGCCATCTAGTGGTAGGAAGGAACATAAATTACACAGTTTATAACTGTTCATGCTTCACCATTAAAAACTTCAAATACATGCAAAGATAATATATTAACACAAATGCGTAAAGTTTAGGATTGAGTTGATTTTTTTTTTTATAAGTGCTTAACACATTTAAACTAATGTTGAGAGATATAATCGCAAGACACTTTTAAGGAATCAGGTTTAATCAATGTTAGACACATAAAGTCTCATTATTTTCTCAATAACAGTATGAAATATAAATATAAATTAAAATTTATGAGATAAAAAATTTAAACTTTGCAATCTTAACGTGAAAATTTCTTTTACAGAGCTTAACATGTCATTAATTTTTTTTTTTTTTTTTTATTGTCATAGTTTTTGAGGGATTGAATACACAACAAAAAGAACTTAGGCTAGAATTAATTTTTAATATTCAGCAACTGAAACCCATTATGGAAGTTAAAGTAATGATTTTACAATTATTTTTAGGTTGAGTTAGTCTGACCCTGTTGAAGGGAATTAGTAGTTGTAGTGTGTTCGCACGTGACTTTGCAATACAATATTATACTAAACTTCAACTTAACTAGACATCACTTAGACGGTAGATCGTGACAGTGCTCATAGGTATTTAATCCATTTTGGCGGCGTGAAAGCATAATGTTAGACAAACCACAACCCTGCAGAGAACAAAAGGCTCTAAGGTTTGGCGAGAATTATGTCTTCACGCCGCCAAAATGGATTAAATACCTATGAGCACTGTCACGATCTACCGTCTAAGTGATGTCTAGTTAAGTTGAAGTTTAGTATAGTAATATACATTTCCAAAAAGAAATATTTATCACTTTGAATAGAAAAATGACGATTTTTTTTTATTTATATAAGTATTATTCTCAATTTTGTAAATTTTAAATGTATTATCCATATTTTATTGAAGAATTTATATATTTTTTCTTCTTCTTTCAGAATGGTTTAGGAAAAACATTTCATTTTAGTCAGAACAATGTTTTCAAAGAGATGGAAATACGCAACTTTTCGATATATCAACCTTCAAATACTTTGAAATTGATTCTATTTGTTACAACCGGTTGTAATTTAAAGCCATACTGTACTATGCGAGCGATATTATATATCTTAGCTACTTACAGTCTATGTTAAAATTTATATTACCAATAAACTTGTTAGAAATTAATATGTCTATGTTAGTTATATTAATCAAGATAGTTTTTATTGTACAATGATACTTACTTAAGTTGATGAATGGCAACACAGAACTAGCTGCTAATGCTGAATAGAGATGTGATAACTGATTTTGGATACTCTAATGTTTAAATAAGAGAGAAAAAGTAACATACTTGAACATCTTACAACTAAGAATTCAAAAGTGAACATGAAAATTTACTTTACGAATAAATATCATGTCTTTAAAATGTGTACGAATATCACTAAATAAGAGAAAAAAGTAACATACTTAAACTCTTTACGACAAATAATTTTAAAATTAACGAAAAAAAACTTACTTTACACATAAAAATCACTTTAAAATGTGTAAAAATATCGCTAAATAAGAGAAAAAAAAGTAACTTACTTAAAATTTCTAAGATAAATATTTAACCTTTACGCGAAAATTCCCTTCATGTATAAAAATCACGTCTTTAAAATATAACATGCAAGAGAAAAGTAACGTACTTAAACTTTCTACGACAAATAACTTTAACATTAACGTAAAATTTTACTTTACACATAAAAATCCCGATATTAAAATATGTAGAAATATCGCTAAATAAAAGAAAAAAAAGTAACACACTTAAACTTTGTACGACAAATAACTTTGACATTAACGTAAAAAATGTTCTTCACATATAAAAATCACGACTTTAAATTTGAAATGTAGGATGAAAGTATAACATACCTATAATTTCTACGACAACGAATTCAAACATTGCCGTTCATGTCTTTAAAATGTATAATGACAACTCTAACTTTTAGAAAAAAGAAACACTAAAAATTTACAAGGCAAAGAATTTAAAATTGAACGTTAAAATTAACTTTACATGTACTATCATACTCTTATATCAACGATAAATAAGATAAAAAAAGAAACTCTAAAAATTTATAAGGCAAAGAATTCAAATAATACGCGAAAATTTACCTCACATATAAAAATTATGTCTTTCAAATGTGTAAGAATAACGCTAAATTAGAGAAAAAGAAATATTAAAAATTTATAAGGTAAGGAATTGAAACAATACGCGAAAATTTATTTCACACATAACATTTTTATCTTTAAAATGTGTAAGAATAATGCTAAATTAGAGAAGAAAAAAAAAATAACATACTTAAACTTTCTTCGACAACAATTTAAACAATACGCGAAAATTTCATACACAATTATTTTCTTAGGTTAATGTTAAATAATGGGAAATTTAACAGAATAAAAATTTCAAAGATAAAGAATTTTAACCTTTACACGAAAATTTACTTCACATATAAATATCATGTCTTTAAACTTTAACGTGACAATTTACTTCTCATATACAATTAAACTCTTAGGTTAATGTTAAATAAAAGAAAAAGTAACATACTCAAAAATTTCTAAGATAAGCATAACGTAAAAATTTCATATCATGTGTTTAAAATGTAGCATATAAGAGAAAAAAAATAACATACTTGAACTTTCTATAGCAAAGAATTTAAGCGTTAGCGTAAAAATTTACTTTACATATAAAATTCACGTCTTTAAACGGGATGATAAGCATGTGACGGTAATTAGCCAATCAGGTTAGCGGTAGGTGATACGCCACTTGCCGGCATTTTTAGACCGGAGAATGAGTCACGCTAAAACTTGTTCAAACAGGTCGGGAGACTTGTTCAGCAAGAACAACAGCATCGACGCGCAAGCAGCGGGTGATGCTGCGGTGTGTCAGCAGGTCTTCGAGATTATCGTTTTCCTACTTTGCCTTTTTCATAATGAAATGTTTGTGAAAACTTGGAATGAATGAAGTGGATTTCAAAGACACGTTAGTAAGTGAAGGTAGAATTCGCATGGACTTTCTTCCAAAAAGTATGATTCACTTGGAGAATTTAAGATCATTTCTACTTGAAAACTTTTCTGTTGTCTAAAACATTGAATATTGTTCAAACTCAGTGAGATTATATGCTACAATACGGGTAAAACTTAACAAAATTGTTACATAGAAGAAGAAAAATAGTAAGAGATTTAAAATAAATACTATAGTTATAGATACTCCAAGGAAAAAAATTCACCTCTACTTTTCAATCGGAAAATCAATGCAAGTTGGAAATTTATGTTACTTCAAGAAAGACTTAGACAATTTACTTTGTAATAATATACGTTAAGGTGTCGTATTAACTCGTGCAATACATGCTGACTAAGGTTTATTTTACTTATCTAAGAAAGGTGAATTGGGGGAAAATATTAAATAAATTGTAGATATTAAATACATTGTAGATATGCATTTAAGTTTTGAAAATCACCTGCAAGACTTTTAAAACATCTTAAGATAAATTGAAAGAAACTTGCGAATTATATGTAAACTATATAACTTTTTATACTCTGAAAGGAAATCACAAGTAATTTAGTTAACTTTTTTCATGGTAACACTCATATTCAACGACATGTTTTTAAAATTTAACCTTCTTTACATGATAATAGTTATAAATTTTTTCAATCTCAGATGCGATATACTATTATTTCTAACATATATGTTACGAATTGTGTAAAGTTTTTAAAACTGTATATGCAAATCACCAATCAGAAACATAAAAATCTAACATCAATCAAACAAACTAAAATAATAAGATATTTTCCTTAGTGGAAATAGTTAACTACTCATGTGATGGAATATACTTAGAAAATTTAAATACTGAAAAAAGTTTGCTAGGCAAACTTAAAGAATATTTTTTTTTTCTTGTGAAAAACTAGCATAAATTTGGAAAATGTAGAGTTTGTTACTACGTAAAATTGAACATCATCTGGAAAAACTAAATTATACATGAATTTTTTTTTTATTTGAGAGGTGCTGACAATATATCATTAATATAGAGATTTTTAACTTCCACCCATAATTTCTAAATAACTTATACATAAATTTCAGAAAACTGAAACGGAATGTGTTTTACAAGACGCTTATTTTGTAAGATGAATATTCAATATTAGTATAACTGAGCAAAGTTCATTCCGGAAAAAACATGTAAAAGAATATTTTGAAAATAGTTTGAAATATCCTTTTAAATTTATGAATGCTCGCTTTCGAAAGACACAAATAAAACTGATATTACACATGATAATTAACACATGCATAACATTAGTCAAACAAAGTGGAATTTTTATTGCTTGTGACCGATAACTTTTCAGTGAAGTAGAATAACTTACATAGGAAATTTGTGCAAACTTTTTCAACTTTTAAACCAAGTATCATGTAAAATTATAAATTACGATAGGAAATAGCACACTTCAGAATCGGAACAAGTCTTCTAGTTAAGCTAAATTTATTTCTCAAGGAATTGAAAGCATACCAGAAAAGTCCTTATCATTTCGCATCTTTTCTCATGTTGCAAGAAGACATACTTTGTAAAAGATCCTCGTAGCACTTAACAAAAATCAGTAAAAATAAATATATTTTCTAGGGCAAAGATAAAACTTCACAACTTAATACTGAAATTTAGCTAAGTTGCATATGGTTTATTCACATAACTCGCATATGCTTCGAATGTTGAAATATATTTGTCAGTTGAAATCAAACTCATCGAAAATAAATGCTATCTACATTTTCAAGTCGGAAATTACTATTAAATAAACTTTACATGTAAAACATTGTCATGTTAAAAAGAAAAATCTACAAAAATGTAAATGATAATTTTACTGTTGGTACATAAATGATGAATAATTTATGACTTTATTCTAGGCAAACGTTTTATTGTCTAACAGAGAACTTAAACTTTAGCAGAAAAACGAAAAAATACAATTTTTAAATCCTATCATGCTTGTTGAAAATTGAGTTTATTAGCTGTTGTAATAGATTTTTATTGTCCAAATTTCTATAGTTTTTCTTCCCAGTGCAATAAAATTAAGTTCATGTGTAATGAGTAGGTTTTTTTGATGAATCTTATAAATTTAATGAAATTATTATGACCTAAGAGATTGAGTGAACTGAATAAATCAATGATGTAAATTTAAACAGTGACTTGAACTGATACATACTATAACTGTAAAGAAGTATGACAAAGTGATAGATGAAGTGAAAATAGAAGTTGAGTGAAATGTGTTGAAAAAAAGTTGAAGACGACAAGAAATTCGTAAATGAGAATTATCATTGACTTATATTAACTTCGTTTTTCTTGCTTATGACAAGAAAATACACTCTTTCTTATTAAGAACCAACTTGATATCTTATCATAGAATGACAATGATGAACTATCTATACATTAAAAAAAAATACCAAACTTAGACATAGCAAATTTCTTGAAATTCATGTATAATGTGAGAAGTTTTACTGGAAATATAGAAAATACAACATTGAAAGATGTGAATGTTTCGAAGTACTTTATGAGAAAAAAAAAATGCGCTGAGGTCCGCTACAAAAATTTTTAGGAGAAAGTTTAAACAAAATTTAAAATCAAACATGCTTTTAAGTGGGAACACATATATTAAAACTATAGCACATTAAACAATTTATATTATGTCATCTCGGTATCAAACTGAATAACATGAAAAACAACGACAAACTGAATAAACATGAAAAACAACGACAAACTGAATAAACATGATAATTATCAATATATGTGGAAAAGTTTCCTTTTTTCACATATAAAAAAATAACACATTGACATACGTTAAGATCACGAAACATGCGTAATCATATGCCGATAAGAGCAACCAATGTTGCGGGGAGATATTCACTTGATGGTCAATATCCCATGAATAAATTGATTGATTGAATTTCTAATGTAATTCCAATAGTATTCCATGTAACTTCAACTTGATATGTTACACTTTAGATATATTTATTTTTCAAATATATTGACTTTCAAAAAATCATCCTTCAATATAAGAATGATCATAGTAAGAATAAAAGAAAAGATACTAAGCATTGATTTAAAGTGTATTTATTTCGACTTAGCAACAAATCATATGCTTGAAATGAAAATTGCTTCGAACCAAAGTATAACTATCCAATTTCATTGATTCCTACAAGAAAATTTTTCTTATCTAGTAATTGAATTTTTTTTCTCATACACGTTATAAGTGTTGTCCAATCAGGTGTAGAATAGTTGAAGATATCCGACCTCTTTCTAAATATTAATAAGTCACTGATGAAAAACTTATAAAAATTTCAATTTAAACATAAAGTTTTATATATATATATATATATATATATATATATAAGTCGAAATAAATACACTTTAAATCAATGCTTAGTATCTTTTCTTTTATTCTTACTATGATCATTCTTGTATTGAAGGATGATTTTTTGAAAGTCAATATATTTGAAAAATAAATATATCTAAAGTGTAACATATCAAGTTGAAGTTACATGGAATACTATTGGAATTAGCATTAGAAATTCAATCAATCAATTTATTCATGGGATATTGACCATCAAGTGAATATCTCCCCGCAACATTGGTTGCTCTTATCGGCATATGATTACGCATGTTTCGTGATCTTAACGTATGTCAATGTGTTATTTTTTTTATATGTGAAAAAAGGAAACTTTTCCACATATATTGATAATTATCATGTTTATTCAGTTTGTCGTTGTTTTTCATGTTATTCAGTTTGATACCGAGATGACATAATATAAATTGTTTAATGTGCTATAGTTTTAATATATGTGTTCCCACTTAAAAGCATGTTTGATTTTAAATTTTGTTTAGACTTTCTCCTAAAAATTTTTGTAGCGGACCTCAGCGCATTTTTTTTTTTTTCTCATAAAGTACTTCGAAACATTCACATCTTTCAATGTTGTATTTTCTATATTTCCAGTAAAACTTCTCACATTATACATGAATTTCAAGAAATTTGCTATGTCTAAGTTTGGTATTTTTTTTTAATGTATAGATAGTTCATCATTGTCATTCTATGATAAGATATCAAGTTGGTTCTTAATAAGAAAGAGTGTATTTTCTTGTCATAAGCAAGAAAAACGAAGTTAATATAAGTCAATGATAATTCTCATTTACGAATTTCTTGTCGTCTTCAACTTTTTTTCAACACATTTCACTCAACTTCTATTTTCACTTCATCTATCACTTTGTCATACTTCTTTACAGTTATAGTATGTATCAGTTCAAGTCACTGTTTAAATTTACATCATTGATTTATTCAGTTCACTCAATCTCTTAGGTCATAATAATTTCATTAAATTTATAAGATTCATCAAAAAAACCTACTCATTACACATGAACTTAATTTTATTGCACTGGGAAGAAAAACTATAGAAATTTGGACAATAAAAATCTATTACAACAGCTAATAAACTCAATTTTCAACAAGCATGATAGGATTTAAAAATTGTATTTTTTCGTTTTTCTGCTAAAGTTTAAGTTCTCTGTTAGACAATAAAACGTTTGCCTAGAATAAAGTCATAAATTATTCATCATTTATGTACCAACAGTAAAATTATCATTTACATTTTTGTAGATTTTTCTTTTTAACATGACAATGTTTTACATGTAAAGTTTATTTAATAGTAATTTCCGACTTGAAAATGTAGATAGCATTTATTTTCGATGAGTTTGATTTCAACTGACAAATATATTTCAACATTCGAAGCATATGCGAGTTATGTGAATAAACCATATGCAACTTAGCTAAATTTCAGTATTAAGTTGTGAAGTTTTATCTTTGCCCTAGAAAATATATTTATTTTTACTGATTTTTGTTAAGTGCTACGAGGATCTTTTACAAAGTATGTCTTCTTGCAACATGAGAAAAGATGCGAAATGATAAGGACTTTTCTGGTATGCTTTCAATTCCTTGAGAAATAAATTTAGCTTAACTAGAAGACTTGTTCCGATTCTGAAGTGTGCTATTTCCTATCGTAATTTATAATTTTACATGATACTTGGTTTAAAAGTTGAAAAAGTTTGCACAAATTTCCTATGTAAGTTATTCTACTTCACTGAAAAGTTATCGGTCACAAGCAATAAAAATTCCACTTTGTTTGACTAATGTTATGCATGTGTTAATTATCATGTGTAATATCAGTTTTATTTGTGTCTTTCGAAAGCGAGCATTCATAAATTTAAAAGGATATTTCAAACTATTTTCAAAATATTCTTTTACATGTTTTTTCCGGAATGAACTTTGCTCAGTTATACTAATATTGAATATTCATCTTACAAAATAAGCGTCTTGTAAAACACATTCCGTTTCAGTTTTCTGAAATTTATGTATAAGTTATTTAGAAATTATGGGTGGAAGTTAAAAATCTCTATATTAATGATATATTGTCAGCACCTCTCAAATAAAAAAAAAATTCATGTATAATTTAGTTTTTCCAGATGATGTTCAATTTTACGTAGTAACAAACTCTACATTTTCCAAATTTATGCTAGTTTTTCACAAGAAAAAAAAAATATTCTTTAAGTTTGCCTAGCAAACTTTTTTCAGTATTTAAATTTTCTAAGTATATTCCATCACATGAGTAGTTAACTATTTCCACTAAGGAAAATATCTTATTATTTTAGTTTGTTTGATTGATGTTAGATTTTTATGTTTCTGATTGGTGATTTGCATATACAGTTTTAAAAACTTTACACAATTCGTAACATATATGTTAGAAATAATAGTATATCGCATCTGAGATTGAAAAAATTTATAACTATTATCATGTAAAGAAGGTTAAATTTTAAAAACATGTCGTTGAATATGAGTGTTACCATGAAAAAAGTTAACTAAATTACTTGTGATTTCCTTTCAGAGTATAAAAAGTTATATAGTTTACATATAATTCGCAAGTTTCTTTCAATTTATCTTAAGATGTTTTAAAAGTCTTGCAGGTGATTTTCAAAACTTAAATGCATATCTACAATGTATTTAATATCTACAATTTATTTAATATTTTCCCCCAATTCACCTTTCTTAGATAAGTAAAATAAACCTTAGTCAGCATGTATTGCACGAGTTAATACGACACCTTAACGTATATTATTACAAAGTAAATTGTCTAAGTCTTTCTTGAAGTAACATAAATTTCCAACTTGCATTGATTTTCCGATTGAAAAGTAGAGGTGAATTTTTTTCCTTGGAGTATCTATAACTATAGTATTTATTTTAAATCTCTTACTATTTTTCTTCTTCTATGTAACAATTTTGTTAAGTTTTACCCGTATTGTAGCATATAATCTCACTGAGTTTGAACAATATTCAATGTTTTAGACAATAGAAAAGTTTTCAAGTAGAAATGATCTTAAATTCTCCAAGTGAATCATACTTTTTGGAAGAAAGTCCATGCGAATTCTACCTTCACTTACTAACGTGTCTTTGAAATCCACTTCATTCATTCCAAGTTTTCACAAACATTTCATTATGAAAAAGGCAAAGTAGGAAAACGATAATCTCGAAGACCTGCTGACACACCGCAGCATCACCCGCTGCTTGCGCGTCGATGCTGTTGTTCTTGCTGAACAAGTCTCCCGACCTGTTTGAACAAGTTTTAGCGTGACTCATTCTCCGGTCTAAAAATGCCGGCAAGTGGCGTATCACCTACCGCTAACCTGATTGGCTAATTACCGTCACATGCTTATCATCCCGTTTAAAGACGTGAATTTTATATGTAAAGTAAATTTTTACGCTAACGCTTAAATTCTTTGCTATAGAAAGTTCAAGTATGTTATTTTTTTTCTCTTATATGCTACATTTTAAACACATGATATGAAATTTTTACGTTATGCTTATCTTAGAAATTTTTGAGTATGTTACTTTTTCTTTTATTTAACATTAACCTAAGAGTTTAATTGTATATGAGAAGTAAATTGTCACGTTAAAGTTTAAAGACATGATATTTATATGTGAAGTAAATTTTCGTGTAAACCCTAATAACCATGTGACGAGTATGTGACGAAAAGCGATATCGCATAGAGATCACGCGATGTCACGGCGATATCACACAGGGGTCACATAGTCGTCCAATGTCCGTTTTAGAGGGGGTTTTGCGACGTAACTTTGTGATATCGCTGCGATATCGCTTTTCGTCACATTGTGACATTGGGGACGAATTTGCGATTTTTGCGATATCGCATTGTGATCTGTATGTGATCTTAGTGATTTTGGCGACATCTATGTGATTTATGTGATCTTCGCAACGAAAGCTTTGTCACTGCGATATCGCTTTGTGACCTAAATGTGATCTTAATGATTTTGGCGACATCCGTGTGATTTATGCGATCTTTGCAACGAAAGCTTTGTCACTGCGATATCGCTTTGTGACCTAAATGTGATCTTAGTGATTTTTGCGACATCCGTGTGATTTATGCGATTTTCGCAACGAAAGCTTTGTCACCGCGATGTCACATTGTGATCTGTATGTGATCTCAGTGATTTTGGCGACATCCGTGTGATTTATGCGATCTTCGCAACGAAAGCTTTGTCACCGCGATGTCACATTGTGATCTGTATGTGATCTCAGTGATTTTGGCGACATCCGTGTGATTTATGCGATCTTCGCAACGAAAGCTTTGTCGCTGCGATGTCACATTGTGACCTAAATGTGATCTTAGTGATTTTGGCGACATCCGTGTGATTTATACGATTTTCGCAACGAAAGCTTTGTCACCGCTATGTCACATTGTGATCTGTATGTGATCTCAGTGATTTTGGCGACATCCGTGTGATTTATGCGATCTTCGCAACGAAAGCTTTGTCACTGCGATATCGCTTTGTGACCTAAATGTGATCTTAGTGATTTTGGCGACATCCTTGTGATTTATGCGATCTTCGCAACGAAAGATTTGTCGCTGCGATATCGCTTTGTGACCTAAATGTGATCTTAGTGATTTTGGCGACATCCGTGTGATTTATGCGATTTTCGTGACGAAAGCTTTGTCGCTGCGATATCGCTTTGTGACCTAAATGTGATCTTAGTGATTTTGGCGACATCCGTGTGATTTATGCGATTTTCGCGACGAAAGCTTTGTCGCTGCGATATCGCTTTGTGACCTAAATGTGATCTTAGTGATTTTGGCGACATCCATGTGATTTATGCGATTTTCGCAACGAAAGCTTTGTCGCTGCGATATGGCTTTGTGACCTAAATGTGATCTTAGTGATTTTGGCGACATCCATGTGATTTATGCGATTTTCGCAACGAAAGCTTTGTCACTGCGATATCGCTTTGTGACCTAAATGTGATCTTAGTGATTTTGGCGACATCCGTGTGATTTATGCGATCTTCGCAACGAAAGCTTTGTCACTGCGATATCGCTTTGTGACCTAAATGTGATCTTAGTGATTTTGGCGACATCCGTGTGATTTATGCGATCTTCGCAACGAAAGCTTTGTCACTGCGATATCGCTTTGTGACCTAAATGCGATCTTAGTGATTTTGGCGACATCCATGTGATTTATGCGATTTTCGCAACGAAAGTTTTGTCACTGCGATATCGCTTTGTGACCTAAATGTGATCTCAGTGATTTTGGCGACATCCGTGTGATTTATGCGATCTTCGCAACGAAAGCTTTGTCACTGCGATATCGCCTTGTGACCTAAATGTGATCTTAGTGATTTTGGCGACATCCGTGTGATTTATGCGATTTTCGCAACGAAAGCTTTGTTGCTGAGATATCACATTGTGATCTGTATGTGATCTTAGTGATTTTGGCGACATCCGTGTGATTTATGCGATCTTCGCAACGAAAGCTTTGTCACTGCGATATCGCTTTGTGACCTAAATGTGATCTTAGTGATTTTGGCGACATCCGTGTGATTTATGCGATCTTCGCAACGAAAGCTTTGTCACTGCGATATCGCTTTGTGACCTAAATGCGATCTTAGTGATTTTGGCGACATCCATGTGATTTATGCGATTTTCGCAACGAAAGTTTTGTCACTGCGATATCGCTTTGTGACCTAAATGTGATCTCAGTGATTTTGGCGACATCCGTGTGATTTATGCGATCTTTGCAACGAAAGCTTTGTCACTGCGATATCGCCTTGTGACCTAAATGTGATCTTAGTGATTTTGGCGACATCCGTGTGATTTATGCGATTTTCGCAACGAAAGCTTTGTTGCTGAGATATCACATTGTGATCTGTATGTGATCTTAGTGATTTTGGCGACATCCGTGTGATTTATGCGACTTTCGCAAAGAAAGCTTTGTCGCTGCGATGTCACATTGTGATCTTAGTGATTTTGGCGACATCTATGTGATTTTCACAACAAAAGCCTTGTTCCTGCAACATAATTATACAAAAAATTCACAATTAATTTTTTTTATCAACTACCTATATCTGCTTCAAGTACCTACTCTCACTATGAAGAGGCTCAGTATCTTTTCTTTACGTCAAATATTTTCTAATACTATGGTAATATAATTTATACTATCAAGGCCAGTCATTACTTTAATGACTGGCCTTAATGGTATAATCATAGTATTAGAAAATATTTGAATATTTTCTAAAAGTATGAACTTTTCTAAACTTAATATACATGAACTTAATGGTATAATAAATTAAAGAATCATAGCATTAGAAAATATTTCTTCGTCTTCAACAAGACTTTGGGAAGTAAAAACTAGTCTCCTATATTAAAAACCAATGAAACAGTTAACTACCTAATTAGCCTTTAACCAAGAGAATTTATCCATTCCAATAGATTTCTCAGCTAAATATATACCTTAAAAATAAGACAAAACATGACTAAATCTATTAAAGCACAATGTAATGTATCTCATACATCTCAATTTTTCTTTTAAACAGATTACAATGTTGTTTTGCCATTTTGTGCAAATCTTCTCCTTTATAAGTTTAGCATAAAAGAAAAATACAAAACTAAAAACAGGTTGAACAAATCAAGCAAAAATGGAAATATGCAATTAAAATAAGAGTAAAAACATAAAAAGGTAATAAGTTTATTTTATTGAACACAAAGCAAACATATTCTTTGTTACACTAAATATTGCAGAATGCTTTTCTTTTCAGAAAGGTATCTGTCCATCTGACTGCCAGGAATTAAGCCACTTCCTTCAATGTAGCCTATTCTTTCTTCGTGTTTCAGAGCATTAGGTGTAGGCTTTGGACCTAGAAAATAAAAAATAGGTTATTCTTAAATTTTAGTTTAAAATACACCATTTTTAAAATTGCCACTCACAATACAATTTTAAAAATCTAATGCAATTATAGCACAAGATGCTAGTTAATAAAAATAAAAATTCTGTGCCAACTTTAAGTATTCATAACAAGGTTATAATAGTAATTAAAATGTGTAATGCCAACATAAATAATTGATAATTACACTCAATTTTGATATTGTTACAAGTGATTATTTACAGCTTCCATCACTGTAATCCATTAATTGCTAAAAAATTAATTTGGAATATTATGACTTACTATTTTCTGATTTTTTTTTTTTAAATATTTTTCCCCTTACCTTTGTAAAACTAAAACTGATAAATGGTATACCAATTAAAAAGCTAAAACACCTCTGCTTCTGACAAATAGTTTATTTACAATTGCACATATTGCTATCTGTTTGACAAATAATTTATTGTTTTTGGCTTTCAATGAATATGCAGTAGGAAATATGTTAACTCGATCTGGAAATGATCCTCTTTTCACTTGTGAGACTTAAAACTACAAAAAAAAAAAAAAAAATTGTTTTAAAACAGTTTTTAATTTTAAACATTTCCCTCCATTATTTCTTAAAATATATAACTTATATATTAAAAAAGTTCCATTGAATTGAATAATGGATTCATAAGATACAATTTATCACTAGACGACCAGATATCCGAGCCATGCCAAGTTCTGTCTTTCAAATCAAGGTTCAATACATATCTTAGTAAAAGAATACAATACCTAACGCTGATATTTATGTTTATCTATGACTCACTCTGATAACAGAGGTTTTATCAGACTAATACTTCCTAATTAGTGAAAAAAAAAATCCATTTTTAATTATTGCTAAAAAATTGACTTGTTACTGAAAGTTGTTACGTCCAACAACCATTTGGGACCTCTAATTCCCCAAAATTGATATTTAAGAACACTATTATTAAAAGCAATAAATTTGGCAACAGTAAGTGATTTTAAAAAAATAAGGCAATTTGAGGGGCTTCAAACGACTGTTCGAAGAAGATGCCTGCTATACTTTTTGTTACTTTTAGAGTTTTGCAACAAAAGATAAAATAAAAAATTATAGTGTGCTTTTATTTTACTATCTAATTGTCTATCATTAGAAATTTTATACAAAAACTAGTTATATCACAGAATAACTAGACAACTGTTATAACTAATTATTTCACAATTTAACCTCTACGATATGTTGTTTCAAACTTTGCTTAAAGTACTTCAGTCCTTATATAGAAAAACTAATTTCACTTTCATACATTGACAATAACACACGCATAACATATATGGTCCAATTAGAGAATTCAAAAGCTAAAAAAAAAAAACCATCCTCAGACTTAACTTTTTCCTTAGTGGCATTATTGTATTTCTTCTAAATCAATTACATTTTATAGAAGATTTATCTGAAGACTACAATTTCTTGAAATTTGAAAGAAATTAATGCTGTTATGTTCAATTAGTATTGCAAAATGTTGACAGCAGCCATACTTAACCATCTATGTAACACTGTTCTTGCTTCATGGATTACATAAATATTTTTAGGTATATATATATTTAGATATACAAACAAAATAAAATGAAAAACGGCAGAAATTTGGAATTTCATCAGGGGGCAACTTTCAGGGTGTTTAGCAACTTGGAACTTCAAAAAAAGGGACTAAGGGACCAAAAGTTTGAAAAAAAGGTACTTGTAAAAAAAAAAGGGACTTTTACACAAAATTTGTTTTTATAGCATAGAAAAAAATGCCTAGTATTCAGTACTTACAATTTAAGGGGTTGAATTAAAAATTATTTGTCCAAGTGCAAACTTTGCACTCCAAACATTCATCTGGAATGCCTATTAAAAAGAAAAGAATTATTGACTGTATATTACTAAAAAAAACACTGAAAATTATGATTACCACATTTTTAAAATTGTAAACAGACAGAACGCAAATAACAATTTTGGAGTGCAAATTTCACCTTTGCATCGGATTATTTCAACACATGATTGAACACTAGAATTCTTACGATCTGCAGAAAACCTATATTTAACACCAAAAAGTGCTTATTCATTCGAACTAAGAAGAGAGCTACTTAAAAACATGCACGACCATCTTTTTCATTGAGAGTTAAAAACATTCTCTCATTCCATCAGGTGGATAACCTTAGAGTTATTCCTCCAACTTTCCCCATTTCACCTTGGCATCATCATGAAACTACAATTTTTAACCCTTTCTCAAATTTTAAAAAGTCTGAAACCCCTGATACTGTTTTTAAAAGTATCTTTTATGATCATCATAATGATTTTTCTCATTTCAAATCTATTTTTACTGATGGCTCAAAAAGCCAGGGCTACGTGGGTTCGGCTGCTGTTAACGACAATGTTACCTTGTCGATAGAGCTACATCCCAGCTGCTCAATTTTTTTCAGCTGAATCCCGTGCCATTCTGCTAGCTCTAGATTTTGTTTAAAAAAACTCATATAAAATGTGAATTATTTACACGGATTCTAAGAGCTGTCTAGACACTCTTGGCAATCCTTTTTCACAAAATCATCCATTCATTAGGGAAATTTTAACCCATCATTCCAGACTTTTAAACAAAGGTTTTCAATCTTCTTTTGTTGGATCCCTGGTCACTTGGGTATCATGGGTAATGAGGGCTCCGATGTTATTGCTCAAGCTGCATCCGGAACTGTGACCAATGTGCTTTATCTTGATGATGCTTTAAAAGTATGTGCAAAGGCTCTCTTCGGCACATGGCAGGCCATGTGGGATACAGAGCCCACAAACAAACTACGCACTTTGCAGCTTTACCCATGTTCACCTTCTGCTGGCAGAAGATGCACCCACATGTTCCTTGTGTAATATTAATTTTTCAGTTTATCATATTTTAACAGAATGCCCATCTTTTAATGCAATAAGGCAACACCTTTTTAAAACATGTCATCCCTCATTATCTTCACTGTTAGATTCACCACCTCATACTAACCTTTTTAAATTTTTACAAGCGATTGGTTTTATCACCTCATATAATTTATTGATTTTTAAAAATACTTTATTCAAACTTTAGTCCAGATTCTAAAAAATTTTAAACTGGCTATAACCCTTTCTTTTTGAAATAATTTTAAAGGATTACTTGGTTTCGGCGCAGTATGGCCTTGAAGTTGCTCTTGCGCCAGAAAAAAACTAAACCAAATCGATTACATGACCTTTGACCTTGACGATTCGATATAGAACCAAACCAGTTCTGTAAACAGCATTCAACCAATCAACGCTGATTCATGTAACTGGACATGACAGGGATTCCTGGTCTGCTTATCTTTCCTCTTGCGTTCGACAAAGAAGGAAAAAAGCGAAATGGCGTGTTTTGGTCACGTGGTACAAATATATTTAAAAAAAAGGGACTAAAGGGACCAAATGTTAAAAAAAGGGAACAAAAGGGACCAAAATGAAAAAAAGGTACTTTAAGGGACTAAGGGACCAATGCTAAACGCCCTGAACTTTTTAACCTAGCAGCATATGTACTGGTAATTTTTTATAGCTTTTTTTTATATCTGGTATAGCTTTGATGTTTTTGATTTTACATTTGTAATTTCATTTTTTTCCTTTTGTTATGTATATATATACACATATATACATATATATACATACATATATATGCATATATATACACATATACATACATATATATATATACATATACACATATATGTAATTGTGTTAGGACCATGTCTGTTACATGTAATTATTAATATTTGTTTTAATGTTATGCGTGCTATTTTTGAAATAAAATTATTTTGAACATTATGTAATAATTTATTTTTACAGTTAAAAAATATATATATATAATTTTTATTCAAATTTGATTAGTTCAGAGATAAGTAAGAAGCAGATATTATAAGTAATTTTAATTGTGGTTCATTGGAGCAAAATTAAATTTTTGTACAGAATAATCCTCTGCATATAAAAGGAAAGTTTAATTTTTCACAAAATGATATTCTACCTACTAAAAGATGATACATAGTGTAACAATAGTTGGAAACTCATAAAGCCAATACTTGGAAAATATTATAGTTTTAACTTTTTCTTTTCATTAAATAAGAGTTTCTATAATGCATATACTCTTAAACTTTACAGTGTTAATAAAACTAAACACATTCATGTGAAAAAAATATGTGTCAAAACAAGCGCTTAGGAAAGTAGGCAGGATACATTCGCTTCCAAATTTTTTGTTATCTATTAAAATACAAAAATCAATAATTTGTTTTGCTTAAAATTGCAACTTTAAATGGTATTTTGAATTTGAATTTCATAACTCCTTCCGAAAAATATGAGCAATATGAATGTGAATATGAAAAATATGAGCAATACTGTTTTAACATGGGTGTTCCCCATTGTTACCACATGATAGTGTTCACTTTTACCAATGTTGTTTAAATATGAATCTTCCACATGAGTGTTCAATCTTGATTCTTGCCAATGTTGTTTCAAGACATACTTTCCAGAAAATCTGTTTCTACAGCACTAGTTCTTGGGCTCAAGAACTATAGTGCTGTAAAAACAGCATTATGGGATGTGTGTCTTGAAACAACATTGGCAAGATTCAATATTGAACACTCATGTGGAAGATTCATGTTTAAACAACATTGGTAAAAGTGAACACTATCATGTGGTAACAATGGGATGCATCCATGTTGAAACAACATTGACATTCAACGTGGAAACCACATGGGCAAAAATGAACACTCATGTGGAAACAATGTGACAAATCCACGTTGAACCAATATTGACATTCAACATTGAAACCACGTGGGCAATAGCTAGCATGTGGAAGCATGTGGATATCTACGTAGAAACAACGTTGGCACTCAACATTGTATCCACGCTCCTTTAAGTGAACACTTCCGCTTGAAAACAACGTTGCAGTTCCAAGTTGAAACAACATTGTGCATGTTGGTATTTAACGTTGACATCACATTGAAACAACATGGTTGCGTTGCTTGGGATATATATACATACATAAATACATATAGTAATTTCAAAACAATAAAGAATTTAAATTGAAATATTTTTAGTTAAAAATTAATATTGTGCATGGATAGTCAATGGAATTGAAGTTAATGATTCAAATATATTTGAATCATAAGCAAATTGAAATTGTCTAGAGTTTTAGTCGAGAGTTTAGTGATTTTATAGACTTTTAGATATATAGATTTTATAGACATGTGAATTTATAGAATAGAGACCAGGTAGTCTCTATTCTATAAATTCTATTCGACTATTATGAAAAGAATGTTTTTTATGCACACTTTTCCGGCACAAAAATTATAAAATGAGTAAAACTACATGAACAATAATGGCATTTTTCATTTAAAAAATTTTAGCCAGAAAACTAGTTTTGCTATCAAAAGAGTAATTTACCTGTTGACTATTATAATCGTCTTCAGCTCCATGTTGTCTTTTCATTGTTCTTGCTTTATCCATCTGGTTTAGCAGGTTCTTGTCCCATGTCAGATACTTCTCCATGAACCATCAACTAAATTCTCCCCAAAGGTGCTTTTGAGAAACTTTCTCTTAAATATGGCAAGGACCTATTGACTACAAAATAGTAAAAATTAGGTGACTGATTTTTTGGATAACAGATCATTTATATGATAAAATGTGGTACCAGCATCATAACAGCCATATGAAACCAGGAAAGAATGCTATTAAACACAAAACTATAGATATTTTATATCACAGGTTTTACAAATAACCTTACTTAAGAGTAATATTACACTAAAGTAGGTCTGAACCTAAAGTTTAGAAAAAGTTATACATTTTGAATTGATGATCATTAACACGAGATGAAACATTTTGAATAGTGAATTTTCATCATCGGTCATCACAGCTTCACATGTAGCTCGGATATCAGCAGAGCACTTTTACCAAAATACGATGATTGCTAAGATACATTCAAAAAGGAAATAAGATATATGTTTGAATTAAACTAGAGATGATGTCTTGACTAATAAGCTGCAGTATGCTTATCGGATAACAGAAGAAGAGGTAAAATTATGCCTTGTTTAATAAGAAGACACGTAAGACATAATAATGTACAACCTCAAAAAACAATTACCATATTTTTTATGGCATCACAATGTAAAAAAAACAAACAATCAAGCTATTTCAATATGTTGCAAAAAGATACTAATCAAAAATTGATTTTAGCAATAAGTTTTCTATAATTCAACAAGATGAGGTTTAAAGTACCCACTTGTAACAAAACCAGGTTATATTATATACAGCTTGTATATGCTACTTAGAAAAGGTACTTTGCTATGCTATTGTGCTTTATTCTATCCATCATGATAAATAGCAGAGCATTTTTGTAACTTCCTATTAATTGAGGAGACATACCAAGAAAGCATACAAAATTTTTCATCAACAAATTTCCTGATGGAGCAGGGCAACCTATAAACTGGCATTTTTTTGTGGCCTCTTGAGGGAAGGGAGTAGTAGATGATAGATAGTTTATGAATTATGATGTTGTTACAGATGCAAATACCTTTGTTAAATATATTATATCGGCGGAATTTGCCAAAAATACAAAAACTAATGTCATTTTTTTTACAAAGAAAAAGTAGAAAATGCCTTGAGGAATTGGATAAGATCTGGAATTTAGCGGAGTTTTGGATAAGATCTGTGATGCGCAACCAATTCCACTAACACGGAGAGTGCATTGTGTCGTATCAGTTTCTTCATAAACCATAAACTGCTTAGTGACTTTTAATTACCCTCAAGGTAAAGTTGTCTATACATCAAAGAAAATGGAGAGTGATATTGTACAACAAGTAAAAAATAAAGTTATTGTCACATGATGAATATTACCTCAGGAAAGTGGTATGCTGCATATTGGAAAGAATAATCACTAGTTTATTGGCCGGGCACTTAACGTTAGTCTTAATGAAGACAAATTCTCATACATCTACCAAACTAAGCCATCTAAAAATCAGTTTTAAGAGGCTTAAACCTTTATTATCCAGCCACACCCCTCAACTGTGTATTACCGCATGATTTTTAACACATTGAATCAAAAGTTTGAAATTTGTAACTGCATATAGTATTTTGTTTATTATCCTATTTTTAGTTTACTTTTCATAAGTATTTAAATGCTTAAGTTTATGTTCTGTGCTTAGTCACCAGATTTATTTGATTGTAGACATATACTGTGGGTAAAAAAAGTCTCAGTACGGAAGCCAAAGTTACAAATAAATTAGCAAAATTTCTACTCTTTTGCTTCATATCTTCAGTAACTACTGAAATTATGTTTAATTTGGTTCTTTAAAATAAGTTTAAAATAAATGTCTGTTTTTACAAAACGCAGCAAGTATTTAAATTGAAATACTTGGGAGATATTGCTTAAGTCGCACATGGCTTAAAAATTTATAAAAATATTGAAGGGACATCTCAAACGGTGAGAAATATTATTAAAATAGCGGGTCTGAATGAACTTGCAGCCCGTAAGAATCCTTAAACAAGTACCTGTAACAGAAAAAAATGCCTTGAGTTTGCAAAAAAGCATGTAAGTTATCAGTTATCTTTCTGTGAATCAGTTCTTTTTAATGATGAATTAAAATTTAATATCCAAGGGTCAGATAATCGAGTTATGGTCTGGATAAAACCAAACCAACAAATGTTAATTTAGAATTTATGTGGAACTGTCAAACACAGTGGAGGAGGTGTTATAGTATGAGGGTGTATGAGAGCTGTTGGTGTGTCGCAATTTACGTTATGTAGAAGGAAACAAGCATAAATACGTGTATCTTGAAATTCTAACACAAAATGTCTTAACCAGTGCACAGAAATTGTCACTTGGGAAATTGTCTTCCATGCTTTTGTTAATTCTTAAGCCAAGTGCGACTTGAGGTGCACTTATTCGCGGATTAAATTGAACCTTGCAATAGGATATTTCTTTTATGAAAGCGTTTTAGCTTTGAAGATCTTCTGGATCAAACTCTATCCTCAAAAGTTTGAAGCTCACAGTGCCTTTCAATAATATATATTAAAGATTTCGCCAATTTTTTTCATAGATAATCCATCATTTCATAACTAGGTAAATTCCTAGTTCACATTTATGGGTTGGCACACTTTTGAAAAGTTGGCGACAAAGCCAGAATGTCGCCAATTCGGAATTCCAATATGAAAAATTGAGAAACGAACCAGCTCTATGATTTGTGGTATAGAAAGGTTGAAGCCAAAGCACGTCAATAAAAAAAATGGGGTTGCCAAATTTAGAACTGTATCGCCTACAAAACAGCGCCAAATCGGCTTGGCGATATTTTAACGTCAACTAGGAATAGACCCATAACTGAATTACCAACTCACAAATGGATTTAGGAACTCTAATTTAAGACAATCAGCTACAAGCTAAAATTAAACAATTGCTGCTATCATGTCTTCATAACACTTGCGTACACTTCAGCTTGGAAAATTTATTGCAAATCTGTTATGGAAGACATCAGAATTCATTTTCATATTGCATACGAAAACTTTTTTTGCATGGCACTTAGCAATATCTCCTAAATATTTCAATTTAAATACTTGCTGCGTTTTGTAAAAACAGACATTTATTATTAACTTATTTTAAAGAGTCAAATTAAACATATTTCAATAGTTACTAAAGATATGAAGCTAAAGATTAGAAATAATGCTAATTTATTTGTAACTTTGGCTATCGTACGGAGACTTTTTTTACCCACTGTAATTAACTCAGTTTGAGAACACATTTCTGATAAAGAAAAGTTTAATTGACTAAAAATAATTTTAAGTTAAATAATAATAATAAAAAATAAAAAAACACTGATTACCATGCTTTGATTTGATTTGGTGGTGGTTTTGCTGGATTATGCTTCCTGGGAGACCGATTACCATGCTTTGGAGCTGTGTTTTGGAGAAACAACGTATTGTCAACTAGAGTATTGCCAACTAGAGTATTGCCACTGCATATATCTAAAACTAAGACAATTTATGTATGGTTACGTCATAGTCAATTGCTTATACAACGTATAAATAAAATGGATATTTTTGATTGGTTTAAAATTTGAATATGTTTTTAAATCTGTACTTTTCATTAGTTGTGTTTTGATACCATGTGCTTCAAAAATTTCTTTTGTCATGAAATGAAAAATTTTACTTCTTAATTAGTTTCCGAATTTCTGATTTCACGTATTTTCCTTTTCTTTTTAATTATGTGTTATTTTTTTATTGACATGCTGAGTTATATAACGAATTGAAAAACTCGTTTCAATCAAATGCATTCACGTGCATTATTAAATATAAATATGCTCAGCTTACAAATTTCCTAAGTTACATATAAGCACACACAATGAATTTATTTTCTGATTACAACACGATATGCTTATAAATATTCTAGAGCAGCGTTTGCCATTAACCTTTAGAGATGAGCGGTATAAGTTATGTTCCAGTTTTTTGTGGGCCACAGATTTTTACAGAATATGCCAAAATGATTCCTATATATATATATATATATATATATATATATATATATATATATATATATATATATATATATATATATATATATATATATATATATATATATATATATATATATATATATATATATATATATATATATATATATATATATATATATATATATATATATATATATATATATATATATATATATATATATATATATATATATATATATATATATATATATATATATATATATATATATATATTTTTTCATTTTTAGGAGTTTAAAAAAATATTCTCATTGATTATCTTAGCTAAGATTATCAAGTTTTAGATTATTAAGAAAAAACTATTATAAACTATTCAAGTTTTAGATTATCAAGCATTAGATTATCAAGTCTAAAAAAATAAGCGAATCTTTAATTAAAACCTGTCTATTGTGTTTTTTTGTGACTTCTGACTTGACATAATATTCAATAAAGGTATTTAAATCATAATTTCCATATATTCTGCTGATTTATTCGATATCATCAATCTTACTGATCATGTTATTCATTTGCTTAAACTAATCATGGACGTATTTGTTAAAGTTTAAGCTGACTTATGATGGATTTTAGTGTATTTGTAATTTGGCAAGTAGCAAGGACTCTTTATCCGAATGATATACATTTTTGCAAGTAGTGTTTTTCATATTCATATAAATTGTGTGATCAGTTTACATCAGCATCATATGTCCAGAAAACACTCAAATCTAAACATGTTATTTTAATAAATTTTGTTTGCTTAATTGTATAAATATGGGGGGGGGGGTAATAGATATTTTATTATCTATCCATAACATCCAGGATATATTTTTCAAAAGTCAGGTTTATACAGAATTCTGATATCCAAAAGATATGTCATATATGCATCGTTTATTGCATTAAAAATATATTTGTTTTCGGTATACAATGCAATTTATTTGTCTGGAATCCTTGTAAATCTATTACTTATTACTTTCAATTACCCATGTGTATACATAGGGTAATGAAAGTATAGTATTCAGTAAAAAAAATGTGTTTTTTTTTTTGTTTTTGTTTTTTTGCATTTCTCTATGATTTGGATTATCCTGAATTCAAAACTGTTATCTAGAAAAAATGTGTCTGTGTGTCTGTGGTCAGCATAACTCCCGAACAATTTGACCTACGATATTCAAATTTGGTGTGGAAGTTGATGATGGCACAGGGATCTACCATTAGGGTTTTCGTCAAAACCGCGCATGCAAATAAGGTAGTTGCCATTGAAAAAATAGTGTTTTTCAGTAATTGCTAAAAAACGTCTCAAACGATTTTGTTCAAAATTGCTGTGATAATTCCTCTTGAGGTGTTCTAATCATCCCCACCTCCGAAATTCCCGTAAAAATGTTTGAATGGCGTAAAAAGTTGAAAAATGAATGCCTTTAACACAGAGTTCTCTTTCCTTGAGCATACCTCATCAACGATTGTTTTTTCTTCTCTCCTCAGTTTCACTTATGGGAAACGATAATATACGAATTATAGAAAAGTAAATTGCCTAAATCATCATTTTGGCGAATTTTTTTTTTTAAAGACCCATGCAAGAATTATCGCAAAAAATATCACCTAACTGGCCATTTTTGCTAAATGAATGATGAAAATATAAAAACCGTAAATGACACAAATCCACATCAGTATTGTAGGGTAATTGAAAGTTGTGCGATGTTCAACACGCCTAGTTTTTATTATAATTATAGTCTATATTAAAGAAACGTAACTTTACAATCGAAATTACATCTTCCACATTGAAAAACTGATTAATTCAAAATCGAAAATCTGACTAAAATTTTATAATGATTTGTTCGAAATTCCGATAAGATGATAATTTTTATCATTCATTCCAATATTCAACAAATTTATTTCAACAAATATTTTTATTGCTTTGAAAAGAAATTCATTTCCGGAATACATGCAGTTTGGATATCCGGAATCCAAATAAATTAATAGTTAACTTTTACTGTAATTATAGTAAATAATGGTGAGTTTTTTCTTGAAATAACTTACTGAAAGGCATCCGGCCAATATTGATTATATTATTCAAAATCGGAAATTTGATTTTAAATTTTTGTAATGGTTTGACAATTCGGATAAAAGTAACCTGGAATTTGGTTTATAGGCCAAATTAAAATAACTTCGTGAATTTTACCAATTGTAAAATCGTATAAAACGAACAACTATGACATTTGATTCTTTTATAGCAAAATTCTAATTTCTCATGAACCAGAATAACATCTAATATCGCCTCTGTTTACATCTGTGCATGGAATGTATTTTCCTCTATAATCATGGCACATTCGCAATCTACCATTTTATGCACAAAATGGTGAACGCTCAAGTCAATGAGATTCTGACCGTTCAACTTTTACCCGGAATTTAATACTGGCACAATTAAACGATCACTATGAATTGTTGCAATTGAAATTATTAAAACCAAAATATATATATATATAAAAAAATTATTATTATCTGCTCTCGAAAAGCATACAAACATTAACTAAATTAAGAAAATTTAAAATAAATATGGTATCCTTTATTTTGTCCTTGCAAAAAGTAAGAATTAAATTTTGCTGAATACTATAAAGTAGTTTGCATTCTATTATTATTAAAAACTCTTTAACAATCAATCAAGTATTAAATCCGCAGTACCAAAATAAATTTGTCGCATCAATAATTTTGTTTCAGTTTTATAATTGTGTTGTTTAGATTGACCAATAACCGAACGATCAAATTCAAAGGGAATTCTTTGACGATTTGCATTTCAATTCCTACATTATTTTCTATGTTTTATAAGTTGTTACCGGCAATAATGTATTAAATCCGGCATTCTATAGAATACCTGCACCTAGGCATTTTAAATTATTCCGAAAATTAACCGGCAAAGTATAAAACGATTAAACATTTCACGCATTGCTCAGGCATTCTAAGGAATGCCAAATGACAAACCGACCAAGTATAAAATACATCACCAATTTTTTGTATAGTTCATATAAATAACGATTTTACTTTTTATAAGAAATAAAGTTAAGTGAAATTGAAATTAAGTAAATTATCAACTTTCTTGGTACAACAAAAAGGTTAATATTTTATTTTGTTTCATTAATAAAATTCATATTTTTTTTTTTTTTATTACTTAAATTCTTTTTTTAAGTATTTTAAATAAAAGCTTTTTCAAGGGCTGTTTTTCATTATTTTTTCAAAATTACAAATGTATTGTTGAGGAAGAACATTTTTTTTTTCTTTTCAAAGTTTTATCATGGCTCTTTTTCATACTTTGCTAAAAAGGCCGGTCATTATATAAGGTAGATCGGCATTTCGTACGTTGCCGGTCATGTGTTCTCAAACATACTTTTCTTGACGAGGGGCGGAGAATGAAGGAACAAGGGACAAGAATGAACAATGAAATCCCCATCAGAGTTTTCAGAATCTGACCTTGAAAGGACCCACAGAAAGAGTGGCAGCAAATGATCAACGACACGTTCTGTCGAAAATCTGACCGGTTCGTGACGTCACTCCCCGTTTTCAAGTGAACGCTGGATCACGGGACGCTTTCCTAGGAAACCAGGGCTTTAAAGACGCTTTCGTTTGAAACGGTTTATCATACTTTTTTTTTACAATGCTCTGTTTTCTGAATGAATTTAAGTAGTGAAAATGATTGAATTTTTTTTTTAAATTTTTTTTATATATATATATATATATATATATATATATATATATATATATATATATATATATATATATATATATAAATTACACATTTTTATTGACTGGAAGGTTAAAATATAACATACGTATCGTTATGTTATTTTATTAAAATATTTGTTACTTTTAATTTGTCTTCTGCTGGCTCTGTAAGTTTATACAATAACAGACTTACATAGTTTTCGTTTTTTTTTTTTTTTTTTTTTTTAAACTATTTAATGTGAAACAGAATTCGGTGAATATATGTGATATGTGAGCATGATAGGAATTAGAAAAAAATTACAAATATAGTAAATAAATTATTCGATTGCATCATGCTTCTTAATCGTTACTGAAATAATAAAAGGAAATAATGTTTGCTTCCAAATCAAAATAAAGTATTTTAATTGTCAATATGTGTTTTTCATGGCTCTCTCAAGTTAATTAACTATTTTTAGAAATAATAATCTTGCGGTTAAAGTTGTATTATTTTTATATTTATCTACCATTTTCAACATCATTTCCAGATTGGTTGGTGCCCATCTGATGGCTGTGTGGTTAGTTCTCTGGTCACACATGCCAAAAGGTGCTGGATCCGAATCACGGATTAAGCAGGGATGTTCGTTGTGGTTCGGAATCCACGTTATGCTGTAGGTCCCGTCGTAATTAGCCGTCATTGTGCATAAAAATAGGTCATTGAGCGTATAAACCAACCAAACAGATTGGTAGTATTTCTTCCATTTGTACTGCTTCCTTTATTGAACAAAATCAAATTGAAAATAAATCATTATTTGCAGTTATTTATTATTCATTATGTTAAGTTTTTAATGAAAAGCATTAGTAAATAACCAAAGAATATCTAAGAATATTTTTCAATATTATTTGGAACGTTAACCCAATTAATAGATAAAAATGGAAAAGAAAAAAGCCGAACCTAACAAATCATGTGAGAAAATAGAATCGGTTTCTGTCAAGATTGGATCAAGGGAAAGATACTAAACTTTTCATCCCCCCCCCCCCCTCTCCTTCACCCGACAACGCGACCAGTCTTTTAACAAACGGAACAGATGTGCAATCTTGGTTCTTTGGTTCATTGAATTTTGCTTGCGAGACAAAAAAAAAAAGGAGGAACTGGAGGCCAGAGGCCAAACTGACCTAAAGCGACCCTCTATAACCATTTCAATTAGTTATCCCGCCAATCGATCTTATTATTTGTTCGCGTCTCTTGAATTGATCTCGTATTTCATCGCCTGCTGGTTTTGTAAAGACTCTTGTCTCTTCAACACAAGCTTCACATTATCAGATTATCCAAAGAAATACTTCTCCCGTAGTAAAATAAAATAAATAAATAAAAAATACACCATTTTTTTAAAAAAAATCCGCAAATACCCTCATTTTCAAATTATCTTCCAAAATACCAGCCAAACTTTAAAATACGGTAATTTTTGCAGGTAATTACCCGATTACCGGCTGCTTGTGTAAGTTGTTAATTTAACCTTTTCACATGGGCTCCTGTGACAGGAAGGGGGCATGTGACAATTTCGGAATTGGGGTGAGAGGAAGAAATTTCAACAGCACACATGGCCAGCCCATTCAGTTGGGACACAAAGGGGTATTTTGAAGCTGCTTGACAGGGGGGCAATTTAGTAAATGATAAGTGACTTTTACCTGCTAGGCGGGTTTTCGCTAACTGCATTTCTACGATTTCCTTTGCTGAATGTTTATTCTTTTGGCTCTATGAAGTCTTGATATTTTTTTACTAAATTATTTTGCAAATGTTTAAAGTATCCAAACCATAAATAAAAACTTAACTTTAAGTTAACTTTAGTGAATTTTAAGAGCATTTAATATTCTGATTCCATAAATCTGTTAAAATTTGTCGTAAAACTCTTTTTAATATTTTTCAACTTTTAATTTAAATTTTTGTAGAATCAAATTATTTTAAAAGTGTTTATTTTAAACAAAATTTTTAAAATCAAAATTCCCTTTATTGCGTGTCGATAGTCATATGACCAATTGTTATCAATTTACAGGTTATGAAATAGAAATGTGGGATGTAAATTTGGTATATTATATTTTATACTTATGTTGTATTATTACTTTTATTTACTAAAGACAGATAGATAAATTTTCTATAATCTGAAGAAATATAGTATGAAAGGTGTAAAATTAAAATAATACAGACAAAAAGTACAATAATATAATTTATCGTATGAGTTTTCATCCTTTTATTAAAAAAATATATAAAAATAAAAAAATGTCTTCAATTTTGACGATATGTAGCAACACAAATATTGTTTAGTTGGTGAAATTCCCGATAAGAGGAGGTGTAAATTTCTGAACCATGATCTGAAGAAATTGAAAGACATAGGCCCTTGAAGAAAGTTATCTCCACAGTGTAATACAGGGGCTAAAATGACGTAGTTTTAAAAAAGAAGGTAAGGAAGATGAGAAGTACGCGAATCTTTTTTTATTTCAGTTCACATGTCATAAACATATTGTGAATAAAAACAGTCAGTAACTGTTGCAGAATAACTGTTTTCTTTGTATGACTTTTATTTTACAATTTGGTTGATTACGTCTTCTGTAAATTTTTACGCGAATTTTAGTGGTGAGGATGTTGAAATTTTTTTTTTTAAAGTAATAAACAATAATTGGTATATTTACTATAAAAACAAAAGTAATAAATATAACATTAATAAGCAGTTTTTAAAATAAATCAATATATATCCTTTCACGCTTTTGTACAATTGCTTTACTTTTTTTATATATATAAATGGCAGGCTTTTATAGTTCTTCACATATATGTATTTGAAATTCATTACAAGCAATAGGTACAGTTTCTATAACATATTTTTGAATAAAAAAAGGAAATAAACGTTTCACCTTTTACCTCTCTTGTCCAAAGTATTGAATCGTTATACCTTATTCTTGTACGTTGTTCTGTATTGGAGCATTTTGAATTTATAGTAAAATATTGCAGTTTCTTACTTTAGAAAATAGTTTATGTTTATATAAAAAATGCAATAATTTTCAACTATTGTGACATAATGGTTAAGTACTATTTAGAATATTTAAGAGAACTTAATAATTACACAGCAATCCAATCAATTATCCAATAATGATAAAATGTTTTATACGATCGTTCACTATTGAAACAAACTAAGATTTATACAAATAGTTAAAACTAATTGCATACAAGCAAAAAGAAAATAGTTAAAAGCACACTAAAAATGTCATTCTGATTTCAAATATTTCATAACGCATTGAGAAACATTTTTAAGGTGTATTTTTATATTTTGGAAATCTGAATAGAAATGAAAAACAGATTAAATTTTAACATTTATATTGAAAGTGTGCAAAATTTTTATTTTATATCTCATTTTTTATTAGCATCCTAAATTTTAATTGCGTCATTAGATTTCCAACAAAAAGTAGGCTACTAATATATGTACATTTTCTATTTCTACCACACAATCTTGAAATTCCAAATCTTCCACACCTGTGAGGGGCGTGAATGACTGTCTTCAAGGATGGACGACTGTATTGTACTACTACCAGTACCTTACAATGGCCAAGAAACACCCCTCTGGGTAGACTCCAATAGTGAAAATTTCTTTCCCCCCCCTTCAAGAACGACCTTATGGTGAGCCCCTAGCTAATGTTGCATGCAAAAAACATATTTCACATGAAAAGGTTAAAAATTTGGAACTGATATATAACAAGATTGTCAAAGTTTAACTCAATCGGATAACGTTAATATCTAACTCATTAGCTCTAAAGTGTTAAAAAACCTCTATTGCCTTTCATAGAGAATATTTCTAATTTCAAATTTCACTCTTACAACTTATTTATAAACGCACAGACTGGAAGATAGATAGATGGCTTCTTCATACATCGGGCAAAAAAAAAACAAGAAAAAAAAAAAAGCCTCTTGTTAAAAAAAGAAAATTCACCGAAATTAATAATTTTTTAAAATGCCTTTTCAATTACTTTTGTGGGATTTAACATCAAATACGATGCTTTTTTATATTTTCCCTCATTTTTTGTCTCTCCTTTCAAAATAACGATGTTCGTTCTACCAGGAAAATCTCCTGAATATAAGTAAATATCGGTTTGATTAAAGATTATATATATATATATATATATATATATATATATATATATATATATATATATATATATATATATATAATAAAACGAATGTATGCGCCTGTGTGTCTGTCTGTCCTTTATGCATTACTACATCATTCATCCTATCAACAGGAAAGTTTGGTTCCCGCGAAGGTTTCTGGGATAATTTTCTTTTAATTTTTTTTTTATTAATTAACAAATATTATAAATAAACGATTTCTAATAAAGCTACATCTCTGAAATTTTCTAGATAAGTATAGTTTCGGCCTTCTAATTGGATTTTTGCTAAACAGAATTTTAAAATTTTGATTTCTTTTTTTTTAAATTAATTTTTTTAATTAATTAACAAATATTTCATAAAACGATTTTTAATTGGACTACAGCTCTGAAATTTTCAACATAATTAGTTTTGGCCTTCTAATTAGACTTTTGACAAACATAATTTAAAATTTTGATTAGCTTTTTTTTAATTAATTTTTGTAATTAACAAATATTTTACTAAACGATTTCTAATTGGCTATAGTTCTGAAATTTGCAACATAAGTAGTTTTTGCCTTTTAATTGGTCTTTTGAAAAATAGAATTTCTTCTAATAGGCCTAGAGCTTTGAAAATTTCAACATAGTTATGGCCTTTTAATTTTGTTTTTTACAAATAAGTGTTAAAATATTCTCAAATGGGTGTTATATTATTGTATTACCAGGAATTTTTTTTTTTTTGCTTCTTGACAGGGTAGAGGCTTCTAATATTAAGGGTTTACGTAGCAATAACTTTTTAGGGAATGAAGCGAGCTTATGCTTGCATAGCAATGAACCTTTCAACGTGTGAAGTAAGCCTGTGCTTATGTGTCAATGAACTTTTCAGCGAGCAAAGCCAGCTTGGTTTTGGGTATCAATGAATCACCCTGCGAACAAAGCGTCAAAAGTTGGAACCTATACACCAATTACGGATCTCGGTCGGCAACGCAACTCTAACTAAAATATTGCACATAGCACAATTTCGCAGCGAAGCACGGGTACTATTCAGCTAGTTGCGAATAAAAACGAAAACTAATTAACTTCTGAAGTAATTCAGGAGATCATGCCTCTAGTGGCGCCATCTAGTTATAACTGGGGGACTAAATATTGGAAAATGCAAAATTTTAAAGTAATAAAGAAATGGGAAATAAATATCATCAATATATATATAGCTTAAAAGACACGAGTCATATCTAATACGATCAGATTTTTCTGATTAAAAAATCAGGACATGTCTCTGCTATGGGAAAGGGATAATTTTTTTTACGTATTTATTTATGGAGTTCGGAACACACAATTCTAAAATCTTCAATGTTTGAGGTTTTTTCGGAAGATATACAATATACATTGTAATTCATAGGTTTATTTAACTTTTTTATTAGCTTTCAACCATACTTAATATATTTTTTTGAGGCTATCATCCAGAAACTCTGCAGAAATATGACAAGTTAATTTTAGTTATTAACAAAGATTTCAGAGTAATTGCAGAAAGTTGTGCCTTCTCAGAATTCCAAATTTTACTAACAATAGAAAATGTTCTTTCAATATCTGCAGTTTTCCCGACAAACTAAAGCTGAATTCCACAATTTTCATAATTTGGCAATTTCAATTGAATGCTGGTGGAAATGTAAATGGGTAATGTAAATGTCGTCAAAATCACTAAGATCACATACAGATCACAATGTGATATCGCAGTGACAAAGCTTTCGTTGCGAAAATCGCATAAATCACATGGATGTCGCCAAAATCACTAAGATCACATACAGATCACAATGTGATATCGCAGTGACAAAGTTTTCGTTGCGAAAATCGCATAAATCACATGGATGTCGCCAAAGTCACTAAGATCACATACAGATCACAATGTGATATCGCAGTGACAAAGTTTTCGTTGCGAAAATCGCATAAATCACATGGATGTCGCCAAAGTCACTAAGATCACATACAGATCACAATGTGATATCGCAGTGACAAAGTTTTCGTTGCGAATATCGCATAAATCACATGGATGTCGCCAAAATCACTAAGATCACATACAGATCACAATGTGATATCGCAGTGACAAAGCTTACGTTGCGAAAATCGCATAAATCACACGGATGTCGCCAAAGTCACTAAGATCACATACAGATCACAATGTGATATCGCAGTGACAAAGCTTTCGTTGCGAAAATCGCATAAATCACATGGATGTCGCCAAAATCACTAAGATCACATACAGATCACAATGTGATATCGCAGTGACAAAGTTTTCGTTGCGAAAATCGCATAAATCACATGGATGTCGCCAAAGTCACTAAGATCACATACAGATCACAATGTAATATCGCAGTGACAAAGTTTTCGTTGCGAAAATCGCATAAATCACATGGATGTCGCCAAAATCACTAAGATCACATACAGATCACAATGTGATATCGCAGTGACAAAGCTTACGTTGCGAAAATCGCATAAATCACACGGATGTCGCCAAAGTCACTAAGATCACATACAGATCACAATGTGATATCGCAGTGACAAAGCTTTCGTTGCGAAAATCGCATAAATCACATGGATGTCGCCAAAATCACTAAGATCACATACAGATCACAATGTGACATCGCAGCGACAAAGATTTCGTTGCGAAAATCGCATAAATCACATAGATGTCGCCAAAGTCACTAAGATCGCATACTGATCACAATGTGATATAGCAGTGACGTGAGATTCGTTGATAAAATCACATAGATGTCCCCAAAATCACATAGAGATCACACTGATACCACAAAAGTAGCATAAATGTTAAAATGTGATATCCCTGTGTATCCCTGCGATATCGCAAAATTACGTCTTATATCACATACATGTCACAAAATGACTTATTTGTGATTTTCATTATATAAAATTATTTTGGGATATCACTGGATGTCGCTGCCATATCACAAAGTAACATCACGACTTCGTCACAGTGTGATGTCGCTGCGATATCACATGGAAGTCGAAAGTGACGTGACCTTTTGCGACATCGCTGCGATATCCCATGCAAGTCACATTGTGACCGTGATCTTTGCGACGAAAAACTTCGTTGCAGTGACGTAACTGTGACAAAGATGGTTAGTAGGGAAGGTTAAAATTCTTTATCTTTGAAATTTTTATTCTGTTAAATTTCCCATTATTTAACATTAACCTAAGAAAATAATTGTGTATGAAATTTTCGCGTATTGTTTAAATTGTTGTCGAAGAAAGTTTAAGTATGTTATTTTTTTTTTCTTCTCTAATTTAGCATTATTCTTACACATTTTAAAGATAAAAATGTTATGTGTGAAATAAATTTTCGCGTATTGTTTCAATTCCTTACCTTATAAATTTTTAATATTTCTTTTTCTCTAATTTAGCGTTATTCTTACACATTTGAAAGACATAATTTTTATATGTGAGGTAAATTTTCGCGTATTATTTGAATTCTTTGCCTTATAAATTTTTAGAGTTTCTTTTTTTATCTTATTTATCGTTGATATAAGAGTATGATAGTACATGTAAAGTTAATTTTAACGTTCAATTTTAAATTCTTTGCCTTGTAAATTTTTAGTGTTTCTTTTTTCTAAAAGTTAGAGTTGTCATTATACATTTTAAAGACATGAACGGCAATGTTTGAATTCTTTGTCGTAGAAATTATAGGTATGTTATACTTTCATCCTACATTTCAAATTTAAAGTCGTGATTTTTATATGTGAAGAACATTTTTTACGTTAATGTCAAAGTTATTTGTCGTACAAAGTTTAAGTGTGTTACTTTTTTTTCTTTTATTTAGCGATATTTCTACATATTTTAATATCGGGATTTTTATGTGTAAAGTAAAATTTTACGTTAATGTTAAAGTTATTTGTCGTAGAAAGTTTAAGTACGTTACTTTTCTCTTGCATGTTATATTTTAAAGACGTGATTTTTATACATGAAGGGAATTTTCGCGTAAAGGTTAAATATTTATCTTAGAAATTTTAAGTAAGTTACTTTTTTTTCTCTTATTTAGCGATATTTTTACACATTTTAAAGTGATTTTTATGTGTAAAGTAAGTTTTTTTTCGTTAATTTTAAAATTATTTGTCGTAAAGAGTTTAAGTATGTTACTTTTTTCTCTTATTTAGTGATATTCGTACACATTTTAAAGACATGATATTTATTCGTAAAGTAAATTTTCATGTTCACTTTTGAATTCTTAGTTGTAAGATGTTCAAGTATGTTACTTTTTCTCTCTTATTTAAACATTAGAGTATCCAAAATCAGTTATCACATCTCTATTCAGCATTAGCAGCTAGTTCTGTGTTGCCATTCATCAACTTAAGTAAGTATCATTGTACAATAAAAACTATCTTGATTAATATAACTAACATAGACATATTAATTTCTAACAAGTTTATTGGTAATATAAATTTTAACATAGACTGTAAGTAGCTAAGATATATAATATCGCTCGCATAGTACAGTATGGCTTTAAATTACAACCGGTTGTAACAAATAGAATCAATTTCAAAGTATTTGAAGGTTGATATATCGAAAAGTTGCGTATTTCCATCTCTTTGAAAACATTGTTCTGACTAAAATGAAATGTTTTTCCTAAACCATTCTGAAAGAAGAAGAAAAAATATATAAATTCTTCAATAAAATATGGATAATACATTTAAAATTTACAAAATTGAGAATAATACTTATATAAATAAAAAAAAATCGTCATTTTTCTATTCAAAGTGATAAATATTTCTTTTTGGAAATGTATATTACTATACTAAACTTCAACTTAACTAGACATCACTTAGACGGTAGATCGTGACAGTGCTCATAGGTATTTAATCCATTTTGGCGGCGTGAAGACATAATTCTCGCCAAACCTTAGAGCCTTTTGTTCTCTGCAGGGTTGTGGTTTGTCTAACATTATGCTTTCACGCCGCCAAAATGGATTAAATACCTATGAGCACTGTCACGATCTACCGTCTAAGTGATGTCTAGTTAAGTTGAAGTTTAGTATAATATTGTATTGCAAAGTCACGTGCGAACACACTACAACTACTAATTCCCTTCAACAGGGTCAGACTAACTCAACCTAAAAATAATTGTAAAATCATTACTTTAACTTCCATAATGGGTTTCAGTTGCTGAATATTAAAAATTAATTCTAGCCTAAGTTCTTTTTGTTGTGTATTCAATCCCTCAAAAACTATGACAATAAAAAAAAAAAAAAAAATTAATGACATGTTAAGCTCTGTAAAAGAAATTTTCACGTTAAGATTGCAAAGTTTAAATTTTTTATCTCATAAATTTTAATTTATATTTATATTTCATACTGTTATTGAGAAAATAATGAGACTTTATGTGTCTAACATTGATTAAACCTGATTCCTTAAAAGTGTCTTGCGATTATATCTCTCAACATTAGTTTAAATGTGTTAAGCACTTATAAAAAAAAAAATCAACTCAATCCTAAACTTTACGCATTTGTGTTAATATATTATCTTTGCATGTATTTGAAGTTTTTAATGGTGAAGCATGAACAGTTATAAACTGTGTAATTTATGTTCCTTCCTACCACTAGATGGCGCCGCAATTACATTAAACTTAGTAGAAAACTGTCTTACTAAACGGTATAGTCAATGAGAAGAGCATTTGAAATCACGTGACATATTCTAACCAATCAGAAGCGAGCTTTTATTTCAACCAATCAAAGGAGACTTAGCTATATATCAGGATACAAGATGTTGCCATTCCTTAAACTTTGATATAAAGCAAATCGTGACGTCACTGGTAAAACAACCTATCACTCTAAGTTATTCACTTAAAAGTAGCCCTAAAACAACTCAACTCCATCCCGCCTAAAACTTAGCATATTTCTATTGCTGCCATCGTCTTAAAGGTAAGTTTTGTAAAATCATGAATGACGTCATACCCACTGTGACGTCACTAGTAAAAAATACCTATAACTCTAACTTATTCACTTAGAAGCAGCCCTAGAACAACTCAACTCCGCCTTAAAGGTAAATCGAAACTAAAAAGTGTTGCCACCGCTCAAAACTTTTAACGTTAAGCAAATTATTACGTCATACCCACTGTGACGTCCCTAGTAAAAATATCTATAACTCTAACTTATTCACTTAGAAGCAGCCCTAGAACAACTCAACCCCATTTAACTGGAAACAAAAACTAAAAAGTGTTGCCACCGCTCAAAACTTTGATATAAAACACATTATGACGTCATTCCCACTGTGACGTCATACACAAACAGCTTATAACGAAACCGAAACTAAAACAGCAGGATGAGAACAACTCCACTTCCGGTCACGTGACTTCCGGTGATGGCACTTCCTGTGACGTCATATCTGGTCCCATCCACTTCCGGTGACGTCATCGTCCCTTGCGCATTGCGCCCTGGCCCAGGAGCCCTATTTTCTAACTACTAGCGCTCTTGTAATTATTATTTTTTTTTTTTCTAATCTAATCCTTCAAGTAAATCTCTATAATTTTGTCCAAATCATTGAAATTAAAAGTAATTAAGTCATCAACATATCTAAAAGCTTCAATATTATTATATTCAAGAAATCTCCTTTCGAGTAAATAATAATCGGCAAAGTCGCTAGAAAAGCTATTTCCCCTTAGGAATTCCTTTAGTTTGCCTATAAAAATTGTTTCCATTAAATAAATTATTTTCAAAACTATTAAATTAGCAAAACTAACAATTCTATCTTATTTAAATCAGAGTCTTTAAGAAAATTATCAAAAATATCAGAGCAAGTATTAATTAAATCATCATGTGGTATACTGGTAAATAAATTCTTGAAATCAAATGTATGAAAAAACTCAATTTTGTTGTTATTAATAAAGTCCAAAATCTCATTATTTTTAATCAAGAAATGATTTTCAAACATCCTTAACTTGTCCAAAACAAGTTAAAAAAAAAAAAATCTTAGATAATTATTGTACCAATTTGTAGAGCAAGTTACGAAACGAAATTTCAAAGCAGATTTATGAAATTTCACTGAGGGAAAAAGATAAGGATACTTCATGCATGAAATCTTAAATTTTTTTTTTTTTTTTTTTTTGCTAAAGTCAAAATCCTGTAATCCAATTACTTTTTGGTCGAATGAACTTTAACATAAGTATCATTTCCTTTATAATCATTAAACATTAAATTTCTAAAAAAACTCTTGTAAATAATGCAAAAATGTTTAGTAGTTTTATCCACCAGTGTAATAATTCAAATTGGATTATTACAGTGGTGGATAAAGCTGCTAATAATTTTTATATTATGTGCAAGAGTTTTTATGCAATGCATTTTTGGTGGCGAAAAGTCCTTGAAGGAAGAATCAAGCCTGGTGGAGTTGAAAGTGTGACGTCATCTTCGAAAACTATTGCTGTGGTCTGGCCCGTTCAACTAAAGAGGGAAGGAGCGGTTTCACGATGGCCCCGATTTATTGCACTATATGTCTTTTTCTATCCACTCCTTCAATAATCCCAGACAACGGGCGCCGAAACTCGCCGAGCATTTCCAAGAAAAATTGACTGAATCTGCTTTAAACAAAACAAAAATGAAAGTATAAAAAATAACAAACAGCCAGAAAAAGCAGAAGTAATGAAAATGGTTAATTCTATCTTTCCCCCCACCCCTTTTAATTTTTAGACGGATTGAATGTTTTTTAAAATTGGGGGAATAGATTTCGGTAGTTTTAGAAGTGGGGGGATGGATTTCAGTGGTTTTAGAAGTGGGGAGACGCATGGGTATTTTCTGGACAAGTGGGGGGGGGGGGGGACGCGTCACCCCGCGTCAACCACACTTCTAGCACTGAGTTAACCACAAAACCTTCTCTTGAACATATTTTGAACTACATAATTATATCAGTTAACTAACATCCAAAGAAAATATACCTAAAATTCAATGCATATTCTCGATTTTTTTTTATTACAATAAACGGCTTATGCTACAATACAGAATGCTTAAAAAATAAATAACGAAATGTTTATGATATACATCACAAAACAATTACAAAAATAAATCACAGAATACTTATCCAATATATTACAGATTGACTGCTAAATATATTGCAGATTGCTTATCACAGAGATCTCACTAAATATGTTATTGAAATTTAATAAAATATTACAAGTTACATTTATTTACAATGTGAAGAAAATCATGAAAAATCTAATCCACAGTCACTTTTATTTAAACTAAAATTTTTTTGCTTCTTGGCAATTACAACAGAAATTTAATTTCGTATTGATAGCATGCAGCAATTTCATTTGATCAATTATATATATATATATATATATATATATATATATATATATATATATATATATATATATATATATATATAAATAAATTCGCAACTTAAAATGTTTCAAAATTATGTCAAATTATTTTGTGATCGAAACAAGTTTAAGAAACTGATTCTAAATAATGGATTGAAAGAAAAAATTATCACTATCGATTGTTGCTCCTTACAACAAATCTTAAAGTTCACGAGTGGCTTACCCCACTATTCCAATCAGAATTTTCTTTTATCATTAAATTTACAATTTGTAAACCGCATTACATATAAAAGTTAAATCAGAGCAGAGAATAACATTTGTTGAAAATTTACCGTTATTTATTTACATTAAGCACATTAACATAAAACTTGCAATATAAAATTCAAGTATAATATAACTTGCTTTTCAATTATATAACAGATTGCTTTGTAATCTGCCGAGATTTAAATAAATAATTACATTTATGATAGAAACTCGGATACTTTAAAACACACGATCGTAATACTGTTCTTCTTTCATTGGAATCTTAACACTATTGGTTGATGCAGCTGCAGCATTCTTTGCCCGTATTATCTCATTCGGAAGATGGAAATTGCTTTTGTCGTATTTCTTCAATGCTGCTAGTTCACAAGGCAACGGATCAAGCCAGAAGAAGTCGTGCATTAGAGCTGTATCAGTGTCTATTCTTTTCGGTGGATTAATAGTAAGCATCTTTTCAAGCAGGTCCAGGGCAGCATTATCCTTAATGTAGGGCTATGAGAAATCACACATTTACCTGTTAATAAATCTAACTGTTACATTTAAATCGTTTGTTATATATTTAAAATAAATAGTAATCGAATATTCTACAACACATCATAGATGGAAAAATTTACTTTCGAGTTATGTCTTTAAAAAGTTCGCATGGACCCGAACGGAATGACGCAGGTTCATAGACATTATCAGTATGATATAATCAAACTTTTTTTTTTGTTAAAGTTTTTAATTAGTGAAAGATTTTCTTTAAATTGATATTTTTTTTTATAAAATACTTGATCGGATTTAAATATGAACAAAAGTTAAGAAACTGATTTTAGAAATCATACCAACTAATTTCACACAATTTCATTTAAAATTACCAATCATACAAGATTATAGAGCTGTGGTGGTCTCGTGTACAAAAGACAGGTACAACATCTAGGCACTAGTAATATCTTAGTGGTTAGAATGCCCGTCTACGGATCTAGTTTCGGATCAGGAACTAGGATCCTGGTTCGACTCCCGTTAGCGCACATCGCTACGTTGGTGACTACCAGACAACTGAATCACGCTGCCATCTATCGGAGCCTTTTGAAAAATACTACATGACTGCCACACAATCATCAGGGTATCTTTGGCGATTCACTGCCTAACGCAAAACACTCAACTCTCACGCAACGCACTCAATCGTTCGCCCCCTTCATGACTTACTGGAAAGGGGCTATGTGATGGTCTCTTGTACAAAAGACAGATACAACACCTAGGCACTAGTAATTACTTTTGCCTAGTGGTTAGAACGCCCGTCTACGGATCTAGGAGTCCCTGGTTCGAATCTCGTTAGCGCATATCGCTAAACTGATTTTACAAACAGGGTTGCCACTCAAAATGCAAAACAAAATTCCCTGACTTTTCCAGACATTTTTTAAAAATTTTCAGGATTCATTTTAAGTCGAAGTGAACAAATTTTTTTTGCATATGATTGCATTTAAAATTTAAGTTTAAAGAAGGATTATACAGAATTTTTTTTTTACGATATTTTATTGATTTTTTTTTTTACGATTTTTTTTCAATTAATCAAAATTTTGTCTTTTTTGCGGAATTGTAAATTGTTTGCGACTTGTGTCACCAAACAATGATGTACTTGCACACGAAGATAAATCGATTAGATGGTAGACATATCAATTTGTGCAGCTTTCTTTATTTTTCCCAGGTGTGAAAACAGTTGAAATATAAAAAAAGATAGTAAATAAGCAGTGTTATTTTCAACTACAAAAATAGCTGAATAAGAATGTATTTGTTTACAGAACAGTGTCACAGCTAGAGATTTTTTCTGAGGGGTGTTTTAGACAAGTTTAGTCTGATAAAGCCCTTCAAAGACCATTAAAAATAATACAATTGTAGAAAAAGTGAAAATTCTTAGAAAAAAAGGCAGAAATCAGTGTAAAAGCGAAAGATTTTCAATCAATTTGCTATCAGTGGGTCCTTTTTACATGTTATAAGAAAATATCAAATTTTCAGAATGCAGATGTGCGTTTTGAAAAAAAAAAAAAACTGAACTTTTTGGAAGAAAACTTGAATCTGAAAGAAATTCCCCGACTTTTCCAGAAAATATAAAAAATTTTAGTTTTCCCTGACCTTTTTTAGGCATTATCATTTTCCTTGACAATTCCAGGTGCGTGGCAGCCCAGTACAAATTATACGAACTACTTTCACCCAATTTCATTTAAAATACTAATCATGCAAGATTATAGAACATGTATAAGAATATTTCATTCAATTGTTATTCTTAAGTTTGCCTGATATTTACTCAACTGTAATCATTAAAGTCAAGTAACATAATTAGGCAAAAAAGTATTAAAATCTGTTGACCTTGAATGATAGTTTACATTCATAGCCATTGTTCAATTGCAATTCTTTTCTATTTTTCTTAAAACTGTTTGTAGATTACCCAACATAAACTAATTAAAAAGAAATGAAACTATTTTAAATTTCTCCAACATACATATTAATTGAGTGATGAATTAAAAATCCAATTTAACGCGACTTAAACCATTGCCATTACTTTTGTGACGATACTTTCTAAATGTATGTAGTTGGTACTAAGTGTAAAAGAAATGGTTTGAGTGAAATATAGTATAACCAACTGAATAACAGTGCTTTACTACAAAATTTCACTATGTATTTATTTAAAGAACTAAATGCTTAATCTATAGTCAGACATAATACATCTTCCAAGAAAAAAAGATAAAACACCTGAACTTTATGCAAAAGCAATGAAACTAGCAAAAAGCATAAAATTTTCAAAAACATTTCAATTACACTATATATTTAGTGTTCCCAGTGAAATCCCAAAATGAAACCAACGATTTTTTAAGGACCTTCGAAAATTAGTTTTTAGTCATGTTAATTTGTGACTTTACAGCTGGTTTGGTCATAGCACTAACATCAAAATCTTTCATGTACTTTACACTTTGCTTTATGAACAGACTTTATGTGGCTTACATATGCACTGTGCTTCAGCCCATAGCATATTAAATGTTAATTTTTCCAGGTATAGTATTCGCTAGTTGCTTCTGCTAAAAACTATGACTCATGCACTGGTAACACACTCTTTTGGCAATACAAATATACCAGAAATATTTGTATTGTAAGTAGCGGCCCTACCGGTATAATCAAATCAGAGTTGAATTTTGATAGATATTGCAGTTGGGCACGTAACATCAGCGAAAATTAAGAACATTTGTTGAGCGGACATCCATCTAAACCGAATGTATCGGTGAACAAAAGGAATTTTTCAAGCGAACTTCGTCTTGCCAATGATTGACTGGATAATATAAAAGAACTGACCAGTTACATGTAAAGCAGAATTTTTACAGTTAAGATAGAAAGACTTTTGTAAAATGGCAATTAGTAGCTCAAAATTCTCTTAAAAAGCTTACCAATCAGATAAAATGTTGTAAGCATTAAGCTTTAGTGTATTAAACAGTTTATAATAGAACACACTTAAAAATATCATTCACGTTAATTTCCTGACAAACAAATTATGAAGAAGCCACATATAACTAATCTTAATACAGTAGAATCCCAGCCATCCGAATCCCGATTAACCGAAAATAGGCTTAACTGAAAGACACAAGGCCTTCCCTCTACAGATAAACTAAGACTATAGATGAAAAAACAAAAAAATAACAGAAATTACAGGTGTGCTTATATATTCGGGTAAACAAAATAAGCAATTTTCTCTTGATGTTCGTTCGTTTAAAAGCCACCTTTTGAACAATAGCACATCTGAAATGCTGGACTTCTCCTTTTTGTCAAGCGGGTCTTCATCGTCAACATTGTTGATTACCGCAACTATTTCTTCATCAGTTAAGTGTTGTTCATCAGTGCTTGGACTAAGCCAGGCTTCAACTTCCAACGACAGGAATATCCCAGGAAAGCAATTTAAACATATCAGAGAACACTTCATTACTCACATCAGAATTGTCATTTGCTGTTTTTGAAGATCTGTTCAGGGAGGATCAGAGTTGGTATATATACATGGCCTTTTCTTATGCTTCTCGTTTATCCGAAAATCTTCCAGTACCCTGCTTTTCAGATAACCAGGATTCTATGAGGGTTGCTATTTATATTTCTGGCCTTGGCAAGATTAAGTGTTGAGAGGCATCAGCTGACATTTGCAAACGATAATTTAATATTCTTAAGCATAATTTCTGTATAACTTTGTGTTATTTTAACGTGATTTGTGTTGTTGACAATAAACTGAAAAATTCATCTCAGGCAAAAAATAGAATTGATCCGTGAAAATTTTTGTGCGATTATTTTTCATAACTTTTTATGCGAATTATCAAGGCAAGAGTGCTTCGATGAACTTAATTCTTTATATAAAGATAAAGCACAATTCTACAGCACTGTAAAAAACTGAGATAATAAATTCAATCATGTCGACTTTGGCTGCAGGACTAATTCTGTGAAGGCCGTCTAAAATCGGCTGTCGTGATAGAAAATATCAATGCCGTGTATAAACTGATAAAGCAAGCTCGTGATGTGACATACCGTGAGATTGGGCTATCTTTGGGCATTAGTATGATAAGCATCGTTAAGATATTACATGAACATTTGACCGCAAAGAAGATTTGTTTTTGTTGAATCCCACATAATCTGACAAACACTCAAAAGAAGGCTTGTGCCGATTGGTGCAAGAAATTGCTGAAAAAATATGTTCAAGGTACATCAAAGGCTGTGTAAAATATTTACACAGATGACGAATCACGGATCTATGCATATGAGCCCGAAACAAAACAGCTAACTACTGTATGGGTCTTCTAAGACAAGACAAATCCTACAAAAGTAGTTCGCAGAAGAAGCACATTGAAGCAAATGGTTGCCCGTTTCTTTGGCATTACCGGTCACATGGCGTTAGAGCTACGCAGGACGGTCAATTCCGAATGGTATACAACCATTTGTTTGCCAGAAGTCAATGGATAAATTCGAAAAAAGCAAAAGAGGCGAATCAATTTTCACCACGATAATGCGAGCTCTCACATATTGGCTCAAACAAAGGATTTTCTGACCGGCCAAAACATCGATTTGTTAGGTCATCCGCTGTACAGTCCCAAGTTGACACCCAATGACTCTTTTTTATTCCTGCACATCAAAAATAAATTACGTGGTCCACGATTTTCGACACAGGAAGAAGCAGTTGATGCATTAAAAACGCATGTTTTGGAGGTACCTCAATCGGAGTGGAAAAAGGGCTTAGAAAATTAATTCAACCACATGCAAAAGTACATCCAACCACATCCACAAGGCTTAGAAAATTAATTCAACCACATGCAAAAGTGTATTGAGCTTTCATGGAGAATATTTTGAAAAACAATATAACCAATTTCAATCATAAATATATATATTTTTTCATTATTAGGCCAGAAATATAAATAGCAACCCTCGTACAGTATTTTCGAACTTGTACTACTACACACATCATATTTGACAAGAAAAAAATTAAGGGGAAAAAAAGATAAAGAAAAAAAACCTCCTGTAAATCTCAAGCAACCCTAACTAAAATATATTGTAGTTTTTAGTGTATGTCCACCTTTGATATGTTCATGCACAAGTGGAAGGTTTCATAGGATTCCATTCAAGTCGTTTCAACATGGCTTAGTAACAAATACATAAACATAATTTGCTTTTGTCATTGCTCTATAAAAAACAAATATGCCAGAAAGTCATTTGTATAAACAAAGCTTTTAGATTAAGATATATAACCATGAGATAACAGTAAAACAATTTATTTTAATATGCACAAACAACATCAAGTATACATACGATTCATTAAAAAGCAAAACAAATAGCATTCAGCTAATATTGGAGTGCTAATAATTATTACATTTAAGATTTATAATCCACAAATAACTTAAGTAAATAATGGTGACACATTTTTTGTTAAAAAAAAGTCTTTAAGAATTAAAAGTATTGTATATTGAAGATTAAAAACTCTACTACACTTTCATTGCATTAATGTCAATTTGGATAAAAATTATAACCAAGTACAAAACAGTGATAAAATTAGGCTCAGTATATAATTTTCTGATCTTAAAAATTAGGTCTGTATGCAGAATAGCTGACTCTTGATATTCTAGATATTACTCGCTATCTATCAGTTTGGTCAAGGAAAGAAAAATGGAGTGTTAATTAACACCAAAGACTTTGAATATTACCTTATTTATTATTTAAAAGATTAAATCATATTGAATGTCTTGGGTGGTCAATGTGAATAAAAGGCAACTACTACAACGGGAAGAAAAAAGATGGTAAAATTTAAAATGTAGCCCTATATGCTAAACACAGAGATACAAACTACTAAATAACAAGTATATCAGTATCACAAGATAACAGATTACACAGATATAACTTGCTTTATTACACATAACAAGAAAAACCAGAAAAGTAACACATAGGCCTTCATTAAAATTCAAAGTTTATTTAAATGAGTAACATTCGCTGAATGACAATATATATGCTATTATGAGTGATGATGCAACACTTCATCACAGTAATTGAGACAAATTATAGCTGATCTTGTGAGCTTTTGAGAGTCTAAAAAGTCAAGAGTAATAGTCCAAAGTAAAAAAAAATCAATCTAGTTTGCTGGATAATACAGAGACACTGTAACAAATATGGATTTTTTTTATACTGATGCCAAGCATGGGTTTTGCATGGAGGCTCATTAAGGCAACATCAGTTGCATTTCTTAATGCAAATTTGTCAAGATAATCTAATGGCACTCTGTATTTTGAACCAACTTGGTAACAGACAATAAGAGTATTCTGTTATTTTGTGTTCGATAACAAATAATAATTGCATAAAATAGTTAAGTTTCTTAGTTGTGTTAATAATAGTAGAGCAGAGGAAAAGTTTTTCGACCTCAAATGCAATATTACTATCAATCACGCTGAATAAAAATTTCAAGCAATTATTATGACTGAATATTGCATCGTCACCAAGAATTATGCAAAAGTTAGAAGTCAATATGTCAGTAAAATTTTTTTTAAACTGATTTGACAACGAAGCTTGAATTAAAGAACTAAAAGACAAGTGTTTTTCTGGCAATGCACTATATAAGACACCAGTAAAAGCTAGTAATATTACCACTTAAAATGCTTTTAACATTAAAATTAGAGCACCAATTAATGCAGCAAGTTGGAAATTAAAACCGACACCATAACCAATATTTCATACAAAAAGCCTACACATATCACAATCCAAAATACAGCAGCACAGATGCAAGACAAACTTAAAACACTCTGTCATGATACTGTCCATCATTAGCAGTGGGGTGTGCCCTTGGATGGGGACCCCCTGGGCCAGTATGTCGGGTTTGCTCATTCTTCTTTTTTGAGAAGAGGTATTCAAACATTGACTGTGTGTGTGGTGACAGCATCTTGGTCAGCTCGCAAGGGAGTGGGTCCGACCAAAAGAAATCGTGGTTAAGAGCTGTGTCACTATCCACACGCTTTGCAGGGTCAATTGTTAGTAGCTTATCAAGTAAATCTAGTGCGTAAGGATCTTTCACATATGCCTAGGGAAATAAAAGATGAACGTAGAATGTTAATGTGTTTATTTTTATATACATTGCAAAGTCGAATTTAAGCTAGCAAAATACTGCTCTTTTACACAGGATCAGATATGATTTTCAGTTTTATGTTGCAATGACAGTTTTATGCTTGTGATGTTTTTAAATGTTTAAAGATAAGGAGAGAGTTTAACGGTGGTATGGAGTCGACAATATAGAGTAGTTTACAAAGATGGATATTGTGGATTATTGCACAAAACAGTCATTAACATGCAACAACTAAAGCTGGCAAGTTGTATTACAATAATTGCTTGTTTCAATTTTCTGTTAATTAATCTTGATTGTAATCTATGCTGTTGCAATTAATCTTTTCATTTAATGAACTTGATGAAACTTTTTTCAAGGTGTAGTATAGATAGTAGTTATGGAAGAAATAAGTCGAGCGAAATAATTTAATAGCACAATTATTATCAGGATGTTGGTATGCGTTGCTTTATCACATAATAATCTTTTGCTGTCAAGGCCTGTTTTACAGTTACTGACAAGTGGTGTCAAGTAGCCTCTTGCCTGCAAAGGTTTACAAGTTCTGATAAAATGATATCCAATTAATCAAAGTAATATCTACTCTTTTTATGAAAGAAATCTTTTTTAACCCATTAAACGCGACTTTGAAATGGATAAAAAGTAATTGTTTTAACTTTTATCTTGTTTATTTAGATTATGTCAAGTTTATTTTGAATTTTTCAGATTTTTTGAAAAATTATTTTTACGATTTTTTAAAAACACTAAGTGGAACTACAATTGCAATTTATTAGCAATGAAAAAAAAAATAAAACTAAATGTTTATTGGCAAATTTTCTAGCCAACTCTCCTTAAATAGGTTAATCATCTTTGTAAACCATACTTTATCTAGTAATATTGTTCACAGATGTACAGACAGCCAGAACTTTTTATGTTTGGTTCAATGGTATAGTTTAAAAGTCAAGAAAAAGCATCTGAATTATAAAAGGACTTCTTATAAATGATATTTCTGTGACAGGGATTATACATACAATACAACAGGATTTCCCCCCCAATTTTAGTGTTCAATAAACTGAAGTAAATTAAATACATTTAATGTTCCTTTAAAGTAGATTAGTGGTTAAAGTATTCTGGCAAGTAAATTAGTCTAGCTGGCAAATCTACAGAAGATCAGAACACATAGTTAAAGTGATTAGACTCGGTACAAAATATGTAATGGGGAAAAAAAAATCCCACCTTCATTCTAATTATTCAATAACATAAGTAATGAACAGAAACTTAAATGGGAAAATAAAAATTGTCATGTCTTTCCTAGGCATAAGGATTTTGTAGTTGCATTACTCAATGTAGGTTTCACAAGGAATAATAGCAGTATAAGCCTTATAGCTAGCTCAGAAACAGACTTCAACCGAAAGCAGCAGTATTCAAAGATAATATGCGTGTTTGATCAAGGCAGCCTGCAGACTAACAATACAGATGTTAGCATTTCTGTTTCTGGGTCTTTACAGTAAAAAGTACAATAAGGATTTGACAATTGATTATTATTAAACAAATCAACAGCCCAAACATTAAAATAAGACCCAGGAATGGCAATTTGTCCACACTGGGGAGTATTGAATAAATATGAAAGCAACAGGCTAGTGGACACAGATATTTGAACAATTTGTTTCTTGGAGTGGATTTGTATACAAGAATACAAAAATGGTTACATAAAGATTATTTCCCTAGATTTTTTAATAATTAGTAAAAAATTATTAAAAAATATCCTTTCTATTTTTCACATAATTCAATCTTTGAAAACAGGGAATAATGGACTTTCTTCAACACATGGGTAATGGATTTAGACTTCAAATGACCATTTAATATATGTACAAAACATGGATGGACGTACTACGAGAAACTTAAGGATTTTGAAACTTGGCGTATTTGTTTGATATAAGCACATAGAATAATAATAACAAAAAATACGTGGCTAGAATCGACAGTAATGGGTAAATATTTTATCTCAATTATACTAATGTACATAAAATTTTAAAATGTATAACATACATTAAAAAACAAATTAATAAATAATCTGTAAACTAAATGCCTTACCTTTAGTCGCTCTTTCACTTTCCTCTTCTGGTTCTTGGGGAGCTCCAACTTGTTGTACAAGTCAAGTTTGTCCACAAGAGGGAAAGATTCTGTATTGATGCTTCCACAAAGTTGACTTATCAGAGTCAATTGGTGTTGCTCTGTACTACCCTAAAATAGTGCAATACAATTTATCTACATTGTGAAATTATCAATTATTTTGGTTTTGATTTTAGATTAGTAAAATTTTTAATACACAAATGAAAAAGGTGTTTAGAGCTATGCAAAACTTTCAAAATTATCTGAGCATTAAATAGAGTAAATTATACAACATGCTTCTATCATTAATTTTAAATCTTTTGGTAGAAGAGTGGGGGAGGGGGGGGGGGGGATGGCCCACAGCTGTAACAGTAGGTTTGTATTTTAAAAACAGCTTTAAAATGATCATTTCTAATTAGTCAATAAAAATTGGAATTCAGGGTTCCCACTTCTTTTTCAAACTGAAAATTAAGGAGTTTTTAAGGACCCACAAATATTTATTAAGGACCTTTATAAACACAACAAAAATTACATTACACCTTCACAGTAAATCACATTGGGAGAATATTATTAAGTCATAAAATAAAATAAACGACTTTACCTACGATCTTTTTAAGCTTAGGACACAAGTAAGGTTGTCTACTAAATTTCTGTATGTCCATTTAGACCTTTTAGGGACTTACGAAATAAATTTATGATACAACTTAACACAATTATGTGAGAAAAGAGGACTCTAATATCAAATTTCAGCTTTAAGAAACTGTTTTCTAAATTATTTTTTTAAAAATAAAGACAAACCATAAATCATGTCAAAGCAGATGAACATTAAACAAATTCTCTATATTATATTCATTCTTTTTGCTTTAGGAAAAATTGAAATTTTGATAAAAATTGAAGAAAGCAACAATTTACTTTAAAAACATTTTGTAATGTAATTTTTGTTTTTATGCATCGAATGAAGTTGGTAAAAAAATTATACATCAATTTGTGCATTTAAAAAACCTGTCTCCGAATGATGTTGGATTGGAGGAATTTCAGAATTTTTCATTTCTTTTCATTTTGAATTATTTCTTTGACTAATGAGGAAAATTAATATTTTTTGTATTTTCGTGTGTTATCCAACGAATATATTTGAGCAGTGCAATTATTTTTTATCTTTATGCTTTCAATTAATCAAAAATCGAGTTTGAAATTGAAGCAAAAGTCACGTGACCAAAAACGCATAAAAAACCTTGATGTTCTTGAGCATAGATTCGGTCGAAAATCCGAGGTGAACACTGGTCTAAAACAGATTTTAGACTGGTTCATCACCTGCGCGTTGACGTCACACGCAAAAGTAGCTTTTTCCCACCAAATCGCAGAGTGAAACACTAAATATTTTTTTTAACTATCTATCCAAGCTCAAATTTTTAAAAGAATGGTATTGTTTTTCATGATTTTTTCTCTACTTTTTTAAAAAATAAAACCAAAAAATGTGAAAGTTCCTCATTGTTCAAGTTCCTGATTTGCAGTGTCCATTATTTGTAATTTTTTATTTAAGTTCAGCTGCAGCCACCTTTCAGTTACAGTATTCAAGGAAAAACTTCAAATTTTCACAAAATTGCGATATCAATTAATTAAAAAAAAATTGCTTTCCATAGCATTTTTTTATAACAATACACCATAAAAAATTTACATCTATAGCTAAAATGTAACATTGTTTTTCAAGCTGAAATAATCTATTTTGCATACAATAGCAATTAAATTTACAATTTTAAATAGAGATATACAGTAAAGTTGGACAGTGGGGACTAATTTCTTGAATAAAATAAAATTACAATTTTAATAATTCTGCATCAATTCAAACCAAACGGCAAAACGGCTATCACATAAGCGGAAGCCCAGGTGAAAGACACCAAATCGGCATTACAAATCTCAGAACTAACTGCTATTAAAAGCTTAAAATTACCACTACTTCAACGTAAATATCGATGATAGCGGTCACCATACCATCGAAAATCTCAGCAATTACATTAAAGCAACAATCTGCAAAAATAACCATCACGCAAATGTAAATACTAGCGTTAGCGCCCAAATATACTGGTGGAAATCTCTGCAATTGAGACGACTATTTCAAATGTAACTCTACGAAATTGACTATCACAACCACGTAAATCTCAGAGGCAGCGCCAACTATAGATGCATAAACCTTCGCGATATTGGTAATTAAATCAGTGTAACATTTGCTGAAAATGAACACCACAACAAAGTAAATCTCAACGATAGTTATTGTCTAAGCAATGCAAATCGTGGCAATAGCAGTTGTTACATCAGCGTAACTGACCAATACACATCAACGTAAAAAATTGTGATAGAGCTGGTAATCTGCAAGTTGGTTGGTTTATATGCTCAACGACCTATTTTTATGTACAACTGCTAATCAGGCGAGACCTACAACCTAACAAGGATTCTGAACCACAACGAACATTCATACCTAATCTGGGATTCGAACCCAGCACCTTTGGCGGTAATCTGCTAGAAAAATGGTCATTACATTGGAGAAGTCTGAACGTACGCAGGCTCTATGGTTGTCAGACTTGCAAGCAAGCTCAATAAAATTGTATTGCAGATTTGTATACTTCAAAAAAGAACTGAAATCCACATTTCAGCTGAATTGTACCATTTCTGACAGGTGCAATCTCTGTAACAGCGGCAGTGACTGTTCTATAGGAGTAACAATCGACGAAAATGAATATCACACAACAACATAATTCTAGGCGATAGCGTCCTCTATGAATACAAGATCAACAACCATTTCAATAGCGAAACGCTCAGCAAAATGACCATCACATACCAACGTAAATAATGCCGATAGAGGCTATAACACAAGAAAAAAAGTAGTTATTCCATCTGTGATTTAAAGAGATCTGAACGTATGCAGTTTCCGTGGCTGTTAAAAATTTTTCATCGATCTCACACAAAATTGAAATTTCGGTCAAAAAGCCTGAAAACTTCGAAACTGATCCATGTGAGAAGAGAGAGGAAGGAGTAACTTCTCTGTATCTGCGAGATCAATGAGAAATTTGTAGAATAACGTTGATTTTCTTTGAAACTTGTAAAAAAAAAGTGGAAAAATATGAAAAGGGTGGAAATTTGCTGATCTGCGAAAGGAATCACAACCCAGCAAGAGATAAATTTCAGGGGACAAAATTTACAATTTCGGTACTTTTTTTAAGCCAATTTTCAATTTTTTCGTGACATTTGGGATCAGTAGACACCCTGTCGTAAAACTTAAGTTCTTGCTCTTATCTTTTACCATTTGTCTAGGATTTAGACATGATGAATTATGAACAATTGTATCGTTTAATGGTGATTTAATCATGAGAGTTTGTTTTAGTTTTATTGTAAAAATGTTGCAATCTCTTTTTAAATTAAGGCCTTCCTCTGCACTTACATCATTTGTCTTAAATTTTTCTTTTAATAGTTTATTAGCAACGAACCCCACGCTAATTTCACCGGCAGACGAGTAACAATTATAATCCTCAAAGTCAAACTTGTAAAGTTTTAATACTATTGCGAGTCTAGTTTTATGGTCTTGCTTTAGAACATGAAAATAGTTCATGTACTTTATGACGAGTTTTGACTATTCATCTTCATAAAAGGGCAAAAGGAGTTCATCATTCTGAAAGAATTCGAGGAAAGGGCGTAGTAATTTAGCAACAGCTAAAACAAAATTAAATTTGGCCACTACTGTTTTGTCTCTAGTTGCTTCACGAATAGTCAGATAAGACTTGCAACTTGGTTTGCTTAAATTCTCCTTTTCTACCTCGAACATTTTCAAATGCGAAATTGCACATTATGTCGTATTTTCTTAATTATTTTCATATTCATTCGGTTTCCAGTCATTGTTTAGCATTAACAGCCATTTTTTTTATTACTGGTGGATTTTGAATCACCTGTCATAATGAATTGGTGACATTTTAACCTTGTTGCCAATTTTTTAAAAACGCGCCAACACACGTATGTAGACTAGGAATTTATCAGGGGAGCTCATTTCCGGAATGTGGCCTAACATTTAAACACCACTCAGTTGGTGAAAGAAACTGGTTTAGAAGAGGGGTTTAGTGTTCTGATCACTATATTTTGAGCTTTAGCGACAGATTGGCTCTACTTAATATTTCACTAATGCAGTTTCAAAAACCGGCAGAAAATTGCCATCTCGGACAGTTTTAGGGGGAAATTAAGGAGTTTTTAAGGATCTGATTTATCAAAAATAAGGAGTTCTTAAGGGCCCTTAAAAATGAAAACCAAAATTAAGGAGTTCCTAAGGACTTTTAAGGACCCGTGGAAACCCTGGAATTCTAGAATAATATAGTTAAAATTAAAAAAAAAAAAAAAATTACTTCAAAGCCAAAATTGTTGAAATGGAGGATTTATTCACCAATTTAATAGCTAACATTCAGTATTTTGGAGAAAATAGCAAGTTAAAGCAGGTGCAACATCCTTGTCAAAAATATAAACGACAAGGTAGTAGCAAAGACACTGCTGCAAGGGTCGCTTCATTTATGACAATATATACTCAAATGAATCAGCGAAATAATTCTGCTAATATAGATTAAAACAAAAAACCTTTGGTACAGTATTAATTTAAAACAATCTACAATATCTAAATTTATTTTAAACAGTTTTTTTTCTTTTTCTTTACAAACGAGTAATAGGGTCATTCTTCCAAAACAGGCAACTTTTCAATATTAAAACATTTTTTAAAAAAGGATGCTGTAAATATATACTTTTTGTTACTTATTTAGACTTTATACAAGAAAAAAATATCAGCAGCGCAAACATTTCTTAATTGCGAGTAGAAAAAAATGTTTAAAAAAATCCATAAGCTATGCCAATGGTGCTCATAATACAACAATTTTTAAATGAAGTGATTAAAAAAAAATGCTAATAAAAATAAAAATTTTTATTTTCAAATTTAATTACAATAGTAGTAGGATACTGTGAAACATATTCAAAATATAATTAAAATTGATATAAATAACAAGCATCATTTTCCTGTTTTGTTGTTATTGTGGTTTTCATATGCCAAGACAATGACAAAATTGATGTAATTAGAAGCTGACACATTCCTCTAAATTTTGTTAAAGTTAATGTATATAGTTTTTAAAAGGCGACTATATTATGCATTCTATGCAGCAATATAATTTTTTTCCTACACATTTAGTATTTTTTGTAGATGCGAATTAAATATAACTCTGATGGAATAGAACTTCAAAATTCCGTAAAAAAAATGTGCCGACTAAGAATAATTATTCACACAGCTTACTAAAGAAATAAAAGTTATTGGAATTGGCACAAAAAATAGAATGCAGCTGCATTCCGTAGTAAAAAGTGAGTGTAACGCAATATGCCAGGACAATGACGCTTTGTCCAGTGACATGCGTTTTAGTAATTTTTCAAATAGGAAAAAAAATGAAATTATTTTCCATTGTAAAAAACACTTTATTATAAATGCATTAAATTAATTGTTGTAGGAAAATTAGTTTTATTCTTAATTAATTTAACATTTATAACAGCATAGATGGCTCTAGTGACCAGCCAGGATAATAACTTTTGAATGTTTGATATACTTTAAAAAAACACAAAAAAAAAAAAAACACACACACTTATATAACGAAAATTCAATATGTTATTGATGAGAAAGTTAGCCAGGAACATGGAAGAGTCATGAAAAGGCAATTCATTATTTTTGTACTAGTTTTCAAAATGGCATAACGTTGTGACATGCATTTTCCCTGTTTTGGGACAATAACCAAGTCATACCTGCATAATGGGACTCCTAGTCCACATCTCAGCCATAATGCACCCAGCACCCCACATGTCCACAGGGGGGCCATAGTTTCTTTCACCCAACAGAAGTTCTGGAGGCCTGTACCACAGCGTTACAACTCTGTTAGTGTACCGATTAGGCTGGCCATTCTTGCTTTGGCTGAAAGCTCGGGCCAAACCAAAATCAGCAAGCTTCAAAATACCGGATTTGGTAATGAGGATGTTGGCTGCTTTCATATCCCTGAGAAATTAACAGTTGGTTTAGCATAGAAAGAAATTAGCAGTAGTAGAAAGTCACACAATCATTACAAACTGGTGTACTAAAAAAAAAACACACCTTGCATTACATTTCTAACAGAAAGTTCACGTTAAAAAAATATCTCTAGGGTATAAGTAGCTAAGTTTTAGAAATCTACCTATATGAAAGCAACTTGAACAAAACTAAAAAGCAAGAAAATTCACCTATTCAAATGACTATTTCTCAGTCAATGCATAGAAAAGTCGCAGTATGGTACAGTGTCTTTAATTAATTAAAGTGTTAATAAATCACAACTGTAATCTGCATACAAGTAATGCAACTTTTTATCCAGAATATATGCTTGTTCAATTATACTCATATGTATAGTTATGCAGAAGTTGAAACGTTATGTAAATGCCAAATAAAAATTTAAAGTTACTTACCTGTGTAGAATCTTGTTGCTGTGAATGAAATAGAGTCCATTCAAAAGCTGTTTCATTACCATTTTTATTTCGCCCAAAGCAAACTTAACATTAACATTGCTCAGGAGGCCAGCTAAATCATGTTCACAGAAGTCAAACACCAAATAAAATGTAGATTTGGAACGATTGAAAGATGAAGCTGAAAGAAAAAGAGATAACACTAAGGCCAAAACATTTATAAGGATAAAAACCTTTCTCAAGGTTCCTAGTGAAACACTTTTTAAATCTCACATCAACATAAAATATAATTGGTTTGTATGCTCAACAACTTATTTTTATGCACAATGACTGCTAATCAGGCCGAGACCTACTGCTTAACGTGGATTCTGCACCACAACGAACATCCATGCCGAACCTGGGATTCGAAATTAGCAACTATAGCATGCGAGGCCCGAGCGCTAACCACCAGGTGGGTTTAAAAAAAAAAAAAAAAAAAATTCAGTCTATTAAGTTATATTTTTTAGTAACAGAAGGAAAAGTCAAGAAGCTGAAGAAAAGATGTATGACAGCAACATTCAGACTAAACTACAAGTTCTAGATGTATTCAATACACCAAAAGCAAGGACAAATGGCTAAAACAATATCTTCTTGGAAGTAGAAAGTACGTTTGAGTGGTGTTCCATGGTTCGTACACTTGAAGAAGAAAAAAATTTAAGGACTTTTCAAGAATGTGGTATTAACACAAATATACATTAAAAAAAAAATTCTAATTTTTTTTCCGGCAAACGGTGCTTGTTCAAATCAAGTAAGTACAAAAAACGTTCTTTAAGTTTTAATAGAAGAAAATTTTAAGGTTACAATGGAAGAAAAAAAAAATCTTCCGAGTAGATCAGAAGCAGTACAGTAACCCCTCGTTATATCAGGCATTTCGATATATCGCGCTTTTGCTTTGTCGTCCATTTTTCATCTGATTTCCCATTTTATCATTTCGCCCGATATACTGCGCGTTTTTCTTGTCTTCTGACAATAATGATACAGAGGGGCTGCTATTCTATGTCCCTTAAAAACAGAAGTAAAGTAGGTAGCACTCGCTTGGTTACGGCCAATTTCAGAAGTGAATATCCATTTATTTATATTTTTTGTTTCATCATATTGAAACTTTCGTCAAATAACAGTACATAATTCTCAGTGATTAAACTGTCTTCTAATACACTCTGAAGATAAGGCTTGATTCCCAAATACAGTATTTTTTTTCACCACATGAAAATTTAGATCGAATCGTGCTATTGGCGAACATGCTACAAGAAGATTTATCAGTGTGTCTTCATTTGATTTATAAAAGCTATGATTTTCATGATTTCTAATGTCCATAGTATTTCAGCATCTAAAACTTTTATGTTGAGGACAATATCTGCTTTTGTGGTATTTTTTATTATTTGAAATAGTTCCAATAATGCTCATCAAACTTCTTATAGAACCCAATATACATGATTTTTGCTCTTTGCATGGCTTTTTAGAGTATTTTCTTTTCCATTGATACTGTGCTACAATTTTTGTCTTGTATGTTCTCGTTGTTTCCTGATTGCTTTAACCCAATTCGAAGGATTTTGCTCATTCTTCTAGCCAAAATTTTTCAAGAGATTATATTTTTAGAAAATAAAATGAAGTTCAAGCACTTTAAACACATTTTTAAAAAATTCAAGGTTTTCCAGCACTTAAAAATGAGTTTTTTTTCAAGCACTTTTCAAGGTTTTTAAAAACATACGAACCATGTGTTCATGAACCACCAAGTAAAATTTTTAAATGCAAGGTATATATTATACATCACAATGAAGGTTATAACAAAATTATACAGCATTCCAAAATTTAAACAGGTCTGTAGAAATATGACCAGAAAAATGCTTCTTCAGTCACTCTAAATAGAAAATTTCCATCCAAATGTGCAGTATTGTGTTCAGTGAACGTAGTTAGGATATTAGGGATGGAGTCGTTACTTCCCCCTGGGAATAGCTAAGAATAAGATTTCATGCAGCATAATACCGAGATCTCTCCAAGTCTTTTGCCAATACGTTACTGATGATGATAGCATGTTAATTTTTAAACAACATTGAATTACGAGTCCTAGTAACACCCCATGTTTAGAGGGTTAATACTAAAGTGGCCCTACTTGGCCTATTCAGCTGCTTTGCAAAATAATTTTTGCATCAAGGTTTGCCAAAACGTATGATAGTAATTTAAAAAATAGTTACTACTAATCATAAAATAGTAACACAATGGGTCCATGTGGTTGTTTTCAGATTATCTGGCGCCATCAGCAACACGAGGGCTATAATGCGCCAAAACATTCGTCATTTGACAAACCAACATACATTTACAAACACCCATGCCTAACACGGGACTCGAACCCACAACCTCGCGGTCTAGACGCTAGCACGCTAACCACTATACCGTTTGGTCAGCCAATGGGTCCATGTGCTGAATATAAAAGTTTACTAGAATGAAATAAAAGTAATGTTTATAAGCACTTTTTTCAAAGTTTATAAGAACTTTTTCAACTTTTTTTCCATTAAAGGAAAGAATATACATACTTTTTTCCTCACAGAGTTTTCTACTTTAGATAAAGGATTACTATAATAAAGGATTTACAAGAAAAATATTTTTATACCTTTAGTGCGACAAATCTCGATTAAATTGACAACATTTTCATGTTTGAGCAATTGCAAGATCTTTATTTCTCTCAGGGCTGTAATAGGAAACTGAAAAACAATAAAATATTAATAAAAAACACTCTAGTACATAAAAAAATTAAGCAAAATACACAATCCTATAAATTTTAGAACTGCTGCAGATTTCTATAGGTTTTCTAAACCAAAAAGTGTAACAGAAAATTTCGATAATAATAATAATAATAAAACCCTCTCATTATTATACTTTGACTATAATTTCATATATTATAGGTTGATTTTTCAAACACTTTAACATTTCTTTTTCTTACTTTACAAAAATAACCTAGTGGTATAACTTGTGTATTAGAAATGATCTTTTAAAATACAGTTGAGCCTAGTTAATTTGAGCACGCTTAAAACGAATTACTGTTAAGACTATCTACATTTGAGATTTCTATCTTATTGTACAAGTACAAATAATATTTTTTCATTTAAGATAAACATGCATAATTAGAACTATCGGATAAGTCAAATTGCCATTTACTAAAACGAACAATTTTTTACTTGTCACCAACTACGTCTAGGTTGCATTCAGTTCACGGCTGATCTCCTCAAATGATGAAAAGACTTTAATGGGGCCTGGCGTGGTGGGGGATGTGTTCCACTCTGGCCGTTTAACCTCGAGGTAGGAATAAAGTGAAAGAGGAAACAGAATTCTTGTTGATGGTGGGAGGCATAACAGTGAGTAAGTAGATGAGCATGGTATAAGATCCTCTAATTGCCAGTTTTTAACTGGTTCAGATTTCCAAGGCTCAAAAAAGGGAGAAGCACAACTAGGCACACGTGACAGACTCTGCTTTTTCTTGTCTCAATGAAATGATGTCTCTTCCTTCATAACTTTTCTCGTTGAAATTTTAGAATTCACTCGAGATACTGATTATGATGCAGCACTAGATCATATTTTGCGATCCTGACGATGCGTAGAGCATCTTTAACGCCAATGAAGCTGGACTTTTTTTGTAAAGAAAAACCCTTTTGCAGGTTTTATTTTAAAAGGTGAAATAATAGAAGAATGAGCAAATGAAAATAAGGAAATTTCTCACAAAGTAATTGAAGAAGCTCCAAAATGCAGGCTAGTCTAGGAAGGTGCAAGCTTTGAAGATTGATTTACGATAGATTACTCCATTTTTACATCAAAAAGTTTAATGCAATCCAAATCGTAGATGCAGTCACGAGTAAAAAAATGGCATAGCAAAAAAGTGAACCGGACGATACTGATAACAAACATGAAACAGATTAAGTGATGCCACCATCTTTAGTAGAATCATCTGGGCCCTCAATACATACTTTGTGCTGTTTTTTTTTACGGAAAAGGTACATCAGAATGCCTGAACATTTTAGATGCAATATAAGACCCCTGGAATAATTGTTCAGAAAAAACTGGAAACAATGTGTCACCACAAAAAACAAAACAATGATGTATGCAATTTATCTAGTTAACGGTTATTCTTTTTCTAAGAATTTCTTATGCAATAAAATTTAAAACAATAAACTTATGAATTTTTACTTTTAAAACTTTTTTTTTATATCTACAGGGTTTCTGCCAAAATAAAATGTCCCAAATCCATGACTTTCCAAGACTGAAGCAAATGATTTTCCATGACTCAAGAAATCGCATTAAAAATATAAAAACAATATTGCGAAACAAAATTCTCCGACATGTCCCCGATTTCCGGAAAATTCCCTGATGAGCACCTATGCCAATGTCATGATTCAAAAAATGAGAAAGAACATAATGGCCAATTTTGCACCAAAATATTACATATATAAATCAAAAACACATATCACCTTCAGTTAGTTGTGTTTAATAAAATGTCAAATGTAAGTAAAAAAAAAATAATCAAGTACAGGATCTACGCTTTCTCGCTTTAGATTTGTTGCACATCTGTAACACAGCACTAGGGTTAATATAAGAGAAAAATATCTGATGGAATCAATTTGAAATATTAAGGAATTTAGGCTTCCAATATATTCTGTTGACAAAAAATACAAGACAAGAAGAAAAATAATCATGCTTGTAAAGGATGCAGTCAGATTGAAGAATTTCTTTTCAACAATAAGGATGCAGGTGACCGTGCTTTTAAGTTATAGGATAAATAAAAATCTAACAGAAATACGTAAATAATAATGATTCTCATATACTCTGTTGACAAAAAACGCAAAGAAAGGTTAAAAATAATCATGCCTGTAAAGGATGCAGTCAGATTGAAGTTAGAGGAATTTTTTTTAACAATAAGGCTACCGCCCTTCTAAATTATAGGATAACCAAAAATCTAACAGAAATAATAAGTAAAAAATTGTCCCAGGCATAACAATGATCCCAGATAGTAAAGAAAAAAAAAAAAAAAGGAACTTTAATAGGCGGGAGCATGGTATCCACCCCACGTGACGCAAGGGAAACTCAAAATTTTCAAATTTACCGGATTAAAGAGTCATTTTACGAAATTCCCTGATTTTTCCAGAAAAGTGAAATTTCCCAACATTTTCTCCGAATTCCCGGTTCTGTAGGTCATCCTTGAAAGATTTTTCAATAAATGCAAAGGAATAGGTACTCGCTGTTATAATCAGTAATAAAGATATGTCAAAACCAGAAGAAACAATTTTTCATTCTTTGATATTTCCTGTGTTAAAAAACCTTATCAATCTTTAATAAAAAAAATATTTTAAGAATGAATAAGCTAATATTAATAAATTAAATTATATTAGCAAAAATCAAATATTCTGGTATCAACTATGTAAACCGGTAACATACGGTGTTAAGACAAATGAATCAAATGAAAGATTATCAAATCAGTTTATTTCAGTTCTTACATTATGAATTTTTTTTCAGTGAGACCTACTTGTGTGATGTCACAAGTTTGGAGCTCAGAAAATCTTTTCATTGGCCGCGGTTTTTAACTGTGACCGTTGTTTATATTAAAAAAGTAAATAAAAATGCAGCGAATTATCATAGTAAAGATGAATAGCTATCATGGCGCTTATGACTTATAGTTGCATGTTTTTACTTAAGATGTATAGAAATCTATGAAATTCACTGTTTTTCTATGACTTCTGGTCTTTTTTTGCTCAAAATCCCTGACAAAATTTACCCAATGTCTAAATTCCTGACATTCCATATGTGTGGAAACCCTGTATCTACAAATTGTATTTTTGCTATGGCATTTTCAAAATTTCTGGCATTCTCTTCAATACACATTAAGAACTTAAATACAAATCACATACCTGCCAACATTGGCATTTTCAAATTAGTACAATTTTTACGGAACAAATATTTGCATTCCTATGACTCATGGAAAGTCAAATAGCGACAATATTTATGAATGTAATATAGAAATAATAAAAATTCTATTACAAATGCAAAAAAAAAAAAAAAAAAAAAAAAAAATTAAAAAAAATTGCATAGTATTAAATTGCTCTCAAATATAACAAATTGTTACATTTTAGCACAAAATGGAAATTATAAAATAAAAAAACTAACTTGGATTTAAAAATAAATCAAATTTAAACTTTACGATGAAATCTCTGATGAGGTTTAAGATTTAGTCTACATTACACCTAAATAAAACATGCTTTATGACACAAAAACTCTAGTGAAACATACAATGAGTTGGTGGTATTCAAAGTGTTTAATCACACGCACAAATATCAATTATGCAGGCTTTCGAATTCGTATTATTACATTTGATGTTGTCACTGTGCTTTTTAGAATTGATATGAACTTCGACATCAGTAAATCCTCCATGAGAAATCTTAATATCAGATGCATAGATAGAGCAGAATGCAAAATTTGTTTCTTTGTTTGAATTTCTGATGATTAGAAGTAAACCGCTTGGTTTGAAGTAAACTCCAAAAAAACTTGATATTTTCTGGAATTTTACACCAGGATTGTTTAACTTGGATATTTTAAAATAAATAATTAAGACTAACAAAGAAGCTGAAAACCGAAAGTGCTTTAATCTCTAAAGTCCGAGAAAACGAAACAGTCGTTCGGTGAGTGCCGCCAAAACAATTGAAAACGGCGTCGTCGAAATTTAGTGCGCAGCGTTGGAGTACGGTCCAAAAGAAGAAAGAATAAAAAAAAACTAAAGCACTTTCAGTTTTCTACTTTATTATCTCTAAAGTTCGAGACAACGAAACAGTTGCTTGGTTCGCTAAATCCCGTCGGCAACACAGATGAAAACAATGAATTTCCGGCGCCGCGCTTAAGTACTTTTATTATATACGCGCAACATTATTGTACGGTCCAAACAGAAGGAAGAACCAAAATCTAAAGCACTTTTTTGGTTTTCAGATTCTTTGTTAATCCCTTAAGTCTGAGGCAAAGCAATAGTTGTTTGGTTCGCCAGGTCCCGTTGGCAACACAAATGAAAACAGTGCATCCCCGGCGCCGTGTTTAGTGCTATTATTTACGCGCAAGTCCAGTACTATTATTTACGTTTTGGAGTCCAGTCCAAAAAAGGTAGAATTAAAAAACTAAAGCACTTTCGGTTTTCTGCTTCTTTATTAATCTGTAAAGCCCGAAAAATCGAAGCAGTGGTTTGGTTTGCCAAATCTAGTCGGCAACAGAAAAGAAAACAATGCATCCTCGCCAACGCGCTTTAGTGCTGAACATATGCGAAATCTTGGAGTGTGAATAAATATTTTGACGGACGCGGCAGCTTTGGAAAATCGTTTCGGTTTCGTTGGTGACTTAAAAAAATATTTATATATATAAAAAAAAAAAAAAAAAAAAAAAAAAAAAAACGGTTTTAGGGAAAAAACGAAAAGTACCGTGAAATCCGTACGATTTTTTTAGCTGTTCGTACACCCGTACAAAATAGTAAAAATCCGTACATTGTACGGATGATTCGTACAAGTTGGCAGGTATGAAATCATGCAAAATCCTTTTTTTTTTTTTTAAATTTTTTTTTTTTTTTTGGACAAATCAAACTAGGTTAAGAAGAATTAATTTTAAAGGTTCCTTGGGAGTTCGTTTTAACAATGTTCGACAGTAACAGATTTTCAAAGTTAAATCACTCTTTAATAACTCTCTCAACTAACTCTTTTTAAATGTGTCCACAATGCAGAGTAAAACACTAATATGAAATACTATCTCTGAAACAATTAAATACCCTACCCCTTCCTTTTCATTCTCCATCAAAACTTTCTTTAGAGCAACGATTTTTCTAGTTCCACGATGTCTTGCTTTGAACACTTCTCTGTAATATAAATAGATTGATAAAGTGAAAATTACAATCAAATGTACAGGTTCCATCATTCACAAAAAACAACATTTAATAAATTGTAACACAAATAAATCTTTAATGATTTCTTTTAAAATATATATATCACAGATAATCAGTATGCAATACTCAATAATCAAACTGCATCAATCAAGCTGATTAGGCTATTTTAGTCATACAACTGAAATGTTACAATTTAAGTATCACATTAACAAAAAGTAATTAACAATTACTAAATCTAACAAATGTAAGAAACTAAAAGTAATAAAAAATGTACCAATATAAAAATAAAACATTCTTACCCAAATGTTCCTTGGCCTATCTTTGCTAGCTTTTCATACTTGCCAACTTCTTCACAAAAAGGAAAATCAGCATCAGCTAATTTTTCCATTAGCTTTTCAAGATTTTGCTTTCTACAACAAGAAAACAAAGTAACAAATCAGATAAAATGTACTCGTATCTAAAGTTAAAAATTAATGTTGAAAAAGGTCATAACTCACTTCCAACTAAAACCTACACTTTGTGACTTATTATTAACACCTATTAACCATGGAATTAAAACAATTTCGCCTTGTGTTTTTTTTTATATGATTACATCTAACAAGAATGATTACAATGTCACAGGAGGTGCAGTGATTTTTTAAAAAAATTTAGGGACAGTTCCAAAAATGTTCGGGGTAGTTCAAAATATTTATTAATATTTCTTTCAAAGCTGACATAGGCTCCTAACATATGCATATTCTTTCCAAAGTTTGTTTTAATACCAGCAAAAACTACCAATTTTCACAAAATTGTACTTCAAACAACTTGTCAGCAAAATAACAATTATATTGTTGCGTGGATGGGTTCGAAAGATTTGAAGTCAAAGCAGATCAAAACTTGCAGAAATTTATTCCGATATAACTCTTCGCAGATTCTCTTACAACTCCAGAACTTCTCGTTCTAGTAGACAAAATACAGCTCTTCATACAACAATAGAACTCAAACAGCAGTTAAAATAAAAACTTCGCAACTGCTACAGATCGTCGCAAAAGACAATGCAATACAGTTCGCTTTAGAACTACTCTGAATGCTCACTGAGAGACAGCTAACTCAGTATCTCAACTCAGTAATTTCAGTCAGCTAACTCCATCACCGCTCTCTTGGGCTCATATAGGAAAGTTAAACCTTCATGAATCTTCTAGAGATATCGTAGTCGAAAAGTCCTATACATGTACATGGGGACCGAAAATGTCGCCAAGTTTGGCGATTTCTTGCCAAAGTAGGAGACAAAAATTAGTCGCCAAAACCGTCGCCAACTTGGCTCTATCTCGCCAAATTAACGAGATTGCCATTACCATAATGTTAAAAGCCCTGCTCCTTGTAAAACTCGCTTCCCAGCGTTATCTCTGTAAAACTCGTTATCAAGCATTAAGAGACACATTGCAGGAAAACAAACTCTTGCACTGCCTTATGCGAAGTGGACATAAATTTATCTTTTTACATAATTAATGCTATGAAATATTTACAAATACACAGAAATTCGTAACAATATAATAAGGGGTGAAAACAGTCAAATTGTAAAAAAGAGAAAAATAACAGCGTGATTTTGAACTACAAAAATAGCTGCATAAGAATATAATTGTGTACTAAGTAACCATTTTACAAACAATTTTATATTTACCTTTAACTTGATTGAATAAGACTTATTTTTATGGTATGTATTTATTTTGAATTATTATTCTATCCAGTTAAACTGAAGAACATTGCAGTGGCAACTCGCCAATTTTTTTACAACTTTTTCGGAGCTCAAAATGTTACACACTTTACCATTCATATTTACTCAAAAACTGAATGTTCAATTAAAATTCGCACTCAAGAATCTTTATTCCATTCTTGTGCAAGTTCACTCGATTCTTGTACATGAACCAAATTACTTTTTTCTTGTTCATAAATTTTTTGGTGCTATTTCAAAAACTTTAAGTCCGTTTTTCAACAACTCCTCACTCCCAAGAAAGTTATAAAAGCACTATTTTTCCTCAGTGCAGTTGTATCCAGTATTATTTTTAAACTCAAATTTTCAAATTGATGGATTCAAATAGTAGAAGTTACATTTTTTACTAATAAGTGAAATATTAATAACTTGGCGTGCTTATGTAAACAACTGCCATGAAAATCCGATACAAAAAAAAGTTTGCCATTATTTTCAATAAAGCAAATCTTTTTCAGTTCAGATTCTTTTACGTCTTTGAACAACTTGCACATCTGTCATCTCCAAAGTTGGCGACATTTATTGCCAAGAAAAAAAATTATTCCTTTAAATAAATTCTTTCAAATTGTTAAGGCAGAATAAAAACCAATGAGAATTTAGTTTTGCCTATATCTTGCTATTCAATTAAAACGCTGGTTCTATTTTCTTTGACCAACTTTTTTAAATAATTTTAGTTTAGTAAGAACAGTCAATCGATGTTCACACAACACAGTTCTTAAAGCTTAAAAAACTTCTATTTTTTTTTTTAATTATTATTATTTTTTCTCATATTTATTTCATTCCTTGTTATATTCCTGTAATTTGAGTTTTTATTTTGCATGAGACACTTTAACGAATTATATATACCAGAGTTCATCTTAGGCGTTTTCGAGGGGCGGTGCGCCTCTGCCCTTTTCGGCGGTGCGTTCCTGCCCTTTTCCATTAAAAATAGTGCCCTTTCTGCCTTTTACAGAAAATCGCAAAACTTGTGCCCCCCCCCCTATCAGTACGCAATATGTGGATCACCCCTATTGAAATTGTCTGTCACGCATGCGTATTAGGGTGCATCAAATGCCCCATGTTTTTAAAAATTTTATGGAAATGGTCTGCCTAAGTTATTTTTGTTCGGAAAGCTAAAAAAATATCAGATATAAAAGTTTTTAAAAATTGAATAACATCTATGTAGTCCACCGGCCCTCGGAATATACTATAAAAATGGAAATTCCGTAAAAATGTATCATGATTAAATTTTTTTTTAAACATATATTCTAATGAAATAATACAATTAGACTCTTTTGTGATATTATGTAAAATACTTAGATCAAAATGATCTTTCCAAACTCATAAGGTACTTTTTCCAGCAACATTGTCTAATATTGTGGCTTTACACCACTTCTGGCAGATATCTGCGTGTTTAAGAACACTGATAAATAATTAATCAGTGTTGTTAATAGGCGAGGGACATGCTTACCTACAGCGCAACTCCCGAGGGATAAAAACCAGTTAAAAGACATTCCGTTTTGGCAGAAAGCTGGCTTGTAAAGCATAGGATTCAAAGAGAATTTGTGATTGTATTGGAATAAAACTGTAAATAATCAAGTTTCAATCAAGTAATTCATTAAATAGATGTTCTAAATGGATTTTAGACATTCTGAAATATAATTTGATTTAGTTAAAGTCGTAGTTTCTATTTATTAATGGTTCCTAACGATTACATTTCGACAAAATCGCAGTGAAAAGAGCTGATTTTGGCTGGAAGAGTAGCGAATAACTGGTCCTATGATGTCATATGCCCCTTGAGTCCTACATTTCGGGACGAGGCAATATTTGTATGTTGAATTTGAGGACATAATTGTATGACGATTAAAAGGATACAAGAGTCACAGGTTTAAAAGTGGGAAATTGAAACGGGTATGACTAAAGAAGTATTGATCGGATTATAAACTTTTTGTTGTATTGGTTGTCTTTCATCCTTCTTAAAAGAATAAAAAATAATAATAAAAAAATAATGCTCAATTTGTTCATTGTCATAATAGTTGTTTCAAAGGCTCAAATTGAGAAACACTTATTTTTAGCACTATCATGTCAACCTTTTGAAAGAGAAAAGGTTTGGTAAGTGGATTCTCCTAGTCCGTTGCAATGGTCAATCAGGACCATTTATTGTTGAAAGGGCTTATAGTAACTCTTAATACGACTTGACATGATTTCTGAAAATAGGTGCAAAGGCTAAAAGGATATTGTTACGAATTTCTGTATATTTGTAAATATTTCGTAGTATTAATTATGTCAAAAGATAAATTTATGTACATTTCGCATAGGGCAGTGCAAGAGTTCTTTACTTCGCTTTCCTGCAACGTGTCTCTTAATTCTTAAAAATGAGTTCTACAGGGATCATGCTGGAAAACGAGTATTACAAGGGGCAGGCTATTTAACATTATGGTTAATGGCAATCTCGCCAAGTTGGCGACGGTTTTGCCAACTAATTTTGGTCGCCAAATTTGGCAAGAAACCGTCAAATGTCGCCAAACTTGGCGACCATTTTCGGTCCCAATGTATATGTATAGGGTTTTTCGAGTACGATCTGGAAAATCCTCCAAATTTCTATCTCTAGAAGATTCACGAAGGATTGACTTTCCCAGCCGCGAGTTGAGTTAGCGGTCTCTCAGCGAGCATTCAGAGAACTGTATCGCGAAAGTGAACTGTATTGCATTGTCTTTTGCGGCGATTTTAGCAGTTGTGTTTTAACTGCTGTTTGCGCTCTATTGTTGTGTAAAGAGCTGTATTGAATCTATTAGAACGGGAAGTTCTGGAGTTGTAAAAGAATCTGCGAAGAGTTACATCGGAATAAATTTCTTCACGTTTTTATCTGCTTTGGCTTTAAGTCTTTCGAACCCATCCACGCAACAATATATTTACCCGTCTATCACCAAGACAAAATACCAATTGGTGCAGTAAAAAAAACAAAAATATTTACTAATGCCCCAAATTTCGATCACACCATACACTGAGAATTAACTATGCTACGTTTGTTTTCTAAAATTCAGAAGAATATAAATTTTTCATCATGCAACATTTAAAATTCTCAAACGGTTACTAAAAGCAGAGTTCATCCTAGGCATTTTTCGAGGGGCGGCGCGCCCTGCCTGCCCTTTTTCTATAAAAATAGCGCCCTTCCTGCCCTTTTTCAGAAAAAATTTCATCCTGAAAGAATTCGAAAAACTTTCGTTTTCCCCCCTCCCAACAGTATGCAATATGTGGATCACCCCTACTGAAATCGGCTGTCGCGCATGCGCATTCATGTTCAAACGCGCAACGTATATATCAGGGACTGAAACCATTGAGTAGATGTCTATATAACATGCTTCATTAGTAGGTGGATTGTAGGGCGCCGTCTTACAATTTCCCAAGTGCACATTAGTAAACTCCGATGGCCATTTCGTATGTGTTTTGATTAAGTGTATTTCGCTGGATTTTTACCATGCCTCCTTCAAAATAGAGAAGAAAGGAATTTGAAAGACTTGATTAAGTTGAAGGTTTATAACTATAAAATGTTTACACTAAGAATTTAAAAAGAATATTTCCGTTTGGACACGCGTAATCGCGATGTCCTCCTGTTAAATTTAGTGGGTGTTTTTTGGTAATTTACCTGTTACCAATTAATTTCTAAACATCCGTTTCATATTTAAAATTAAACATAACCGGAATGCAACCAAAATCGCAGATTATTTCCGATTTTTAAAAAAATAAAACTTCTATTATAGCTTACATAATAGCGGCATGCACGGCAAAGAAATCGCCGTTTTGAGGCTAAATTTGATCCGATTTTGAAAATAAAAAAATGCAAAAAATTCAGGACATAGTCCAAGTTCTTTAGTTGGAATACTCCTTGTGATATCCCACACTGAATAATGTTAAATTTAGAGAAACTCTATTCTCTATCTGACAATAGCAAAACTAAGAGATGAAGTTTAAGGTTGATTCATTCAAACTTTAGAAAATTTTGAAAGAGTGAAAAGTTCTCATCTTAACACATTTTCATCATTATACTAAAACATTGTTATCTTAATTTTACTGTATTATAAATTGATAATTTTATAAAAATTACTATTTGATGAACATTTTACTGTGTACATTAAACTTTAATTTTAATAATTTTCTCAATCTCATTCCAGCAGAATTAGGACTGAAGCATTTTATCAGTATTTTGATATCTTTTAAGTTTCTGAGCGAGTTTTTGATTCACAGATTTTTGCATTATAATTTTTTTCTTCAGAATATTGAAAATTATCTATCCTGGTAGAAAAGTATAACAATATTGAAATTGTGGCAGAAAACGCGTATTTCTGCAATTTGCATTAAAAGTGCCCTCGTAAACAGGAAGTGCCCTTTTTTTGGAAAATAGCACCCTGCCCTTTTTCATTTCTAGGATGAACTCTGCTAAAAGTACACATGGTAACTTATTCAATAAAATTACACTATGTTTTTAATGGAAGGATGTTACATTTGTATTTTAAAAGAAAATAATGTAAATGTTTTTGGTACGTGGCAGCACTTCTTAACATCTTCCAATTCAAAAAGTTGTCAAGCAACTTGTTTCTTTGCTTAAAATAAAATTCATAGAACATCTACTTCAGAATTTAGCAGGTTTTTATTATATTTAGTATACTTTAATCTTAAAACTTTTTTTAAAAAGTTTGTGGAAATGAGCTCTATTTACAATTAACTATTCAGTTTTAATGTTTGAAAATATTTAAAATTTAAAAAAGCTGTTTTTTGCCTACATAGGTTAATAAGGGTTTACTTTGTTAAGCCTTGTAACATATTCTTACTTTGAAAAGAACTTAAATTGTAAGAATGTATCAGAATGCAGAAATAAGCACATGGCACACAAAATATTAACCACAATGCATTCACATTTTCCAAAGAATATATCTGTTTGTCTTACATTCTGTATGTTTTGTGTGCGGTACAAGGAATTCTAGTGTTGTAGACAATTACTAATACAACTTCTCAAATTTATGAGTCGTAACTTTTTCTAGTCAACAATATTTGGTTAAAATATTGCAACACATTTTGGCACGTTGAAACATTTGAAAACGCGAGTTTCACAAATTTGACTGTGCATGTATGGGCATATTAATACTTTGATAAAGCCTTACTTGATTAGAAGTCTTAACATATAATAATTAATTAATTGAATAGCTTAAAAGTTCACTTAAAAAGAAAATATAGTAACTTACGTTTCGCTGCTGCTACTTGACATCTTGCACACGAATTTTCAATACCAAATTCAGGAATTATAGATGTGTTTAGTTACAAAACACCAAGTAATTTTAAAGACGCAAACTCGAAGACTTAAAAATTAAAACTATTACCATAAATAAGCAAATAATTGGAGTTCTATCCACATCAACAACAACTGGAACTCCTTTGCGGAGTAAATAAGAAGTGAAAGTTGAGGAAATTGTTGGCTGAGAGAATTAAAGAATTAGCTTTATTTTTGACGTAACTATAACTGCATTATAAATAAAAATAAAGTGTCAGATTGTGATTGGCTAAAATTTCAATTTTTTTTTTCAAATGTGTATACTGTGATAAGTCACAAGCATAGCACTTTGCCAAACGTTACAATATTACAATTGCGATTTTGATTATTGAATGTTTTGCTCTTAGAGCAAAAAAGTCTGCTGACACCTGAACTAAAAGGGTCATCCCAGAGGCACAAAAAACGCATATATTTGGTTTATTGCTAGGGTCAACGGATTTCGAATATCCATCAGTCTTTCAATTTCCAGAAGTGGCTTTGATAATTTAAGTTAAACTAATAAAGAAGTGTAATAAAAAAAAAAATAATAAAAAAAAAAAATAATAATAAAAAAAAAGAAGAAAAAAAAAGAGGAAAATTTACCTATTTTTCAATCCAATTGCTTATTTATTAAAGCTCTGAAAACACATGTTTCAACTTTGAGTTAGAAAACCACTTTCAGTTTAAAATAAAGTTTTCAATGTGTCTGGTTGGCTTTTAATCACACACCTTCTGATCGCTATTCGCTAGCCCAATACCTCCTGAACCACTGGGAGCAGTGGTGTAGTCTAAAATAAAAAGGTGTAGGAACGCTTTGTCGCGCAGTTACAAACGTATACTTTTTTCCTATGAGGCCGGGGGTGAAATGACTACAAAGAATAAATAACTTTATTAATACTACTTTAATAATCTCAAAACAAATAATGAGCCCCTCAAAAGTTAAAATGAAAAAAAAAAAAAAAAAAAAAAAAAAAAAATGTGTGTGTGTTTAAACATTTTTATTTAAATAAATTTTTTAAACTATTAAGCTGTTAAGTTGTATAGATTTTTAAACACTTTGCTGCGTACAACTCATTTCAAGTATTGTTTGATACTTTACAAATGGATTATAAGACATTTTCAAACAATATTGACACACAGTTTTAAACAGTTATTTTACAACAATTTTTAAACAGATTATTTACTTGATTTTTTTTACCAATTTTCATTCAGAAATATTTCCATAAGAGATCGAGTTTCGATTCAGAAACTTTTAGAACGCAACCTAATAGGGTCATCAGCTGATCTAGGCTTTCGGAGCCTAAATTTAACATAATCATCTGAATTCCAGAATTTCAGAGATGCCTTTTACAAGCAATGGGTTCGAATAAATTCTCAGATTCTGTAGCTCCTCGAAGTCTGTTTTCAAAATGTATAAAAAAAGATAGCGATTGTTGCAGATGTTGATAGTTTTATGGTTTTTCTCCTTCTCGCAATGAAAATGCAGAGAGACAATTCGGATGGTAATCATAAAAAGTGGGTATAAATCGGAGGAAAAAGCAAACTGCAAATAAGAACTGATGCTGCTATATTTTTAGAATAAACTCGGAAATAACAGTAAATGTAAGCTTTCCCATTCTCAAACCGGAAAGCAATTTATTTTTTCATTTTAAAATACATTTGAATTGATTTCCTACTACTTCACAGCCCAATTTCGAAGTATTTTATGGTTGCGGTTTTATTTTAAGGAAAAAGAAATATACACTATCTGGCCAAAAGTATCCGGACACCCAGTGGTATGGACTTAGAGCGTCCTGAGGCACATATTAATATGATGTTGGTCCCCCTTTTGCATCGATGACAGCCTGCACACGTTTTGGAAGACTTTCAACCAATTTTTGATAGGTGACCATAGGAATTGCTTTCCAGGCGTCCATCACAGCTGAAGTGAGTGCTTGCAGTGAAGATGGTCGATTTGGCTGGCTCTGTAATCCTCGCTCTAATTCGTCCCAAAGGTGTTCTATGGGATTTAGATCGGGGCTCTGAGAAGGCCAGTCCAGTTTTTGAGCACCCATTTCGTCAAACCACGTCTGTGCAAGCCTCGATGTGTGAATGGAGCAGTTATCCTGCTGGAAGAGAAATGGGCCTTCCCCGAAATATTGCCATAGAGTTGAGAGTGCAGCATTGTCCAGAATGTCCACATACATCTCAGAGTTCATGTTTCCAACCACAGGAACTAACGGACCCAGGTCAAACCACGAGAAACACCCCCACACCATTATGCTTCCACAACCAAACTTAACAGTCGGCACAATGCAGTCACTATAGAAACGTTCGCCGGGCATCCGCCAAACCCAGATGCGTCCATCCGACTGCCAGACTCTAAAGCGAGATTCATCACTCCAAAGAACAGTTTTCCACATGTCCACAGTCCAATGACGGTGAGCTTTACACCATTGCAATCGATGCTTCGCATTCTGTGGAGTGATGTTCGGCTTGTGAGCGGCTGCACGACCATGGAATCCCAAGTCTTTTAACTCTCGATGGACAGTCCTGCTGCTAACACTAACGCCTGATGAACTTTGGAACTCCTGAGAAATTTCCACCAACGAGGACTTGCGATTTTGTTTCACTACCCTTTTCAGAGTTCTGCGGCTGCGTTCACCAAGTGTTTTCGGCCTACCGGTTCGTTTTTCTGCCGTTTCACTGCCTCGACGTTTCCACTTCACAATTACATCACTCACAGTGGATTTAGGCTTCTGTAGAATGTCCGCAATCTCACGAACTGATTTCCCACAAAGGTGGCATCCCACTATTCTGCCACGATCAAACTCACTAAGCTCCTTTGACTTACTCATTGCCTCACAAACGCATAAATACAATCTGACAAACCACTACCAACACTTTTATAGCTTTCAATTACGTATCAAATTGCGTCACTCGCCAGAATCACTTTTTTAAAGGGTGTCCGGATACTTTTGGCCAGATAGTGTATAACATCAACAAATGTGATCAAACTCACTAAGCTCCTTTGACTTACTCATTACCTCACAAACGCATAAATACAATCTGACAAACCACTACCAACACTTTTACAGCTTTCAATTACGTATCAAATTACGTCATTCGCCAGAATCACTTTTTTAAGGGGTGTCCGGATACTTTTGGCCAGATAGTGTATAACATCAACAAATGTGAATACCTTCACTTTCTGGAAAAGGACATATTCATTAGCATAGATAGAAGATTACAAAGAAAACGTTTTTTTTTTTTTTTTGTTCAAAACTTAATTTTTCAAAACTATTTTTCTTTTACAATGACAGATATAAAATCGATCATTAATAGGAACACAGTTTATTTTTTCCGGTAATTTTTGCCAATTTCTCCAATTTTATAAAAAGTTAAGCAACTAGGAAAATGCAAGCATCCTCCCATGCCTACGTACGTATTGCTGTTTTGAATATATATTGCCCTTTTCAAATAACGTATCAGTTTGATTTTCTCCATATCTGGCAAGCCAATATAAATGCAGAATTTCATGATTTCAAAAAACCCTATAAGCTAATACAAAATTTCAACTCCCTACGCCCCTCTTTTATCTGGATTCTTGGCACCAACAATAAAGTTTATTCTATCGGAATTGCAGGTTTGCTTCGCTTTTTTCGGTTGTCCAAAAAACGTATCTTTTATTATCATTTGTTGTTCCTCTTGAACGAATTCATTTTTTAGATACGGCGCGAGATTTACAAATATAAGTGGTTGATTTAAAAATCTCTCTATTTTTTAAAAAAGTTACAACACTTTTGCTGATAAATCGGTTAGCGTTCCCTGTTAAAATTAAAGAGGAGAAACATTCGTCAAGGAAAGAGCATATGTGTCAGACCACAATTTTGTTTTTTAAAATAGAGATATAGTCATGGGCGCCCCCAGGAGGGTGCAAGATGGTGCACTTCCACCCAGTGGTGTAGTGTAAAACAAAAAGGTGTGGGAACGCTATGTAGCGTCGTAACAAACGTATTTTTTTCCCTGTGTGACAAGGGGAAGGGGGGAGTGAAAATGACAACTATAAATAGTTTTATTAACCCATTAAAGACGACTTTGAAATGAATGAACAGTCGTTCATTTTAACCTTTATCTAGATTATTTAGATCAGTTAAGGTATGTTTTGAAATTTTAAGATTTTTTGGAGAATTACTTTTTATGATTTAAAAAAAAAAACACTAAGTGGAACCACAATCTCAATTTATTGGCAAAGAAAAAAAAAAAAAAAAAAGAAGAAAAGAAAAAAAAAAAAAAAAAAAAAAAAAAAAAAACTGTTGACTGACAAGTTTTTCGTTAATGGGTTAATATTACTTTAATAATCTCAAAACAGCTAATGAGCACCTCAAAAATTAAAAAGAGAAAAATTGTGTGTTTAGACTTCTTTTATTTTAATAAATTTTTTTAAAACTATTAAGTTATATAGATTTTTAAATAATTTGCTTTGCACAACCCATTTTAACAGAGTGTTTGACACTTTATAAATGGATTAAAAGATATTTTCAAACATATTATTGACACTAATTTTTCAGCAGATTTTTTACAATAATTTTTCAAAATTTCAGAAATGTATTACGTGCAATGAGTTCGGATAAATTCCCAGATTCTGTAGTTTCTCGAAATCTGTTTTCAAAACCAATTAAAAAGATTGCGATTGTTGCAAATGGCGATTGAGAATTTCATGGCTTTTCTCCTTCTCAAGAAGAAAATGTAGAAAAGTTCCTCTTGATTGAAAGACCCTTCCTTTCCTTTTTAAAATTTGTTTCTTTAATAAAATGAAATTTACAACTAGAAGAATAACAATTGGAAAGTTAAAATCCCTCCGCCGATTTAAAATTTCTTGATAAAATATTAATTTCTGTACCATCCCAATCACCTGTAATTTTAAGCGGGATATTCAAATGTAGACTCATCACTTGTCAGACGCATAGATTTGCTTGGGACAATACTTGTTTTTTAATATCCAGTTCGGCTTTGTCATTTCGACAGTGCCGACCAACGGTATAGTGGTTAGCATGCTGGCTTCTAGGTTGCGGGTTCGAGTCCCGTGTTTGGCATGGGTGTTTGTAAATGTATGTTGGTTTGTTAAATGACGAAATGTTTCGGCGCATTATAGCCCTCGTGATGCTGACGGCGCCAGATAATCTGAATACAACCAACCAACCATTTCGACAGTGGTAACGATCAGGCGGCAATAATCTTCAAAAGTGAGTATGAGTAGTTAAAAAAGGAGAGTCCTGGGCCAAGGCGGTGCCGGTGCAGGGATGAGGGATGATGACGTCACCGGAAGTGGGCGTGACCGGATATGACGTCAAAGGAAGTGACATCACCAGATATGACGTCACCGGAAATCACGTGACCGGAAGTGGAGTGGAGTTGTTTCCTTTCCTGCTGCTGTTTCAGTTTCGGTTTCAGTATAAGCTGTTTGTGTATGACGTCACAGTGTGAAGGACGTCATAATTTGTTTTATATCAAAGTTTTGAGCGGTGGCAACACTTTTTTAGTTTCGGTTTATCTAGCAGACGGGGTTGAGTTGTTCTAGGACTGCTTCTTAGTGAATAAGTTAGAGTGATAGGCTTTTATTGCGTGACGTCACAGTAGATATGACGTCATAGTTTGTTTTATATCAAAGTTTTGAGCGGTGGCAACACTTTTTAGTTTCGATTTACCTTTAGGATGGAGTTGAGTTGTTCTAGGACTTCTTGTAAACGAATAAGTTAGAGTGATAGATATTTTTACTAGTGACGTCACAGTGAGTATGACGTCATAACTTGTTTTATATCAAAGTTTTGAGCGGTGGCAACACTTTTTTAGTTTCGATTTACCTTTCAGGTGGAGTTGAGTTGTTTTAGGGCTGCTTCTAAACGAATAACTTAGAGTTATAGATATTTTTACTAGTGCATCACAGTGGGAATGACGTCATTCATGATTTTACAAAATTTACTTTTAAGACGATGGCAGCAGTAGGAATATGATAAGTTTTAGGCGGGATGGAGTTGAGTTGTTCTAGGGCTACTTTTAAGTAAATAATTTAGAGTGAGAGGCTGTTTTACCAGTGACGTCACAGTGTTAATGTAGTGGGGATGACGTCACGATTTGCTTTATATCAAAGTTTAAGGAATGGCAACATCTTGTATCCTGATATAGCTAAGTCTCCTTTGATTGGTTGAAATAAAAGCTCACTTCTGATTGGTTAGAATATGTCACATGATTTCAAATGCTCTTCTCATTGACTATACAGTTTAGTAAGACAGTTTTCTACTAAGTTTAATGTAATTGCGGCGCCATCTAGTGGTAGGAAGGAATATAAATTACATAGTTTATAACTTTTCATGCTTAACCATTAAAAACTTCAAATACATGCAAAGATAATATACTAACACAAATGCGTAAAGTTTCGGATTGAGTGGATTTTTTTTTTCTATAAGTGCTTAACACATTTAAACTAATGTTGAGAGATATAATCGCAAGACACTTTTAAGGAATCAGGTTTAATCAATGTTAGACACATAAAGTCTCATTATTTTCTCAATAACAGTATGAAATGTAAATATAAATTAAAATTTATGAGGAAAAAAAAATTTTAAACTTTGATATCTTAACGTGAAAATTTCTTTTACAGAGCTTAACGTGTCATTAAAAAGTTTTTTTCTTTTATTGTCATAGTTTTTGAGGGATTGAATACACAACAAAAGAACTTAGACTAGAATTAATTTTCAATATTCAGCAACTGAAACCCATTATGGAAGTTAAAGCAATGATTTTACAATTATTTTTAGGTTGAGTTAGTCTAACCCTGTTGAAGGAATTAGTAGTTGTAGTGTGTTCACACGTGAGTTTGCAATACAATATTAGTAATATACATTTCCAAAAAACGAAATATTTATCACTTTGAATAGAAAAATGACGATTTTTTTTTTATTTATGTAAGTATTATTCTCAATTTTGTAAATTTTAAATGTATTATCCATATTTTATTGAAGAATTTATATTTTTTTTCTTCTTCTTTCAGAATGGTTTAGGAAAAACATTTCATTTTAGTCAGAACAATGTTTTCAAAGAGATGGAAATACGCAACTTTTCGATATATCAACCTTCAAATACTTTGAAATTGATTCTATTTGTTACAACCGGTTGTAATTTAAAGCTATACTGTACTATGCGAGCGATATTATATATCTTAGCTACTTACTGTCTATGTTAAAATTTATATTACCATTAAACTTGTTAGAAATTAATATGTCTATGTTAGTTATATTAATCAAGATAGTTTTTATTGTACAATGATACTTACTTAAGTTGATGAATGGCAACACAGAACTAGCTGCTAATGCTGAATAGATATGTGATAACTGGTTTTGGATACTCTAATGTTTAAATAAGAGAGAAAAAGTAACATACTTGAACATCTTACAACTAAGAATTCAAAAGTGAACATGAAAATTAACTTTAGGAATAAATATCATGTCTTTAAAATGTGTACGAATATCACTAAATAAGAGAAAAAAGTAACATACTTAAACTCTTTACGACAAATAACTTTAAAATTAACGAAAAAAAACTTACTTTACATATAAAAATCACTTTAAAATGTGTAAAAATATCACTAAATAAGAGAAAAAAGTAACTTACTTAAAATTTCTAAGATAAATATTTAACCTTTACGCGAAAATTCCCTTCATGTATAAAAATCACGACTTTAAAATATAACATGCAAGAGAAAAGTAACGTACTTAAACTTTCTACGACAAATAACTTTAACATTAACGTAAAATTTTACTTTACACATAAAAATCCCGATATTAAAATATGTAGAAATATCGCTAAATAAAAGAAAAAAAAGTAACACACTTAAACTTTGTACGACAAATAACTTTGACATTAACGTAAAAAATGTTCTTCACATATAAAAATCACGACTTTAAATTTGAAATGTAGGATGAAAGTATAACATACCTATAATTTCTACGACAAAGAATTCAAACATTGCCGTTCATGCCTTTAAAATGTATAATGACAACTCTAACTTTTAGAAAAAAGAAACACTAAAAATTTACAAGGCAAAGAATTTAAAATTGAACGTTAAAATTAACTTTACATGCACTATCATACTCTTATATCAACGATAAATAAGATAAAAAAAGAAACTCTAAAAATTTATAAGGCAAAGAATTCAAATAATACGCGAAAATTTACCTCACATATAAAAATTATGTCTTTCAAATGTGTAAGAATAACGCTAAATTAGAGAAAAAGAAATATTAAAAATTTATAAGGTAAGGAATTGAAACAATACGCGAAAATTTATTTCACACATAACATTTTTATCTTTAAAATGTGTAAGAATAATGCTAAATTAGAGAAGAAAAAAAATAACATACTTAAACTTTCTTCGACAACAATTTAAACAATACGCGAAAATTTCATACACAATTATTTTCTTAGGTTAATGTTAAATAATGGGAAATTTAACAGAATAAAAATTTCAAAGATAAAGAATTTTAACCTTTACACGAAAATTTACCTCACAAAAATATCATATCCTTAAACTTTAACGTGACAATTTACTCTTCATATACAATTAAACTCTTAGGTTAATGTTAAATAAAAGAAAAAGTAACATACTCAAAAATTTCTAAGATAAGCATAACGTAAAAATTTCATATCATGTGTTTAAAATGTAACATATAAGAGAAAAAAATAACATACTTGAACTTTCTATAGCAAAGAATTTAAGCATTAGCGTAAAAATTCACTTTACATATAAAATTCACATCTTTAAATGAGAAGATAAGCAGGTGACGGTAATTAGCCAATCAGGGTAGCGGTAGGTGATACGCCATTCGCCGGCATTTTTAGATCGGAGGATGAGTCACGCTAAAACTTGTTGGAACAGGTCGGGAGATTTGTACAGCAAGAACAACAGCATCGACGCGCAAGCAGCGGGTGATGCTGTGATGTGTCAGCAGGTCTTTGAGATTATCGTTTTCCTACTTTGCCGTTTTCATAATGAAATGTTTGTGAAAACTTGGAATGAATGAAGTGGATTTCAAAGACACATTAGTAAGTGAGGGTAGAATTCGCATGGACTTTCTTCCAAAAAGTATGATTCACTTGGAGAATTTAAGATCATTTCTACTTGAAAACTTTTCTATTATTTAAAACATTGAATATTGTTCAAACTCAGTGAGATTATATGCTACAATACGGGTAAAACTTAACAAAATTGTTACATAGAAGAAAAATAGTAAGAGATTTAAAATAAATATTAGTTATAGATACTCCAAAGAAAAAATTTCACCTCTACTTTTCAATCGGAAAATCAATACAAGTTGGAAATTTATGTTACTTCAAGAAAGACTTAGACAATTTACTTTGTAATAATATACGTTAAGGTGTCATATTAACTCGTGCAATAAATGCTGACTAATAATTATTTTACTTATCAATCTAAGAAAGGTGAATTGGGGGAAAATATTAAATAAATTGTAGATATTAAATACATTGTAGATATGCATTCAAGTTTTGAAAATCGCCTGCAAGACTTTTAAAACATCTTAAGATAATTTGAAAGAAACTTGGGAATTATATGTAAACTACATAACTTTTTATACTCTGAAAGGAAATCACAAGTAACTTAGTTAACTTTTTTCATGGTAACACTCATATTCAATGACATGTTTTTAAAATTTAACCTTCTTTACATGATATTAGTTTTAAATTTGTTCAATCTCAGATGCGATATACTATTATTTCTAACATATATGTTACGAATTGTATAAAGTTTTTAAAAGAGTATATGCAAATCACCAATCAGAAACATAAAAATCTAACATCATTCAAACAAACTAAAATAATAAGATATTTTCCTTAGTGGAAATAGTTAACTACTCATGTGATGGAATATACTAGAAAATTTAAATACTGAAAAAAGTTTGCTAGGCAAACTTAAAGAATATTTTTTTTTTCTTGTGAAAAACTAGCATAAATTTGAAAAATGTAGAGTTTGTTACTACGTAAAATTGAACATCATCTGGACAAACTAAATTATACGTGAATTTTTAACTTCCATCCATAATTTCTAAATAACTTATACATAAATTTCAGAAAAACTGAAACGGAATGTGTTTTACAAGATGCTTATTTTATAAGGTGAATATTCAATATTAATATAACTGAGCAAAGTTCATTCCGGAAAAAACTTGTAAAAGATACTTATATTTTGAAAATAGTTTGAAATATCCTTTTAAATTTATGAATGCTCGCTTTCGAAAGACACAAATAAAACTGATATTACTCATGATAATTAACACATACATAACATTAGTCAAACAAAGTGAAATTTTTATTGCTTGTGACCGATAACTTTTCAGTGAAGCAGAACTTACATAGGAAATTTGTGCAAACTTTTTCAACTTTTAAACCAAGTATCATGTAAAATTATAAATTACGATAGGAAATAGCATACTTCAGAATCGGAACAAGTCTTGTAGTTAAGCTAAATATATTTCTCAAGGAATTGAAAGCATACCAGACAAGTCCTTATCATTTCGCATCTTTTCTCATGTTGCAAGAAGACATACTTTGTAAAAGATCGTCTTAGCACTTAACAAAAATCAGTAAAAATAAATATATTTTCTATGGCAAAGATAAAACTTCACAACTTAATTAATTAAATTTAGCTAAGTTGCATATGGTTTATTCACATAACTCGCATATGCTTCGAATGTTGAAATATATTTGTCAGTTGAAATCAAACTCATCGAAAATAAATGCTATCTACATTTTCAAGTCGGAAATTACTATTAAATAAACTTTACATGTAAGACATTATCATGTTAAAAAGAAAAATCTACAAAAATGTAAATGATAATTTTACTGTTGGTACATAAATGATGAATAATTTATGATTTTATTCTAGGCAAACGTTTTATTGTCTAACAGAGAACTTAAACTTTAGCAGAAAAACGAAAAAATACAATTTTTATATCCTATCATGCTTGTCGAAAATTGAATTTATTAGCTGTTGTAATAGATTTTTATTGTCCAAATTTCTATAGTTCTTCCCAGTTCAATAATATTAAGTTCATGTGTAATGAGTAGGTTTTTTTTTGTTGAATCTTATAAATTTAATGAAATTATTATGACCTAAGAGATTGAGTGAACTGAATAAATCAATGACGTAAATTTAAACAGTGACTTGAACTGATACATACTATAACTGTAAAGAAGTATGACAAAGTGATAGATGAAGTGAAAATAGAAGTTGAGTGAAATGTGTTGAAAAAAGTTGAAGACGACAAGAAATTCATAAATGAGAATTATCATTGACTTATATTAACTTCGTTTTTCTTGCTTATGACAAGAAAATACACTCTTGTTTATTAAGAACCAACTTGATATCTTATCATAGAATGACAATGATGAAATATCTATACATTAAAAAAAAAAATACCAAACTTAGACATAGCAAATTTCTTGAAATTCATGTATAATGTGAGAAGTTTTACTGGAAATATAGAAGATACAACATTGAAAGATGTGAATGTTTCGAAGTACTTTATCAGAAATAAAAAAATAAAAAAATGCGCTGAGGTCCGCTATAAATTTTTTTAGGAGAAAGTTTAAACAAAATTTAAAATCAAACATGCTTTTAAGTGGGAACACATATATTAAAACTATAGCACATTTAGCAATTTATATTATGTCATCTCAATTGGTATCAAACTGAATAATATGAAAAACAACCACAAACTGAATAAACATGAAAATTATCAATATATGTGGAAAAGTTTCCTTTTTTCATATATAAAAAAAAATAACACATTGACATACGTTAAGATCACGAAACATGCGTAATCATATACCGATAAGAGCAACCAATGTTGCGGGGAGATATTCACGTGATGGACAATATCCCATGAATAAATTGAGTGATTTAATTTCTAATGCTAATTCCAATAGTATTCCACGTAACTTCAACTTTATATGTTACACTATAGATATATTTATTTTTCAAATATATTGACTTTCGAAAAATCATCCTTCAATATAAGAATGATCATAGTAAGAATAAAAGAAAAGATACTAAGCATTGATTTAAAGTGTATTTATTTCAACTTAGCAACAAATCATATGCGTGAAACGAAAATTGTTTCGAACCAAAGTATAACTATCCAATTTCATTGATTCCTACAAGGAAATTTTTCTCATCTAGTAATTGAATTTTTTTTTCTCGTACACATTATAAGTGTTGTGCAATCAGGTGTAGAATAGCTGAAGATATCCGACCTCTTTCTAAATATTAATAAGTCACTGTTGAAAAACTTATAAAAATTTCAATTTACACTTAAAGTTTTTTTTTTATATATATATATTTCAAAGAATTTTTTCAAATCAATATGTATATTTAAATACTGAAACTTATTCACTTCAATAAATGTATGTTTAAGTTATAAAACTTGTCGTATGTATTGAAAAATTGTAACTTTTCGTCTTCGTATAAATCGATAATTTATACACTAGTTCTTCATCAATTAAACTTCTAAGTAAATCTTTCAAAGGCAAAAACATACCTATAGCTTTGCATTTGTAACAAGTTAAATTGTACATGTTTCATGTGAAAGTTACAAAATTTTATATATTTTCATGAAAAACATATAAAATTTTAAGTTCACGAGAAACATGTACAATTTAACTTGTTACAAATGCAAAGCTATAGGTATGTTTTTGCCTTTGAAAGATTTACTTAGAAGTTTAATTGATGAAGAACAAGTGTATAAATTATCGATTTATACGAAGACGAAAAGTTACAATTTTTCAATACATACGACAAGTTTTATAACTTAAACATACATTTATTGAAGTGAATAAGTTTCAGTATTTAAATATACATATTGATTTGAAAAAATTCTTTGAAATATATATATATATATAAAAAAAAACTTTAAGTGTAAATTGAAATTTTTATAAGTTTTTCAACAGTGACTTATTAATATTTAGAAAGAGGTCGGATATCTTCAGCTATTCTACACCTGATTGCACAACACTTATAATGTGTACGAGAAAAAAAAAATTCAATTACTAGATGAGAAAAATTTCCTTGTAGGAATCAATGAAATTGGATAGTTATACTTTGGTTCGAAGCAATTTTCGTTTCACGCATATGATTTGTTGCTAAGTTGAAATAAATACACTTTAAATCAATGCTTAGTATCTTTTCTTTTATTCTTACTATGATCATTCTTATATTGAAGGATGATTTTTCGAAAGTCAATATATTTGAAAAATAAATATATCTATAGTGTAACATATAAAGTTGAAGTTACGTGGAATACTATTGGAATTAGCATTAGAAATTAAATCACTATATTTATTCATGGGATATTGTCCATCACGTGAATATCTCCCCGCAACATTGGTTGCTCTTATCGGTATATGATTACGCATGTTTCGTGATCTTAACGTATGTCAATGTGTTATTTTTTTTTTATATATGAAAAAAGGAAACTTTTCCACATATATTGATAATTTTCATGTTTATTCAGTTTGTGGTTGTTTTTCATATTATTCAGTTTGATACCAATTGAGATGACATAATATAAATTGCTAAATGTGCTATAGTTTTAATATATGTGTTCCCACTTAAAAGCATGTTTGATTTTAAATTTTGTTTAAACTTTCTCCTAAAAAAATTTATAGCGGACCTCAGCGCATTTTTTTATTTTTTTATTTCTGATAAAGTACTTCGAAACATTCACATCTTTCAATGTTGTATCTTCTATATTTCCAGTAAAACTTCTCACATTATACATGAATTTCAAGAAATTTGCTATGTCTAAGTTTGGTATTTTTTTTTTTAATGTATAGATATTTCATCATTGTCATTCTATGATAAGATATCAAGTTGGTTCTTAATAAACAAGAGTGTATTTTCTTGTCATAAGCAAGAAAAACGAAGTTAATATAAGTCAATGATAATTCTCATTTATGAATTTCTTGTCGTCTTCAACTTTTTTCAACACATTTCACTCAACTTCTATTTTCACTTCATCTATCACTTTGTCATACTTCTTTACAGTTATAGTATGTATCAGTTCAAGTCACTGTTTAAATTTACGTCATTGATTTATTCAGTTCACTCAATCTCTTAGGTCATAATAATTTCATTAAATTTATAAGATTCAACAAAAAAAAAACCTACTCATTACACATGAACTTAATATTATTGCACTGGGAAGAACTATAGAAATTTGGACAATAAAAATCTATTACAACAGCTAATAAATTCAATTTTCGACAAGCATGATAGGATATAAAAATTGTATTTTTTCGTTTTTCTGCTAAAGTTTAAGTTCTCTGTTAGACAATAAAACGTTTGCCTAGAATAAAATCATAAATTATTCATCATTTATGTACCAACAGTAAAATTATCATTTACATTTTTGTAGATTTTTCTTTTTAACATGATAATGTCTTACATGTAAAGTTTATTTAATAGTAATTTCCGACTTGAAAATGTAGATAGCATTTATTTTCGATGAGTTTGATTTCAACTGACAAATATATTTCAACATTCGAAGCATATGCGAGTTATGTGAATAAACCATATGCAACTTAGCTAAATTTAATTAATTAAGTTGTGAAGTTTTATCTTTGCCATAGAAAATATATTTATTTTTACTGATTTTTGTTAAGTGCTAAGACGATCTTTTACAAAGTATGTCTTCTTGCAACATGAGAAAAGATGCGAAATGATAAGGACTTCTCTGGTATGCTTTCAATTCCTTGAGAAATATATTTAGCTTAACTACAAGACTTGTTCCGATTCTGAAGTATGCTATTTCCTATCGTAATTTATAATTTTACATGATACTTGGTTTAAAAGTTGAAAAAGTTTGCACAAATTTCCTATGTAAGTTCTGCTTCACTGAAAAGTTATCGGTCACAAGCAATAAAAATTTCACTTTGTTTGACTAATGTTATGTATGTGTTAATTATCATGAGTAATATCAGTTTTATTTGTGTCTTTCGAAAGCGAGCATTCATAAATTTAAAAGGATATTTCAAACTATTTTCAAAATATAAGTATCTTTTACAAGTTTTTTCCGGAATGAACTTTGCTCAGTTATATTAATATTGAATATTCATCTTACAAAATAAGCATCTTGTAAAACACATTCCGTTTCAGTTTTTCTGAAATTTATGTATAAGTTATTTAGAAATTATGGATGGAAGTTAAAAATTCACGTATAATTTAGTTTGTCCAGATGATGTTCAATTTTACGTAGTAACAAACTCTACATTTTTCAAATTTATGCTAGTTTTTCACAAGAAAAAAAAAAATATTCTTTAAGTTTGCCTAGCAAACTTTTTTCAGTATTTAAATTTTCTAGTATATTCCATCACATGAGTAGTTAACTATTTCCACTAAGGAAAATATCTTATTATTTTAGTTTGTTTGAATGATGTTAGATTTTTATGTTTCTGATTGGTGATTTGCATATACTCTTTTAAAAACTTTATACAATTCGTAACATATATGTTAGAAATAATAGTATATCGCATCTGAGATTGAACAAATTTATAACTAATATCATGTAAAGAAATTTAAATTTTAAAAACATGTCATTGAATATGAGTGTTACCATGAAAAAAGTTAACTAAGTTACTTGTGATTTCCTTTCAGAGTATAAAAAGTTATGTAGTTTACATATAATTCGCAAGTTTCTTTCAAATTATCTTAAGATGTTTTAAAAGTCTTGCAGGCGATTTTCAAAACCTGAATGCATATCTACAATGTATTTAATATCTACAATTTATTTAATATTTTCCCCCAATTCACCTTTCTTAGATTGATAAGTAAAATAATCCTTAGTCAGCATTTATTGCACGAGTTAATATGACACCTTAACGTATATTATTACAAAGTAAATTGTCTTTCTTGAAGTAACATAAATTTCCAACTTGTATTGATTTTCCGATTGAAAAGTAGAGGTGAAATTTTTTCTTTGGAGTATCTATAACTAATATTTATTTTAAATCTCTTACTATTTTTCTTCTATGTAACAATTTTGTTAAGTTTTACCCGTATTGTAGCATATAATCCCACTGAGTTTGAACAATATTCAATGTTTTAAATAATAGAAAAGTTTTCAAGTAGAAATGATCTTAAATTCTCCAAGTGAATCATACTTTTTGGAAGAAAGTCCATGCGAATTCTACCTTCACTTACTAATGTGTCTTTGAAATCCACTTCATTCATTCCAAGTTTTCACAAACATTTCATTATGAAAACGGCAAAGTAGGAAAACGATAATCTCAAAGACCTGCTGACACATCACAGCATCACCCGCTGCTTGCGCGTCGATGCTGTTGTTCTTGCTGTACAAATCTCCCGACCTGTTCCAACAAGTTTTAGCGTGACTCATCCTCCGATCTAAAAATGCCGGCGAATGGCGTATCACCTACCGCTACCCTGATTGGCTAATTACCGTCACCTGCTTATCTTCTCATTTAAAGATGTGAATTTTATATGTAAAGTGAATTTTTACGCTAATGCTTAAATTCTTTGCTATAGAAAGTTCAAGTATGTTATTTTTTTCTCTTATATGTTACATTTTAAACACATGATATGAAATTTTTACGTTATGGTTATCTTAGAAATTTTTGAGTATGTTACTTTTTCTTTTATTTAACATTAACCTAAGAGTTTAATTGTATATGAAGAGTAAATTGTCACGTTAAAGTTTAAGGATATGATATTTTTGTGAGGTAAATTTTCGTGTAAAGTTTAAAATTCTTTATCTTTTAAATTTTTATTCTGTTAAATTTCCCATTATTTAACATTAACCTAAGAAAATAATTGTGTATGAAAAATTTCGCGTATTGTTTAAATTGTTGTCGAAGAAAGTTTAAGTATGTTATTTTTTTTCTTCTCTAATTTAGCATTATTCTTACACATTTTAAAGATAAAAATGTTATTTGTGAAATAAATTTTCGCGTATTGTTTCAATTCCTTACCTTATAAATTTTTAATATTTCTTTTTCTCTAATTTAGCGTTATTCTTACACATTTGAAAGACATAATTTTTATATGTGAGGTAAATTTTCGCGTATTATTTGAATTCTTTGCCTTATAAATTTTTAGAGTTTCTTTTTTTATCTTATTTATCGTTGATATAAGAGTATGATTGTATAAAATCGTGAACTGTATTAAAATAAACAACACGTTTCAAATCACATAAGCATCTGGTTTATTGTATTGGGAATTCGGGCTTATGTACAAAGGTTCGCCACCAGAGGCGCTATTGATGTGCGCAGGCGCAAACATGCCGCCCCACATTGCAATGTTTACATTTAATCAATTGTACTCCAATAGTTAATCAAATGTAATATAAAAAGGACACAATAAAAATTTATCAATAAAAACTGCATACCAAATTACACATTACTTAAAAAGGTTATCCATACAAAACTACAATTGCATTTCAGTCCTGCACAGGCAGCAAACAAACCTTAGAAATTCCCCTAGAAAATGTACTATGTTGGGTATTTACCTGAACTACTCTGATTTTGCCGTCGCTTCCATCTTTGGTACTTATAATACGGCCAAATAACCATTTATTGCGAGGGAGATTTTCCTCAACAAGCAATACCAAATCACCAATTTTCACGTTATTTTTCTCAAATTGCCATTTTGATCGTTGTTGCAACTGATCTAGATAATTGCGATGCCAACTCTTCCAAATCAATTGCACAACTCTAGTTATCTTTTGCCATTTACTTAATCTATTTTCATTTATATTAACTAAATCAGGCTCAACTAGAGTGCTTATTTGTCTTCCGATGAGAAAATGGGCGGGAGTCAATACCTGAAAGTCATCTACACTTGCAGATAAGGGGCTAAGTGGTCTGGAATTCAAAATTCCTTCTATTTGTGTTGTAAGGGTTAGGAATTCCTCGTAAGTTAAATTATGACCACTCACTGATCGCTTAAAAATGGACTTAAATCCCTTCACTGCAGCCTCCCACAAGCCACCAAAATTGGGAGATCTAGGTGGGATGAACTTCCAAACTATGCCCTCGGAAGACAAAAACCCGGCCAGTTGCTCATCAGGCTTTGTAACAAATCCATGAAGCCTCTTTATTTCTCGGTCGGCTCCAACAAATGTCATCGAATTATCAGAGTACAATTTGGCACATCTTCCACGGCGTGCAATAAACCGTTTCAGAGTCGCTATAAAAGAATCTGATGTTAAATCCGTAACTATTTCAATATGCACAGCCTTAGTTACAAAACATACAAATATACATACATAGATCTTATGGAAAATTCCTTTTCGTTGATTGCGGTATCTAACAGAAAAAGGTCCACAAAAGTCAACTCCTGAACAATTAAATGGAAAGTCTGGCACCACTCGTTCTCCAGGTAGATCGCCCATCAGCTGCTTTAAACTTACTGGATTAGCTTTAAAACAAATTACGCAGTCGTGGACAACTTTGCGACAAATAGAACGTCCACCTAATGGCCAAAACTTCTCCCGCACAAAGCTCAACAATCCAGTAGCACCAATGTGCAAATACTTCTTATGAACAAATCGGATTATCGATAATGTAAGAATATGACCTTTGGGTAATATAGCAGGATGTTTCCTTAAAAAATTAAGATTGCTATTACTCAAACGACCGCCTAATCTCAAAACTCCATCACCATCCAGAAACGGGTTTAAACTTTTTAACTTACTCTTAGGTGAAATACTTTTACCCAAAAAAAGACTTCCAATTTCCACCGAGAACTCCTTTTGCTGAGTTGCTTTTATTAAGTAGTTTTCTGCCTCGTTGATCTCATGAGCTTCGAGTGGGCCAGTCTTTCTCTCAGAAACATTTCTAGCATTATTTACAAATCTAAAAATATAACTCAATATTCGAAGAACACTTATATAATTATCACGTAAATTAATTAATTCATGCAAAAAATTATTTACAATAACACTAAAAACTGGTAAGTTATTTTCTGAAATACTTCCTTGGAAAAAAGTCCTAAGTTCCGATTGAAAGTCCTCACGTTTGTCAGCAACGGCGATACTTCGATTTGAATAGTCACTTTCACTGAGAAACACCGGTCCATTCCACCAAAGGGTTTGAGTTAACAATTTGTCAGGATCGACACCTCGAGATACCAAATCTGCCGGATTCTGATCCGTACGCACATGACGCCACTGAGGGATAGATGTTAGTTCTTGAATTGTGGCCACCCTGTTCTGAACAAAGGTCTTCAGGTCTGATGGTTCTTTATGGATCCAAGATAATACAATCATTGAATCGCTCCAGTAATACGTTTGTGTCACTGTAAGCTTTAAGGCTGAAATGACCTTTTTCACCAATTTTGCCAACAGCACTGCGGCAAGCAATTCAAGCCTTGGAATAGTAAGGCTTTTAAGTGGTGATACTCTAGACTTGCTTACTATTAATTTTACAAGTGACCTGCCAGCTCTATCTGTAGATTTGCAATACACCACAGCACCGTAACATCGTTCCGACGCATCAGCAAAGCCGTGGATTTCCACGGACACCGCCTGCACAATCACAATGCACCTGTCTACCTCGATGTTGTTTACGCTCCGAAACCCCGCCAGGATCTGTTGCCATTCTTTGCATTCTTCCTCTGGTAACTGCTCATTCCAGTCGATTTTGAGACGCCACAACCTTTGCATAAAGATCTTGCATTTTGAGATCACTGGACCAACGACACCTAAAGGATCAAAGATTCTAGCTATTGTGGACAACACAGCCCTTTTGGTGCAAGGCTGATTAGGATCAACTGTTACTCTAAATGTGAAACAGTCTTTTATTGGATTCCATAATACACCCAATGTTTTAGTTTCACTAGAATCTCCAAATTCATAATCTTCCTCGGGTCTCTGAGATAGGTCCGGGTGGTTCGCGCACCATTTATGCAATTCCATCCCCGCGCTCTTCAAGATCGAAATAAGCTCTAGTTGCATTTTCTTGGCTTCCGAAAGGGTTTCAGCTCCGCTTAACACATCATCCATATAGAAGTCATTGCGAAGCACAGACGCCGCAACTAGAAAGTTAGACTCTTCATCAGTGGCTAACTGCCTCAGAGTTTGCATTGCCAAGTTTGGAGCACACACTGTTCCGTAAGTTAACCTAGTTAGCTCATAGATCTTGGGTTGGTCATTTACATTGCCTTTCCACAGTATCCTTTGAAGACAATGTTGGTTAGGATGAATCAAAATCATGCGATACATCATTTTGATATCTGCTGTTACTGCATATATGTGCTTTCTGAACCTAATCATCAGCGAAAATAGCTCGTCCTGTATAACACCACCATTATACTGGATTGCATTGAGCGATAGTCCATTTGAAGTTTCACTAGAACAGTTAAACACTACGCGTAATTTTGTGGATGTTTTCTCGGGTCGATAAACGCCGTGGTGAGTCGCATAGTACGCAACATCTGGCTCGTTTTTCTCGGACACCTCTCTCATATGACCAAGATTCTCGTACTCCTTCAAGAACTCACAATACAATGTCAAGTAATCAGGATCCCTTGACAATCTGGCCCACAGCGAGTTCAATCTTTTGAGAGCAATCCCTTTAGACAATCCCAAGCACTTTGGGTCGTTTTTAAGGGGCATAGTAACCACATATCTACCTTGCTCATCCCTGAAGCGTGTCCGCTCAAAATGTTTCTCACAAATATTAGTCTCGCTACTCTGTTTTAATTCCTCATTTACGTTTTCAATTTCCCAAAATTTTTTGAGAGTTTCCTCTAAATCCTCTCCAAGAACCAATCCGCAATGCATTTTTGAAGGCTCGACTAGGGGTACGCTGCCGCTCGCGACATATCCAAAAACTGTATTTTGAAATAGTAGCTGGGAGTTCTGTGAACGTATCTGACCAGGTCGCAGTAACTCATAAAAAATTTCTGCACCTAACAACATATCAATTTTACCCGGAACGCTAAAACTATCGTCGGCCAATGAAGGAACCGATTCCAAAATATTAACATTAACTTCAAGCGGCTTATTAGGTATAAGGTCGGTGATCTTTTTTACAACCAACAATGATAATTCCCGCTCGTAATTTTGTTCTAAATTAGTAAGTGTAACAGTAACACTACCGTTGACTGTCATACAGGTGTCATTTAGGCAAGATATCACAGTGTTTATTTTCTCACGCTTTAGTTGCAACTTATCAGCACAATCTTTGCTCATTATGCATGCTTGACTTCCAACGTCCAGTAAACACCGAACACCCCTCAACTCACCACCCTTTCCGCGAACATATCCACGGACAGTACTCAATAAAACAGTCCTTGAATTCGCTTTAGAAAAATTAGTGGCCACAATAGTAGTCGGGTGTTCACCAGGCTGGGAGGATACACCTACAAAACTTTCAAAGGTACCAATACCCTCTACCCTCTCATTTGTCTTTGGCAGTTCCTGACTTTGGCCACTTTCCTTAGGGAAATGAATCATTTTGTTGTGCGGTTTTCCACAAAAACAGTTTCTATATCGACACTTCTTTACATAGCAATTGGGTACTAAACACTTAAAACACATTTTATTTATCCTAACAACTTCCACTCTCTCCGAAACCGATAGAGTCCTGAATCTCGGGCAAGCATACAATAAATGATTTTCGTTGTTTCTACACAGAACGCACTTAGCGCTTCTTACTTCCGAAAGAAATGTTGTACTTTGGTGAAAACGCGCATGCTGATGACCCTGCACGTTGTTTGGAAATCTCCTTGTATCGGTTTTAGACAACAAAAAGTCAGTTTTACCATTACCTCTGGAAGACAGATATAAATCACACTCGCGTCCCAATTGCTGTGGCTCAAAAAAGGACTCTCCCTGGCGGACTCCAATGTGAGTCATGAGCTCGCGGTCCAAAGAATCAAAAATCTTATCGGAAACGATTAAGTCACAAAGTGAAGCAAAATCGTCAACTTTCCTCACCTGACAATAGTATTCAAATGCCGCGCTCAATCTGGAAGCAAATTGAACATAACTTTCCGATGACAGTTTGTGCGCCTTACGGAATTTATGTAAACATTCGCGAGGAGTGGGCAAAAACTCCCTTTCGATTAAGGCTTTTAATTTTTTATAGTCACCAATATCTTCAGTATTTACAGACATCAAAATATTACTAGCTCCTTCGCCAAGAATATTCAAAAGAATTTCCGACTTAAATTCCTCCGGAACATTTTTGTACTTAAACGCTTTTTCCAAAGATTGAAAAAAAAGATTATAAGACTCTACACGTATTGGTACCGGAATTGTTAGAGTTTTTACACATTTAATAAAGTATTCTAGGCCATGATTTGAAGATTGCGACTCAAGGGCAATTGTTGTCCCCTGGGATGAATCTTGGGTCACGTTCTGGGAAGTATCTCTTCGAATATTTGCGATCTCTATCTCTCTTTCCAATTGCGCCAACTTAATCTTTTCTATTTCTAATTGCAACTCATTATCAGATTTCTCAACTTCCCGTTTCTTTTCCTTAACCACATTCTCCACCACACTTTGAACAAAATTATTATTCGAAGCAAAAACGTCGCTACCTTCAATTAACCTTCTGATTTCGATGCTTTTGGCACCAACAGGGGCATCTATATCCAATTCTTCGGCAATAAGTCTCAACTCGTCTTTCCTTAGTCTAGAATTTAAAGACATTACTAAGGAAGGTTGAAGAGACTAAAAATTTTCAAATTAGACACTTTGAGTATCACAAAACTCAGCAGGACCTGAAACACCGCTTTATACTAAAAATACACTTCATAAACTGTTCTCAAAATCTCGAACCACAATATTAATAAAACTTGAAACACTAAAAACCATCAAAACTCGACCACTATAATAAGTAAAACCCGAAACACAATAGCAGCAAAACTCGAAACACAATAGCAGCAAAACTCGAAATACAATAGCAGCAAAACTCGAAACACAACTCGTGGCTGCGAAATGCTCAATAATTCGCAAATCTCAGATAGCCTGAAACACCAATATAACTCGCAATGTCGCTGGTTTGACTCCGGCTCGACGGACCATGTATAAAATCGTGAACTGTATTAAAATAAACAACACGTTTCAAATCACATAAGCATCTGGTTTATTGTATTGGGAATTCGGGCTTATGTACAAAGGTTCGCCACCAGAGGCGCTATTGATGTGCGCAGGCGCAAACAATGATAGTACATGTAAAGTTAATTTTAACGTTCAATTTTAAATTCTTTGCCTTGTAAATTTTTAGTGTTTCTTTTTTCTAAAAGTTAGAGTTGTCATTATACATTTTAAAGACATGAACGGCAATGTTTGAATTCTTTGTCGTAGAAATTATAGGTATGTTATACTTTCATCCTACATTTCAAATTTAAAGTCGTGATTTTTATATGTGAAGAACATTTTTTACGTTAATGTCAAAGTTATTTGTCGTACAAAGTTTAAGTGTGTTACTTTTTTTTCTTTTATTTAGCGATATTTCTACATATTTTAATATCGGGATTTTTATGTGTAAAGTAAAATTTTACGTTAATGTTAAAGTTATTTGTCGTAGAAAGTTTAAGTACGTTACTTTTCTCTTGCATGTTATATTTTAAAGTCGTGATTTTTATACATGAATTGAATTTTCGCGTAAAGGTTAAATATTTATCTTAGAAATTTTAAGTAAGTTACTTTTTTCTCTTATTTAGTGATATTTTTACACATTTTAAAGTGATTTTTATATGTAAAGTAAGTTTTTTTCCGTTAATTTTAAAGTTATTTGTCGTAAAGAGTTTAAGTATGTTACTTTTTTCTCTTATTTAGTGATATTCGTACACATTTTAAAGACATGATATTTTTTCGTAAAGTTAATTTTCATGTTCACTTTTGAATTCTTAGTTGTAAGATGTTCAAGTATGTTACTTTTTCTCTCTTATTTAAACATTAGAGTATCCAAAACCAGTTATCACATATCTATTCAGCATTAGCAGCTAGTTCTGTGTTGCCATTCATCAACTTAAGTAAGTATCATTGTACAATAAAAACTATCTTGATTAATATAACTAACATAGACATATTAATTTCTAACAAGTTTAATGGTAATATAAATTTTAACATAGACAGTAAGTAGCTAAGATATATAATATCGCTCGCATAGTACAGTATAGCTTTAAATTACAACCGGTTGTAACAAATAGAATCAATTTCAAAGTATTTGAAGGTTGATATATCGAAAAGTTGCGTATTTCCATCTCTTTGAAAACATTGTTCTGACTAAAATGAAATGTTTTTCCTAAACCATTCTGAAAGAAGAAGAAAAAAATATATAAATTCTTCAATAAAATATGGATAATACATTTAAAATTTACAAAATTGAGAATAATACTTACATAAATAAAAAAAAAATCGTCATTTTTCTATTCAAAGTGATAAATATTTCGTTTTTTGGAAATGTATATTACTAATATTGTATTGCAAACTCACGTGTGAACACACTACAACTACTAATTCCTTCAACAGGGTTAGACTAACTCAACCTAAAAATAATTGTAAAATCATTGCTTTAACTTCCATAATGGGTTTCAGTTGCTGAATATTGAAAATTAATTCTAGTCTAAGTTCTTTTGTTGTGTATTCAATCCCTCAAAAACTATGACAATAAAAGAAAAAAACTTTTTAATGACACGTTAAGCTCTGTAAAAGAAATTTTCACGTTAAGATATCAAAGTTTAAATTTTTTTTTTTCCTCATAAATTTTAATTTATATTTACATTTCATACTGTTATTGAGAAAATAATGAGACTTTATGTGTCTAACATTGATTAAACCTGATTCCTTAAAAGTGTCTTGCGATTATATCTCTCAACATTAGTTTAAATGTGTTAAGCACTTATAGAAAAAAAAATCCACTCAATCCGAAACTTTACGCATTTGTGTTAGTATATTATCTTTGCATGTATTTGAAGTTTTTAATGGTTAAGCATGAAAAGTTATAAACTATGTAATTTATATTCCTTCCTACCACTAGATGGCGCCGCAATTACATTAAACTTAGTAGAAAACTGTCTTACTAAACTGTATAGTCAATGAGAAGAGCATTTGAAATCATGTGACATATTCTAACCAATCAGAAGTGAGCTTTTATTTCAACCAATCAAAGGAGACTTAGCTATATCAGGATACAAGATGTTGCCATTCCTTAAACTTTGATATAAAGCAAATCGTGACGTCATCCCCACTACATTAACACTATGACGTCACTGGTAAAACAGCCTATCACTCTAAATTATTTACTTAAAAGTAGCCCTAGAACAACTCAACTCCATTCCGCCTAAAACTTATCATATTCCTACTGCTGCCATCGTCTTAAAAGTAAATTTTGTAAAATCATGAATGACGTCATTTCCACTGTGATGCACTAGTAAAAATATCTATAACTCTAAATTATTCGTTTAGAAGCAGCCCTAAAACAACTCAACTCCACCTGAAAGGTAAATCGAAACTAAAAAAGTGTTGCCACCGCTCAAAACTTTGATATAAAACAAGTTATGACGTCATACTCACTGTGACGTCACTAGTAAAAATATCTATCACTCTAACTTATTCGTTTACAAGCAGTCCTAGAACAACTCAACTCCATCCTAAAGGTAAATCGAAACTAAAAAGTGTTGCCACCGCTCAAAACTTTGATATAAAACAAATTATGACGTCATATCTACTGTGACGTCACGCAATAAAAGCCTATCACTCTAACTTATTCACTAAGAAGCAGTCCTAGAACAACTCAACCCCGTCTGCTAGATAAACCGAAACTAAAAAAGTGTTGCCACCGCTCAAAACTTTGATATAAAACAAATTATGACGTCATTCACACTGTGACGTCATACACAAACAGCTTATAATGAAACCGAAACTAAAACAGCAGCAGGAAAGGAAACAACTCCACTCCACTTCCGGTCACGTGATTTCCGGTGCCGGCATATCCGATGATGTCACTTCCTGTGACGTCATATCCGGTCTCGCCCACTTCCGGTGACGTCATCATCCCTCATCCCTGCACCGGCATCGCCTTGGCCAAGGAATCTCCTTTTTGAACTACTAGTATGAAATGGAGGAAAAAACAAACTGCCACAGTATATGTGATATTACTATCAAAATCACTAGATTTAAAAAGAAAAATTGGGGGAAATTTCTTCCCCTTATCGCCGCCACTGTATTTAGTGTTGATTATTTCTTTTTTTTTTTCTCTCTCTTTTTTTTTTTTTTTTCTTCTTTCTTAAATTTGGGGAAAAGATTTTTTTTAAAAGAACTGCTGCTACATTTTAGGTATAAACTATGAAATAACTGTAAATGTAAAAGATTTCCATTCTCATCCCAAAAAACCATTTAATTTTTAATTTTAAAATACATTTGAATTGCTTTCCTACCATTTCACAGCCCAATTTCGATGTATTATACCCATTTACAAAACCATTAGTAGTTTTATATATATTATAGAAAAGGAAATATACAGGATTCGCCTAAGAATAAAATGCTGAGAGTGCAAGAATGAGTTTTGGCCCTTCTTTCAATGAAAATGGCTATAGGAAACCCTCCAAAAATGGTATGGGTGCAAATTATTAAAATCGTAGCGTTTTCTGCACTAAATACCATTATTTTAAGTCAGATCCTTTTTTAAGAAACCCTTGTATTTTTTTTATAAAATATAAATAGTGTAATAATATTAATTTCATAAGAACTTAATAAAATACATGTTATTAAATTTATTGATTTTTGCTACGCATTTTTTTTTTTTAGTAGTCCTCTGCTGTTAGCGCAATCCTTTGTTCCCCTTCGCAACCCCTCGCGAAGTACTGCAATTCGACTAATGTAGTTCGGCTAATGGTAGCATTATCAGTACTGCCAAGTTAAATTGAAACAAAGTTAACAACTGTTCAGTTCTGTCAAAACAACGTAGCGGAGCGCTTGAAGTCGGTCTTTTCTGTATGCAACATTTTATCTGTTGAACGAAACATGTTAAAATGGCTAATTTGCATTCAAAATTACATCAAAAATTTAATTTTTACCATATTTTTTTTATATTGTTATTTCGGCACCCCACTTAAAATCGCATGTGTGCGATCGCACACGTCTTAAGCCGGCCCTGGAAATATATAACGTAAAAAATGTGAATACTTTCACTTTTTGAAAAGGGACAGTTTCATTAGCATTGGTGTTGGCACCATTATTTGTAGAAGGTTGCAAGGAAATATATATCAAAACACACTAAAAGCTAATACAAAATATCAATATTCTGCTCTTACCTATCTGGATTCTTAGCGCCAACCAGTTTATTCCGTCAGAATCGCAGGTTTTTCACACACACAAAAAAACACGCATCTCTTACTGTTATTTGTTTTTTCCTCTTGAACGAATCCACTTCTTAGGTAGGGCTGGTACGGTGAGAGGTTTACAAATAATTTATTAAATGAGTAATACGAAAAAAAAAAAAAAGAAGAAAAAAAAAGGGAAAAGAAAACCCCGATACATGACTTATTGATAAATCGGTTAGCTTTCCCGTTAAAATTAGAGGAGGGGCGCAAAGAACTGTACCGTATGTGCGAGACCACAGTTTTGTTCTTTAAAAATGTAGATAGTTGGTATGATTTTGTGTATGGAAATTTTAGTCCGTATATATGACGAACTATACAAATGTGACATCTGGAATTCATCCACAAACACAGATCATTCGTTGAAGAAGATAGTTGCCATTGGATAAATCATAGCTAGATGTAAACATATAATGTCAGTTCATTTCAAATGAAGGAGAAATGGCCATATGTGGGTTGCCGCGCTTCTTTCAAGTGTTTTACAAATATTTGAACTTGCCTGCTCTGCTCTGAAGTTGTGGATCCCAAACGAAAGCAAAGTTCTCACGAAATGACTTTTTCGTTTTCTTACTTGGCATTGCATTTAGTGTCACGTAAAGAAAAAAAAAAAGAAGAAAAAAAAGGGAAAAAAATACAAATTAAAAATTTTTTAGGTGAGGGAACGCCGTTCCGCCTTCTAAAAAGGTAAAGGATCGCCGTTCCCACGCGTTCCCGCTCCACTACACCCTTGCTTGCACCTCCCTGGCTCTTGAAAATTAAGGGGGGCAAAAATGAGGAAAAATATTTAATTCGTAGATATAAAAAAAAAAAAAAAAAAAAAAAAAAGCACATAAGCCGTTTATACTTTATGTTACAATGAGCATTTTTTAAAAAATTAATTTAGTCATTTGTTTTTTTCCTATATCGTTTCTTATTCATGGGTTGATGTTTGGAAACAAATCCCAAGTCGTCTCTGATTGGCAGACTTCCCGCGTCTTTCGGTTATTCACTTCCGGCAGAGTCTCTCCGTTTGTTTTCAATGCATTTGTCATTTCGATTCAAGGTTTGTTTTGCATTTAAAAACTCAAATGAGCAGCGACTATTTTCAAAAATTGGAGCTTTTAGCTCAGATGAGATACAAAGAGAAATTAATTATAGAAGGAGGGATCGATTTATCCGTTGGTTGGTTGTATTCAGATTATCTGGCGCCGTCAGCAACACGAGGGCTATAATGCTCCGAAACATTCGTCATTAGACAAGCCAACATACATTTACAAACACCCATGTTTAACACAGGACTCGAAGCCGCAACCTCGCGGTCTAGAGGCTAGCACGCTAACCACTATACCGTTTGTTCAGCTCGATTTATCCGATCCATTGGATGTTTTTTTTTAAAGCAAACTGTTTGTTGACGATACCAGACATAGGCCAGAAGTCTCGTTTGGATACATTTATATGTACCAAATTTTGTTTTGGATACCCAATTTGATGAAATAAAGATTTCTTTTTCCTCAAAAGTTTCAGCTCATATGATATAATTTTACATTTTAAGACATAAATAACATATTTAATATTAACTTCATTTGCTTGACAGGTTTGTATTTTTACAGATTAGGCTGTAATTCTTGTAACTCTACACAAATTTATACAGTACTTTAAATTAAATGTCATGTTTTTAATATTTTTTTTTTTTTTTAAAGGTGTTAGAGTGAATTATTTGTGTAGGTCATTATAAAAGGTGTATTATAACTTCAAATGGTGTCTACTAAAATATTTAAGGGTCATTCCGTGCAAAGAGGAACAAATTTTAATAAAGAATCTAATTTATAGAATTTTTTGAACAAAAAGATTCAAAGTTCATTCCTGGTAGTTCCTTCTTTTAATAAATTAATTTCTAAAAGTGGACAACACTCGAATTCCGGTTGAGTTTGTTCAATTTTGATGGAAGTGGGTGGTGCGATTAAAAAAACGTATAAAATAATTTACTTTTTACCGACAGTTATATTAAGGATTTTTTAATTACTATACATTACTTCAATATTAAAAATGATCGAAACAAGTATTTCATTGATTTTAAAATGGATAATTTTGGGTAACCTAAGTTACCAAAAATGTGTTTACTTTCATTTGATATTAAAAAAAAAATTAACACATATTTGTTAGCATAAATTTTTCTTAGTTTTAGATACACACTTTGTTGTCAGTTTTATTTGCAATGTTATTAAAGACTTACAATTTTTCTAATCAAGCCTAAGGATATCAATTTAGAAATTTTTAATTTTATATTATGTACCAATATTGATTTCAATATTTTGATTTCAATATTTTGATATCAATAGTGGTGGTTCTTGCAAACCCATTTTAAAAGCTGATACCTGGTAAAATGTGAAAAGTTAAATTTTTAATTCATTCAATGTGTACAAACAAAATTTATTCTGTTAGTCCGAGAGGCGACTGCAATTTTTGGACCCCATCGAACATCATTCTAAATTTTTTATAGAATTTGGAGAACAGTGAGTAGATTACGAATCCAATGGTCTGCCGTAACAAAAATGGCCGAAACTGATCAAAAATCGACTTGGAATAAGTTGAACAAAAATCCGATTGCCAAATATGTCATAACGTGCCAAAAAGAGAACAAACTTTCGTCTGGCAACCCACTGCATTTTGATTTTCACTGAAAAAAAGCGCAAACATTTCTGATCTCTGGTTCGGAAAACTTGTATCCCTTAAAAGTAAGTCAAATTGGCGACATCAATTACGTTATCAGTGACGTAGTGTTTATTGCCAATTTGGCTCATTTGTGAAAGATGTAAGTAAGCCACAGCCACACATCCGAATCATCTGCAACCTACTTAATTTAAAATTAAAGAGTGAGGGTTACCAAATAAAAAAAGAATGCTCATTATTTGGCAAGTTATGGCGCATTTGGCAAATGGATTTAGTTCAACTTATTAAGAGTCGATTTTTGATCAGTTTCGACCATTTTTGCCACGGCAGACCAGTGGATTCGTAATCTACTCTCTTTTCTCTAATTTCTATAAAAAATTCAGAATTATGTTCGATAGGGTCCAAAAATTGCAGTCGCCTCTCAGTCTATATGAACATACTATATTTCATACCACATTTCATACCTATATTTTATACCACATTGCGGAACGAAGCAACATCGCCCTTACTTCCTTCTTGACTACACTTTATTCATTATGATTAAAATTTATAGCTATGGATAAATACTAAAACTCAGATCGACACAGTTTGTATCCACAAACATGGAGATCAAACACCAACCGGAAGTTGCGAAAAGTCTCTGTGGTCTCGTCCGGTTTACAGTGCCATCTATGCACCGCTTCTCACTTCAAGTCATGAGATTTTCTGGCGCTTGTTGTCTATGATTATTAGAGGCTGATGTGTAGAAGTATTTATTCCTTTTATTGTATAATCATTTCCTGTGTAATTTTCAAAATTCAAGGAAAATGTTTTGTTTTTAAGTCATCCTATCTTGAAATCTATTTTTAGAATTCAATTGAACATATTCCAATACTGCCTTCCCTTCGTGTTTCATTTTGAATTTTTTTTTTTTTTCATTGTATCCGAAACTTGAAAGAAATAATAATAAAAAAATTTACTCTTCTGTATTTTTGCATTTTCGAGTTCATTATTATGATGCATTATTATTAATTAACATTTCTAAAAAGATTAATGATTTTGATAAAAATCTAGCCTTGCACCCCCTTGCAAATATTCCTGGAGGCGCCCATGGATATAGTGGCCGTGACTTGTGTATGGAAGTTTTAGTCCGTATTCAAGACGAGCCATACAAATTTGACGTCTGGAATTCATCCACAAATATAGATCATTCGTCAGGGGCGGTCAAAGCAAATTTTTAACACTAAGCGAGAACAATTTTGGCGCCCCCCCCCCACCCCAACTTTTATTATACTCTTGTCCCTCTCCAACTTTTATAGTTTGGAATCCAAATATTTTGAAAGATTTATGTTCTCTGCAATTGCAAATTATTTATTAAGTATTAAAAAAATATGTATTTAAAAACCTTAAAATTAACCTTATAATATAATTAATATAACCTTATAAAATAAACCCTATAATTATTGAATTTTGGTGCTCGAATTCACTTCGTGACTCGAAAAAGTTTTTAAATTTTCGTTAAGTTAACAATATATTAAAAATAAAAAAACGCTTAATTATTTGTATTTACTTATTTAAATTAGGTAAATAACTATAAAAAAAAAAAAAAAAAAAACTTTATAATAGAGTAACAATGATTAATTTCATTATTATTATTATTTTTTTTTCAATAATAAATATACATATTTTAAATGCTAACTATTCTTTATATTTCATTGGATCATATTAAATTGAAACATGTTACTAATAGCAATTTAAAAAATATTTTATAACTCGAAAAATTAAAATTGAAGTCGCCGTTTTATCTTAAAATAGTCTCTTCTACAATTTTATCCTAAAACAATTTCAATAAAAAATTAAATTGCATGGCTGGTTTTGAAATTAGGCTACATTCTTTCCATAACTAAATTTCATACTAACAATTCTTGGAATCTCTTCGCTTGAAGTGGAAGAAGGTAGTATAAAAAACTGTTTCATGACTTTTGCCTGCTTTTCATGTTGTTTTGTTTCTTGAGCTTTCCTTTTCCTGTTAAAACATCTGGATGGTTTTTTCTTTCCAAGCATGTTGTTATACACAAAACTCAAAAGAATTCAGATAGAGTTTGCTATACATTTACTAAAGAACTATGTGAATAAAATGAAGTTTTTTTACTATCGAAATTTCTCCCGTCAAAATTTCAACGAGACTCTCTAACTAAAAGGTGTCTATAGACCACACCCAGAGACTATATGCTATCTCCACTTTTAAGGAAATGCAGGCAGGCACCTTCTATGTACTTGAGGGAAGGGGGCACTGAGTCATTCTAGGAAATTTCCTTCTTTCCGTAATTAACGAACTCTCCCCCCCCCTCCCCCCTTCTCCTTCAAGTTGACCGGTGTACATGATTTTTTGTTACAAGTCGGGACCGTGCACTAAATTGGAACCTCTTTTGCTATCTACAATAGTTTATTGTAGTCAGATTCTCAATCTGACGTATTGGTACAAATTGGCTTTCCTGGATGATGGATTATACTACCCTGCTGAGACGGCAATTTTAAAATGCTGTCGAGTCTAGCACAATAGTTTGAGGGTCATTTGTTGCCCTGTCTCTGTCTGGTACCTTTTTTTAGTTATCGATCAGTAAACAAGTCTCACGACCTATTGGCGACAGTTTTACATCAACCATTTAGCAAGATCACCCATCCTTTCTGCAGCCCACTTTCCCTCCCCGAAAAAGTAACCCCCGAGAAGGTGTGTGGTTTTTTGAGATGTCCGAACAAGATGCTCTGTCGCCAACTATAGTAATGGGTTTTTAGCCCAACAATAGTCTGCACGATTACGGCACGGGTGGTCTTTAGACCTCTTTGTACCTTTTCTCGCCTCAGGCGTGAAGCTATCTTCGGCCACTCTTCCACCAATGTCCCCAATAGCCCCATATTTTTCTTAGAATATCCTATTACTCCTACCAAAAAAAAAAAAAAAAAAAAGGGAGGGACATATGGGAGCGATTGGGATTTAAAAAAAAAACACCTTAAGGAAGGCAATTATATTTAAACATTAAAAAAAAAAAAAGGGGGGGGGGGGGGAAGGAACTTCCGGGCCGACCCATTTTTTACAGACACTAACCGACCTGGTCCATGCACCGGAAAACCAAATGGCCAGTACGCCCGTGGTTTGACAGCTTGAATAAAACTCATTAAACTTTAACAGCAGTTTTCCGCTTATTTCACATGGATTTCAGACATTATTAAGATTGTTGCAAAACCTAATAAATACCTCATCGTGTGAAGTTCAGCTATTTGATATGGGTTGAGGTACCTCAACTTTAAAATGTGAAAACTAATCGTAATTTTTTTTTATATATTGAATACCTTTATCAATTATAATTATAACAGTACTATACTGCTACAGATGAGTATATATAAATATACTTGTCATGCATCCTTTTTACCAATATGTATTGCATCTGCAGTAAATCGTTAATCTATATAGTTTGGAATGTAATAATTATACTCGCCCTTTTATGTCATAACATAGAATAATTTTATTAAACAACTCAAAATTGTCAATATTATTATTTCAACAAATATATATTACTCATATATGATACATCTATCAAATTAAGCTACTCTAGATGTTTTTTCGATCGAAGAAAAATAAAATATAGAATTAAAGTGAATTGTCTGAACACTTGCTTTATTGACCTGCCTTTTCCTAAATTAATTTCTAATAATAAAGTATAATTACTAGACAATCAAACACAATGTAGATAGTTTAGAGGAACACGTTTATAGGGGACATATCTATTAATTTAATTCTGAAAATGTTAATTTTCAATTTAACAATTGGCTGATTCAAAAATTCAAAAAAACAAAACAAAAGAAACATCTCTCTTGACGCCCCCTCTCCCCAAATTTCGTAAATTTGGCGCCCCTCTCAAAATTACGAAGTTTCCGTAGAATATTTTTTTTTCTTTCCTTTTCTAGACACAGCACGATGGTAAAGATAGAATAGAATTTAGGTAGACAGATTTCAAACTTGTAACCTTTTGATATTACCAGATCGCTATAGTGATTTTCGATGTCAAAAAATCACATTCCTTACCGATATGATAGAGGGGCGCTTTTTTCGATTTGAAGAGTGGAGATGGGAGGAGGGGGGGGGCACAGTTTTCATTTTGGGAAGTGAGAGAGGCACGTTTGGGAACACTTTTATTAATTTAATAATGAAAATTTTAATTTTCAATTTGAAAAATGGCTGAATTAAAAAAAAAAATCACATACAACTGATCTTTTTGCGCCCCTCCCAAATTTACGAAATTCTCCTAGAATATTTTTTTTATTTTCAAGACGCAACACGATGAAAAATACAGAAATAGAATTGAAGTAGACAGATTTCAAAGATTTATTCTTCTGGTACTACCAGATCGCTAGCGATTTTTAATGTCGAAAAATCACATTTCTTGCCGATATGGTACAGGGGCGCTTTTTTCGATTCGGAAAGTGAAGAAGGGGAAGGGGGAGGGGGCGCAGTTTTCATTTTGGGAAGTGAGAGAGACACGTTTGGAGAACACATTTATTGATTTAATCCTGAAAATTTTAATTTTCAATTTGAAAAATGACTGATTAATAAAAAATCGTTTACTACTGATCATTTGGCGCCCCTCCCAAATTTATGAAATTCCCTTAGAATATTTTTTTTATTTTCAAGACGCAACACGATGAAAAATACAGAAATAGAATTGAAGTAGACAGATTTCAAAGATTTATTCTTCTGGTACTACCAGATCGCTAGCGATTTTTAATGTCGAAAAATCACATTTCTTGCCGATATGGTACAGGGGCGCTTTTTTCGATTCGGAAAGTGAAGAAGGGGAAGGGGGAGGGGGCGCAGTTTTCATTTTGGGAAGTGAGAGAGACACGTTTGGAGAACACATTTATTGATTTAATCCTGAAAATTTTAATTTTCAATTTGAAAAATGACTGATTAAAAAAAAAATCGTTTACTACTGATCATTTGGCGCCCCTCCCAAATTTATGAAATTCCGATAGAATATTTTTTTTATTTTCAAGACGCAACACGATGACAAATACAGAAATAGAATTGAAGTAGACAGAATTCAAAGATTTATCAATCTGGGTCTATCAGATCGCTAGCGATTTTCGATGTCGAAAAATCACATTTCTTACCAATATGGTACAGGGGCGCTTTTTTCGATTCGAAGAGTGGAGAAGAGGAGGGGGGGGGGGGGGCAGTTTTCATTTTGGGAAGAGAGGCACGTTTGAAGAACACATTTATTGATTTAATCCTGAAAATTTTAATTTTAAATTTGGAAAATGACTGATTTAAGAAAAAAAACAAAAAAAACTGCAGAACTGATCTTTTGGTGCGCCTCCCAAATTTACTAAAATTTCCTAGAATGAATGCATTTATTTTTCTTTTCAAGTCGCAACAGGATGTTAAAGACATATTTCAAAAATGTACCCTTCTGGTATCACCAGATCACTAATAATTTTCACTAATTCAAGAAAAGAAAAGAAAAAAAAAAAAAAAAAAAAAAAAAGAATACAGAACTGATCATTAGGCGTCTTTCCCAAATTTACGAAACTTTCTTAGAATATGTACATTGAATTTTTCTTTTCAAGACACAACTCACACAACACGAAGGTAAAGATAGATAAAGAATTGAGATAGACAGATTTCAAAGATGTATCCTTCTAGTATCACCAGAGCGCTAGCGATTTTCGAGGTGGTAAACAAAAACCACATTTCTTACCGATAAGGCAAAGGGGCGCATTTTTCGTTTTGGAGAGGGTAGAGCAATCTATGGTAGGGGCGCATTTTCCATTTTAGGAAGGGAGTTCATTTATTGATTTAACCCTGAAAATATTAATTTTCTATTTGAAAAATGAATGATTCAAGGGAAAAAAAAAACAAAAAAAACAACAACAACACAGAACTGAACTTTAGGTGCCCCTCCGAAATTTACGAAATTTCCCTAGAATAATAATTTTTTTAAAGGCATAACATGATGGTAAAGATATAAATGAATTAAGGCAGACAGATTTCAAAGATGTATCCTTCTAGTATCACCAGAACGCTAGCGATTTTCGTGGTGGTAAACAAATATCACATTTCTTAACTATATGGCACAGGGCGCTATTTTCGTTTTGGATGGGGGGTGGGAGTGGCATGTTTCATTTTGGGAAGGGAGGGAGGCATATTTATTGACTTAATCTTGAAAATGTTAATTTTCAATTTGAAAAATAACTGAATTAAAAAAAAAATCATATAGAACTGATTTTTGGCGCCCCCTCTCCAAATTTCGCAAATTTGGCGCCCCAAGCGAAGGCTTGCTGGGATTGCACCTTTGACCGCCCCTGTCATTCGTTGTAGAAGATAATTGACTTAGGATGAATCATAGTTAGATGTAAACAAGTTGTTGATTGAAAACGAAAGCATAGTTTTCACAAAGGGATTTCTTGATTTTCTTATTTGACTTTGCGTTTAATGTCTCGTAAAGAGAAAAGTGGGGAAAAAAAAAAAAAAAATAAAAAAAATAATGAAAATGAAAAAGTTTTTAGGTGAGGGAACGCCGCGCCGTTTCTCCTTCAAAAAAGATAGCACTTCCTTTTTAGAAGTATTTTTTTTAAGGCGAACTTACTTTATAATATTATTTATTTTTTAGTATATATTTGCAGGTTTTTGTACTCAAGTTATAACTAACAGGTAGAGAGGGATGGTGTTAGAATATTTAAATTCAATATTTCATGTTACTCTATTTTTAAGCCACTACCTATTATTCCATTATACAGCATTTGTACAACTCAACTCTGTTCACCTGTTCTGTAAGTTTGAAAAAAATAGAAAATAATTCTTCTGGAAATAAAATAACCATTTTTCATCTTAAAGTTATTTCTGAGTTATTTCAAGTCCAATAGATTATGAGACTGAGTGAAGTTTTGAAATATTTTTAAAGAATTTGAAATTGATTACGAAAGCAGAAGTTTTGATTCAGATTACACTGAAGACAAAATGGCAGAAGGAGCTCGAATATCAATTACAAAACTAAATAATTCAAACTACCAAATTTGGAAGTATAAAGTGGAACTTCTATTAATTAAAGAAGGACTCTGGAATATTGTAGAAAATCAGAAACCTGCGGATGCAAATGAAGATTGGATTACTAAAGATGGAAAGGCTCGGGCTATCATCGGACTTTTAGTAGAAGATAACCAACTGTGCCATGTGAAGAAACAAAATACAGCCAATGGTATGTGGAATTCTCTTCTCAACTATCATCAAAAATCAACATTATCAAACAAAGTCAACTTGCTGAAACGCCTGTGTAGTTTGAAACTGGATGAACACAGTGATATGGAAGAACACATCAACACTATGACAGATCTAATTGATCAACTGACTGCATTGGGTGAAAATTTGGCGGAACCTCTAACTGTGGCATTATTGTTGAGCAGCCTCCCTGACAGCTATGCAACATTAATTACAGCTTTGGAGACCAGACCGGAAGCAGATTTGACACAAGAACTGGTTAAAAATAAGTTGATCGAAGAAAACAGAAGAAGAAGAGAACTGAACCATGGAAGCCAGCAAAGCCATGAAAAGGTATTAAAGGTCAATTCTACTGTTCAGAAGTATACAAACAAAAGAAGCTGTTTTTTTCTGTAAGAAGCCAGGCCACGACAAGGTAGATTGTCGAAAGTATAAAGCATGGTTACAACGGAAAGGAACAAATCGGCAAGAAAATCAACATACAGCTGAGAAAGTAACTCTAGCAGATAACAGTTCAGAAATTACAATCAGCAATGAAGAACATATTTGTTTTATCTTGGGTGAAACAGAAACTCTTACGTGGTATATTGACTCTGGTGCAACTTCCCACATGACCAGCAACTTTGATTTCTTTACAGAACTCGATGAAACCATTCAAGATAAAGTCTACCTTGCAGATGGACAAATCATAGTGACCAGTGGAAAGGGTGAAGGCTGGATATTTTATGAAAATGACCAGAACCAAGTAAGTAAAATAAAAGTTCAAGATGTCCTTTATGTGCCACAATTGCATGGAAATTTATTATCTGTCAAGAAACTAGTTGATAAAGGATTTAAAATTGACTTTAGTAATGGACAGTGTACTATAAAGTTAAAAGAAAAAAACTGTTGCTGTAGCAAATACTAAAAACAGTTTGTATGTTCTAAATACACAAAAGGCATTAAGTGCAACTGATTACAATTCTTTCTGTATACATGAATGGCACAAAAGATTAGGCCATCGAGATATTCAAGCTATAAAGAAAGTGGCGAATAAATATTTAGCCACAGGATTAAAGATAAAACCTTGCAAACACACTGATGTATGCGAGATCTGCATTAAAGGGAAAATGACGAAAACATCGTTTCCAAAGAAATCGACAACAGAAACCTCAGAATTGTTTGAGTTGGTTCATTCGGATGTTTGCGGACCGATTCATGTTGCAACACCAAGTGGAAACAGATATATACTTACACTAATCGATGATTTTAGCAGATATACTAAAATTTATTTGTTGAAGAATAAGTCGGAAGTTTCAAGAAACATAATCCATTATGTGAAACAGGTTCAGACTATGTTCGGGAAAACACCAAAGTGCATAAGATCAGACAGAGGTGGTGAATACATGAATTCTGAAGTGGATAAAATCTTTATTGATGAAGGAATACAGAGACAAACCTCGGCACCATATACACCTCAGCAGAATGGGACTGCGGAACGTAAGAACAGATACCTTATTGAAATGACAAGATGTTTACTTCTAGAATCAGGTCTTGAAAATAAATATTGGGGAGAAGCTATTCAGACTGCCAACTTCTTACAGAACAGACTGCCAACAAAACATCATGAAGTTACACCCTACGAGTTATGGCATGGAGAAAAACCAAGTCTGAAGGTAATCAAGACATTTGGCATTAAAGCTTACACTCTAATCCCAGAAGGACAAAGATTAAAGTTAGACAACAAAGCAAAATTGATGACATTTGTGGGTTATCAAGAGGGATCTAAAGCCTACAGATTGTTAGACAGAAAGACCAACAAGATTACCATCAGTAAACATGTGAAGTTGGTAGACGATTTCGAGTCTGAAAGTCAAAAGGAAGCCATACCAGACAATTTAGTTGAAGAACCATGTCAATTCGAACTTGAGGGGGAGACCAACTCTTCGGCATATTTTGATTTTGAAGAAACAAATGAAGAAACCAATATGCTCAGAAGATCAAATCGAGTTAGAAAAGCACCTGAAAGATTAATTGAAACAATCCAAATGGCTAAGGAAGGTGAAACTCAAGAAGCAGAACCAAAACGTATGAAGCAGCGATGAAGTCTAAAGATGCCGAATCTTGGAGTAATGCAATGAAAGAAGAAATAAATTCACTGAAGGAAAGCAGAACTTGGGAATTAACAAAACTTCCACCAAATAAAGAAGCAATAGCCAGCAAGTGGGTTTTCAAGAGAAAAATTGATGAAAACGGACATGTAGACAGATTTAAGGCCAGATTGGTTGCGCAGGGATTTTCTCAAAAATTTGGCGAAGAATATGATGAAGTTTTCGCACCTGTTGTACGCCAGACTACATTTCGAACTTTGTTAACTATTGCAGGAAAAAGAAAAATGGAAGTTAATCAGTATGACATTCAGACAGCATACTTAAATGGCGATCTACATCATGATGTATACATGAAACAGCCAAAAGGATATGAAGAACCAGGAAAGCAACATCTTGTTTGTAAACTTCAGAAGAGTTTATATGGTTTGAAACAGGGTGCAAACGAATGGAACAAGAAACTCCATGACAGTTTCATGAAAATGAGCTTCAAGCAGAGTAAGACAGACCCATGTCTATATTCGAAACATTCAAATGGAGCCTGGACCTATATTCTTGTGTATGTTGACGATCTGATTGCAGCCAGCAAAGAAAGTTTAAACTTAAGGGAATTTGAATTGGAACTTATGAAACAATTCAAAATAAAGAACCTGGGACATTTAAATTTTTATTTGGGTTTACAAATTGATCGAGATGATGATGGACTTTTCTATTTGCATCAAACAAACTACATGAATCGAAAAATAAAGGAGTTTGGGTTAGAGGATTCGAAACCATCAAGAATACCTCTGGAGCCAGGATACTTAAAGAGAAATGAAGTTGAAGATCCATTGGAAACAAATACAGTCTATCGAGCAGCTATAGGATCACTACTTTACATTTCATCTAATACAAGACCAGATATATCAGTTAGTACATCAATTCTAGCTAGTAAAGTTAGCAGACCAACTCAAAGTGACTGGACAGAAGTTAAACGAGTATTTCGATACTTGAAAACTACAGTGCACAAAAGACTAAAGTTAGGTTCAGATCTACACAGTGAAACTAGCATTTTAGAAGGGTATGTGGATGCCAATTGGGCAGGATCTGAGGGAAGAAGATCACAGAGTGGATATTTGTTCCAACTATATGGAGGGACAATATGTTGGTCAAGCAAGATACAGCCATCAGTTTCTTTATCGAGTGCAGAAGCTGAGTATGTAGCTCTTGCAGAATCAGCACAAGAAGCTATATGGTTAAACAGACTATTGAGGGATTTTCATGAAGCAGCTACGGTACCTATAACCATATTCGAAGACAATCAGAGCTGCATCAAAATGCTTACGAGTGGAAGGTTTAGTCAGCGCACCAAACACATTGACATTAAGTATCATTTTGTTCGTGAACTTGTAACTAATAATTTTCTGTCGGTATTATACTGCCCAACTGATGTCATGAAAGCTGACTTATTGACGAAGCCTCTTGAAGCAGTTAAGACTGCAAAATTTTCAAAAGGAATGGGGTTGGTGGGATAGAAATATTGAGGGGGAGTGTTTGAATATTTAAATTCAATATTTCATGTTACTCTATTTTTAAGCCACTACATATTATTCCATTATACAGCATTTGTACAACTCAACTCTGTTCACCTGTTCTGTAAGTTTGAAAAAAATAGAAAATAATTCTTCTGGAAATAAAATAACCATTTTTCATCTTAAAGTTATTTCTGAGTTATTTCAAGTCCAATAGATGGGACACCAGTAGTTATACCTAAAAGGAAAATTTCTTTTCATTTCTGACTCTTGCACTATGTCGAGAAAACATGTTATTATATTTATTGCTAAGAATCATTTTAGTTGCAGGTTTATTTAAATTTATTTAACAAAAAAAAAAAAAAGTTTTACAACCTCCAAAAGTTGTTGCTAAAATAATTGTTCTTAATGTTTTCGAGGCTCAATAACATAACTTTTATGAATTAATAGTTAATTTAAATAAAAAAATTAGCATGTTTCAATCAATAAGCTATTTTATTAAACAGTTATGTGTAGGGAGGGATGGCACACCATGGCTTTAGGAAGGGATGGGACATGCTACAAGTTTCTCTACGATACTTCCAGCCAAATAATTAAGCTGACTATACAAATTTTGTAGAAATTTATTTTTGTAAGACTATCTTTTTTGGAATTGAATTGTGTAACAAATCAAATTAAGTATTCTAGACAGTTAAGGAAGACAAACAATTTACAAGTACCAGATAACAAAACCATAAAAAATGAAAGTGTCCGATTAATAAGTAATCACATGGGGAATCATTTATATATGTTTATGACTATAATGATAGTATTGGTGTATGATGCACCTAAACTATACATGAGATACATTTTGGTTCACCTTTCTTACAATCTAAATCGAGATTTTAATAATTTTCTTGTTAAATTTTTAAACAAAAAATTCGTTGTATACTATGTTGGTAGGGTCAATCAAGGAGGATGATATGAGGAGGTATAAAATAGTCTTTAAAAGGAAAAAAATAACTAACTTTATTCGAGAAATTAATTGTTTCATAATTGATCAAGAAGATATTATTGCAAAGTTGATGCATCCACGAAAGATTACAAGCTTAATTATTCATGCACTGGCGCATTTTTCGTTTAATTAGGATTTTTCCAATTATGTGAGAAAAAATAGATGGTATAATACCCACTAAACCTTAGGTAGAAGAGTAAAAAACTGTCTTTTTCAATTCATAATTTTGTAGAAATTATTAAAGAATTTTAATTAAAAAAAAAATAAGCCCCATCCCTCTCTGACATGAGGGAGGGATAGGACGTTTATATATATATATATATATATATATATATATATATATATAAAAAGAACACTTCAAATTTTCACTTTCTTACTATGCCCATTTAAATATTTTTTTCTAATCAGTGAAGGAATAAATTTCTTGTAACCTTTGAAATAAAGCGGATAAATGAAGAAAATTTTCAAAGATCGAATGTACGGATTTAATTGGTTAACTTTAATTGGGAATAATATTTAATTAAATATTGCTTTTCGGACCGAAAACAGGTTTTGAAACGGGTATTGTTCCAAGCAACTCCATGCTACAGTTATTAGTGACCGGAAAGCCGGGCACTTCCAGATAATTAAAAATATAATTGTTCTACTTAAATTTACTTCAAGCGTCATATCAATTTAAAAAAACTTCCAAATTGTTGTAGAATAATTACATTTTTGAGTTTCAGCAGTTTTGTTTCTAAGTTTATTACGTAAGTTATGTTTTGTCAGTTATCCTTTAAAACGTTTCTGAAAGCTGACATTTTACTTTCTATTACATACGTATATGTCGAAGTGTATCAAATACAACTTCGTTGCAGTTGAATTCGTAATCTTAATATATATAAATTACGTGTCACGTTGTTTGAGCCCAATGGACTCCAAAAATACTTAACCGATTTTAATAAAATTTGCACACCGTGTGCAGTTTGATCTAACTTAAAAGATAGGATAGCTTACATCTCAATTTTTATAGCCGCAATATTATTTTATTGCAAATTATTTGTTTCTTATTTGACAGTCACAATTATCTGTTAGCTCCAAATGATTCTAACAGATGGCGCTGTGTTGAAAGTACCAACGTTTCACGCAAGCTACAATTTAATGGCATGTGATTTATTACCGCAGTACTGAAAAATTTATTTTTGTGAAAGGGTTTAGTTCTTTATTTCAATATTAATACACGCTGCACCGAGGTAGTGAGCAATTTAATGGCATGTGATTTATTACTGCAACTGATTTATTTATTTTTGTGAAAGGGTTTAGTTCTTTATTTCAATTCTGTCTGTCTGTCTGTCTGTGGATCAATAGAAACCTACTTAAAATTGGAATTGAGCTCTGAAATTTTCAACACAAGACAAATAGAGAAACAGCTCTGAAATTTTAAACATACGTACTTTTAGCCATCTATTTAGACTTTTGAAAAACAGAATGTTAAAATTTTAATTAGTTATTTTTTAATTAATTTTCTTGATTAAAATTTATTTTTTTACAAAACGACTTCTAATAGGACTACAGTTCTGAAATTTTCAACATAAGTACTTTGGGTCTTTTAATTGGTCTTTTGAAAAACAGAATTTTAAATTTTTATTTAGTTCTTTTTTAATTAATTAATAAATATTTTACAAAACGATTTATTATAATAGGGCTACAGCTCTGAAATTTTCAACATAAGTAGTTTTAGCCTTCCAATTGGATTTTTGAAAAACAGAATTTAAAATTTTTTTTTTTAGTTCTTTTTTAATTAATTTTTTTAATTAATTAATAAATATTTTACAAAATGATTTCTAATAAGGCTACAGCTCTAAAATTTTCAACACAAATAGTTTTGGCTTTCTAATTGGACTTTTGACAAAAAGAACGTTCAAATTTTTATTTAGTTCTCTTTTGATTAATTTTTTAATTAATAAATATTTTACAAAACAATTTCTAATAGGGTTACAGTTCTGACATTTTGAACATAAGTAGTTTTGGACTTCTAATTAGACTTTTGAAAAACAGAATTTTTAAATTTTATTTGTTTTTTAATTAATTTAATTAATTAATCAACAAATATTTTACAACACGATTTCTAATTTGTCTACATTTCTGAAATGTTCAACACAAATAGTTTTGGCCTTCTGATTGGACTTTTGACAAAAAGAACGTTATAATTTTAATTGTTTTTTTAATAAATTTTTAATTAATATTTTCACAAAAAGTGACTTCTAATAGGCCTAGAACTCTGAAAGTGTCAACATAAATAGTTTTGACCTTCTAATTTTGCTTTTTACAAACATCACGTGTTAAAATATTCTTAAAGGAGTGTTGTGTTATAATTAACGGGGCTTTTTTTTTATTGTTTCTCGACAAGGGAGAAGCTTCTAATATTAAGCCTTTCCTTACAATTAGTTTTTAGTGTGTGAAACGACCTTACGCTTACGCAGCAATGAACCTTTCATCGAGCAATAGCATAGCCGACCACGTGTTATTTAGACTGAAGTATAAATTGAATTCATATTATAGTAAAAGTAATACAGTGGAATTCTTCTTGCTTTTTAATTATTAGTGCTTCATTGTTCAAAAATCTTCATTTAAAATACATACATATAAGTATTATCACATAGTTAATACCTGGAATGCCACCACATAATCTTTGATTAAAGATTGGTTCACCTATTATTCTCCTGCGTAATTTGAATCCACCTCGATTATGCTACGGTACGCGTTTGGTCATCAAAAAGATCACCGGAAATATACTTGAAGCTACCATTTTAACTGGAAAGTTTAAAGAAGTGGTCCTGTTGCCACGTATTCCGATGATACCATCAGAATCTACGATACCCTTCAAAAGGTTACAGTTTTCAATTCGTTTAGCTTTTGCCACGTCTATAAATAAGTCTCAAGGCCAAACAATGTCCATTTGTGGTTTCGATTTGGAAAATCCATGTTTTTCTCATGGGCAACTATATGTTGCATGTTCACGTGTAGGAAAACCGTCGAATCTATTTGTGTTAGCTAAAGACAGGTTAACCAAAAATATTGTGCACTGATTAGTGCTAAATTAAATTGAAATTAAAAGTATTTATAATTCCAAATTATAAACATTATTGTTAAAGATTTAAAACTATCTGCCCTACCTACCTCATTTATAAGTTTAAGTGTCACGTGTTGTTTACCAACAACTTTGTAATGTATTCATTTGTTACAAACTTGAATACAAAAAATAAAAAAATTTAAATTTATTTCTTTTGTATTGATTTTTGCTCAATATCAACGGTAGTAGAAAATCAATCATGAAGGTCGCCATATTTTTTTACAAATGGGATCTGTGTAAAAAAGAATGGTGGTCCCCATGACTGGTGTTCTCCTACCGTTTCCCTTGAATACTTTACTACTATGTAATATAACAAAAACCTCAGCCACAGCAACGCGTGGCCGGGTCTGCTAGTTGTTATGTAGTTCATGAGTAATTTTGTAGCTATTTTTTTTACAAAAGAAAAAAAGAAAAAAAAAACGGGGAAAAAAAAAAAAAAAAAAAACCGCGATATATGAAAAGAACATTTTGTTGTTTCAATTTTGCTAAAAACTAATATTTTTCAGAATTTACCGGTATCATTAGAAGTACTATGTGGTTATCAATGAAGTAAGAATTAAATAATAGGGAAGGCTCATATTTTAAAAAACAGTTTAGAAAAAGAACTTAATAACTGGAAAGCAATGGAAGATTCAGATGATTGCGTATCCGATGGGCTTGACGATACAAAGAAAATAAAGGAAAGGGTTTTATTTATGATGGTTTCACGCCTCATTATCGGTTCAAAGGTCACGGAGGAAAGAATCATAAAAGTGTAAAAACCACGGAAAGTTATGTAAGGCGTTTCTTTACTTAAAATTATTAAAAAAATGACCTGTTTATTTCATTAGGAAGATGAAGTATATCTTGGAGACAATTCAGATATTGAATCTTCAATATAGAGTTAATACTATATTTTTGATACGGTAAACAAAGTGCAATCTGAGAAGATGATGACTACTGCGTTTGGAAAAATGGAAGGTAAGTAAGTTTTGTGTGCAGCAACAATTTTTGGGAACCGATTGATGTGTTTATCTGTCTATATTCTATATGAAACTGAATGGGAATTATTATTTCTAAGACAGCGATCCATTGTTATATGTGATTGGGAAACACAAAATTATAAACATTTAAAAACAAATGCATACCTATAAATGAAATAAACAAATTTAAAATCCATTAGGTGTATAAAGCAAGTGTTTATATGAATTAAATTGAAATTTTTTTTGGAATTCATTATACTTAAATTCTTAAAATATTTTAAATTTGTTGCATTTGTAATAATGCGTTGCATGAAAATATTATATTATTTAGTGATTTCTATCGAATAAGAGCATCATACTAAATGAATATTTTAACTGAGTTGTGAAGCTTCATAGTAATGATTGTTCGTTATTGATCAGCAGCATAAAAAAAATTACGGCCGCAATACTAGACGTTTTTTTTAAACAAGTCATATTTGAAATTAAACTATATGGCAGTAAAAATATTACAGATAATTAATAGTTCAAGAAGGAACGATTAATGTCATAAAATAAAGCAGCAAAGTTTCTATTAGCAAATTGTATTATTGTAACTACGCTACTAGTTTACAAATGTTTTGATTTGTTTTACTCGAAAAGTTACTATTTTTGAAAAAATATTTTATAATACAAGGAATTGCATTTAAAATTGTTATTTCTCTAACGAATCGTTTGAATTGTTTTGTATACTTTTGTACACATTAAATACTATTTCAGTATTTATCACATAAAACTAAATTATCGACGTATAAAGAATTAGGCTTTTATAGAAACGATCGAACGTCAATTGTCTTGAAGTCTATTTTTCTCATTGCCCAAAAGATAATAATTGCGGAAAGTAGTTTAAAGTTAATTATAACTGATATTTTCTTTAATGAAAAATTGATTTTGTCTTTAATGAAGTTAAGTCATGCGTTATTTTTATAATGATGTGAAGGATAAAATGCTGTTCCAGAAAACTGAAGGAAAATATCTCGGAAGTAAAATTGTTCTATTCTACAAATGAAAGAAAATAATCATATCTTATTTTAATAATTAATTATCTTTCAAGCAATTTGTAAACATTGGAAATAGAAAATAAAGTTTTCTACTAAATCAAGGAACTGATTAAATTCATTTTATTTGCACTTCAGCTCTGAAAATAGTTGATAAAACATAGAAGAAAAAAAAAGTCATGAATAGTAGCACAATAGAGATAAAAATTGAAACAGTTAATTTCTTTGTTTCAATCGGAGTATACATTTGCATATATAATTAGACTTTTACGTTTAAGTATAAATAAAATATCTAAATAAGAATAAAAAAAGAGAAACAAAAAGTGCAATAAAAGTTAAATTTTAAATTATGAAACAAAAACAATTAGTATTTTAAAAGTATGTTATGACTTTGATATGAATATTTTGCCAATATCATTCTCGAAATAAAATTAATGAAGATCGCTAAATATTTTAAAATTATTTTTAAGAAATCAACAAACATCAATTCATTAGAAGAAGAATTGAAGACTATGGAAAACGACCTAAGTCCTAAAAAAGAAAATTTTTCAGGAGAGTCGAAAAATGATCGCCATAAGGCAATGATGGTTAAGTACTTACTTCAGATTGAATTTGAACTATTGCTACTGGAGTTCTCTTTCTGGGAGTTCTCCACTTTGTTTAGCTTGGTCTTTAGGACATTTTTCCGTAAAAAAACGATTTAAAATTTTTTTTGGTACTTAGGTCGTTTTTCCTTTTTAGTCCTCAATTGGAAAAAGAACTATAAAATTGAAAGAAATGGCTCTTTAATCTAGAAGTTTATTCAATTAACTTTCATATAAAAGTGAGTGAATGAAATATTTTAGTAGTAATGAAGTATATAAAATAATTAAGTGGTAAATTTTAACAAATATACTCTCAAAATAACTTAATAGATCATACAAATAGCATATTAAAGTAATATGTAGTTTTTTTTTACTTTTACTTTAAAAACGCAAAACATTGATAAGTCACCTATTCGAAGACAGAAATATACCTTACTTATATAAAGTCAGAACAGAATATAAAAACTCTTTAAATTATTACTTATTTCATTACTTACATAAGATGGTTAAAAAGTCTTTTAAAAAAATATTCCGCAGCGGAAAAATACTTTGAGTTGGTTTGTTTACCATTACTCTACAAATATCCACTTACTATTCGATTTGTATTAGAATAACATAAGGAGAAAAGCTTTTTTTAAAATTAATCTATGAAAAGTTTTTACTATAAATTTCTTATATGCATAGTCAACTTTTACGAAAAGTTTTTACTATAATTTCCTTATATGCATTGCCAACTTTTATGAACAATGAACAGTTCCCGCATTTTTTAAAAACGAGTGAAATTAGTACATATTTATGAAGAATTTCTATCTGATTCCCAATATTTAAACAAAAGTTCTTTAAAATTTTTTTTATTTAAATATTAAGAAAAGAAAATGTCCCCAAAACCCAGCCAAAACCAGTCCGATCAAAATAGTCAACAAAATTCGGGATGTAAAGAGATCCCTGCGTTCGTATGGTTATCGTGAGGTGTCTGCCAAATAGTTATCGTTAAAAAAGTTGGCGTTGGTAGACCATTGCCACATTCCGTACAGGTTGGCGTGATTTGCGAGAAACTTGCAAATCTGATTTCCGTTGCTGCATTTCAAGCCAAGATGTTTAATAATGCAAATAAAAAATAAAGAAAAAGCGCATTGAGCAGAAATGTTTATGTTTATGGCCTTTTCGAAACATTTAGAATTGAATGAATTAAAAAAAAAAAAAAAATGCGGGAATTGTCCTTTGTAACTTTTTTAGTCGGTTTTGAGCCCAGATCGAGTTTTCATAGTGTTTGACCACTAGGAAAAAAATAAATCGACTCCACGCAATTGAATAAGTTTTTCTTTTTGATCCTAAAACTTGGTTGAATATATTCTCATAGACTAAGAGTCTGTTTGTCAAGCTTCAGTTCGATTGGTTGACGGAAAAGGGTTAATTAACCCTCTGAAGATTTTCCTAACACAAGCAAACACAGCCATCCACATACATAAAATCAAAATCAAACTTAAAATAGAGCTTTTCGATAATTCATGATTTAGAAAAGGTAGAGTTCTGATTGCATTATTATGTGTTTACTGTCTGTGGCAACACTCGTCGAATTTGTAGACAATATTTCAAGTAATTTGTGTTTTATCAGACTCAAAATAGTACAGGTAAATAGGACATACAAATCAGTCCGTTTATGAAACTTGGCAAAAACGTTTCAATTGTCATGAAAATGAGTAGTTAAAAAAGTCTTTTGAAATATATAGCAAAAAAGATTTTTAAATTTTTTTTTTTTTAAGGGCGTTAGAGATTTTATAAATGAAAAATTAATTTTAGAACAATTTAGACATGTGACTCATGTTTTTGGAGTATTTTTTAATGCTGAATCGAATGAAAAAAGCAAGACGATGTAACTAATCTAGAAAAAGTTAGTCTTTTTATTTTATATGTTACCGGCAAAGTGTAAAATGCCGCCATTCTATAGAATGCCTAGGCATTGTATAGAATGCCTGTTGCCATTAGGCAAAGTATGAAATGTGAACATTATTATAGACGTTCCCTAGGCATTGTATATAATAACTAGGCATTCTATAGACTGACAAATGCTATTTTGGCAAAGTATGAAAACATTACTTTTATTTACAGCGTTTATGATATCGAGCTTGAAACTATATACCAATAAAAATCAGAACTATATTTTGGTGGTCGTTTAGCCACCAAAATAGTTTATGAAATATGAGTTTTAAAACCCGCACACTTTACTTCTTAGAGTTTTACAAGTACAATCTAATAATAAAAAAAGTGATTTTGGGGGTGAGATGCCCCAAACGACTGCCCAAAATAGGTAAGGGTATTTTTTTAGGTTTAATTGGCCGTTGTGGGTTGTAATTTATTCTTTTAGAACGTGAAACACGCGCACACCTTACTTTTTAGAGAATTTTAAAATATCAAGTGATTAAAAAAAAGTTATTTTGGACGGGGAGATGTCACAAGCGACTACCCTAAATAGGTAGGGTTATTTTTTTTAGATTTAATTGACTGTAAGGCCAACAACATATGTTTTACTGCTTCCTTTTAGGGTGCGAAGCGTGCTCACTCCTTACATTTTGGAGTTTTTAGCAAGAGATTAAAAATATAAACATTGTAGAAGGGATAAAATATATTTATAACCGCGTGTTAAATGTTACGTACCTTCTCACATGATATTCGATACGAATCCGAGATGTATTTCATACTTTCTCGGTTTCTCATTTGGGATTCAATAGAATGCCTAGGAAATGTTTGATTCGTTTCATACATTGCCGACTAGTTTTTAGGCATTCTACAGAATGCCGAATTCCACACTTTGCCTGTAACATAAACGAAATCACATGTAAAAAGTGAAGAAAGATAAAATACGACATAAAGAAATATAAAATTGGTTCGTTCATGAAACTTGGCAAAAATGTTTTATAAATAACAAAAGAGTCTATAAAAATATCTAGCATAGAAAGGTATTTTTTGATGAGGTGTGTGAGGGGGGGGGGAGGGGGGTTAACTGAAAATTAATCTTGATATAACTCAGGCATGTTATACATGTTTGTGAAGTGTTTTTTTGACTTTGAATCGAATGAAAAAAAAGCAAGACGATATAACTATCCCTTAAAAAGTTATAGTCATGTTTATAGATAAAAACATGCAAAAGTGTACCTTACTTCATTACTTGCTCTTTATCTCTTACACTTTAGTTTACTTACTATTTCAATTATTCACTACTACTTACTTATTTTATTACTAACTGGTACTTTTCTATTAAAATTTGGTTGTTTGTTAACTTTTTCTACTCCGTTTTAGTTCATTGCATGTGTTTTTAATATTACATGTATTTTCACCTATCAAATGGACAAGTGACCTATAACTGTTTATAGGATAGTTACATCATTTGTCTAAGAAGAAAGTGATGTTTCATAATGACAATGCACAGGCTCACTTGTCCTTAATCGCAACCGTTAAATTGATCGAATTGCTCTATGAATCGCTCATTTATCCACCGTACTCTCTCAATATGATCCCCTGAGACTTATTTCTCTATTAAAATAAGAAAACATATGTTTTGGTGAACAGAAATTTTCTTCAAATTCTGCGATCATTAATGCAACAAATGCCTATTTTGAGGAGTTCGAGAAATCTTATTTTTTGGAAGGGTTAAAGAAGTTAGAAAATCGTTGGGAAAAGTGGATCGAGTTGAAAAGAGACTACGTTGAGAAATAAAATTAACTTTGGTATGTATCTTTATATTTTCATTTAAAAGTCACTGACTTTTTAAATAGCCCTCGTAAAGAAATTAAAACGGTTATGATTTAGTCTTCAAGGAATTCAGAGTTTTTCAAACATTATTAAAAAAGGAGAAATTTATGAAAATCTGTAATTTGACCACTGTTTCGTAAATTGCAACGACATTAAAAAGAAATCTGAGTGTCCGGGTGAACTATAAAACGATTTTCCTCTATCTTCGATCTCCAACAGTTAATTTCGCTTCAGATTCTTCAATCGGTTGACTGCACAGATAGCACGGGTCAATTACTTCATTCGTTCGATAAACGAGAAATTCTAGACTTTAGTTTATCAAGGAGAAAGTTTCTTGAAGAATAAAAAAATAATCGTAATTCAGATCATCGTACCACTACGAACATGCAGTGTAAGAAGTTAGTGGGAGGGGATGTGTATGCCTACTGTCCTTAACATGAGTCTCGCGCCAAGTCAAAGTGCGCCAATTTCGACCACTCCTATTGAATTCGGATATTTCGGCAAGCCTGGAGTGTATTATGATGATGAAGACTATCCAGGTTTGGTTTTGCAAGTTCTTTTGCTATTCTATACAGTTTTTATTACCTTGTTCATCAGTTATATTAATGATAATTTTTTATCACAAATATTATTTAGTTAATTTCGAGCTGGTACGATAATATTTTTTTAGTTTTTTATTTAATTCAATCTATTTTTTTTATGGGGATTGAATTATTCTCGTTATATTTCTAGTTTAAAGTCTTCTCTATTTTTATATATTTTAAACCCACAATTTACAAATTTTTGAATAAATCTTCTCTCTGAAAGCAAAATAACGAATTAGAAGGCCTGATTACTACTACTAAATACCTCTGCATTTGCATACACATTATCACATTTATTTTCCATGTATAGTTCTTAATCATATTGGTAAATTTTTTATATGATTTCCAATTGAATAAATACACTATTTGTTCTATTTTACGAATAAAGAAGTGGAATTTTCAAAATTAGCATTGGCGGTTTCCCTATCTTTTCATTGTTGAAGCACACTCATCTTGACACCCATTGTAATTGTAATAAATAAAAACTTAAGGTAAAAAATTATCTTTTTGTGTAACAAATTAACTTAAAAGTACAAATTACTTTAAAAAAAAAAAAAACTTTAATTCGACAAACAACCGTACTTAATAACTTAATATTTTGAAACTGATTATTAAACGTTTTTATTATAAATATGTCCAAAAGAAATAAAGTAAACTTAAATAGAACACAAATACTGAGTTGTGAGTAATATTTTTGTGTATTCAGATGATTAAATCGAAGATCTAAATCTAGTATAAACCAAGTTAGAACACAATTAGTTTTTGGTCTACTTAGAGGATTCTCTCGAAAGTATAAAACCTATCCCTTTTAAGAGTGATTGTCAATCTTTTATCGCCCTTGAGGCTTAATGCACAATAATCCAGAACTCCTTAGAGACCAAAATATTGCTTCAAATCATTTTCAATTTTGGTGCTGTAAAACAATTAATAGAATAATTAATGGAATTTTGAAGAAAAAAAAGCAAGGGTTTTTACTAATACCAGAAATTATCATTACGCATTATTAGTCAAAATAACAGTGTTACCTTACCTTTCGTAGAAATGTTTAGAGGGGATAATTATTATATTTTTTTTCTAATTCAAATAATTGAACAGATATTAAATTAATATTTAAAAGAATTGAATTGCTGTTTGTACAGTTGATACAAATGCTGGACATTTGGAATAAGCTCAATTTCAGTAAACAATATGCTTTTTTATAAAGTTACCACACAGCACAACTTGATACTTTCCGTGTTTCTGATACACGATTGTTTTACTATATATTACCAAAATCCAAATAATCCAAACTAAAGAGAACACAATTGTTCACCAATGAACGAAATACTCTTATCGATTCAGACGACTCCATCGAAGATCCCTCATCTCCACCTTACCCCACACTGAGCCCACCAAAGGATCCGTCTCTGAAGCTGCTGTTTCTTATTGTCTCATCTATGCTGGCGGTCCAGGAGGGCAACTGTCAGTTCTGTCCTTCCCATAACGGCCTTTATCCTAATGTTGGCAACTGCAAGTGCTACTTCAAGTGTGTGGATGGAGTGCCTATACAGAAGTGGTGCCCTCCAGGACAGAAGTTCGATGTCATGTCCATGACCTGTTCCTTTCCTTCTAAGACAGTTTGTGCAGGTAACGTGGCTTGAAATTTTTGAATTTCTATTATCCAACAAAATCTGAAATGTTCGACATCAAAGTTTGATGCAACTTTGTTTATCTACTATGTTCTACAGCAAATTTAAGAGGTTCTCAGTTAAAAACTTTCTTCAGCAATGTTCAATTAATCTTTCTTAAAATGCAGTTTAACTTCATCAGTTATGAATCTTGAACAAAAATATAGACATTGAATGGCTGATGGAAACCTATTATACACCAAAGAAATTGATTTTTGATCATGATATTATTGATCACTGTGCATTCTTTGGAAACTATCAGTAATATACCACAGAAATAAATTCTGAGGAAAGTTGCTGTTAACACAATCACCTAATGCTATATTGTGCAGTACTCTAGGACATAAATAAATATCAGAGAAATAGAATATCATTCTTTAAAATTTTGAATTTATCTCATCTAAAACCAATAATCAAATTTTGTACCTGCAGGAGGATACGACTCCTTAATAGCAGATATCCGAATTCTATAATATAGGATTGTTGGGTCCAAAAATGTAGCTTCATATTATGTGGTTATATTTTAGGATCCAGTCAACGAATTTCACCTTCCGCCGCCCGTGTAATGTAAACATCAATAACACTTTTGTACATCACTAAAGTCTGCGTTTTGGAATTTCGTAAATTCTTTTATAAATCACGAGTTCATAAATAATACAAATTGTGATTTTTCATAGATGTTGGAACTGTAGAATTGTTGTAAAGTTGTTTTTAAAGCTAATGTACAGTATTTTGATAAACCTGGTTTATACCTCCTTAAAAAGTTCTTTTTCATTTTTCTCTTAGGAAGTCTAGTTCATTTGTTGCCAGCATTTATTTCAAACTCTCAGAAACAAGGTAAGTTATTTAAATTTGTTTTGTCAACAAAGAAAGCAGTCTATATTAATTAGTAATATTTTTAAAAACTTTTGTGACATCGAAAATAATAATTATGTGTGTTTACTCTTACTGCTATTTGCACTTCCATAATTTAAGAAAATTTTTTAAAACAATATTTAATTAACTATAGTAACCAAAAAAACTTTTCATTGATATTTATTCGTGAGAAAATAGTAGTAAAAAAAAATTTCAAAAAATTATGTCGGTCTCTCTTTTTTTTTATAGCCGTTTCATACATTTAAAGTATACTTACAAATAAAATAAAATAAATTCCCCAAATGCAATTGTTCCGCTACATTCCCCAACTTAATAAACTATTGAACAATTTATCAATGAGACTGTAAACTAATGACAGTGAAATTGGTCGTCCCTTTCTTTTATCATTTCATCATTGTTAGGCAATTGTTGACACATAGCAAGCAAATTCAATTTTTCAAAAGAAAATTAAGGATATTTGTGATTTCCTTTTGTTTTCCTTCTGAAGATATATGGTTTTTTTTTTTTTTTTTTTTTTTTTTTTTTGTCAATACGCTCTTTTTAATCTCTGATTCATCCAAAACTGCTCCAACTCCGCGTTGCTGTTGAAATAAGGCTTCTTGTCGTTTCAAACACATATTGTATGAGTTCGATCAGATTCAACATTCTATGCTTTAGATGCGTTATGAAATTGATGAAAATTAACTTTCTTTTTGATCAGGGGGTGCTATTGTTGATGAGTACGTAATTTTTTCATGAAAATTAGCAGTTGATACTTATTATTTATATCCAACATAATTTTACATAGGGTTCGATGTACTTTTGTAACGTTTTCCTTACATTCTAGGTGGAAATAACATGATACAGCATATGCCGCAACAGCAAATGATGCAACAAGGTAAAATATTTTTTCTCTCTCTATTTTTTTTTATTTTATTTAATTAAGAATGTATAAGTTCTTATATTTATTTTTGCTGCAAACTGAAGAAATTAAAATACATACGTTTTGCCTGTCGTTTTAAATTTATACGAAATAAACCATTTCACCAAAATTAAATAAAATGGGGGAAAAAATTTCACCATATTAAGTAAAATGGGGCAATGTAACTGTTTCATATTTGTCTTCTTTTTCAATCCCGTTACCGAAATTCTAACTCTAAACATTGAAGTTTAGTATCAGTCTCTTCAATACAATATGCAAACAAATTATATCTATAAAAAAATCAATGCAGATTTTGTGCGCCATGGTAGACTACACTTAAAGTGCTCCTAAATGGTTTAGTGCCACTACGTGATGTCAGATGCAGAACATTGCCTTGAAAATAAACCAACTTTAATAACAAAAGTAAAACAACACAAATCATACGTATTATGTTTTTATTGAGAAATTTGACTACAATTCTAGTTAGTAAATAATTTACGCAAAATTAATACCATAAAAACAAAAGACAATACCTGTGATTCTACTTTAAATTAATTCGTTATAAACCAACATATAATACTTGTTGGAATGAAATTTTAAAAAAGAAGTAATTTGTTTTACAGCAGAAGTTTCTTTTACATCTGTCACTGTATATTAGCAATGAACCGTCTTTCCCTTTCTGTAGATTACTATAAAAAAAATATAAATTGTAGGCTCGCTGAGCCTCATTTCTGTTTCAGAGTTCAGAACATGGAAAACCAGTGAATCAGGGAAAAGCCAAAGAGTTTTCAGATTCTGGAAAAAATCTGGGAAATGCTAGAAATTTTTTAAAAATTTCACAAAAATCAGGGACATTTTCTATCGTTTTGAAAGTATGTTTCCCCTTTCATCCGTATTTTGGCGCCATTTACTCGAACAATTGTGGTGGTATAATCATGTTACCGAATAATGTAAACTTTTCATTGCCGTCAAAACTTTTAAAAAACCCATTATCTCTTTAGCATAAATTTTCTATTTGATCAGGGTGTCTACACACATCTGGAAAGTTAAGGAAATTTAAAAAAAAAGTTTGTCATAAAATCAGGAAATTATTTAGAAATCTATCAGGGAAATCAAGAAATTATCATGGAATTTTTTTCCCGAATTTTGTGGCTTAATCTGTATTTGCATTTTCAAAAAGTTATGATTGTCTTTGAGAAAAACTTTAGTAGCTTCTAATTTCACGAAGCTTTACAGAATCGGCATTATTCCGATCTAATTGGGATTTTCTTTTGCGGGCACTCTAATTGAACTTTGTTAAAAGTTTGAATAACTAAACGCTCATCTTTTACATTGAAGCTGTTGCCGAAAATGAAAAAAATTCTAAAGTTTTCTTGACATAAATAAAGTATAGACTGACAAAGTATTTTTTTAGCTTTAAATAACTGATTTTTGTGTATTTAAAGTACATTAAAAGTGTATTTAAAACCATCTGCAGAAATTAAACTATCAATCGATATAAACTTGATCAAAATTGGTTCAATATATCTTGAGCTATAGACATACAGACAGACGTTTTATTTTATGTATAAAATATAGATTTTTATTAAAGATTATCAATTGTTCTCTTTGTCTACACTATTATTACCCTATAGATCACATGCAATATTTCTTCAAATAGAATAGATAGACTGAGATGCAATTCCGAGTTTTGGTACCTTATTGAACATTATTCTTAATTTTTTATAGAATGTAAACAAATATTAGAGTAGTTAAAGAAAATAGTTTTCCGCTGAGAAACTGTTAAAAAATCGATTTTGACTAAGCTGAATTAAATGCCGTTGTTAAATATGTTATAAGTTACCTAAAAAAAGGAGCTTCTGCTTTTCGTCTGATAGAGAATTGGAGCATGCTATTTGATTATACTCGAGTAAAATCGTTGCTTCTTTTAAATCTAACCCATGTAATTAATCCTGAATTTATGTCACTGACGATATAATATTCATCGCCAACTAGGGCCAGTTTTAAAAGAAATAGCATAATAAGTTTTGATAATTTTCAATATGTGAAGTTCAAATGAAACTCTTTTATTTAACGTTTCATTTAAAAATAATAGTAAATGTCAAAGCTCAAAATATAATACCAATCTCAAATGCTTTTATAACACTTTTTTTATTAAAGGTCCGAATGGAAACTTTCATATTACCCTTGCTGTAGCGAAACCCAATTATAACAATGGAGGTGAGTAGACTTTTTAACATTTTGTTTTTAGTGTTACTTCTCCCCTCCCTTCCCTCAAAAGAAAAAAATAATATAATTTATTTATCAATATGAAACATTCAAATATAGGATAACGCAAGGACCAGTAAAGTGATTTAAATGCAATTTCGAACATATTTGTTGCCCTATAAATGTACCCCACAATAAAACAAAATTATAACAAAAGGAAGTAGAATCATATTTGATAAAATTATTTTTCTTCTGAAAATCTGTATTGGATTTTAAACGAAGGAGCTATGATTGAGACTGTTTCAAAAATGTAAAATAACAGTGATTTTTAAGAATTTGATGAATCAAACAAGTCTATAAAACTTTAAAAATCCATGCATCTAAATTAAAAAAAAAAAAAAAAAAAAAAAGGAAATGCAGGAAGTTTAAAGAAAAATCTAGAATGTGTAGAAGGCTAAAACTGTTTAAGTTGTAAAGGTTTGTTAGTTTGGAGGACCGATATGAATGTGTTTTAATTATTTCAATCTTCGAAAATGGATTGCGAGAAGTGGCTGCAGTCTGAAAAGAATAATTTTTTAAAACTATTGGCTTACTCATTAGATATATCATATTGGTCATAGAGGGAACACTCAGCATGTGAGTGCCAACTGAAGCTTTCCTAGTTTGTCTTGATTATTGAATAAATGTTTCTTGTAAATTGGATTTGCTCTATAGATCGATTTATGGATTACAAGTTAAATACATATACTTTGGTTTCCCTGTGAGTTTTAACCACTGGTACAAATAAAAAAAAATTATGCAACTTTTCTCTGGAAATATACAATAAATTCCCGCATTTTTTAAGAACGAGCAAAATTAGTTTATATTTATGAAGAATTTCTTTCTGATTCCAAATATTTAAACAATGGTTCTTTTAAAAAAATAGTTATTTAAATATTAAGAGAAGAAAATGCCTCAAAACCGAGCCAAAACAAGTCCGATTGAAATACACAACAAAATCTGTGACGTCAAGGGTTCCTACTGTTTCTATGGTTATTATGAGGTTCCTGCCAAATAGTTGGCTTTAAATAGTTGGCGCTATTAGACCATTGCATATCACGTACAGGTTGGCGCGATTTGCGAGAAACTTGTAAAACTGGTTTCCACTGCCGCATTTCAAGCTAAGATGTTTGGGAAGCCTTAACGTCACATTCAATTCTAGCTGAGTGAATCGTTTTCTCGCCAACGTGTGACAGGGAAACTTTGATTGCAAATTAAAAAAAGTAAAAGCGCAATGAGCAGAAATTTTTGTGTTTATGACCTTTTCAAAACATTTAGAATTGAATAAAATAATAATAATAATAATAAAATGCTTGAATTGTCCATTAAAGCACTAGAAGCCAACCTAAGCACTTCTCTTCGTAGTTCCTTAGCTATGTGTGTAAATGCAAAGGCATTTGAATGCGATATGTGTCTCTGCCAATGAAATACACTTCTTAAATTTAGGGCGCTGATTGGTTTTATTTCTTTTGAACGTTCTTCATCTGAGTGAAATGAAAATCTGACTTATGATTAGCAGCAATTTAATCAACTGAAATTATTATTAATTATTCTATTACTCATACGGCAGTATTTTTATTTTTATTATCTATATTTAAAATGTATTAAGCAAATTTCGACATTTCACGAAAGAGAGTATTGTTACTAATTTTTCCACTGAGGCAATGATGGCACAGTTTTCACGGTTTAAAAGTATTTATTCTCTCTTCAGAAAACTCACAAAATCTATTCACAGGCAACAGTTTAACTACTCTCAAGCTTCAACACAAGCTTCAACAAAAATAACTTCGAATTCAGCGATTATACAAGCGCACTCCAATAGGTCAACAAAACGATCAGCTTTCAACGAAATCCGAAGTACATCTGAAAACTTTCCCGTTCTCCAGTCCTTTATATACAAGCGCGTGAGACATTCTCGAAATTTCCAGCCAATTTATCGGAAACGAAATATCTCGAAACTTCTCGATTACTTTAGGTGTTGCCACCTTTTTCTAACTTGTATAATCGCTATTAATTACTAAATAAAATAGGATAAAAATAAATTACAATAGAATTTTGAAATAATACGTCACTATTTACAATATATACAGACAATTTGTGCAACATTTCCCCCTTCTTAAAGACTGCACGTCCCGGGCAGTGAAGTCCTTAAGAGGAAAGGCAATTCAATCACTTCTACCATAATATGGGGCTAGTCTATTGTTATGTACAACTCTAGGTTTACAGGAGGGTGTCCGTTGAATCCTCACCACGACGTCGTTGATCTTCTTAAGGACCACATACGGCCCTTCCCAGTTCGTCTGGAGCTTAGGGGAGAGTCCTTTCCGACGTTTAGGATTCCATAACCACACCTTGTCACCTTCCTGGAATGAACGTTCCGTGGCCTTGGCATCGTAGCGGACCTTCATGCGCTCTGTCATGATGTTGATTCTTTCTCTGGCGAACCGATGTACGGCTTCCAAACGCGCCTGGAGATCATCTAGATACTGGACAGGCGAGGAAGGGGTGTCCGGTGGTCGTCCAAAGAGGAGGTCGCAGGGTAGTCTAAGGTCTCTTCCGAAAATCATTTGAGATGGTGTATATCCGGTGGTCTCGTGAGTAGCACTTCTGTAGGCCAAAAGGAACAATGGAAGTTTCAGATCCCAATCTTGCTGGTTCTTGGAAACAAACAAGGAGAGATGATTCAGAATCGTTCTATTAAATCGTTCAACCATTCCATCGGATTGTGGGTGCAGGGGAGTTGTACGAGTCTTTTCCATGTCGAGCAAGTCACACAGCCCAGTGAAGACGGCAGAGTTGAAGTTCGTCCCCTGATCGGAATGTATCAGCAGGGGTACGCCAAATCGGGAGATCCAATTCTGTACGAGGACTTCTGCTACGGTTGTGGCTTCCTGGTCCGGAATCGCGTATGCTTCTGGACACTTGCTAAAGTAGTCCATGACAACTAGGATGTATTTGTTGCCATTAGTTGTGTGAGGTAGGGGGCCTAAGACGTCCAAAGCAATTCTTTCGAATGGTGCTCCTACGTTGTAACGTTGCAACTTTCCACGAGTTCGGGTCTTCGGTCCCTTCCGCGAATTGCATGCATCACAGGACTTGCACCACTTCTCCACGTCGGATTTTGCTTTGTCCCAGAAGAATCTCTCCCTGACTTTCTGAAGCGTTTTCGTGACACCAAAATGTCCTCCAGTAGAACTGCTGTGAAGTTCTTCTAGAACGTTCGTAACTCTAGAACTTGGAAGGATTAATTGCCACCGGAAGCTTTTGCCATCATCGGACTCCCATCGACGGTAGAGTACTCCATTCTTCAAGTGCAAAGAGTCCCACATAGCCCAATATCTCTTCATTGTTGGGCTATAGCATGCAATTTCCTGCCAACTGGGTTTTCCGGTAGCTGCTTCCATGAATTCAATTAGAGGTTTCAAGTCCTGATCTTCAACCTGACTTTTTCGAACATTCTGGTCACTCCAAGGGTCCAAGTCTGAAGTAGTTGAGTTGGTAGTTATTTTCCGAACGGCCGATGTGTTAACCCCAAACTTAGACTCGGCATTGGAACAAAATCGACAGTTCTCAGGACATGGTCTTCTAGAAAGAGCGTCTGCATTCCCATGGAGCGTTCCTTTTCTGTGATGGATATCCATGTCGTATTCCTGCAGGCGCTGAATCCACCTTGCTATTTGTCCCTCTGTATTCTTGAAATTCAGCAACCAAGTCAGAGACGCATGATCCGTTCTTAAAAGGAATTTTCGGCCGTACAAGTAATGATGAAAGTGCTCAACGGCCTTTACTATTGCCAGTAACTCCTTTCTTGTGACGCAGTAGTTCCGCTCGGATCTTGACAGGCTCTTACTAAAATAAGCGATGACTTTCTCCTGTCCTTCAATATCCTGGGAAAGAACGGCGCCCACTCCCTCATTGCTGGCATCTGTATCCAAAATAAAGTCCTTGTTAACATCGGGAAAAGCCAAAACAGGCGCGGATGTTAAAGCGTTTTTCAGTTGATTGAAGGAGTCGTCACAGTCGGCAGTCCATAGGAACTTCTGCTTGCTCTCTGTTAGTCGATGCAAGGGTCTGGCGATCTTGGAGAAACCTTTCACGAATTTACGGTAATACGTGCACAGGCCTAGGAAGCTTCGCAATTGATGAACGTCTTGCGGTCGAGACCAAATTTGCACAGCATGGATCTTGGCCGGATCTGTGCTTACTCCATCGGATGAGATGATGTGTCCAAGATAACTGACTTTCCGCCTAAAGAGCTTACATTTTGATGGGCTAAGTCTCAAGTGGGCTTCCCTAAGCTTCAAGAACACGTTCTTCACATTTTGCAAGTGTTGATCAAAACTCCGCCCGGTGATAATGATATCGTCCAAATATACCAGACAGGTCTCGTAGGAAAGTCCTCTAAGCACAGTCTCCATTAGTCGCTCGAACGTAGCCGGTGCATTACACAAGCCAAACGGCATAACTTGAAACTGCCATAATCCTTGGCCGGTAGTGAAGGCAGTCTTTTCACGATCGTCGGGATGTATCTCTACTTGCCAGTATCCACTCTTCAGATCCAAAGTCGAAAACCACTGGTTCCCTGATAGAGTGTCCAAAGTGTCATCAATTCTTGGCAGAGGGTAGCTGTCCTTTTTCGTAATTTCGTTCAGCTTCCGGTAATCCACACAAAACCTGGTGGAACCATCCTTCTTTCGAACGAGTACGATTGGAGAGGCCCATGGACTTGAGGAGGGTTCGATAACTCTATTATCTTCCATTTCATGTAACAATCTCCCGACCTCCTCTTGTTTTGCAAATGGAAGTCTTCGAGGATGTTGTTTAATCGGTAAATGGGTCCCAGTGTCGATTCGATGTTGTGTAAGCTTCGTTCTTCCTACATCTTTCGATGACATGGAGAAAACGTCCAGAAATTCTTTTATAAGGTTTCCGACAATCTTCTCTTGCCTTCTTTCCAACCGAGAGTCCTCGAGAAGCTGGTCCACTAGATCCACGGGTGGTGCGGTCGGAAGCTCCTTCGATCCTCGTTCGATGCTTGTAACGGGGGTGCAAGTGGCAATTTCTTCTCCTTTCTTGATAACTCTCTTAGAATCACCGATGTTGGCCATTCTCACATGCACCACCTCTTGAGAGAGATCCACAAGCGTCGCTCCTACAAGCACTCCTTTCGGGACGCTATTCGATGATGGGAAGTCCGTTACTCCAAATCGGAAGGCCTTCGGGAGCTCTGTTGAACCTTTTACAACCAAATCTGTCATGGAGGGGATGGTGATGTCTTCAAGAGCTACTATTCGATATGCACACGGCTCTTCCGAGTCCAAACCGAACAATGGAACTTCTTCTTTCCCTGTTTGAAGCTCGCCTTTCTCGAAATTCAAAATAATTCCATTTTTCTTTAAAAAGTCCAATCCAAGAATACATGGGTCAATAATTTCAGCGACGTAAACGGTGTGAGTGTAGGTGTGAAATCCAAAAGAGATGTTGACATTTAATTTCCCATGCACAGAAATTTTGTCACCAGTCACAGTTTGTAGTGAAACTGAAGGCGCCGTGTAAAGAGGTTGGCTGTCCAGGCGCCGGGCTACATCCGTCCGTAAGATGGTTACATTTGCCCCTGAGTCAACTATTAGACGACAGGGGGTTCCATTGATCTTGCCCTCCACGAATAAACCATGGTTTCCTCCTTGAAGGGATGAGATGTGATAGAGGCTGAGTGGGGCACCACCTGCTCTACACGGCGACCTCCGCCTCGCGAGATAGCCGTTCTTTAGTTTAACTGCTGAGGTTCGGACGAGGGTCTGTCCCCTCTCCTGTCCAATTCAGGGCAATCACGTCTGAAATGTCCTTCCCGGTTGCAGAGCCAACAAACCACTCTAGTTTTTCGATCCCTTGAGCCAGGAATATTTCTCATAATTCGCTCCATCTTGTTTTCCAGTTCTTGAAACTTCTTCGTGAAAAGTTCAGAGGAATCGTCTGCCAATGTTCCACGTACGAAACGCCGGTCTTTTCTAGAAGCTTGCTGTGCGGCTTCTACTCTCATGGCATAGACGAGGGTGGACTTCAGATCTTTGCTGTCTGACATCCTGGTAGCTTGCTGTATGTCGGGATCTTTGATGGCATCCACGAAATACTGAAGAGACAGGTTATCTCGTACGTCCGAGGGACAGTCTGGGAAAGCGAGGAGCGACAGTCTTTCTATATCCGATGCCAATTCTTGAAGAGTTTCATTGGCCTTCTGCTGTCTCACTTTCAATTGCAGTCTGTTGTAATCCTTTAGATGCTGCTCCCCAAACCTTAACTCCAACGCATTTGCCAGCGCCACGAATTCTCCCCGCTTCTCTTCAGGTAGTGTCTGTAAAATGTCAGCAGCTTCACCTCGAAGGGATGCTGCGAGATGGAATGCGTTCGAAGTATCGTCCCAACCATTCGCAGAAGCAATAATTTCAAACTGCGTTTGATAAACGCGCCAGGAAGACTTTCCATCAAAAGTGGCCACTTTGATGTTGGAACGTGGTGCTAAAACTGCAGTGGAAACCTCCTCCCAGTTCGGTGATGCAGCTGCCACAGTACCGCGAATTTCCAGTTTCCGAAGTTTCTCTTCCATAGCGTCAATAAACCTTCCCTGCTCTTTTTTTAGGGTGGAAACTTCTTCTTTCATTTCATTTCTAGCAGTCGTGATTTCTCTTTCTATGGTAGATACCTTTTCTTCCATTTCATCCCTTACAGCAATGAGAACGTCTTCTTTCACGGAATGCAGGACCGATGATGTTGTCTCCATAATGGTAGATTCTACCATTGACGCTAGCTCCGTTTTCATTTCTTCCCTGATCTTGATTACGGCTGCGGATGTGGACTCGCACTTATCGGCCAAAGCTTTCATGTCAGATGACGTTGCGTTTTGCAAAGCTTTAAAATCTGATGATGTCGCTTCTTGTAAAGCTTTAATGTCTGATGATGTTGCTTCTTGACTGGCGGCAATGGCGGCGGCGAGTTCGGCATTTGTCGTTTCTTGACTGGCTTGACCAGCGGCGATTGTAGCGGCGGTTGATTCTTGTCCGGCTTTTATTTCGGCTTTCATTTCAGCGGCCGTGGATTCTTGTCCGGCTTTTATTTCGGCTTTCATTTCAGCGGCCGTGGATTCTTGTCCGGCTTTTATTCCAGCAATCATTTCCATTAATTGTTTCATTTGGTCTTCCATCATTCCTCTAGTTGTCGGCATTCAAAATTACGAGATCCCACTTCTGACACCACTGTTACTAATTTTTCCACTGAGGCAATGATGGCACAGTTTTCACGGTTTAAAAGTATTTATTCTCTCTTCAGAAAACTCACAAAATCTATTCACAGGCAACAGTTTAACTACTCTCAAGCTTCAACACAAGCTTCAACAAAAATAACTTCGAATTCAGCGATTATACAAGCGCACTCCAATAGGTCAACAAAACGATCAGCTTTCAACGAAATCCGAAGTACATCTGAAAACTTTCCCGTTCTCCAGTCCTTTATATACAAGCGCGTGAGACATTCTCGAAATTTCCAGCCAATTTATCGGAAACGAAATATCTCGAAACTTCTCGATTACTTTAGGTGTTGCCACCTTTTTCTAACTTGTATAATCGCTATTAATTACTAAATAAAATAGGATAAAAATAAATTACAATAGAATTTTGAAATAATACGTCACTATTTACAATATATACAGACAATTTGTGCAACAGTATTTAAATGTAATAATAACACAAAGCCTGCACCTCAAAGCCATTTTTATTGATTTGAGGTATAACATCAAGACTCTACATGTATAAAACTTAGCAGTATAGCTACTTAATTAATATTAAATGTTTCTTATATCATTCTAATCGATTATCCAATATTTTTTAGAGTTTTATGAGTCTATATTGACACTTCTGATCTTACGTTGATACTTAAAAATCGTAATTAAATCCGACCTTTTTTTAATTTTTTTTTATTTTCACAGGGAATGGAGGAGACATGTCAATGCAAGGTATGAATAGTTTTGTTTTTGCTTATTGTCAAAGTAAAATATAATTTCCCAAAAATGTATCTTCACTTACGAAATTGAGAACAATATTTCACAAAAATTATAAGTGCCATTTTTTAGATTTTTAAAAGAATAGAATTTATCCAATTTGTGAATTGAAGTACTGTTCTGGAAACATTTTTAAACTTAAAAACCCTAACACGTTACTAAGGTATGTTTTTAAGCTTAGATTGGATACTGTTCAATTCTAAGAAATAGGATGATTGGTATTTACGGTTGTTTGTATAATCAAATTTTTTTTTTCTACCTTGGTCAGAACTTAAGATAAAATGAAGTTCATTTCTCTGAAAAGTATGAGTTATTTCCTTTGCAAGTTGATCATAACATCCATAGTTTTAAAACAACATAATTTTGCATCGTAGCATGAACTTTCAATATATTGCTTAAATTTGGTAGGAATCTCATTTTCTCCCCTAATTGCATACTTTATCGAATAAACTTATAGTTACGTTTTTTTAAAGACGGTAAAAGGAGTTTTGAATATATTGTAAATCGTCGCTTTTATCAACAACAAGTTCTAAAAACAAATCTATCAATTTCAGGCAACATGATGCAAATGATGCAAATGATAATGATGATGATGCAGAATCAAAAACAAGGTTCTTATCGTTCTCTTTTAATGTTATTAAGTATATTATAAATATTAAAATTAATATTTTTAAAAATAGTATATTTAAAATTGACTTGCTAAACATTTTAGTAATAAATATTGATTATACTGTTTAACTTTCACTACTTTTTTTATTTGTCTATATATACAAAATTATTATAATTTAAGAATTAAATATTGAATTTTCATTTTTTATTTATAAATAAACGTTATACTTTCCATAATTTTTTTTTGTCCCAAAGTGTTTTCCTGTTACTAAAGACAAGATCGTTTTTTCTTTTAAATACTAGCCGTGTTTACAAAACGAAAAATAAATAAATAAAGAATAATAATAATTACCCCACCAAATAAATTACATGTTTTTTATTCACATTTAAAAGGGTTGAAATAGTTGATAAAAAGTTAATAATATTGTTGCGTTGTACGGGTTCGAAAGATTTGACGACAAAGCAGATCAAAACTTGCAGAAATTTATTCCAAAATAACTCTTCACAGTTCTCTTACAGCTCCAGAACTTCTCGTTCTAGTAGACACAATACAGCTCTTTACACCTCAATAGAGCACAAAACAGCAGTTAAAAACTTGACAAACAACTGCTAAATCGCCGCAAAAGACAATGCAATACAGTTCGCTCAGTATCTCCAGTCAACTAATTCAGTGACTCAAAATCCAAGAACTAACTCAAGTCAGGAATACAGCTCTCACAATGAACGTTGAGGGACAACTCACTCAGTGATTCAAAATCAACTAACTAACTGACTCACTCACGGCCGGGTTTATATAGGGGAGGCTGCGAATCTTCACGAACCTTCCAGAGATAGACATTTGGAGAACTTTCCAGAATGTAGTTGAAAAGTCCTATATACAGGTACAAGGGATACATGTACCCATACATGTACCGAAAATGTCGCCAAATGGTCGCCAAGTTAGGCGACATTTTGCGATTTCTCGCCAAATTTTGCGACAAAAATTAGTCGCAAAACCATCGCCAACTTGGCTCTATCTCGCCAATTTGGCGAGATTCCCATTACCATAATGTTAAATGCCCTTCCCCTTGAAACTCGCTTCCCAGAGTTACCTCTGTAAAACCCGTTATCAAGCGATGGGAGGCTCATTGCTGGGAAACAAACCATTGCATTGTCTTATGCGAAATGTACAGAAATTTATCTATTTACAAAATTAACACTACGAAATATTTACAAATATACAAAATTCGTAACAATATTATTCGGAAACGTTTATTAATTATACAATTATAAGGGAAGCAGTATAAACCTGATACTGTATAATACTTACCTGTATAACTGTTTACCATTACCTTGTATAATACTTATTACTGTACATAATAAACATATTAAAATATTTTAGACTGAATACAAGTATGTAATTATACTTTTTTAGGAATGAATAATAATATGAACCAACAGAATAATCAGTACCAAAATATGATGACGGGTAACCAGCAAAATATGAATAGCTACATGAATCAGAATATGAACCAAAATATGATGAATCAGAATATGAATCAAAATATGATGAACCAAAACATGGATCCAAGTATGATGAATCAGAATATGAACCAGCAGAATGGGAATTATCAAAATATGATGAATCAAAATATGATGAATCAAAATATGATGAATCAAAATATGAACCAGCCGAATGGAAATTATCAAAACATGATGAACCAGAATATGAATCAAAACATGATGAACCAGAATATGAATCAAAACATGATGAACCAGAATATGAATCAAAACATGAACCAGAATATGAATCAAAACATGATGAACCAAAATATGCCACCAGGTAAGAATCTGAGATGGTAAATACATCTCATAAAAAAAGTATTTTTATTTATAATTTTAAAAGTGTGTCAATTTTATAAAATGTTTACCTTATATAGTTAGTGAATGAAAAAAAGATGACTATTATTTTAGGATCGAAATGGTTTAGTTTTTAATAGGGTTGCTGCCGATAAAGTGGTAAAATTTTTGGTACGAAGAACAGTAAATGTTGTTTTTATTTGTCAGACATAGAATAGCTATTTTTCTTATGAAGAAAGTATAGAGCATCTTAAAATATATGAGACAGGTATTTAATGCGACGTTATTAAATACTAGTTTTTCTTTTATTTCCCTACGTTTGAAATTTTCAACTAAATTAAGTGAATTTCGTTCCATTGTAGTCACATTAGATATGTATAAATATCAATGAGTAGAACATTTTTGATACCAACTAACAGTAATAGTCAATAGTTAAAATAAAATTAAAAAGAAAAATATTGCAATCTAGACTACTTCACAGATCCAATCATTTTTCTTATAATGTATGTACGAGAATCAAAAGTAAGAATTTCATTGCTATTATTTTCTCTTATTTGACTTACTTTAGTCAAGCTTTTAAAATGATCTTTTAATAAAATTAGCTTCATCTAGTAAATCATACAAATTAAATTAATAGTAGTTATTATTATTTTTTTAATTTTTTTTTGTCATTTTTAGGTAATAACCAACAACCGCAATGCTCAGGATCGTGTCGCAAATCGAAGAAGTCAGTAACAATCGTTTACGATTTGAACTTAAATAAATTTCCAATACGATTCAAATTGTTTGGATGAAATAATGATTGCAGTTACATTTGTCGTAGAAATGTATGTATGGTATTTATGACATAAGATTACATCAAATCAAGTTTAATGGAAGACAACCTCCTTTCAATTTAAATATATATCCAAGTGAAATGCATTAATTTATTGCACAAAACGGTTTTTTAATGACTATGTTTAATTTTAATTATCTTAATTGAAATAATATGAAATATTTTTTTCGTGATGTACAGTAATTTATTTCTCAAGCTGCTTTTCTTTCTTTCTTTTTTCTATTTATTTATTATATTTAATGTAATTATCTTAATTGAGATAATATGAAAAATTGTCTTTTCGTGATATCTGTTTCAAATGAGTTTGTAATTATTATTTATTTTATTAAAATGATCAAACAGATGCTAATGGTGAACTGTGTTCTGAACATAAACTCTTTTTTCATCATTATGAATAATCATTGTAATAAGAGTCACAAAATCTATAATTCGATTGTGACTCTCTCTTACACATTATTTAAAAGAGATCTATTACAAATCAATACAAATACAAATACAAATTTTAAGACCAACAACAGGTTCAAGGCCAATAACAGGTTAAATTATTTTGCAAGTTATACAACAATGAAGCAAACCAATTTTAGGTATCAAAATCTTTATTTATTCAAAGTAAAGAAAATGGCACCGAGTTTTCGAAATCTTTGGTATTCTCAGTGTCAGAGGTATGCGCCAATACTCAGCAATTCCATGGATCTGTACTGAAGAACACGTGCATGCAGCTAAGTCCACCGCTTGACCTGAACTCGTCATACAGGCATTTAGGCACAGGATTCCAGAACAACTAGGAAAGAAATGTTACGCGGGATCAATGTAAAGAAATAATAATGGAATATGAATAGTTTTGTGAAAATAAAATATTACAACACCACAACGAGTTCTGTCAAATCTGATTTCTTCGAAGTTGCATATGCTTCATATATGAAGAACTATTAGACACTTTTTAAAAAATGTATTGAAAAATGTATACATGACAGTATTAATCTTTTAAAAGAGTCCATGACTGTTTTAAGATAGGATTTGAAATCTTTCATTAGACGTAAAATAATAAGTGAGGTTATGTCATGTATACATTTTTCAAATTGCAGATAGGATCTTTATTCTTGACAGGATAGTGTTGTTTAATGAATGTTTAAATGAATTCATTCAATTAAATTTTTAATGTAATTTTTTGAAGTATTGTGTGCCACAAAAGAAGAAAATATTCCGAAATCAATACCCCAAAGAAGGTATCCCCTTCCCCCCTCCTACTCCTTCAAAAAAAGTACTGATAAAGAGGAATATGATTAGCACTTTGAACTCTATATACAATTTTTATGACTACTAAGATTCTAGGTTTGAATATCATGTAGGCATCTCCTATGTGGTCGGTGGCATAATTAAATTGTATGAACCAATCCGTGAACTGTGTTATGTGCAATGTGGCCAATGCTAGCTCTTCTTTCTTTCTTGTATAAGAGTACCTTAATAATGACATTAAATGAGATGGATTTGTAATTTGAACGTTGCTCACTTTTTATTCATGTGTTTTGAAAAAGACAACCAACTAAGTTGTCATTATTTAAATAATTAAGATAAGTCTTTAATATTATTTCTTGAATATATCCTTATAGACAGTATGTTACTTATGGCTTAATTGTGTTTAAAAAATAAATGGTCTTCAAAAAACAGTAATTAAGGTAAAAGCTCCAGTGTTTGACCATGCTCTAGTAATCTGTCACTCGTGTTTAAAATTTAAAAAAGTTAATTCATAAAAACATTTTTTTTAATAAATTCCTTATAAGCATTGCCAACTTTTTTGTGTAATTGAAATTAGCTACAGCAATTTTCAGCTTAGATCGAGTTGTTATAGTGCTCGATTATTATGAAGAAAACCATCAATTCCGTGCCATTAGCCACCATTTTTTGTCTCTGAAACGTAATAGAATGGAACTGTCACCGGCAACGAGTCTATATATCAAATTTCAGCTTGATTGGATAATATCAAATGGGTTAATTAGTCCTCCGAAATGCAAATAGCATGTGTAAAGGCGACCATTTTGTCACAGCCTCCAAAACTTGATGGGTTTGTCGATGGCAATGCATTCTATTAGAGAAGTTTCATTACAATTGATTGACGGCAAGTTGATTAATTAGTTCTCCGAAGTGTAAATAGAACCAAATGTAAAAGCGGAATTTTAGTGACAGCCTCAAATACTTGATATAATGCATTCTCAATGACAATGAAACTATTTGTCTAATTTCAGGCTGATTGGATGACGCAAACTGATTTAATTAGTTCTCTGGAACGGCATTAGAGGAGTGTGTAAAAGCATCCTTTTAGTGATAAGCCTTAAAACTTCATAGAATGCATTATTGTTGACAACGAATCTATCTGCCAAGTTTCAGTTCGATTGGATGACGGTAAGCAGGTTAATTAGCCCACCGAAAATTTTCCCTCATCAAGCAAACCCGACAACTTGCAACAATCGGTTTCGTTTTTATTTCTTATTGACAGAAACGAAACATTCATTGTTAATGGTTAGCCATTAGATGAAGGCAAATATCAGACTAGGAAAATTTCACATCTCAGCAACATTCTCACGTACTCCATGTTGACAGAGTATTTTATTGTTTGATCTGTTGAATCTTCATTTGCATCCTCATTATATTCTGCTCTTGGTAAATTAGCTTTTTATTATGATTGTCCTACAAATGAAAAATCAACTTAGCATTTGGAGATTATCTTTTTTATGTCCATACAAATTAAAGCTTATCTTGTTCGTTACCTGATTTTACAAACTACCTTACCATTTCATTACATTGGTACATTGATATATCTTATCAAAATTTGGTAGGTCACAAGGAAAATAGTGGAATTCTGAGCTATTTTGGGTTCTGCCTGTAATGAGGTATTTTAGGTTCGTACGATTTACTATGCTCAATAAGTAATTAACGATTTATATTATTTTTTTTGGAATCCTTCCTTTCCTATTGTCAGATTAATGGAATATCTTACCTTTCTGGACAGAAATAGTTTACAATATTTTTCTTATTTTTTTTTTACACACTAAGGTAGTGAGGAAAAATACTCTTGTAGTAGTTCTACCTGTAGTTTTTAAGTAAAACTATTTGTATTAGAACGTCTTGGCCTTGAATGACATCGAGAAGTTTACCGTTTAATATGCATTTGATCTATCGTGTTGAGAGCAAAACTATTTCTATTTTGTGAAAACCAAACAACCCAAAATTGGTAATTTCTGAAATTTCTTTTTCTACATCTAAGTTTGGAACTTTCTAATCAGGTGAACTTGACAGGATGGGATTTTATAAATATCTTTCTCTTTCTTTCGTTTGCTTCCTAGAATCCTGTTAAAAAAAAATTCAAAAAAAAAAAATTCTGGATTTTCTTCTTTTAGAATGAGCTTGAAGTACGTTTCTTTGATCGAAATCGTTAGACGTTGTCAATGTTTTATCTTGGTGCAAGTTATTATTGGCATTATTATATTAATTAGATTATTCGCATATACTATTTGAAGATACTGTTGATTTTCTTTTCTCTTTCTTCTTCAATATCGTATTGAAGACATAATTTAATAAAGAAGCTCTTCACTATATAAAATTTTACAACTGTTTCTATAGGGCTAAAAATTGACTATTAATATTGAAAATTAATATTCATGGATCCTCATAATTTACCACTTAAGTCACTTGCCTTATAACGAAATAAACACGTTGTCGAACATTTAGTAATGTGCATGGAGTGCGATACTACTGAAATTTAGGCTTGTGTTACATTGGTTCTTTTTTCAATTTTTATTTTAAAAAAAATCGTTAAACAAAAATATATTCCGAAACTAAAACAGTAGCCATACTTTCATGAAATAAAATTTTCAAAGCTTAATTAATTCACAAGATTTAAAAAAAAATAAAAAATAATAATAATAATAGTACAATCTCCTTCCCATTGCATCTCATCCTCCTTGCAAAATAGTTGGTCATGAAAATAAATCGTCCTCACACAGTCCAGCGATCACGTTTCATTTGTTTTTGATGCTTTGTACCCAACGAAGTAAACTAGTATTATTGAATATATATGTCCCTTTATTTAAAAAATAGTCATTTCTAATATTAAACTAATTCGCTTCACTTGCATATCACTCGTTTTGAGAGTAGAATAAAGAAATTGAACTCACCGGCAACTCTTCAATCATCGGATGTTCGAATCGTTTGGAGTATTTGAAGTCCCCGAAAGTTACGAACGAGAAAGTAGCGATGGCTCCTTCGTTGTAGATGGGCGCAATAGGAAAGAAGTCAGAACATACCAGGTTTTCGTCAGACTCGTACCAGTAGTGGACACCTGAAATATATACTGAAAATAGACCAATACCGACAAGCAAGGGGAAGGGTACGCATTTTCCTTTTCCTTTCTTTGTTTCAAGATAATTCTATACAACTCTCAATCTCAATTATTAAAGTAAATTCTCTTCACTTTATAAGTTCATAGAAAAGGGGTGTGGGTGGGGAGAGTTATAAAGTGAATCTCATATGTGGTTATTAAAATACACTATTTAAAAAATGTAGATTTGGGCATTTCTTGGATTTTAAAATGGACAGAAATTTTCTTTATATTGCTGTGATCTGGATATTAATATTTTACAAATAGGGAGAATGGTGGTACAGTAAGAGGAGAGAAAAAAAAAAAAAAAAACCGGAAAATGACGGTACTTGACTTTTGTTATTTCATCAATCACAATACAAGATATAGCCATCGTTCTGATTTTTTGTTTTGCCTACTAAACATGAAACAAATTTTAGTTTTAGGATTAAATATATATTTTTTCATTTCCTTTTTATTAATAACTTTGATGCGAATGGAAAGTCGTTTGTATACATCCAGCACAACCAGAAGATCAAATATTGTATTTAATGTCCAAGTCCCACTTGGTTCAAATAAGATTAAATTACCGTTATTCGCTTTAGAAAAGCGTTTCAAGGCTTTGATGTTGTATTTATTCGCATAATTGTTTCACTTTTAAGTGAAAAAGTCCCACTTTTCTCAATCAATGTCAAGTAAGAAATATTTAATTTTGAAAACAAATTTAGTTTTTACTTTACAGATCATAGGCAAAATTCATTTAATAGGAGAGCCCATACGATTAGAAATATAGAGAAACCTAATTCTGACTGTTGCATTGTTTGTAAATCGATTGTTCTCACCCATTCGCCAATAATTGCTCCAATTAAAAGAAATCCAAACTGTTGAGACCGATTGTCAGTCAGCCCCTGCCCCTTAGAACCATTTTTTTTTTTGGCTTCAATGTATGTCAAAGTATTGCTATAAAACGTGTGATTTTTTTTACCAGTGTAACAACAGTGCAAAAAAAACATTAAAAAATTTTGAATGGAAAAAAAACTGGGTGTTATTTTTATTATACTTTAAAGAGTTTCTATGTTAGCACCTAAAACTTAAAAATATTATTAATAAAAAAATCACCTGTTATTTCCCCTTCAAATTTTGTTTTGTCTTTTTTTCTATTATTCTAATGATGTAAAAAATTCACGTCGCGTCGGCAGATATTGTGGTGAAAAAAAGTGAAGCATGGGGCAAAAAAAAAAAAAAAAAAATGAAGCAGGGGTAGACTATCTCTCTGTAAGCACATTGAAATGTACCCGGATCTCTCCTAGTCTTATTTAAATATGATATTGATGTAATATAATGTTTGCAATTGTTTTTGTTCAAGAAACAGACTCAATTCTCGGAGACCACAAATTATTTACGTCAAAGTTAATTTCAGCACTCTCACTTTGTACTCGGAATCGCGATGTTACGTGCATGGAATCAAAACACGAGTTTTGAAGGAAGTGCGCAATATGTCCAGAGAAATCAACTTCTTAAGTAATAATTTAGATTTCGCAAACATCAAATCAAGTTCTTTTTAATGACACCAAATATTAGTTTATGGTATAAGTAGAAAGAAAATCTTGTTTATTTTGTACTGTTTAAATTTTTAGTCCATTTGGTTTTGGGATGCAGTATGTTGGAGTACCATATTGTAGGAGCGTAAAGATAATTAAACTATATATATATTTTTTACTATAATTACGATTCCTGGCTCCATGCAGGTCAATAATGAGGAAATATTGGTTTAATTAACATATTTTGTAAATGTTTTTTACAAGCATCAGATTGTTAAAGGATAAATGATTCAATATCAAACTTTCATATTATTATTAATCTATATATATAAAAGAAAGTCGTGTTAGTTACACCACTTATAACTCAAGAACGGCAGAACAGATTTGGGTGAAAATTGGTATGGAGGTAGCTTAGAGCCAGGAGACGGACATAAGATACTTTTTATCCCGTTCGACAGCGTTCCCGTGTGACTTGACAACAAAACGCAAATGATAGCTATGTAATTGACGTATAATGACAGCTATGTAATGACGTATAGATGACAATTTGATATTTATAAAACTCGGTATGGTTGAAAATTTGAGTTTTGAAATAAATTTTTAGGTGAATTGAAGTGAAGTGAAGTTTAATTAATAATGTCGCGAGCAAGACGATCGAATCTTTCCCGACAAAGCCGTAATGCAAGAAGAATACGAAATACTGCAAATGAAAGGACTGAAGAAGAACAAGAAATTTTTCCGGAGAAACGGCTGGATTATGCTGCCTTAATGGTAAAGTGAAATTACCGTTGTTGACTCCGCCACATGAGCCATTGTATTCATTGCTTTGAATATTTGTTTTTAAAATAGAAACTGGAGCTGCACTATAGACACCAGGCATATTTTATTGAGTATGTTCAACGGTGTTTTGTACGTATTAAAAAAATATATACAAAATTCTTTTAAGCAATAGCAGTAATATTATTTCTACGTTTACAAAATTTTTAATGGTTAAATTTTTCTAGCTGGCTTTTTTAACCCTTTACACTCGAGGCCACATGATTGGATGCCGCAACTCGAGAAGACCACTAGGTTTGATGCGGAAATTCGATGCAAGGCCAATGACTGTTTAGTTTCTATGAAGCTAATCCCTAACCTCGGATTGAACCAAAAATCCCGCGAAACGTCTCAAGTTGCTGGTACCTCAGCGCGAAAAAGGCCTCGAGTGCAAAGGGTTAAAATTATGAATCTAACTTTATTTAATGAGAGTGAGTCAAAACATACATAGAATCTGGCATAGCAAAGGATTATTTAGACTCGATTTGACTTCACACTTGCAACCTAAAACGTAGATTCAGCGAAGATTAATGAAATTCACTGAAAACTTTCAAATCATTTCGACATTTGCCACCAAAGAGAAGAATGAATATAGATTCAAAATATAAAGCATCTGCGGCCAAGAGAACTAGGGCATCACCGCTGTAAAAACAGCATCAACTGGAGAATGACAGAGCTCGCTATTACAAAATGAACCAAAACATGAAACTGTTATTGTACTTTGGAAGCTGATCACCAACAACAATTAATCCGAAGAAATTCCGCGTCTATGTAACACAGAACAGATAGATATCCTTCAGCGGGTCCCCAGCAGCGCGGGGCCACACAGCTAGTAGTAATATATTTAATAGAAATATTTTTTTACTCCCCTTAGATTCATTAACGTTAAAATTTCAACCCATTTTTTCTTCATATTTTTTTGGTTTCGAATATGTAAAGAAGTCGTATCGAAAGGACATATACCAAAACTAGAAAAATTATCAAAACAAGCTGAATATTCAGTCATTCATTTTCACCCTACCCCCTATAAACTGTGTGCTTCTTAAGAGTAATAAAATCACAAATAGTGTTTTTGATCGCATATGATGTACTTTTCAACATACATTAATGAAACTTTGCATCTGTGGCGGCCAGTGGTCGAAAATGTTTGTGCAGCCGGAAACATGCAACTTCCCCAAAACACCTTCCCCCTTCCCCAACCACAGACTCACTTTCCACAGACATCACAAGGACTTTTTTTTTAAATATAAATTATCATTTTAAAAAACGGATTTTTCGCACTTAAAAGTGCATAAATAGCAATGAGGTTTGCATGAATTTTTTTCTTTCTTTACTATTCAAAAATTAATTAACCAATACACATTTAACTCGTTATAATTAGCATATTTTTGAACAATTATACGAATTTTTTTGGAGCCAAGAAAATAAATTATGGTTGGAGGGAATTATGGTTAATAATATCATTCTTAATGTTATGATCCTTCATCTTCTTAGTTTCTAGAATATATAGATTTTTAATAGAATTTTCTAACATTGAAACTTATGAATTGAAAAATCTAGCAAAATTCATTTTCTTTTCTAATAAATTTGACTGAGGTTCAAGACATCTAATAGTTAATGCAGATTTTAATTCTCAAATCATTTTTCGAAAAGATCATATCAAACTTCAGTTATCACTGTTTAAATGAAGTTTCACGTGCCAAAAACACGATTTTTTTAGATAACAAGTTTAAATATTCAAATTTATTTTCAGAATAGAATAGTATTTCAAACTAATAAAATAACTCTCTAGCCTTCAAATGATACCATTACCTTGCAAAAATTTCATCTAGAGGATATTTTAAAGCAGAAAAACTATAAACACATTTGACCTATTTTTGCGATATTTTAAGTGCGTACGTTGCAAAAAAAAAAAAAAAAAAAAAAAAAAAAAAATGCAAATTCTTTAATACTCAAATCGAAGTTTCGTTTTAATTTGTGCAAAATACTAATATTTATATCATAACATTATAAAATAAGAACAATAATTTTTGTTTTTCTTTTCTTGTTTTGGCCTCTAAATGTAAGTTCTTGTTTACGGCCAACATGAAATTTTTTGTAAATAAAAGCTTCCACACAGCCACGGGAAAAGTTCATATCCAGAAATTTGAAACTTACGATCATGCTGATTTTTTCTTTGATGGATGGACAACTTTGGTGTTGGTCTATCTTCTTTAATTAGTTCGTGTATATCATCTTCTTTCCATCTTCTAAATGGTGTTTCCAATAAAAGACACACTATATTAATACGCCTCCCCCATTGTTTAAAAATGACATTCCGTTTGAAGGGATTTTTAGGTTAGCTCTCACACTTTGCCCTACCCATACTAATTTTCGACCAATCAGTTCACTGAATTCTTAAGGTCTACCAAAGGTCGAAAAATGCTCACTGGCAAACACCCTATATATATCGCGGAGGGGAAGGAACTGTTAGGTTCTATTGGTTACCATGCCAACGGGTGGCAACGTTGCAGCCAAAACTCTGTTCCAGGGAGCGGTTTTTTTTTCTCTCGTGAACTGAGTATTGAGGCAACAAGTTTGCTATTTATCGTAGAAATTTCGTTCAATTACCGTAGAAATTGAATCTTCATTTTAGAAAATTGTAAAATATTTAATTTTAGTTTTGAACTAATAAATCTAGATGCAGCCCGGCTGTATTGGCTATAGTGCACGAGCCGCCACTACTTTGCATTTGAAGTATATGAAATATTCTCAATGAATGACTCGGGGGAAAAAAATAAGCAGCTTTCTTGAATAATCTAGTGGACGATACATAAAGATTTTTTTTATGCAAATCTATAGAAATTCACATTGTAATACACGAGTGCAAATAGCTTTATTCTAAGACTTTAGAAACGAAAATATAGCCATAATTCGGATTTTTTTTTAATATTGTACTTTTACCCTCGATTAGTATAAAACATTTTATAGCAACTTTACCAACTTATTTTGATCTTAACATTTATACAAAAAACTAGCAATAAAGTTGTAAAACGTAATATTGAGTATGTAATATGTAATGAGTGCTATGCTGTTTTTACGTCATACCATTATAGAATTAGAAGTTACATAGCCGTGACCTGGTGTTTTATTATCAGCGATTCCTGAAGATTAAGGAATTCCCAAAACCGCCACTCTACTGTTTCTATGCCTGAAGATGCCACCTCTAATCATACCCATTGTTTTGAAATACGATCCCTTTTTCCATGGTGAGCCTGCCATGTACGCCTCTACGAACGGGACTTCATCACTGTCGATGATCGGGTTGCTACCATTTTGAAAGTAAAGTCCCGTACCCGCTTTCTGCTTTTTGTACTGCTCTTTCGTCCGGCCTCCGTTGCAGATGATTTCTGAAAGGATAAAGCGTAAAAATAAATGTGCTCAATAAAAGGTGCTGTATGTATGTAAAATATTGGGTATTCAAATCAATTTCCCAGATTTATAATCTGTGGGCATTTAGTGTGAGTTTGTTTGGTTGTTAGATGCGATTGAGCGGCTTTGAATCGTCAGTTTTATAACAACAAGCTTGTGGTGGTTTCTATACCAAAGCTTCGGAGGTGCTGCAAAATCACCTTTACTCAAAAAGAACTAAAGTGAGGACTGATCGAGGAACGAGGAACAAGAAAAGAAAACATGGCCAGTTTGACGATAATTTTGGCTCTAATTATTATGTTAGCAAAAAAATACAGCCAATATGACGAAATATATTTGAATAATTATTATATTATCTTTTCGGGTAAGTGAAACAGAGGTGGGACAGTCGTTGTTGAGCAATGCGATTTTCGAATTTCTAAGGAAGTTTGGAGGTAGGGATGTTTAGAACATCTTAAAAGGTATTATCACACCGTTTTTCGTGAAAATCGTTAGAACCGTTTTTTTTTTTTTTTGGCATTTGCTAAAAAAATACGAATGTTCAATAAAAGCTATTTTATACGTGTGAGTAATTTTGAAAAAAAAACCTTTATGACAGGTTTCATGGTAACTACTAGCCCGTATACAAAAATTATCACATTGAAGGTCAATTCGTTTGAATTATGCTAGCCAAAGACACAGACAGGCTGCATATTACCAAACCTTACTCGCACCTTATTCCTTACTGAGAGTATAGGAGCACTTTCATTGGTTGCTTAGCTGTTGTTACAATGACGTAACGCACGTCACAGCCTCTCCCTTCTCTTTTGTTCAAGTAATCGTATCGTGATTTCGTTCGTTCATGTTTCGCGTGGTAAACATTGAAGGTTCCAAAGACTTTTACGAATAAAATTATAAAAATAACAATCAATTCTGTTTCAATACGAAGCTAATAACATTAATTGGATTTAAGCAATAATGTCAACTACTTTACAAGCCTATCTTGTAATCGAAACTCCATTCCTATGCAAATGTTGCTGCTTTTCTGTGTATATATATATATAACTTTTCAAAACTTTTGAAATTCGTTGACCTATGTTTCCCATTAAGGTCTTATACTAAACATTTTACTGCATTAATACTATTGAACTACTTACTGGGGTCTACAAAATAAGCTGTTATGAAATAAACTTCTTCTCCGAAGATTTTTCCCAGTTGGTAAGCTGGAGATTTTTCGAAAGAGAAAGAAGTGTTCACCTTATCCAGGTACTTTTTGGGAAACTGCGAATAAAAACTGAATAAGAAATGCTTAGTTAAATAAAATAAGTTTACAATAAGCAAAGAATAACACCAAATTGCACTGAAACACTTGAACACAGACTTTTAATAAATTGTTATGAAATTTATTTTGCTTTTTTATAGATGGACTTGTGGCGTTGCATTTAGGAAGCATCGATCAAGTGATGACCTTGAAAAATATAAAAAATTTGTTGACTAACACTATTGACAAAAATAGATAATTTTGCTAACTAAAAAACACAGTAAATGCATGATTAGTAGCTAGATGGGAAGAAAATTGGAAATTATTTACCAATCTAAATATAATTTAGTTTATCTGATATCAACATTCACAGCCAAATCCTTAAATATTACTGACACTTGCAATATATGAAATAAATAGCCTAACCGAGACGAGTTTCCATGTCGAAATTCGACAAGAAATTACTATTGTAAGCACCTGAAATATTAACCCGGATGCTATTTTACAATTCATAAAGAATAAACTATTAATGCTGCAGACGTGTCACATTAGTTTAAAGGTCTTGAAGATCACATATGGTGTCCATATGAAAAATGGGTCAGAACTTGCATATTCGGTGACAAGTTTTCTCTCCAAGTCCTAAACTTGCCAACTTAATGATATTTTTGTATAAGAATAAATGAAAGTGGTAGGATTTTACCACCTCAATAGGAAGAGATTTTCAATTTTAAACGTCATCAAATTGTCTGGTATATACATTTGCTTGGTATCTGCACCTGATGTATCGCAATAAAAACGTAAATCAAACATGCTCAAAGAATGATAAGTTGTATTGCGACATTAACTGTCACTAAAAGACTGATTTTACATTCGTTTTTGTTGTGGTAGATCAGGCACAGATACAAAGTATGTAAAAAAATTTCAAAGTTTAATGAGAGATTGTTAAATGTGAGACTATTGAATTGGACGACATGTTATAGCAAAAAAATAGCCAATTTGTACAATGGCATGATGATCACCCAAGTCTACTACGGGCTAGGTCAGCAACTTTTTTTCAGAGAAGTGTCAAAATACTCAATTTCGAATATTGATCGTAATATCGAGAGCCACAACAAAAACTTTCCCTTCCTCTAAAAATTACTTAACTCAAAATAGTTATTTTTTGACGAAATGGATCTTGACATTTACAAGTCACGCTAATCTCTATTACACTACATTGTTGCGGTTACGACTGACTTAGTTGATATTAAAAAACACTCACCCCATTCTGAATTCCAGCAATGTAACCATTTACATCAAATATTAAAACTACTGAAGGATCCAAACCCTTCATATAACGATGGCCAACAAAATTACCACCTATAAAAACATATATGATTCTTTAATTAATTCAATAATTGTTTTGATAACTTTACAGAATGACACTAATTTATTTCTAATAGCTAACTAGAGCATTTTCCAGGCAGTTTAAAAAATCCATCCCTTCGAGCTTCGGGTTCGGTCTCCGGCATTTTTGCGAAAGCTTTGGTGTTGTTAAGATCCTTTCCCCATGTAACTGAAAATACAATTCAGGTAATTAGTTAAGCAAAACAAATAGCACCTTCAGTCAGAAAATAAGAGAAAAGAATTCACACATAGAATGATCACTTGAGGTACAATATAATTTTTTTTTCACACAGTACATAAAATAAATATTGATTCTGCTTGATATAAAAAAGAAGAAGAAAAAGAGAAAAGATGATGTGGTAAAATGGGTAATGGTGTAAACTGGTCAATAATATTTATTTTATATTCTATTAAAATTTTGCAATCCTTTTTCGATATCTTTGAGTTTAGGGTTTTGGGGTCCAGCTCACATTTTAAGCACTTTCAAATTTATTTCTTCGAATCTATGACAATTTGATATACCAATATAATTGCCCTGTGAAAATTGCATTAATGAATCACCAAACCTCCTCACTTAAGTTTCTATTCTGCATTAATCTAATGAGAAGTTTATACAAAGGCTCTATCCGACCGGTTCATCAGAGGTCATTATTCCCAGATAAAACAGCAAATGTTAATACTTCCGATCCTTCAAACGAAAGTTTACTTATAAACGAGTTCTCAAATAAAAATTTAATCAAAATTAATTAAAAAGCCGACCGAAAGAAAGTGAATTTGAATTTGTTAAGCCAGAACTATTAATTCTAAAGATATGTTTCATATTGTGGTGGTCTCGTGTACAAAAGACAGATACAACACCTAGGCACTAGTAATTACTTTTGCCTAGTGGTTAGAACATCGCTCTTCAGTTCTGGGAGTCCCGAGTTCGACTCCCCGTTAGTGAACATTGCTAAATTGGTTTACCCGGACAACTGAATCACGCTGGCACCTTCTGAAAAATACTATACGAGTACCTCACAATCATCACGGCATCTTTGGCAATTCAATGACAAACAGTAAGCATCTTTGGCGACTCACTGGCAAACTCACTGCTCAATCGTTCGTCTCTTCGCGACTCACTGGGAAGAGGCTATGTGGTGGTCTCGTGTGCAAAAGACAGATACAACACCTAGGCACTAGTAATTACTTTTGCTTAGTGGTAAGAACGTCGCTCTTCGGAGCTAGGGGTTCGCCGTTCAACTCCCCGATTTCCTAGCCTCCACTAAAATATGTATCTCGATATTATATCATGAATGATAAATCTCATGTCCCGACGTTAGGTGTCACAGGTCTCGAGTAGTTTTGAATAGCTTGGAAGAATTGCATAAAACTCAACCAAAGTGCTTTAAAGTTCCACCAGCGCAGTGTTTCCATAATAACACTTTATGAAGTTCCCATTTTGACTGTAAACAGAGGTATCGGATTAGAACTTAGGATATTTAGTGAAAAAAAAATTCTCCAAAATTATTGACAAATCTATTACTTACGGCAAGATTTTTATTTATAAAAAATCCATATTAGCTTTTTTTCGCGGGCATTTGTCTTCATATTATTTAATCAGTGGTGATGTAATTTCGATCTTTAACATAAGTTAATAATCCTGAAATAGATTAAGTTGTAATATATCCTAGTAAAATAAGTTAATAATTCTGTAGATCAACAGGACAGGACAATTCCGATATTATAGCTGACTATTTTCATCTTTGAATCAACTATTGTACAATATTCTGCCCAACTTGGTATCTATGCGACATTACGATGACGGATGATGCACCTTTTTATTAAATCCCTTATATTAACTTCAATTTTGTGTGTATGCTTGTGGGTTTGTCGATGAAGGCAAATCTGCGGAGGTCTAATTAACCCCCTTGCCGTCATCCAATCGGCTGAAACTTGGCAATAGATTCGATGTCGATGGCACTGAACTCTAAATTCTTCTCTCAAATTTTGGAGCTGCAATTGTCGCTAAAAGGTCGCTTTTACAGAATATTAATAAACTAACTTGTCATCATCCAATCTCGTTAAAATAGCATTTAACCGACCATTAAAGAAATTCATTCCTGTTGCCAATTTTCTTAAAATAAATAAACAATAAAATTGTTTTAATCAGAAAAAATAACAGGCATTTCGATATGAGTGCATAAATTCACATTAATTTTTAAGAAATACATTTTGAAACTATTTTTAGCACATTTTGCTGATAGAAATGTTTTTGATATTTAAAATTAGATGCAAATACCAAGCACACTATGTTTACAGAATCGGCACTGTGTTAATGACTATAAAAATTGGTGATAAATGTAAAGGATTTATATTAATAACTTTGTTTTTATGGGTTATATTATTATAGAGTTAGACTTGTCAAATCACGATTTGATGCACATCAAGATGAAGTTAGAAAGCGCTCAATGTTATCTTTCGGTAACAGTCCTCTAACTATAAAGTAATTAACTAACATTAAAATCAAACCAACTTTGCTTTTTCACTTATTTTTTCATAGATTAAAAACGAAAATGTTTCAAAATTAAACAATTATGCCACACAATGAGTAAGAATCGAAGAAATAATGAATTTTTAAAAATTAATAAAAACATCACTAGTTAATGTTCAGATAGACATTGTTCATTACTAAATATTAACTTAAGAACTTATAAACTACTTACTTCGGAAACTTTGCCAATCTAGAAAAAAGAAACAATTTAAAATTAGAATGTAACGTAAAATTATTGTAAAATTAGAAAATAAGTTTTTATTTATTGAGGGAAATAAAAGTCTTAAACTCATATCTGTATGTATTAGCTTATAGAATAGATTGAATTTTAAAATCGTGTCTAGGAAGCATATTTCCTACCTCTAAATGCATTGGAACAATGGAAAATAATGTCGTGCCTGGAAGAATTTTTTCTCGAAATAATGTTAACATTATTATGCAATTGTACTTATTTCAGCGACTGAATCTTTTCATGAACCCATTTTAAAAGAAAATTTTCATTTTAAGAACATTTAAGAACATTGAAGTTAATAAAAACAACTTAAAATTGCTGGCATGCAAATAAAATTGTGCAATACTAGTTATCTGTGTTTAATTGAAAATTATAATTTATTAAAGTAATATATTGTAATTTTATGTTTTCATCCAAAAATTACTTTAGAATGAATTAAATGCCTCAATAATGTGTATGGAATCAATATAAGAGATATTTGAGACAATAAGTTTTATATTCACCATTTCTCTAAATTTGTTTACAAATGTAGATAACAACATGCAGTAAAACTGGTTTTACAGACGTGTAGAAATACAATTTTTTTCTTTACACAATTTCGGGAATAATTAAAAGTTCAATTAAAACATAGATAAAAATATATCGGAATAAAACCTTCTTCATTAAAGGTAGATATTTCAGCAATTTGAAGAAAAACCCAAAGAAATTTTGTTGAATAAATCGCATGAAAACATAACTATAAAAAAAAGTTAAGTTCGATATTTATTGCATTGTCCTATAAGAGTATAAGCAAATTAGGGGTAAACCATTATTAGAAAGGCAATTTTTGTTAGTTTTCTTTGGGACCCTTGTGTAATAAAAAGCCTTAAATATTTAAATATGGGAATCTCTTTAAATTTTTTAAAATGAGCACTATTTTGGAACTATTTAAAATAATAATGCCGAATAAAGAGCTTTTTTCTCCAATCAATCAAGCAAATCTTGAAATTATTGGGTCCTTGAAATCTACAACATTTCAAAATTGTTCATTTGTTCAAAGCTCTTGTAGCCCATGCTCTTCACCAATAAAGAATAAATTAACCAGCCATATTGTATTTGTTTTTACTTTATATATATATATATATATATATATATATATATATATATATATATATATATATATATATATATATATATATATTTGTATATTAGATGGAATGTATATACTTTGTACAGTACCCCCCAAAAAAAAACAGAACGATGGCTATATCTTCGGTTCTAATTATCGTAGAATCTTACGGTTTGCACCAAAATGTTTTGCTTACGATTTTCTATATATCTGATGCAATTTTTTTTTCTTGAGGGCCATTTACTAAGTAAAAGTAACGCTATCTTCGAAAATTTCAATACGAATCCTTATTTTTTATCATTCCATTCGATTCAGAATACATCATTTACCCTATATTCCAAAATTTCAATGCATTATGTTTTTCAACACGTCACTTATGAGCGAAAATATTTCGGCCATTTTTTTACCGATCTTCAGGGAGAATTTCCATAAAACGAAAGGTATTTTTAAGGTTCTTCTTCACAGCGGGAGAAATCGAACGGTCAATGTGGTGTGTTTCACGACGTTAAAAAATACAAGTATTAGTCTAAAATTGCATAGAAACTACTTGGATTTATAGTGTCATGTTTAAGATTAATACAAAAATAGCAAGTAAACGCAAAACGCAAAAGTAACATAATTTATTTACAACATTAAAGATGTGCATTCTTCACACGGAATAAATAAAATATCGAAAACTGTAATTGCAGAAATATAACGAATACTACTGATGATTCGAAAATTAATAAATAATAAATGTAGGCTTTAGTAAACAGTATTTAGCAAAGCATGAATATTTTACAGAAATATTTCACTATAAACACAAATGTAACTAGATCGTTGAAATTATTTATAAAATGAAAAAGTCACATGATTCAAAATTTTTTTTAAAGGATAACTTATTGAAATTGCTTAAAAAATGTTGTTTTAAATAAATGGAATTTAAGAAAGCAAATAAAATAAAAAAAATTGATAGTTTACAGAAAAAATAATTAATAATTTAAAAAACTAAAAAACACGCTTTAATAGAAAATCAAACTAAAAAGTAGAAAATAATCAATAGATTAAAAAACTAAGAAAAACGCTTCAATAGAAAAGTGAACTAAAAAGTAGAAGATAATTTTAAATAAGTTTGAAATAAGAATAGAGTGATTAACAAGAAATATTTATTTTATCGTAAGAAAGCGTGGGGTGCTTTTTAAGATATTTTCATAATGGCTCTACTTTTACTAATATCTGTCATTAAATATGTACAAAAATTGACATCAAGCACCCCACGCTTTTTTACGATAAAATAAATATTTCTTGTTAATCGCTCTATTCTTATTTCAAACTTATTTAAAATTATCTTCTACACTTTAGTTCACTTTCCTATTAAAGCGTGTTTCTTAGTTTTTTAAACTATTGGTTATACGATAATTGAACGTTATGCTATTTTCCACACCTCTAGTTTACCTTGAATTAATCTTTGATAGTTTTCAAAAGTCGTCTACTATACGGTCCCTTAAAGTGAGCGTTTTTTACATTTCCTCTAAAAAATCTAGAACTAATAGTCAAAATGGAGAGAAAAAAATTATGGGGGAGTTTTAAAACATGGTAAATCTAATAAAAGCAAAAAAAATATATGTTTCTATTTTTTTTAATTGCTTTATTAATTAATAATTAATTATTAAAAAATAAATTGATTCAAAAGCTGATTGCTATTTATGTTTGGCCATTTACAAACTACCTATTGAAAAAAAAATTACTGAAATATATTAATTATTTAAGTATTTATTGCCAAAAAACCAACTTTTTTATTTAACATTAAGTTTATCATTTTCTTTTTATCATTTAAATTACAAACCATTCATTAGAAAATTACGAATTTTTGTATTTCGCATTCTTTTTTAATGCTGAATCCAAATATGGAATAATATTATGAGGTTGCTATTGAACTTTTTAAAGTTTGGTTCTGTTTTAATATGTAGATGATCCCTCATGATAAAAAAAACTACATACAATTATTAAAAACCTTTCACGATTTACAACGGTACCTTTTGTTTGTTATTTCAACAATTAGAACAAAAGATATAGCCATCGTTCTGTTTTTTTTTGGGTACTGTACAAAGATTACTCATTAAATTCGAACTTATTTTTCCAATGGCCATTTACCTTAATATTATACCTTTATTATCGCCTTGTATGCCAATCCATCATTTTAAAGCGTAGAATTTTCTACTGGCAAAATTAAGTTTAGATAGCTTTTTATGTTAAATTGAAACTGTAGTCGTCAGACTATATTACTTAGCTTTAAAGATCTAGGAGGAAAATATGGAGAGAGTGTTATTACATGAACAATGTAGTAAAATTTATAAAAAAGTATAAGTAAGAAATCGTTTTTCAATTTAATATTTTCTCACATGTAACGAACTTCCATTTACTTTGAAATCAATAGCTTGAAAGAGATTATCTGATTTTTGTGAAGTACCATTCTGCTAGAAAATATACAATAAGATTTTCTCAAGCACTAAAGTAGGATCTTGGGTATCCATGAACGAAGAGTTTTTGCATGGATGCAGTAAACGCTACTTGAGAAGAGAGGCTGCATAAATAAGATTTTTTGCAATACTTTGTACTTCTCTAATCCATGAACATTTAAAAAAAAAAAACTCACTACAAAAAGAATTACCATTAATGAAAAAAGTCATTATGACCTGGGAATGGTTGCATGCGTTTATTGAGCCAATGGCCTCATAAAGAAGTTTTCAAACATTAAGGAAGCATTTACAATAAATTATGTAGTAGTACTTGCAGATGGATTTGATAAGATGAAGTTTGATAATCGAAATGATGATCATATGCCATGAATTCAGATTGCACCATTATATTAATTAAATGTCAAAGATTTTATATGAATTACTACATGAAATGTGTGTAGACTTTTTGGGGCTTTTTTTTTTTATTTCACTATAGGTATTATAAACATATAATTAAGTTCATTTATACAACTACCTACAGTTGTACAACTGACAAGTGATGAATATCATTATAAGACGGTACATTAAACGTTTGAAACTTTACTTTCAATTTAACACTTTACTTTCTTTAAACTTTACTTTTTAACTTTACTTTCAATTAAACAAACTTTACTTTCTTGGAAATTCTTTTCGATCCAACTATTTGCCCAAACATATCGCCAGAAAGCTGAAATTAGTTACATGTATTTTCAAAAATGTTCATAGATACAAAGTTATTACTATTTCAACTAAGAGTACGAATAGAGGTTAATCATACCAATGCAATGGTTTAACATTCCAATCTATTTCTTCCAGTAAATCTAGGGTTTTGAAAATTGGTTTGCTCCCTTGAGCTTTAATGACCTCGAAATTGAATATTTTTGAAAGTACTAAGATAAAATCGGCAAGTTTGGCATAATTGTTTGGAAGTGCTTGAATAAATATATATTACAGTGTCATATTTTTATGAATATTAGAATCAGAGTTATAACAACAGTAAAATAACTGTTATTATGTTAAAATAGGTGTTGTTTTGATGGCTGAACTTGGTTCGTTGCGATTCTAGTGCACCTAAATGAAAATAGCATAAAGCAAAATTTAGTTTAAATAACATGAAAGTTCAATTTATTCCTTATAAAAACCTTTTATGTATATTTAAAGAAAATATTTTCTTCAGAATTTTCGTATATTTGAATTTTTTTGTACATGTTTCATAGAGAAACTGAGTTTTGCAGATTTAAGGCACTAGTTAAAGAATTTTTATTTTTTATAGGATTCCCACAGATTTGTGTGCATAAAAAGCTGCATTTCTCTGGAGATTTTTTACCATGAAGCATTTAAATTAATTATTTTTTCATAATTTCAATATTATTGTGTCTTTAAATAAGATCATTTTATATATACTTGAGAAATGTTTGTAGATTTTCATGTTTTGGTAATTATTTAGCCGTAGTTTTTGAAAAATGGTCTGTTTCTATGTATGTTTCCCACGGCATGTATTTACCACCAAACTTATAAACTTGGCGACATTTTCTAGAAGTAAAAAAAAGAAGGAAAAAAAAAATCGTATAAATTGTCAGGGTAATTGTCATCAGGTGTCGTCAATCGAGAGAGAGAGAGATTTTTCATCCATTAAATCATAACCATTTCTAATTGTTCAATATCTGGACATAGTATACCACAATAAGAACATTAAAAGAGGCTTTTTAGTCATTGTGAATGTCATACTTCAAATTTCTTAAATATGTTAAACAATTATTTTTATTTGTAGCATCAATTTCATTTATCTTTACACTGCTTAAATACATATTTACAAAATCCACAAAAAATAAAATTATGCAGTTGATTCACGCATACATTTAAAAATTATTTTACTTTCATTATGAAGATTTCATAAAACAAACTTACCTGATAATACCAATACAAAGCTTCCAAGAACGACTACAATTGATAAAATCTGTAGTGCAGGGGTCAGCATCTTAAATATCTAAAATCTAGTAAACTTGGTTAGTACAAATGAAAAGTAGATTCTTATCATCAAGCCTCTCTACAAATAAGTTGACTGTCGTTTGTTTATAATTGAGGATACTCTTTTCTATCTACCTTATGATTCGAAAAGTTGTTCGTCTTGGAAGTTTTCAAGGTTGTCCACTAACTTCCATGCCTATAACAACGAAACGTGATTCGTCCCCAGGGGAACGGAGGCAAGGACATTATAAAGATGTGCTCACGTGTGTGTTTCCACCTTTCCGAGTATCGTCGCAGTAAAATATGTGAAGGGTATAGGGTAAAAACCCCGATATTTCATTGCGAGAGATTCCGGATCTGTGGCGGATTATGCGCTAAGTAATTAATTGCAACAAATGGTAGCAGCAACATTTGTTCACTAGAGCAGGGGATGTGATGGTTGCTAAAAAAATGCACAGAGGTCTCTTACACGACTTTATATTACTTTTTGGAATACAGAGTGTTCAGTTATGATATTGTTAAGGGGAGTTGGTATCCAAAAATTTATAAATAATCGATTTTGAGTTAATTATTTTCCATCAAAATATAAATTTTCCCCTCTAAAAGGATACCTCATTTGTAACAATACCTCAACTAAAAGTATTTTTAATAATTTTTTGAAGACAAAATTGTTATCTTTTAGTATAAGTAAAGTAGTTTTCTATAAAATGCGTTCTTCACAAAACTATATTTTTCATGCACCTTTTTCTCAGAAACTGCGCAAACTATATTCCTGAAAGTTTTACTACGTATTCTTTTTATGTATCTGTATATATTGAAGGGATATTTTGTTGTTATTTTAAAAATATTTTTTTTTTCCGGCTTATTTCGGCAAAAAACCTAAAAAAACACCTTGTGAATTTTAACAAATTTGAGTGATTTTCACGAAAATTCATTTAAATAAAAAGTAAATGAATCACAAACACAAGCTAACTTCAATAGAATAACAGGTGTCTGCTAAATGCACTGAAAAAAAAATTAGGCCTTTAAGTCAAATACTTTTTGAGAAAAAGGTACATGAAATATGCCAAATTAACATTACGGGTATAGAGGGTATCAACTCCCCTTAACGATATAATGATGGTTAAGATTGTTTTAAATTTTATCTTATTCGATTGTTTTAAATTTGATCTGATGTAATAAAATACCAATGAATATGTAACAAGAAAACCTTTTTAGATATACATAAAAGATATTTTTCAAAAAGTTATACAACTTATAAAATCCCTTCGGATTATAATATCACAAATTAAACCTTACCAAGAGAACTATATATACCATGACAAGGAGTTGGACAGCTGGCGACATCACTTTTGATAACCTGTTGCTTTAAAAATGAGCAGACCAGACGGCGATTGTGACAAGCATACTCTTGATTGTAAAGCTGTTCGTCGGTTTGTCTCCCATATCACATGCAACTATTGCGATGTTTCTGCGCCGTATTCGCTAGTAACTTTTGCCATCATCAAAAAACCCAAAAATTTTTCAAACACAAATGCTTAAACATTACTTCTAAAAAAACTGTGGATCGTTTAATGATAATACAAATAACTTTAAAATAACATAATTATAATAATTTAAAAATTTTTAAACTTTGGGTTTTAGTATATAATATAAAGCTTAGATATATATTTGGGCTGTATTGGATTTGAATTGAGGGCCTGAGAAGCAAAAGGGTCCAATTGATTTTTTTGAAGAAATGCGTTTGAATATATATATATATATATATATATATATATATATCTTCATTCCAGAGGTTAGTATTTTAATAACAAATATTTTTCATAGAATTTAATATAAATAAGAAACTATAAAGTGTATTTTCTCAAAAGCTAAGAAAAGTCACTTAGACCCCTTTGCTTCTCAGTCCCTCAATTTTCATAAGAGCTACACGAAGGCTACACTTGGTTTGTTGCAACACGATTCAGAATTTCAAGGGAGTGTGTCTTCTGTAAGGTCTCTAAAAAGAAAACTGCCCAAAATGTGCACCTCGACCAGACGAAAACATGAAAAACATTGAGCAGATCAACCGAGACCACGGCATCTCACTGCATCATTATCATCCGTAAGTTCTATATCAATCCAAAACATTTGATTTGCAGTGCAGAATTGATTTTTAATTCTATAATAAGACCAAAAGGTTTTAGGATTCAATTTTAAACATTTTTCTATAAAATTAATATTACTTTTGCGGGCGCTACGAATATCCGATTTAATACTTTGTCTGATAGATTTAAAAGTTCTAGATCATTAGGATGGTTATTTTTATTAAATTTATTCAAGTAGGAATTTTTTAGCTTTATATTGTTTATAATCGTCTTTGTAAACCAATGTGGGTATTTCTTTTTGAAAATATTGGTTTTAGGGACAGACAGTTTTTTGATTTAATGTTGCATAATATCTGAAGTTCTAAGAGAAATATGCAATTAAAAAAAAAACTAGAGAAGTGGAAGTTCGCTCAACTTTCAATTACATTATAATACTGACGTAAATTTGTGTCATTTACCGCTACTATATTTTCATAATTCATTTAGAAAAAATGGCCAGTTTGGCGATATTTTCTGCGATAATTCTTGTATGGGTCAAAAAAAAATTTAAAAAAATGTGATTTTGATTATATACTATTCATTTTTCAACTTTTTACGCCATTAAAGCAATTTTACAGGAATTTCGGAGGAGATGTTTAGAACACCTTAAGAGGCATTAGTTTGATCATAATCGTTAGAGCCGTTTCTTAGCAATTATTGAAAAACATGATTTTTTCAATGGCAGCTACCTCATGGGCATGTGCGATTTTGACCAAAACCTTAATGGTAGGTCTCAGCAACTCGCATATCAAATTTGAACATCATAGGTCAATTTGTTCGGGAGTTATTATTACCACATACACACAGACAGACATTTTTTCTAGATCACTTTTTTGAAATCAGGATGTTCCAAAACGTGGAGAAATGAAAAAAAAAAAAAAGAAAAGAAAAAAAAAGAAAAAAAAAAAAAATTGGTTATAGTAAAAATATTTATACATGCCTTTTTAGAGTAAACGTTATTATAAAATACGAAATTCTGCATAACATAATAAGCATGTACAGGAACACTCCCTTGACATTTCCTGGCCGTGCCAATGCACATGACCATACATTTACAGCAGTAATTTCTTCTACTAAATAAATCTACGGCTAAATTAATCGAACCCTATAATAATGTAAAACTCGAATGACTGCAAATAAAATACCTGAGTTCAGCAGTCAAAACTTTATTTGTTCAAAGTAAAATATGGCATAGTGTGATGGAGATCTTTGGTGTTCTCTATCAGAAGTATACGCGTCATCACTTAACAGTTCCATGGATTTGTACTAAAGAACACGTGCATACAGCTGAATCCACCGCTTGTCTCGAACTCTTCATATAGACATCTAGGTACAGGGTCCTCGAAGAACATCTGAAATTTTTTTAAATAAAAGAAAATAAGAAATTAACATGTGTCATAAGGTGTTTTCATTATGACATTTAGTATGATATAATTAAAGAAACCTCCTGGTGTAAAAATCATAGCCCGCCTCTTTTGACACTTTGGACTACGTCAATGAGAATTGCACGAATGAGCGGGCTGACTTCTTTACTTATGTTGCGCGTGGGGGTTGGAATTGAAGAGGGGGTTTTGGAAGCTGCTAGGGGAAGAAAGTCGATCATCTAGCCCGGAGGTTTCGAAGAGAGAAGTAGGGTTGCTTGACCTCTGAGAAAGAAAAGTTCTTATACCGGGGATCGGAGATTTGATGCTGGCAAGCGGTGACCGCCCGATCCAGAGCAATGAGTAGTAAGTGGCTCTTTTATTCACTCAGTACTCAGCCAGCTAGGAAAGTCTAGTTAGGATACATGTTAACCTTTTAATTATTGCTTTTGGTTGTTTTAAATATTTGTTATTTTGGATTTCAACCTCACACATGTGGTGAGCGTTTTGAGGAAATGAGTTTGCTACCATATACTTAACTGCTGAATAAACTGGTTTCTGAACTAAAGAACTTGTGTTAATTGCGGGGTGTTCTGTAAATGCTTGACACTAAATTTAGTGCTTATATCATACATGCGTAATTAGGACACCTACGATGCGAATCATGGCAACATGGAATGGTGAAAGTTAAAAAAATCAAGATGGTTTGTAACAGTCAGTCAGTGTCATTAGAAAGGCTGTTTAAGTATATAGCGTAAATGCGGGCTACTTTGGCCCTGGGATCCTTCTTTGGCCCAAACTGGGAAAACATATAACGTTTTCTGCTAAACTTCAGGAAGCAGTTTTTAAATTAATTTCGACAGTTTCCATTATGGAGCAGCACCCATAGCGGAAACTGTCGAAATTAATTTAAAAACTGCTTCCTGAAGTTTAGCAGAAAACGTTACATTTTTTTCTCAGTTAGGGCCAAAGAAGGACCCCAGGGCCAAAATAGCCCGCATTCACGGTACTTTCTATTGACGAATATGCGATTTAGATACCAAGCAGGTACAATTTTGTGACTGTAATCTCCTCATGTAGGGTAAATGCAATAATTAAGCTGTGGGTGCTTTTTTAGCAAGATGCTCAAGAACTTTCTTAAATGCTAAAATCAAAAAGTGTGGTTTAGCTCTTTTGAGAAAACATTTTGTCACAATATGTGCAAAATCGCCATTTTTGTTATTCCAAGGTTAATCATCGACTTCAAAGAACAAGTAAGATGAAGGGTGAAAGTATTTTTCCAGTTGTTATTGGTATAAAATAGCTTTAAATTTAAGGTTAATAATGATTTTATAATAAATTAAATTGTGATAATTAAATTGTGATAATTAAATTTTATAATAATTTAAATTGTGATAAATTAACATCATGAGCAACTCGTAAACATTTTAGGAAAATGCTAAAATGAAAATTGTGATTTTCGCTTTTTCGCTAAAGAAATTATGTACCCCAGCTTAAACACTGGGTTAATGACATATGATAACAAAAGACCTACTAATTAGTATTGTTCTTTTTATATATATAAAAAAAAAAAAAAAATTAACCAAGTTGACAGTAAAATTTGTCATCAAATATCAAAGTTCATCCAATATTTAAGTTTAAGATAAGATGAGAACTTCTATAGAAGTTTGAACTTCTTGTGTTTTGAGCCTTAAGTATTTTTACTACTTATTTTAAGTTTCATTTTTTTAGTTAAAGCGTACACAGAGTCCCTGACTTAAAGCTGGAAGATCGCATAATTCAATTTCTTTTTTAAATTCAATTTAAAACTAATCTTTTTCGTTCAACCAGTTTCAAGGCCATGTAGTATTTTATTATGTCCGTACTTTAACTCCAAATGAATAATTTTTCGTCCTCAAATGTCACTTTTCTCGCAGATGTGCCATATATAAGTATTGCTGCATAAGAAGCATTTTATTAAAGACGACGGGAAATATTTGCCAAAGAATTTGTGCAATTTCAAAGAAAGCATGCTAAATTTTGATGCCTTATTTTTCTCTTGGGGGAGCTCAATAATTTTTTAAATAAAACATTGTACTTGAACAAAACAGTGAATTTTTCAAATAATTTATGTTATGTATATTTTTTGAAATGCTAAATCCTACAAAGGGAAAAATGTAGCAAAGTGCAACCAATCAATTACCAATAGATCTGGTTAAAATCGCGAAATTGGCGAATCCTGACGTGGAACGTTGAAGACTGGTCGTTGGATACCGATATTAGCCAATCTCGCCTTATGCTAGATAAAATATGCTGGAACTTTTGAAGAGTTGATGAAATACGTTATTCATGTGAAATTATGTTGAATCCGAATTATTTGATTTGTAAAAAAAGACGGAAGGCAAAAATATGTTTTGTGATATTTTTGACATGGTTATTTTTTTTAAAAAAATCTTGCACTTTGGTACGATACTCGAGTTTCGGTTAGAATTTGTCAATCTTCCAGAATCCCACTTTCCGAAATCGGCCAATATTGTTGTGCTACCTAGGAATAGTGGAAATAAAATTAAACGAGTAGCAGTTTGAGCCCTTCTATGACTACTAAGATTATCTAGGTTTGAATATATACAAGCATACCAAATGTGGGTTGGTCGGTTTGAACCAGAAATTTTATGTCCCTGTTCTGTATATGGAATTGGGTACAGTAAGATTAATAGTAAACGTACTCTCAAGTTTAGGTTTAGTCTCTCTTACTACTTTGAAAAGTATAAGAAATGGAAGTCTTTCCCTAAAATGTTCAGATAAATCGCTTTCACACAGTATGTTGTACTGCATTACAATGTATAATTGTTCATAGTAAAATATCTATTGAAAATATGTTACCCATGGCCAAGAGCTTAAAAAAAAAAAAAAAAAAAAAAAAAAAAACTTCAATCAAACAACGCGATATTTTAAATTTATCATTCAGGTACAGGTACACTGTTAAAAACTAAGATCCACCTTGCACAAAAAATTGGTTACCATTTACCTGCAACCAGCATTTGGTGCTTAGTTTCACGATGTAATGGTGCTACCTCGGACCCTAAGCACTATTAAATCGTGAAACTAAGCACCAAATGTTGGTTGCAGCTAAATCAGAACCAATTTTTTGTGCAAGAGGGAATTTTTTTTTAACAGTATAGGAGTTTCGACCATCAAAGTTAACCGTTCTCAAATGTCAACTTTTAAGAGGTCGTGGTAATGCAACTTTGTACCCGAACAATAATCTGTAATCTGGTTTTAGTGTTTACCTTTAGCTTATTTTAAAATATATAGCATTGAATTCCATGCATATCTCGCGTTTTGAGGTTAGGGAGAAGAAATTGTAAAACTCACGGATAATGCTTCAGATGGAGGATGTTCAAATCGTTTGGAGAATCGGTAGTCTCCAAAAGATGCGAACGCAAAAGTAGCAATTGCTCCCTGGTTGTAGATGGGAGAAAAAGGAAAAAAGTTTTCACAAACAAGGTTTTCGTCTGATTCGTACCAGTAGTGGACACCTAAAATGTATGAAATGTATATTAAAACTAGTCAATAGCAGACTATTAAAATGTCAGAAGTTGGTAATTGCTTTAATTACAAATACTTACACTATGCAATAAAAACTAAAATATCATACATACATCGATGTTTAATATGGTTTCATGTGTTTAATATATATTATTTACCTATACTTAAGTGTAACTTATTCAGAACGTTGTTAAACAATTGTGTATTGAACTTTTTTAGTAACAAATGAAGTTACATTGATTTAAGCTTTTAAAACACTTAGAAGCTTTGTGGTATTGTCGTGCTAGTACTGACTGTTACCAGCGAGCAGTACTAAATGTTATACAACTATTTTAATGGCTTGATTTGATCTTAAACTTAAGAACAAGCGGTAAAGTCGAGAAATACGACAAATCCTTTGATGGTTGGAAAATACATTCAAGCTGCTGTTACCAAGGAACTTAAGACTGTCTCAAAGGAGGACTTTTTCAGAAGTTTCAAGAACTTGTATGAACCTTGTCAGAAGTGTATTGTAGACGGCGGGGACTACTTTGAAAGACAGTGGTGTATTTATCAGCAAATATATAATACAGTGATTATTATGACATCAGTCACCTTACTTTTCCTTCTCACCTTGTATGTTTTTATAACATCGGCCACAAATTTAAAAATTAAAGGGAAGTGTGTTATTCCATGCTATCTTTACGTCATACCGTTAACAAATCAGATGTTAGATACAAAGCATAATATTGGTTTCGGTGCCCATAAAAAACCAAGAAAAAAAAAGGCACGGTGTTTCAAGATTGAATCTGATTGCAAGAAAGAACATCTTTAAAAAAATTAAAACAGATTTGAGAAGGTAAGTCAGTTACATATACTAAAAGTCAAGAATCAAATGCAAGAGAGCAAACTGAAGCAAAAACTGAAAATATCTACTACTTAATACAATTAGGGTATATTGTGGATTTGATATGAAAAATTAACAAAATACTATTTTGGATGAGACTAAGATGAAAGCATTCCCAATATTTGAAGTTAATTTATTCCATTTAGAGGGAAATTGGAAAATGAGATTTATTTGAGTCTAAATCTTAATTTAAAATATTTAAAACATATTTAGTTTGATTTGATTGATTTTTGTTAGTTTTGGACGAGAGGTTTTTTTTAATCAGCGCTTCCGGTACGTTGTAGACAGCAAAAATGAAGTCATATCTAAAGTATCTATATTGTATATGCTGGAGAAGGAGACGAAACTACATACCCATTGTCTTAAAATACCTTCCTTTCGTCCATGATGAGCCAGCCATATACGCCTCTACGAAGGGGACTTCCTCAGTATCCATGATCGGGTCGCTTCCATTCTGAAAGTGAAGGCCAGTACCAGCCTTTTGCTTTTCGAATTGCTCTTTAGTCCGACCTCCGTTGCAGATGATCTCTGAAAAGAAAAAGTGTACGTACAAAGGTTCTCAATAGCTGTTGCTGTAGGTATGAAAATACAAATATATTCCTCCAACATCATTTTTTTTTTTTTGTACTTTTCGGTTAGTTCGGTACCAGAACTCCCCCCCCCCCCTCAAATTGCCGTGATGACTCATCCAAAATAGCAACCTTCAAATGATTTATAATTCCTATATTAATACCGTAAACATTTAGGCTTGGTGATACATTTAAGCTACAACTGCGCCTACCGGTCCTCGTCTAACGGAAGAAAATCTTTTTTTCTTCTTCTGAGGCTCTTGTAATAAAAACAACCGGGTACTTTGTAATATAAAGGACAAAAATCCGGTTTATCCCTTAGGTTGTCTTCATTTTACAATGATGTTTCAAGTTAATTAGTCTATGGTCCTTCAATATATGGATCAACATGATAAATTTCAAACTATTGAAAAGATACCATATACCATTGGAAATCAAAAACACCTATGCTTGTTTTTCTAATTAATACGCTTAATAATATCTCGATTTATTTCCACAATCAGGCTTGGATACAGAGGTTGTTATGTAGATATATACATCCTCTGTTTAGACCAGCGTTCGCCACTAACTTTTATAGACGGGCCGCATGACTTATGTTGGAACTTTCCGCGGGCCACATATTTTTACCGAATACGCCAATAAATATATTGCTTTACTACATATGTTCAATGTTAGAAATGTGATAATTACTAAAAATTCAACTATATAAAACAATTTTGAAAACTGAAACAATAATTTAACTTTTTTATATTAATAAAATAACAATTGATATTTGATTCTTGTTTCAAATAATTAAAAAAATAATTTTCTTTACATCGCAAATCAAAGTCATAAAAAAAAGTTCAATCTTTTGTGACAATACAACAATGTCACTTGACATAAACTCATAATCAATAAAGATATTTAAACCATACCTCCTAAATCTTCCATTTTAGTCGAAGTTAATTGCGAGATGATGACGGCCGATCTGCTTTTCATCATCTACTTTGCGTTTAAAACTAGTCTTCGACTCCATTATTGCACAGATCATGATACTTTTTTTCAAGTCAAAACAAAAGAAGCCAGTATGCATTAAAACACCCAACTCCTTTTCATCACATTTAGAAAAGCAGAAATCGAATTGTGCCATTCACGAATCAAGAGGGTAAGGTATCATAAGTACAAAACTAAGCAATGCCAAGGAATGCATCATTGGTAATAATTCAAATTATTGTTTTTTTTTTTATTTTTTCTCGTTGGCAGTCTCAGGAAAAAAAAAAGGATTTTTAGACTTACTGACGCGGGCCACTTAATGGAAAACTCGGTTCTTAGTAGTAAACACATACTATTGTAGATAAATTAAAATTATTTCAGCAAAATTTGATTTTTGCTCTTCTTTACTGCCGGCGGGCCGGAGAAAAAGCAGTCGCGGGCCGTATCCGGCCCGCGGGCCGCCTAGTGGCTGACGCTGGTTTAGACGATTGCATAAAAAAAGAAGAAAGAAAAGAGGAAATATATAAAAATAGAATGTCTTCGAAGAGAATAAAATAGCTGAATAAATAGCTGAGAAGTCTAAAAAAATCTAGGCCCTTTCACATTTTTTTTTATCTGGAAAACTTTGAACATTAGGAATTATGTACACCGTTAAAATTTTTGTTCCGCCTTGCACTAAAAATTTGTTTCCATTTAGCTGCAACCAATATTCGGTGCTTAATTTCACGATTTAATGGTTCTACCTCGGACCGTAAGCACCATTAAATAGTGAAACTAAGCACCAAAATGTTGGTGGTAGCTGAATGGGAACCAATTTTTGGTGCAAAGTGGAACACAATTTTTAACAGTGTATTACGAAATTATAAAACGATCATTAGAAGTAATTTGGGTTATCATTTAAATTAAACATATATGGCGAGGAACTTAAAAACCGTATACTAATTACTAACACTTGAAAAATGTGGAAAATACAAGCTTACAGTTAAAAAACTATTTATACAGAAATCAGAACTATCTGTAATGGAAAAAAAAAGAAATACAAAGTTGCTCCGGTTGTGTCAGAAACTAAATGGAAATGGCAGGGGATTATTAAATAACAGAGGAAATATACTGATGCACTCAAGTGTCACGCCTTTCTCATTTCTGTAAACGGTGCACTAATGTAACATATCCGCTTTACATTAAAATTTCTTTACGCTTGTTAGCAAGTACTAATATTTTTGAAATGTATGCATGTGTTGTTTATTTCCTATTCATGAGATTTCAAATTAAGTAAAATGTAAAAAAAAAAAAGAAAAAAAAAAAAGAAAAAAAAAAAGAATGTTAAGATATTAAAGACCTCTCTCAGTTTGGCTGAAATTTTAAGAAAATATAACTGTAGACTCAGTAACTTTAAACTGCTTTAAATAAGAGTTGTCGTTTAAAATGATTTTGTATTTCTTGCATGTAAAAAAACTACAGTAAGTGTTACATTACTCCTCTTATCAACCTACTCTCTAAAATAACGCTATTATACCTATCCTAAATCCTTTATATTATTTCCGGACTGTTTTTTTTGTGTCAACCTCTTTTCTCAATTTGTACAAAACCAAAATTGAAAAATGATTTACCAATTTAAAGTTTAAGACCTCTGATTCTGACGAATAGCTTATTTACTATTGCACAAAGTTTTTTTTCCCTCTAAAAATCAAAGTTAAAAATACTATTTTGGTATTCCATGTAGAGGATGCATTAACTGGGCTTGTCAATGGTTTCTTTTCTCCTCATAGTTTAAAATACAATGCATAAATCTATTACTGTTTTAAAAGTTTAGTTCTGCGCTTTAAGTAACTGTCTTCAATTTTTAATGATGAATTGAACTTAAATGTAATTAAAAAAATCCTTTGGATGCTGTATCCCATGATGGTTGTATTGAATGCGATTTACCACCTATAATCTAAGCACGTTCAGGAAACTTTAAAAAAAATATATCTTCCTAAAAAGTAATATCCAACAATTGTAAATGCTCTGGCTCCGCATGGATACACTAGTTCACTTTATCTCAAATTATTTTTTGGGACGTAAGAAAAAATAACACAGTATACAAATACAACAATGACTACAGACACAAGGCTCATCTAGGTTGGCCCAATTTAACTTTTCTGAACAATCCCCCCATTATAGATCCAGCTGTTTTTTAAAACTGTTGACTCTGGTACAATTTACGATGTGGTCCGGCAGATTGTTCTACTTGTCAATCACTTTATTGTAAAAGTAATGTTTTCTATTCTCCAACTTAAAATGTTGTTTAAATTACATAAATGCATGACCTCTTGTCCGGCCTCTAGTATTGAACTTTAAACCCTTGAAATAGCCTTATTTGATAAATTTAAGTAACTGACTCAAATCCTCTCTAGCTCTTCTTTCTTTCAATGTATACATGGTAAGATTCATCAATCTAGCACCATGATCCAATGTCGACTTTCCTTGTATCATTTTTAATGTTATACGCTGAATTGCGAATTGAGTGAATCTTTGAATTAAGAGTCAAGAGTAGAGGCTTACTTTGAGAGTATGTAAGAGTACTTATACTATAACCTAAAAATATGTAATAAGTAATTTGATTGGTAAATGCTTTTTTTTTTAAATCATTTTTATGCTGAAGCGGATACTGTTTATTGAATGATATATATAAATGTACGTAGGTAGTAAAGTTTGTTTTATTTGTTGATGTACAAATTTCAATTAGAAACATTTTGGTAAATAACTGTCCAAGAAAAAACTAGTAAAGGATTCGATTTAAACAATTTCGAAACTATTTTGTGCGTATCTTTGTGGATTTACGATCATACAAAGTCGTTATTTAGTAGAAGAGTTATTTCTTTAATAACAGTTGAAAAATACTAAAACGATGAATTTTGTATCAATGCATAATTTTGAATATGTAAGCTTGTAAAGCAAAGCCTTGAAGTAAAAAAGGAAACTTGAAAGCTAATTTAAAACAAGAGTGTTATAGGGTATTCATACAAGCCAAAAATCTTTTCACCTCTAAAACCAGACACTCAACCGTTTTTGTACTTTAATATTAACATAGTACTTACTGGGATCAACAAAATACGCTGTCAAAAAATACACTTTTTCCCTAAAGATTTTGTCCATTTGATAAGCTGGAGATCTTTCGAAAGAGAAAGTTGTATTCACCCTGTCCACGTACTTTTTAGGAAACTGCAATTCAAAAGAGAACTATAAATGATTACATGTTCAACATTTGAGGAAAGATTAAAATAAAATTAAAATTATTCTAACATTTAAAAAAAGTTTCTCTGAATATTATTCTGCTTTTTGTAACTTGACCTGCGAAAAGATCGTTCGTAAGTAATTATCGATTCGTTAAAGTTTGCAAAAATATGTTACATGGACACAACGAAACAACTCTAAACTGACGTACATAGATTTATTTTGAAATTATAATTGATGTACAACAAATTTCAACTTAATTCCTAATAATTTGACATCCAAAATGTTGTGATATCTTAACGTCCTAATTATTGGATCTGGTCAATTACAATCAATCATATTTTGTTCTTAATCATCCATAAAACTAAAACAGTCTCGCATTTTATCGTTGGTAAACCTCAACGAGAGATGGTTTCTTAACAAAACCTCTGTTCACTACCGGTAAAGCAGTGTCTTACCTCTGAGCTAGTTACGCTTGGCTCGATTGCACTAAATTAATACATGCATAAAACTTAAAAAGTTAATATAAGAAAAACTCACTCCATTCTGAATTCCAGCAATGTATCCATTTATATCAAATATTAAAACAGCTGATGGATCCAAACCCTTCATATAACGACTACCAAGAAACTTGCCCCCTATAAAAATACACAATAGACTTTTTATTAATTCCTTATTTTTTCATAATTTTAGTAGTGGACAAAAATGATTTTTAAAAAGCTAACCAGAACATTCTCCTGGAAGTTTAAAAAATCCATCGCTTCGAGCTTCGTTTTCTGTTTCCGGCATTTTGGCAAAAACTTTGGAATTGTTAAGATCCATTCCCCATGTGACTGAAAAACATAATACAGTTAATTAGTTAACTAAAACATACATTTACATTTGCTTCATCAGAAAAATAGCCTTTCATGAATCAAATTTTTACTTAAGATGGACTCCATAAAACAAATATCTACTGTTCTAATTGATGCAAAAAAAAGGACCTTTTAAATCATAGATTTTTAAAAAAAATATATAAAGTTCTCATCGTCATATTAGCTCATTAGTTTCTTTGAGTTTTATATAATAGCACCGGTTTAAATCTTTTAAATAACAGAACATATATTTGCAGAAAATATACCTGGTCTACACGGAATACCACTTCTAATAATAACAAAGTCTGTGTGATAAGATTTAGATAATAGAATAGACGAAACTATACATCCGCCACAAGTATTTCATTAGTACTTTCCTTTTTTCTTCAAGAAGCATTGTTTCAGATTAAATTATATTCGAGGGAGAGAGTGGTAATACCAAGCATACTGTTATGAATTTTTCCGCTGAGGCAATGATGGCACAGTTTTTACAGTATAAAAATATTTATTCTCTCTTCAGAAAACTCACAAAATTTATCCACAGGCAACAGTGTAATAGCTCACAAGCTTCAACACAAGCTTTAGCAAAAACAACTTCGAATACAGCGATTATACAAGCTCACTCCAATAGGTAAACAAAGCGATACGCTTTCATCAAAGTCCAAAGTCAATCTGAAAACTTTCCCGTTCTCCAGTCTTTTATATACAAGCGCGTGAGACATTCGCGAAATTTCCAGCCAATTCATCGGAAAAGAAATATCTCGAAACTTCTCGATTGCTTTAGGTGTTGCCACCTTTTTCTAACTTGTATAATCACTGTTAATAAATAAAATAAGAAAAAAATAAATTACAATAGAATTTTAAAATAATACGTCACTATTTACACTATATACAGACAATTTGTGCAACATTTCCCCCTTCTTAAAGACTGCACGTCCCGGGCAGTGAAGTCCTTAAGAGGAAAGGTCATTCAATCACTTCTATCATAATATGGGGCTAGCCTATTGTGATGTACTACTCTAGGTTTACAGGAGGGTGTCCGTTGAATCCTTACCACGACCTCGTTGATCTTCTTAAGGACCACATACGGCCCTTCCTAGTTCGTCTGGAGCTTAGGAGAGAGTCCTTTCCGACGTTTAGGATTCCATAACCACACCTTGTCACCTTCCTGGAATGAACGTTCCGTGGCCTTGGCATCGTAGTGGACCTTCATGCGCTCCGTCATGATGTTGATTCTTTCTCTGGCGAACCGATGTACGGCTTCCAAACGTGCCTGGAGATCATCTATATACTGGACAGGCGAGGAAGGAGTGTCCGGTGGTCGTCCAACGAGGAGGTCGCAGGGTAGTCTAAGGTCTCTTCCGAAAATCATTTCAGATGGTGTATATCCGGTGGTCTCGTGAGTAGCACTTCTGTAGGCCAAAAGGAACAGTGGAAGTTTCTGATCCCAATCTTGCTGGTTCTTGGAAACTAACAAGGAGAGATGATTCAGAATCGTTCTATTAAATCGTTCAACCATTCCATCGGATTGTGGGTGCAGGGGAGTTGTACGAGTCTTTTCCATGTCGAGCAAGTCACACAGCCCAGTGAAGACGGCAGAGTTGAAGTTCGTCCCCTGATCGGAATGTATCAGCAGGGGTACGCCAAATCGGGAGATCCAATTCTGTACGAGGACTTCTGCTACGGTTGTGGCTTCCTGGTCCGGAATCGCGTATGCTTCTGGACACTTGCTAAAGTAGTCCATGACAACTAGGATGTATTTGTTGCCATTAGTTGTGTGAGGTAGGGGGCCTAAGACGTCCAAAGCAATTCTTTCGAATGGTGCTCCTACGTTGTAACGTTGCAACTTTCCACGAGTTCGGGTCTTTGGTCCCTTCCGCGAATTGCATGCATCACAGGACTTGCACCACTTTTTCACGTCGGATTTTGCTTTGTCCCAGAAGAATCTCTCCCTGACTTTCTGAAGAGTTTTCGTGACACCAAAATGTCCTCCAGTAGAACTGCTGTGAAGTTCTTCTAGAACGTTTGTAACTCTAGAACTTGGAAGGATTAATTGCCACCGGAAGCTTTTGCCGTCATCGGACTCCCATCGGCGGTAGAGTACTCCATTCTTCAAGTGCAAAGAGTCCCACTTAGCCCAATATCTCTTCATTGTTGGGCTATAGCGTGCAGTTTCCTGCCAACTGGGTTTTCCGGTAGCTGCTTCCATGAATTCAATTAAAGGTTTCAAGTCTTGATCTTCAACCTGACTCTTTCGAACATTCTGGTCACTCCAAGGGTCCACGTCTGAAGTAGTCGACTTGGTGGTTATTTTCCGAACGGCCGATGTGTTAACCCCAAACTTAGACTCGGCATTGGAACAAAATCGACAATTCTCCGGACATGGTCTTCTAGAAAGAGCGTCTGCATTTCCATGGAACGTTCCTTTTCTGTGATGGATATCCATGTCGTATTCCTGCAGGCGCTGAATCCACCTTGCTATTTGTCCCTCTGTATTCTTGAAATTTAGCAACCAAGTCAGAGACGCATGATCAGTTCTTAAAAGGAATTTTCGGCCGTACAAGTAATGATGAAAGTGCTCCACGGCCTTTACTATTGCCAGTAACTCCTTTCTTGTGACGCAGTAGTTCCGCTCGGATTTTGACAGGCTCTTACTAAAATAAGCGATGACTTTCTCCTGTCCTTCAATTTCCTGGGAAAGAACGGCGCCCACTCCTTCATTGCTGGCATCTGTATCCAGAATAAAGTCCTTGTTAACATCGGGAAAAGCCAAAACAGGCGCGGATGTTAAAATGTTCTTCAGTTGATTGAAGGAGTCGTCACAGTCGGCAGTCCATAGGAACTTCTGCTTGCTCTCTGTTAGTCGATGCAAAGGTCTGGCGATCTTGGAGAATCCCTTCACAAATCTACGGTAATACGTGCACAGGCCTAGGAAGCTTCGCAATTGATGAACATCTTGCGGTCGAGACCAAATTTGCACAGCATGGATCTTGGCTGGATCGGTGCTCACTCCCTCGGATGAGATGATGTGTCCGAGATAACTGACTTTCCTCCTAAAGAGCTTACATTTTGATGGGCTAAGTTTCAAGTAGGCTTCCCTAAGCTTCAAGAACACGTTCTTCACGTTTTGCAAGTGTTGATCAAAACTCCGCCCGGTGATAATGATATCGTCCAAATATACCAGACAGGTCTCGTAGGAAAGTCCTCTAAGCACAGTCTCCATTATTCGCTCGAACGTAGCCGGTGCATTAAACAAGCCAAACGGCATAACTTGAAACTGCCATAATCCTTGGCCGGTAGTGAAGGCAGTCTTCTCACGATCGTCGGGATGTATCTCCACTTGCCAGTATCCACTCTTCAAATCCAAAGTCGAAAACCACTGGTTCCCCGATAGAGTGTCCAAAGTGTCATCAATTCTTGGCAGAGGGTAGCTGTCCTTTTTCGTAATTTCGTTCAGCTTCCGGTAATCCACACAAAACCTGGTGGAACCATCCTTCTTTCGAACGAGTACGATTGGAGAGGCCCATGGACTTGAGGATGGTTTGATAACTCTATTATCTTCCATTTCATGTAACAGTTTCCCGACCTCCTCTTGTTTTGCGAAAGGAAGCCTTCGAGGATGTTGTTTAATAGGTAAATGGGTCCCAGTATCGATTCGATGTTGTGTAAGCTTCGTTCTTCCTACATCTTTCGATGACATGGAGAAAACGTCCTGAAATTCTTTTATAAGGTTTCCGACAATCTTCTCTTGACTTCTTTCTAACCGACCATCCTCGAGAAGCTGGTTCACTAAATCCGCGGAGGGTGCGGTCGAAAACTCCTTCGATCCCCGTTCGATGCTTGTAACAGGTGTGCATGTGGCAATTTCTTCTCCTTTCTTGATAACTTTGGTAGCATCACCGATGTTAGCCATTCTCACATGCACCACCTCCTGAGAGAGATCCACAAGCGTCGCTCCTACTAGCACTCCTTTCGGGACACTATTCGATGATGGGAAGTCCGTTACTCCAAATCGGAAGGCCTTCGGGAGCTCTGCTGAACCCTTTACAACCAAATCTGTCATGGAGGGGATGGCGATGTCTTCAAGAGCTACTATTCGATATGCACACGGCTCTTCCGAGTCCAAACCGAACAATGGAACTTCTTCTTTCCCTGTTTGAAGCTCACCTTTCTCGAAATTCAAAGTAATTCCATTTTTCTTTAAAAAGTCCAATCCAAGAATACATGGGTCAATAATTTCAGCGACGTAAACGGTGTGAGTGTAAGTGTGAAATCCAAAAGAGATGTTGACATTTAATTTCCCATGCACAGAAATTTTGTCACCAGTCACAGTTTGTAGTGAAACTGAAGGCGCCGTGTAAAGAGGTTGGCTGTCCAGGCGCCGGGCTACATCCGTCCGTAAGATGGTTATATTTGCCCCTGAGTCAACTATTAGACGACAGGGAGTTCCATTGATCTTGCCCTCCACGAATATACCATGGTTTCCTCCTTGAAGGGATGAGATGTGATAGAGGCTGAGTGGGGCACCACCTGCTCTACACGGCGACCTCCGCCTCGCGAGATAGTTTAACTGCTGAGGCTCGGACGAGGGTCTGTCCCCTCTCCTGTGCAATTCAGGGCAATCACGTCTGAAATGTCCTTCCCGGTTGCAGAGCCAACAAACCACTCTAGTTTTTCGATCCCTCGAGCCAGGAATATTTCTCATAATTCGCTCCATCTTATTTTCCAGTTCTTGAAATTTCTTCGTGAAAAGTTCAGAGGAATCGTCTGCCAATGTTCCACGTACGAAACGCCGATCTTTTCTAGAAGCTTGTTGTGCTGCCTCTACTCTCATGGCATAGACGAGGGTGGATTTCAGATCTTTGCTGTCGGACATCCTGGTAGCTTGCTGTATGTCGGGATCTTTGATGTCATCCACGAAATACTGAAGAGACAGATTATCTCGTATGTCCGAGGGACAGTCTGGGAATGCGAGGAGCGATAGTCTTTCTATATCTGACGCCAATTCTTGAAGAGTTTCATTGGCCTTCTGCTGTCTCACTTTCAGTTGCAGTCTGTTGTAATCCTTAAGATGCTGCTCACCAAACCTTAGCTCCAACGCACTCGCCAGCGCTACGAATTCTCCCCGCTTCTCTTCAGGTAGTGTTTGTAAAATGTCAGCAGCTTCACCTCGAAGAGATGCTGCGAGATGGAATGCTTTCGAAGTATCGTCCCAACCATTCGCAGAAGCAATAATTTCAAACTGCGTTTGATAAACGCGCCAAGACGACCTCCCATCAAAAGTGGCCACTTTGATGTTGGAACGTGGCGCAATGAAGGGAGTGGAAACATTATCCCATTTAGGAGTTGCAATGGTCGCAGCTTCGCGAGTTTCCATTTCCCGTAGTCTTTCTTCTACAGCATTATGAAACTTTTCAAACCTTTCTTCAACAGAGTCTTGAAACTTTTCCTGCTTCTCTTTCATGGTGGAAACTTTGTCACCTAAGTTGTTCACTTTTCCGTTGAACTCCTCAAACTTTTCATCAACTTCCTTTCTTACTGCATTGAATACTTCTTCTTTCACGGATTGCAGAACATTTGAGGTAGTTTCTATTATGGTTGATTCCACCATTGAGGCTAGCTCTATCTTCATTTCTTCTTTGATTTCATTCACTGCTGCAGATGTTGTTTCACACTTGGCGGCTAAAGCTTTAATATCCGATGATGTTGCTTCTTGGCTGGCGGCGATTGCGGCGGCAAGTTCGGCGTTAGTCGTTTCTTGACGGGCTTGACCAGCGGCGATTGTAGCGGCGGTTAATTCTTGTCCGGCTTTTATTTCAGCACCGGTAGCTTGTTGACTGACTTTCATTTCGGCGGCGGTGGTTTCCTGTTGGGCCTTCATTCCAACAATCATTTCCATCAACTGCTTCATTTGGTCTTCCATCATTCCTCTAGTTGTCGGCATTCAAAATTACGAGATCCCACTTCTGACACCACTGTTATGAATTTTTCCGCTGAGGCAATGATGGCACAGTTTTTACAGTATAAAAATATTTATTCTCTTTTCAGAAAACTCACAAAATTTATCCACAGGCAACAGTGTAATAGCTCACAAGCTTCAACACAAGCTTTAGCAAAAACAACTTCGAATACAGCGATTATACAAGCTCATTACAATAGGTAAACAAAGCGATACGCTTTCATCGAAGTCCAAAGTCAGTCTGAAAACTTTCCCGTTCTTCAGTCTTTTATATACAAGCGCGTGAGACATTCGCGAAATTTCCAGCCAATTCATCGGAAAAGAAATATCTCGAAACTTCTCGATTGCTTTAGGTGTTGCCACCTTTTTCTAACTTGTATAATCACTGTTAATAAATAAAATAAGATAAAAATAAATTACAATAGAATTTTAAAATAATACGTCACTATTTACACTATATACAGACAATTTGTGCAACAATACTTAGGCTGGGCAAGTCTATTGTATCTCTCCATTGTACATTTTCAAAGCATTGTATAATATTCAAGTAAATGAGAGGGGGGTGGGGAGAAAGGCATTTTTTTTAAAGTATTTAATTCGAGTAATAATTTTTTCTTGATTAAATTTAATTTAATTGCATTGTTTCATTAAATATTTTTCAATTAAATATTAACATTAATTCAAACAACACAAGTCGTATTCAAGGGATACGTCTTTCAATATTAATAACATACTTAACAATATTTTATCTACTTACCTCTAAAACTTTGCCAATCTAGAAAAAAAATATCTTAAAATTAATTCGTATACAAAAACACATTGTCAAATTAGAAAATAAAATATATTTTATGAAACAAAAGGTTTATAGTACCCATACTATCATTCACGAAAGTCAATAAATAAAATCTAAGTTACTATAATTTTTTTTTAAAAGACTGAAGTGTAACATTCAAGCCTGGAAAGAGAATATTCCGCAACACCAATTTGATAAGAACAAAATGTCAAAAATATCTACCAATGTTGTTACTCAAAATGATAATCATTTTTAATAGTATTAATTTTTATACTTATTTTGTAATTTCTAAATTTCCTTTGTTCATTGATTTGAGATTGCAATTTTATCTTAAAATTACTTAAAAGTAAGTCAAATACTGCTGGACTATGTATGGAATCAATCAATCAATATAAGAGTGAGCAGAGACAGGGCCTGATCATCGCCTAGGCACACAAGGCCCGGGCCTAGGGTCCATGATTTCAGGGGGCCCCAAAATAGGCTGTAAACCATTTTTGTTTCACAAAAGCTATGAGAATATCTTTGATAACCTGTATAAAATAATTTTTACAAAAAAAATCCTTTCGTATTGATCTTGAACCATCTTTAGCTTTAGTATCCCCGAATGTATTCAAATAAATCATTTAAAAGCGTGAAACACAAGCTCTTTTTGAAAGATAGAGGGACAAAAATTTAAAGGAAATCTTGACGTATTTATAGTGAGATCGGCAAATGTCGACTCTGAAGTTATGAATAATGGCTGCAGATATTGTTGTCACGGATATACACATATTATTATAGGAAATGCAATGTTATACACATCGATATAAATAAACAACTGGATAGACTGCTCCATTGTCAATGCAAAGATAAAAAAGCGCCGGTAATTGCGAAGCTGGTGGGAAGATTAACCAATCACAGTTCACTTTTATAGTTGGATGGGAATGCGAAAAACCTTGTAAAATGCTAGAGTATATATTTTTTTGCACATTATTATTAATAAAGGTCTACTATTGACATTTCTGCTGTGTACAACCCAAAATTTTATTTTCAATCCTCGGCAATCCGTATTTCTTATCCCACCAACGGCATCTGGCAACGGCTTCATTTTCCCAGCGTTAAAAGCAGTCTATCCAGTTGTTTATCTATATCGATGGTTATACATAACAAAAAGTTTCCTTTTTTGATTATTAAATTTGATTGTTTGAAATAGGTTTCTTTATTTGTGATAAAAAAAAAAAAAAAAAACTTTGAGAAAACAATATTAACATTAATTCATCAACTTTTTCCACATTTTATGTTAATTCCTTTGACTTTGCGTCGAGTCTATTTCAAATCACCCCTTTGAAAAAAGGGCCCCCGAATGTGTCCGGGCCTTGGGCCCCAACTTGTCATGATCGGGCCCTGAGCAGAGACGGCACTTTTTAATGGCTTTATTTGTAAATTAGCTTACCAATGTATATATAAGAATAAAGCAGCTGGAAAGATAAATATATACGCAGTAAATTCAGTTTTGTAGGTGGCTAAAAGCTTCAAAGAACTGGTATGTTTAGAAATTAAAAATGTAATGGCTTTAAAATTTTTGGAATATAATCAATAATTACACCACGGCACTTTCCGCTTTTTTTTAAATTTTTTTTTTTTAAAGAATAGTAGAAATTTTCTTTTCTTCTTCCGAAGAAATCTAAATTTTTTTCAGAATTTCTGCAAATTTGAAAATAATAATAAATTGTCAGATTTCATGTGATTAAAAAAAAAAAAAAAAAAAATATGAAGACATTATTTTCAAGAATTACAGTAGGGTTATACGGTTTAAAAAACCCTATATATTTGAAGTTTTTTCTATTATTTGAAAAAAGAAAAAAAAAAAATTCTTGTATAATTACTGCAGAAATTTCTTTAAAAGAAAGCTTCCTTTCTTCTGTCATTAAACGTTTCTAAATAAAAAGAAAATTCTATATTGGGAAAAATACAGCAAATCTTTCACAGTTTAAAGTGCAGAAATATTTACGATACTTAGCAAATGGTAGCGTACATCCCCAAGGATATTTCTTAAATTCTTGTTAATTAAATCCTAAAAGTCTCTTCACATTTATAAGGGAGAAAAATTGGGAAAATTTTACCTGATAGGACCATGTCAAAACTTCCAAAAAGAGCAACTATAGCCACAAACACTATCGATGAGGTAAACATCTTGTCTTGCTAAAATTTATAAAATAGCACTAGAATAAACTTGACCGTAGACAACTTTTATCACTTGACATCTCCAAAAAGTTCAGTGTTCTGTTTACCGTCTCATAATCAGAAATTGCGTGAATCCCTCTTTCCAAATTTGTTCATCTTAGAACTGGATATATTCAAGGCTATCTACAAACGTTCTCCTCCATCTGTCTGGCGAGGAGAGGCGTCACCAGTGAAAGTATTGAAAGAAGATTATAAAAAAAAGTCGAATGCCATGAGGCATCCAACTTGAAGTTTACGTTGAATATTAAAGTTTTCTAATGTTTTGACAGAATACCTTGATTTATCCTTTGAAATTATTCTATTATAGTACCAGTACCAGAGCCTCCTATAGGAGGCGCTGGCATAACTCGTCCGTTGTTTATGATACACGTACTACTCCAACTCTCTCTATGGTTTTCACATGCGCTAAGAATTTTGCTATGGTTGTTTTCAGATTATCTGGCGCCGTCAGCAACACGAGGGCTATAATGCGCCGAAACATTCGTCTTTAGACAAGCCAACATACATTTACAAACACCCATGCCTAACATGGGACTCGAACCCGCAACATAGCGGTCTAGAAGCTAGCATGCTAACCACTATACCGTTTGGTCGGCAATTTTGCTATGGGAAAAAGTAGCAGTTGAAATTCGAAAATTTCAAGTTTCTCTTTCTGTAACTGTAATCGTGGGCGCCATTTTCTTGTCGTTCACAGAATCTCGAGCTCATACCTCTGAATTACTATACCTGAAATCTCATCTCGATCTGTTGAACGGAACGATCGCTATGTTTGTAAAATGTCTATATGACCACCCTGTAGATATGCGTTTATATTGAACTATTTTTTGTCTCTTAATAAAACTACTATTTTCATTTTCAGAAGCACCAGCTGTACATTTTGGCCTAAATGCACAACAGTTACAAGATATCGGTGTTTCATCGTATGGGATTAGTCAAAGTATCTACTGCCACTAAAGAGGTTGAAATGTTCTAACACTTAACATTTTCAAATACGGATATTTTACATTTTCTTATTTTTTCTTGAAAATTATTTTTAAGTCATAGTATTGATTTGTATGGGATTTTTCTTTGGTTTGAATCTTTGGTTGAGCGATAAAGATAATTTTCTAAAAGTGAATCAGGAATTTTTAAGTTATGACAACAAAAATATCCATCAAAGCACCGAATGTTCATTTGGTTGCGTTTTACTTTTGCGCAAGATTTTACTAAATTTTATCGAGAAAAAGTATAGTATTACAATAATTTTACTAAACTCTTCTTTGATAATTTGCTGAACACATAAAGAATTGAGTCCAGATACGGATTTGCTTAATGGTTACCTTCCCTTAAGTGTCTACGAATAAGTTTTAACACTCTAAAAAACTACTTTGCAGATAATGAAAAGGTTAAATACATGTTTTGAATATTTATAACATCAATTACGAAGCTGATTGACCATCAAAATTCGAATCTCGTATTATAAGAGAACCGTTTTTGTATTTTTACTGCGTAGATTGGAACGAAAGATTTGCTGTGATTCCTCAGAAAAGTGTTCTCAAGTTATGAATTTTTTATATAACACCTTAGTGCAAGAGCTCAAGCAATGAAAACTTAAATCGAAGATAGGTTTTTTAAGCAAGAAATGTTAGTATCTATGAAAATCATTCAGTTATAGTTTAGGTTAAAATAGAACACTTGATACTTAGAATATATTTATTATGAATATGATGTCATTTAAAGGTAATCAAATGTTGGTACCTATCATTTAAAAACTGTTAAGGCGGTATTCGATCTGTGTCCTCTTGAATGGTATCCCAATACTACTTAAAACTAAGCCATAACTACCACAAAAATGATATTTATGTACTTAAAATTTATTTTTAGAACGTGAAAAATATTATAAGTCGAATACTAAGCACAATTACATTTGTTTTTCTGGAAAGAATGTTTTGACCAATCAAATGATTCGTTCTGCAAACCAATTAGTCTCCTACTTTTACAGTTTTTTAAATTTTTTGAAATGTATGTTTTAGAATTAAATGGGGTAACAAGTATTTTCAAACTGTACAAAGTAAATTAAAAAAAAAAAAAAAAAAAAAATCCAAATTCTCAAACATACTTTTTTATTTTTCTGTGTTTGATTATCACTGTGTAAAATTTCACTAAATTCACCCAGGCAGTTCAAATATTATTTAATTTTTCAATCAAGTCGGACAAACAGCAGTGATAAAGTGTTCTATTTCTGACCTTTGTGGTACAAACACAAAAATAACCAACGGGTTCCCTTTTTTGGAATGTTTACCATGTGATTCAAATGTCCCAATCACGTTCGGAGAATGCTCGCTATGCATGTAAGAAATCTCGGGATCGAGCCCCGCCCCGGCTTCCTGTCTCAATTTGCAAAGTGAGCACTAGCATCGGCGATCCTCACAGAGAGAGTCTAGTGTCAGTTGCAGTCTCTCTGTATGAGTTTATCTAGGTTTCCTTCCGTTAGAGACGCAAAGGCGGGAAATTTACTCTTGAAAGAGCGTTAGGAAGGGATTCCTCATTTTAAACATATATTGTTAATGCGATTATCTGATGCAGTATAGTCTATGTCTGGCTCTTGTAACAGATATAAAAATTCGAATACATTCAACCCTGTTGTTTTAATTTGGTTATCAAATTTCCAAACCACGAGCAGGGACGACGCGAACGGGGGGTGTAGGGGGCGACTCGCCTCTCCCCCAAAGTTTTAGAAAGTTGGACAGTCGGCAAATTTTCTAAATTTTATTGAGATATTTCTTTTTCTAAAGTCGACCCACCATAAAATTGAATTGAATGAAAAAAAAAAAAAAAAAAAAAAAAAAAAGAAGAAGAAAAAAAAAAAAAAAAAAAAAGAAAGTTGAACAAAAAATATTAAAAATATCGGAATGTAGCGTGACCCGAGTTTGAGGAACCGGCATTTTTACACTAGAAGTCTATTATAGGGGAGTAGGTGTCTTTTTTTACCACCTACGATGATGGACTGCGAACGCAAATATTACCATATAAATATCTTCATTATCTCACCCTGTCAAAGATTTTAGAAAGACTGGTAGTCGGCAAATTACATCTCTTCTTTTAAAAATGCCTACTGACGGATGTTTCAAAACATATTGAATGGGAAAAGTATAAATAATTGAAATCATCATTAGTATTACAAAATTGTGTTCACAATGCAACCTAAGTTGATGGTCGGCAATTTGGAATTGGTGTAAGTATATCCTTTTTGACAGGAACTTTAAAATAATCTAATCATTGATATCTTCACTGACATTAGATAACTTTTATGTGTTACAGTAAATGATACACTTGTATTTATGGTACGTCAGATAACTCCTCAAAAACCCTGATATACACATTAAACGTCATTTACATAAAGTATGTAATGTACGTCATATGAGTTAAAGGTTTTATACAAAATTTCAAAAGACCAAAATTTTTGTATACGAAAATTGACCCGCATTTTATCAAGTTATTGCAATTAATGTCAAGTAGAACTCATAAATGATGTTATATACAGGATAGCCATAAAGAAATTTTGCCGATATATGGACCTCTAGCGACAGTCTCGTTTAATAGATCGAGATGAGATTTCAGGTATAGTTATTCAGAGGTATGAGGACGGAATTCTGTGAATTTCAGCAAAATGGCGCTCACGATTACGCCGGTTATAGTTTCGAATGGCAACGCCTACTTTTTCCTATCGAAAAATTATCACCGCATGCGAAAACTTTAAAGAGCTTAGGAACGGTACTTGTATCACAAAAAACGGACACGTAATGGACGCACTCAATACAGATCTTCAAATGGCTGACAAAAATACGATCGGAGCAATGGAGGACACGCTCGTCAAATATTCAACTTAGAAAACCGATTAAATTGCCTGTGATGGCACTCATGTGAACTTTGGCCTATGTCAAATGCAAATTTCCATCGTGAGCCTCTATCGCGTTTTTGTTGGCTGTTCGCAGAGCTTTTTTTTTGTGAGTACATAATGCATCCGTTTTTGTTTTTGTTTTTTTGTGATACATTTACCGTTCAAATGCTCTTTAGGGTTTTCTCATTCGCTGAGCATTTTGAGACAGGAAAAAGTAGGTTTTGTCATTCGAAAATTTTGAGTGTATGTAACTATTACCATAACCGTGAGCGCCATTTGTTGAAATTCGCAGAATCTCTAGCTCATACCTCTGAGTAACTATACCTGAAATCTCATCTCGATCTGTTAAACGGGACGGAAGATAGAGGCCTATATATCGGTTAAGTTTCTTTATGACCACCTTGTACTTCATATATTGAAAATGCATTCCCAAAATAGTGCATGCCACATGCAAACTGGAAGGCGATATCAATTTAATCTTTGGAAAAGTATTGAAAGGTTTATTATAATACTATCGAAAATTCTTAATGTTTCCCGTGCTCAAATAGCTGTGGCCCGACATTGTCCGGTACAACCAGGTTCAGTCTATTGCAAATTGTGAGTATCCTTTCATTCCTATCTTTCGATTCCTGACGCAGTTTGGCCTTTGTGTTGGCCTTGCGCATAATAAATCTGAAAAACAACCAACCAACATATCTGGATTTCACCACTTTAGACTCTAAACATCGGGAAAAAATTGTCTTTCAGATAAACTAAGATTTTTTTAGTCTAAATACCTTTAAAAATATTTTAAATTGAATCAATAAATCTCAAATTAGGATCATAACCATTACATGTGGGTAAGGGAAATGGGGGTGGGTTTTTGGAAATTTCATGTTGACAGTGACGTTTCTCTTGCTTTGAAGATCAAATGTGCAACTTGATCTTCCTCAAGATTGGAATAACACTGTAGATTTGAATACCCCTCTTTCCCCCACCTTTCACCAAAAAAAACCCCACTGATTTATAGACCTGAATATTTTGTCTCTAAATTCGAAGTTCAATTAGTTGCGAATAATTTAATTTTCTGCATATAAATATTATAGTTTGGTTTAATGCTAAAGTAATCCATTTTCATTCATATTTCATCCATATTCATTCACATCCATAATCCATTTTCATTTCATTTTTAATCCCTCTTAGGAAAAATAAATTAGCATTTTCAAGTATACTTTCCTTCTTGAACAAATGATTATTGTTCAAAAAACGAGTAATATTTGCATAAATTATTGCTGAAAAACCACACTACATCAGTGAAAATTCACAAAAAAATCATTAAATTAAATCCATCAATTTTGGTAAAAATATATATTCGAAGTAACTACTTTTAAGAAGTAGGTACCTGGATGGAATTGTTACAAAATAATTAAGTTTTATTATTAACATACTTTTCAAGAAAAATCAAAATCTTTTCTTTTTTAGTTAGGAAAATGTGTTAAAAAGTATTTAAAAATTAAATAATTAACAAAACGTTTTTAATAATTATTATCTTTTGCAATGCAATTATAGTGTCCATGAGTGCCTACATGATTATTAGCAGGGAGGCGTAAGGCGACAAAAGTTTTTGTTTAATCCTTGATTTTTCGAAGATGGGAATTGGATTTCTTAATTGGATGTTAGTTAGTAATGTGAATTGATAAATTTATATCGATATATTTTTTCTTGTAAATTTTACCACTTTTTTTTCCACGTTACTTTATTTTTCGAAAGCCAGAGGAGAGGGTGTGAAAGTGCATGTTTCTTATGTCCCTGACATTGTATCTATCATAAAAATTGCAGTGCTTCGCGTAAGGAATTTTCTGAAGTAGCAATAGTCCGTCAGAATTTTAAAAAGAAGAGTTTCCAGAATTTGTGTTTTGATCCACCTTTATACAATTCTTTATAAAAAAGTCACCTATTTGATCAATAATTTTTATCGATTTAATTCCATGCTGAAGTGCTATTTTCAACCACTTTTACACGTTTAATTAATTTTTTTGCGAAACTGCAATTTGAAAATTAAAAAAAAAGTTGTAACAAAATGAAGCACTTGTACTACTCAAGTTACTGAATTGGTTTAAGATTGTGGAGAAAAATTCTATCTATCTGCAAGGTATAAATGTCTCCCTCCCCCCCCCCCTGCCCCCAAATAAAAACGCTTCCAAAAATAATCTCCTTTGTTCGGAGAGGAAGGGGTAATTTACTATAAAGAAATGAATAAAATAATTGAATTTGAAGGAAATTTGATTATAATGTGATGGGAATTTACTTAAAATTTGACATTAATTACGTATTAATAAAATGCCATAAAATATTAAAATTTTTTTAGACTGTAATTTAAAAGTAATTAAAACTAATTGCACATTAAATAAAATAATTCCCAATTAAATAAAAAAATTTATTAACAATTAGTTTTACATTTATTAATAATTAATTATTCATATATTAATTAAAAATTATTTATACTTTAATTTTACATTAATAAAAATTAGTTAACAATTTATTAACACCTTAATTTATATTTTCTACATTTACACGGGACATGCCTTGATTTTAGTCGGCAAAAGGATGTCCACGCCCCCCCCCCCCCAACCCAATTCTTAGCGACGGCCCTGACCACGAGCAAAAAATCGTGTAGTCGTCTAAATTGTCAAAAGGAAAATAATAATAATAATAATAAAACCCCGTCAAAATTGGCTCTTGCAACCTTGCCATCGGACGAAGCTTGAAAGAATTCGCAATTCCTGTGCGAGTTTTCTAAATGTAATATGTATAAACAAAGCGTGATATGAATAGTGAAATCGCTAAACCCCGATTTCTCCTCTTGCATGAAAATTTATCTATGATCGCCTTTTTTTTATCGGTTTAAAACAGGAAAACGAAACCAATAGTCAGCGTAATAACGAATAACTTAAACGAAAGTATATACTATGAATAGTGTTCACAGAATATTATGTGACATCTTATAAAAAGGGCAAACAAATTCACTTAGTGTTCAGTTCCTCAAAGCTAACCCAATTGTTATTTCAACTGTGTTTTCAAAACATATTTCAGCATCAGAAAAGGAAACTTGTTATGGACTCAATGCCATCCGAATTTTATCATATAGAGAGAAAATAAACCTTCTCTTCAACCTTCAATTAATAATCGATCAGGCATTTGTTAGGCAATCAACATTCTAAAATAATTAATACTAATAATATTTTAACGTTTCATATTCTATATAAATATTAGAAAATAATTGTATTTTTGTGACTTAAATTGTCGGAATAATCTTTAAAATATTTTTGACATAATCTGTAGGAGTAGGAATATCTGCTCTATCAATTTACAAATTTAAGTTTGCTGCTATGGGAGGATAATTTTCTAATTGGAAAAAAAAAAAAAAAAAAAAAATTAGATCTCTAAAATGTGTAAATGATTATAGTTAAGGATGGGTCAAAAACTGATATTAATGCCTGGAGTAAAAAACGACTGAGCTTCAATTTCTTTGAGTCATTTTTAAAATACATTTTGACAAGATTTAGATGTGTTTGGATAAACATATAGTATTTTAATCGTTTGTTTCGTTTCGTTGGCATTTGCAAACAATTTTGTTATTGACGATCTGATGATTTGATAGCTGCATATTTTTCTTTTATTGATTTCAAGATTAATTAGCTTTATGTTTTATGCTGCGTTATATTTCTAGCTATACTTTAGGCTAAATCACACTCCCTCGCTTCTTGGTGAAAAACTATATTAAAAGGTCTTTTTTTTAAAAAATAAAAAGCATTCAAATTTTGTTTAATTAAAAGCAGTAATTACTGCAAAGCATAACCCTAATACCAGCTTCGATTCTCTCTATAAGTTATCATATAATAAATAATTTTTCATAATATGAAGGAAAAAAAATTATAACTTAACGGGACAAAATTTTATTAGAAGAGTCCAATTTCGTTGTTTTAAGAAATAATTTATAATTTAAAAACTCATACTGTTTCGAGCCTTACCTTTCTCCTTTCCCACAAATACTCTAAAGGCAAGCAGAGTCATTCGTTTATATATTCAAAATAGAATTTTTATTAAACGTTTTCCGCACTTTCGAATGGTTTCTTTTATTATCCTTTCATTTAAATTAAGCAGTTCCTATTGTTTGTCTAATCGATCTGTTCTTGCCAAAAAGATAGGCTAAAATGAAATAGGAATTTGATTGCTGTTTGGAAAAATATTATTTCTTCGGATTATAAAATTATTTCTTTTCGTCCGAAAGCTAAGTTTGTGTCTTTTAATATTTTTTTCCCCTTTCAAATTGAATCGATAAAATAAAAATATATTTGGATCTTTCCAATTCCTAAATATAGTGCTGCCATCTGTTGTGTCTACAGAAAGTTTTTATTCAGATTTCATAAAAAAAAAAAAACAGGTTGCAGAAGGAAGTGGACAGACAACTTAATTGTGGCTATCCAACTTAAATGACTAGAATCTGATAACACCTTATGATATGTTACCAGATATTAGGATTGTCAGATAATAATTTTTGAATGGATTTTATACCTCCACTTATAATTTGACTTTAATCAGAGCAGGTTATAAAAGCATAAAGGAAAGGAAGATGATTTTTTCAAACTTAATTGTATTGACTTTTCAAATCTCAAATTCTGAATATACAACTTCTACGAGTTAATATGTCAATTCCCACATGCTATTGCTTCTTCTGTCATGTGCCTTTAGTCCATTGTTGCTCATTAGGGCGGAGTGAAAAAATGAAAAGTAAGAAATATATAACGCCTATATGTGGAAAAGTTTTCTCTTACAAAGCCTATTTATCATACAAAATTTCAGCTACATCAAATTATATCTTTGGCTGCCCAAATAATTTTGAATTTTAAGTTGTTAACCCAATTTCTCCCCAAACTGGCCAAAACGGAATGATAAAATGCAATATCTCACATTTGAAACTAGAAATGATTGAAATTAAACTTAAGAAGAAATAAATAATCAACCAATATTTGAATGACCTTGGAAATAGCGGAATAGCCTTCTAATGTGCATTGCTAAAGCGCATGATTTTCCGACTCTGGCTAATGGTTACTCTGTGCCATTACTATCAATTGCGTTCTTTGTTCGAGTTGGTTGCTATTCATTAGTTTGGCTTATTAGTTTGTGTTACGTGAATGCCATATTTTTTTTCATGTTTGTTGATGAGTGTTACCATTTAATAAAGATGTTAAATGCTTATGGGAAAAAAGTTCACTTCAAAAGGTAAAAAAATACCATAAAAATATAATATTAAGAAATCTTTAAAAAGAGAATGCGTATTAAATTTTTTCGAAAAATGTTGTCTTTTAAAAAATCAGCTAAGGGAAATCTGTTTGATATTTCATTATGAAAATTAAAGGTCTTTCTAATCTGTAATTGCAAAATTGTATCTGTAGCTGAAAAAGCTTTTTTTACGGATGAAAGAACATTTCGTAGAATGGTAATTGGAAATGTTGATATAAAAGCAAGCAAAATGATTGAAACGGAAAAAAAGCAACAGAATTAAGTAAAAATGCTCAAATGCAAGATATTGCGGAAAATACAGGTAATAGACTTTCTAGCTCGGATACGAGACAGATTTTGGAATCTTCAAATGAAAATGAATATTTTGAAATATAAACAACTTGAAATTAAAAAGACAATTATAAGTTAAGATTTCCTTTCAACGTCGCAAAGGAGAATTAAACTTCCAAATGTAGCACTACCAGGCTTGTGACAGAACTGGTGTGTCCTATAGATCAGCGTCAATTCTTATAAATGCTGCTTTAAACGATATGGGAATAATTACCAAAGAAGATTCTTCTAAAGTAGTCGATCGTAGCAAAACCAGAAAGGAAAGAATAAAACACCACATTGACTTGGGGGGGGGGGGGGGCGGGGAAAGGAAAAGCACTCTTCATTGGAATTTGTGATATACTTTAACTGTCGAAACTACAAGACTTTGATTCAAATTAAGGAAGGAAAAGGACAGCTAGAAAGATAACAGAAGAGCATGTTGTTTTACTTTCAGAACATGGATCAAAATATGTTGAGAGTGGTTGTAATTGAAAGTTGTGCGATGTTCCACACTCCTAGTTTATTTATCAAAATGAAAGCTATAATGACCACAACACATTGGTTCTTTAAAAAATTTAAGCATATATTGTTCTAAAATAGAATAGTTATCTTTTTAGGAATATGTAATACCTAATTGCGGATTTTTAAGGTTTGTTTACTCAACGTTCTCAGAATTTACGACTTGCACTATAAATTTAGATTAAGTTTCCCTCTTTATGTTATACCAGTAAAAAGATTGAATTAAACCAATAAAAAATTCAAATGAGTGTGTAGATGTTTCAAATTTTCTTTATAAGAGACCATATCTTTAAATTTTTTTTTCCCATCTTTATAATTGTTTTTATTATAGCTTACTGGAATTCCATATAAATATGCCATGTGATTAATTTTGCATAACAATACTCACGAGATAGAATCGCAGCTGTTATCGTGTTGTCTGGGTGGAAATTTCCCTTCCCCCATCCATTATGTATTGTAGAGTAGTTTTCTTGAAAGATCTCAAATACAGGAATTTCGGTGTCGATGGAAACTCAAGATTAATCTACTCCTCAATCCTACCAGTATCGAATGAAAACTATTTTGTTTTCCGAAATTTCCTAAAAATTCTAAAGTAGCGCATTTTAATAATTCCTCATTTTCCGTATCTCAACGCATTGTTGACTGGCAATTTTACTGAGAATTTATCTCATATCACCGGCTATTATTTCGTAATTGGCCAGGCCTGGGGGCCCGAAATCTCGGGGGGGGGGGTCCCAAAACTTTCAAAGTTGTAGTGAAATTAAACACCGAGTTCTTTTTCAACCTTTTTAATTTCGTTTTGAACTGAAATAAACAATAAACTTAAAACTGATTTTAAGTAGCAGTCGCTAAACAACTAAATCTCGGAAGAAAAAAAGGAAGTAAAATTAAGGTGAATTACATTTTGGTTGATTTTTTTGTTTTGCAATTTTAGACTTTAGAAAATGGTTACTAATAAACTTGTAGACTAAAGACGAAAATCGTTCCGGCAAACACTGTCAATATAACCATTAAGCGCCATCTCCAACATTTTGTACAGGGCCTCGAAAACTTTATGTGTTTTGGGCCGCGAGGGATGCAAGTCAGGCCTTGAACAGCGTACTGAGAAAACAACTGTGATGCGAAAAAGAAAAAAAGCTCATCACAAGTTTATTCGTGGCTGCTCGTCAACGTTTGGCCATGAAAACACGAGTTAACTCGTGACCGGTCAACATTGTGTTAACTGTTGTTGAATACTGTTTAAGAATCACTAGCCGTTTAATGAACGCTACATTCTACAAGGTATGTCAATAAAATCAAACTCATTCAGTTATCAAAATCTTTATTGTATTTCAAAGTTCCTTTCTACAAAAGCCGAGAGTATAAAAAAAGAAAAAAAGAAGCGATACTGTGTCGCAGACATCTTTGGTGTTCCCATTCCTAAGTGTGCGTACTCAGCAGAAGATGTTCCATGGGCGCACACTGAAGAACACATGCATGGAGCTGAACCCTCCACTCCTCTCGTATTCGTTGTACAGGCACTTGGGAACTGGATCCGGGAAAAACATCTGGAGAAGCAATGATATTAGTTGAGAAATAAAGTCGGTGTGACATTACAAGACATGCTATAGTTCTCTATCAATGAATGAAGCTGAAATTCACAGGATGTGGCAATTTTGAGGATGTGCGTCGGTCTCTTATGACTGAAATACATGGGAAAAATTTGAAAATCTAATTCATCGTTAATCTAATTATAATGTGTAACCCAAGTTCGCCTGTTAGATTTTGGCGAGAAAACGACACATTCACATAGAATCAAATGTAACGTCACTTCACCTGAAACAATTTGGCTTGAAACGCAGCATCGTAAACAAGTTTTGCCAGTTAACCCCCCCCCCACCTTTTATTTGAATTGTTTTGTAGATGTTCATTTTTTTTTTCTTTCATATTTCCAATTTCTGATGGTATTTTAAAACTTTGTCATGTAGTCCAAGTCGTCAGTCTAATACAACAAACGAAAATTTATTGTACAATTTTATTGCGACATTCAGTTTTTCCTATAAGTACTTTTTTTAAGCTGGTTTGTTGCTACAATTTCAATTTTAACACAAATTATTTATAGCCACAGTTGCATTGAGGATATAATTTGCGGTCACATAAGACACATAATCAGAGCCACCATTTCAGGGGGCCACTTTTCACATTTAAAACTAAAACGTCCCGATAATAATTTATAAAATAATTTTAAGGATATGTTAAGTTCAAAACAATCTAGTGACAGAAATGGCCACTAAAGAAGTGCAATAGAAATTTTCAATTTAGATAAACTAATATCATTTGAGTAATTGCTGGGTACCGTTAACAGATATCTTGAATTTCGGAATGTTGCTTGACATGTGGCAGTGCACTATATAATACATTAAACAGCAAATATTTGAGGATAACTATGTTCGATAAAAAAAATCTTTGGAGGCCCAATTTCATTCGCTTTTCAATTATCCCACGAAAACACAACTAAGGTTTTGGTAGTATAATAAGTTTTATTGTATAATTTAAACTCTGTATCAAGAAGTTTAAGAAATAGTTCAACTTACCGACAACGCAGAGGACGAAGGGTGTTCGAATCGTCTCGAGAACTTATAGTCACCGAAAGAAGCAAATGCGAAACTCGTCATTTTCCCTCGGTTGTAGATGGCGGTCACAGGGAAAAAGTCTGAGCATTTCATGTCTTCGTGTGCCTTATACCAGTAGTGGACACCTGCAATGCAAAAGATGAATGCTTAAACTTATTTTCAATTTTAGGGGAAAATAAAACTGGCCTATAAAATATAAGTACAAAGGTAAATTTTAGTAAAAACTAGGGGTGTGGAACATCGCACAACTTTCAATTATACTATAACACTGACTTGGATTTGTGTCATTTACCGTTTGTATATTTTCATCCTTCATTTAAAATAAATGGCCAGTTTGGCTATAATTCTTGTATGGGTTTCAAAAAAAAAAAAAAAAAAGTAGTAATCATTTAGTAATCAATGGCAGTTTTAATGATATGTGGAAAATTAAATTCCGAAAACATGTGCATAGAAAAACTTTATATGGTTAAGAAGTTAAATCTTATAATAAATTCAAATATTTATATTAAATACAAGTGCCTTTTAAATTAAAAAACATAGCGTTCCTCATTGTACAACTAAAACGAGCGCACCATCTATATACGTTTTGGTAATCCCATAATCGGATAAAAAATAAGTAGTTCAACTGAAACAGACTAAAAGGTTTAGAAAGAAGTCCCTTAATATGAACGTAAAAATATCGAATACTAAACAATGTAAAAGCTTTTGAGTAGAAATGTCGTTTTTGAATAGGATGCTTTTGTTTATCACAACACGTTGCAATTATACTTTTGTTGTGAACCGTTACAATTGCATGCGCGTCCGATTGCATCCTCGAAATCAAAGCCGGAAGAATGTTTCAAATTGTAAACAATCGGAGGAAGTCATACATTGACAATACAGATGAAGGACCGACAATCTATCCTTGAAAGTAATTGGTAATAAGCTAAACATGTGTTACAGACCATTGGTATAATCAGTTTCTTTTACGAAGGTGTCACATTTGAAGGTAAAGATCTATTGTAAAAAAAAAAAAATTGTGACGAAAAACGAAGCAGGAAACTAGGATATTTAACAATCACTAAAGTGAATACGAACATTTTTCAATGAAAAAAAAAAAAAAAAAAAAAAAAAAATGCTAACCATGTAGTGCACGATTTAACACAGGTCTCATTTTCAGCAAAGGTATTTTGAAAAAATGAAGATTCACTTTTTACTTTCAATAATCCATGTTAATATAGGGTAATGAGAGTATTGTTTTCGGTCCAAAAAAATTTCCTATATTTTTTTTTTTGTATTTCTCCACATTTTGGAACATCGTGACTTTAAAAAAGTGATCTAGGAAAAGGCCTTTCTGTATGTCCGCGATCAGCATAACTCTCGAACGATTGACCTACAATGTTCAAATTTGATGTAGGGGTTAGTGGTGACCATGGAGCCTACCATTAAGGTTTTCGTCAAAATTATAGATGCGCATAAGGTAGCTGCCATTGAAAAAATCATGTTTTTCAGTAATTGTTAAAACTTCTAATTGCCGATGCGAAATGGTTTCATCCAACATCTTTCTATTCCTTTTTGACATTTTAATTCTCTTAGCATTCAAGTACGTTTTGATACTAAAAATTCCTTTCACAAGAGATGTTATTTCATTGTTTTTTAGAAAACTAACCCTTTGGGTACATTTGACGAGTGAGACTCGTCATCTGCTTACTTGGGCAAAGTTACGGTGGACTAGTCTGAATCGTCATCCGTCCATCTAAATCCGTCCCATGGGCATAAAAAATCTTCAAATAATTCAGTACTCAAAGGGTTAACAAACTCCCCTGCACCCAAATAACCTGGAACTTGAATGGTTAAATAATTGGCAGCTCGTTGTACGATTATTGAACAGTGCGGAATATATGTGTTATATGCATTTTACCTACATTAAGTTTCTATAACTCGAGATCCAAAAGATACCAATTTAGAGCTATGCCAAACCAAGACATGATGGAAATGTATCTAGATTATTTATAGTTACCGATTTCAATAAATAAATTTAATGAAAATAGTTTCGATTTAACGGAGTAGGAGTGTACCTCTTTATTGGATATTAATCACGAACACTTTCTACAGTGAAATTCGATAATTAACACGTTAAGCACCACGCGAGTTCTTAAGGAAGTCCTCTTCAGACCACAAGCCTGTTAATGATACTATCCTGTAATAAATAAAAATTAAATACATTTTCAGTAATTGCTTAAAACTTCAGTAATTAATGTAATTTTTTTAGTTTTATATCATATTTTACACTATCAGCCACCAATGATACACGCGGCTTAAACGGAAAGTTCAGTGTCAGCCACCGATGGCTGACGCGGCGCTCAACGTGTTAAAAGTAGTTCGAATGTAGTCATCCTTTAGTAACCAAGATAGGCGACTCGCTACAGCCGTTGTCATGAAGACGTAAAATGAATTCGGTCTTGCATTTACTTTTTTTTTTATTATCTCCAATATTACAGTAAAATGAAACGTATTAGAAGTAGTGAAGGCTTCATTTGAATTTTTTTTTGGGCGGTGTCAACTAAAGAAAGCCAACTTATCCACATATGTCCTTCTTGGCCCAATCATTACATACCCATAGTTCTGAAGCACCTTCCTTTAACCCAATGTGTATCCTCCATGTCTTTCTCGTAGAGTGGAACTTCTACCGAATTCCGGATTGGGTCGCTTCCGTTTTGCAAGTGCAGTCCAGTACCAATACCCTGTTCTTCGTACTGTTCTTTCGTACGACCACCGTTACAGATGAGGTCTGAAAAATACAATACGTTTTAGTGCATAACATGTTACCATAGGGTAAGTCGCAGGAAATTATATAGTATGTTTTTTCCAGATATGGATAGATCATGCTAGGTCAAGTATTTTGAAGTGTCAAAAGGATGGTCCTCAGAGTATCATAATGAACTAATGACGTCAAGGTATTGCAAAAGGTAAGTAAAACGGTGATATTTTAAGATTCACTTCTTTACCTGACGTGCTTTTGGCACAATGCAGTGTGCCAAAATTCTCGTCGTATCAAGCCCTTGTACAAATTTGACTACGCGCGGCCATGAATCAGTCAAAGCTACGAATATATTTATTTAATCCACTTAAACCGATACTGAAAAATTTTCATGAAAAGAGGTCATATAATTTGCCATTGATCGGTGAAACAATTATTCTACATTAGAATTTTTTAAATAAAATGTAAAATTGCTAATATCGGTAAAAAAAAAAAAAAAAAAAAAAAAAATGATCGAGTGTATATTTCTAGGAATAAAAATTCTCTAATTTCAAGGACATCAAATCAATAAAAACAAAATCTAAATTTTCATACTTATTTTGATAGCCTCTAAATTATTAATACGAGACTGTACAAGCATATTATACAATTTATAATAGAGTATCACCGCATTGTGGCGTTGAACTTTTATTATTTAAGGGCTTTCCTTTAAATAATTAACTTGAATGGTCTCCATGATGCTAAATTAAAGTGAAAAGCAATGTAGTGAAGGCAACTACATATAATTAAGCTATTTTGAATAGAAAACGTATTACAGAGTTTCCGAAATGTAACAGCAGGAATTTTCTAAATTCGATAAAATCTAATGAAGGGGGAATTGAAAATTCTATAAACCAGTTTTCAAAAAAGAATTTATTTTCTAGATTGCACATATAAAACAATTGGTTTCTAAACCTTCTTTAAAACATATTTAATGCCAATAAACCCTAAATACGAGTTAAAAAAAAAGTATATTACGAATTCGTGTTTAAATATTTCTCAATAATAAACATAAGTTTACAAATAAACGGAATACATAATAAATTCACCGCCAATGTCAAGCTGCTACAAATTCCTTGGAATTTTTTTTAAACATATTTAACAATTATATTCGAAGTACTTACTAGGATCTACAAAATAAGCAGTTAAGAAGTAAACTTCCTCTTCCCCCAAGATTTTGTCCAATTGGTAGGCTGTAGATCTTTCAAAAGAATAAGTAGTGTTCACTTTGTCGACGTCATTTTTAGGTATCTACAATTTAAAAAAAGAGCAATGCTTTAGGTATAAAATATTTTTTAGGTAAGTACAGAAGTAATTAATAAGAGTTTGATAAGAGTAAATAAAAGTTTTGAAGCCCAATTGCCCCTTTTGCAACGGTTTCTGCATATTTATCTTTCAAAATTATTCAATGAGAAATTTAAGTGAGGCGAACTCAAATGCTTTATAAAAATATGCCGTCAAACTTTATTTGACCATAAAGTCTTGTCGTTTAAAACTGCACGAAAGTAACAAAACATTAAAGCAGCATAGGAAAAGTGCTCCCTATATGTATTATAAAATAATATTTTGAAACAGTGGAATGTTTGTTCAACACATTTTAAATAATGGTGTACTAATTTGTTCAACAATTGTTAAATACTAGGAAAAAATTAGTACTCATCAATTTTGTTCGAAACTGCAAACTTTTATCTTCTATCGAGTCTTAGGCTTAGAATAATCATTTACTCAAGATCAATAATTTGTGAAAGTAATAAATACTAATTTACCCATGGTCTAAAACACTGGACCTTAATACAAGATACTTTTTTGTGCAATGCATACCGAATAAAGATTTCCGTGTGACTCAACCAAGGATATATTCTCTGGATACGAGTTCAATGTCACTTAAATAGTTTAATTTTAGAATCACTCACCCCGTTCTGAATGCCAGCAATATAGCCATTTTGGTCGTATATCAAAACGGCTGCAGTATCTAGCCCTTTCATATAACGACTGCCAAGAAACTTGCCACCTAAAATCATAAAGCTATTGTTTTAAAATAAGTGAAATTAGAAGTTACGAATTTTATAGAAACATAAGAGGCTATCCAATAAAACTTACCAGAGCATTCTCCGGCCAGTTTAACGAATCCCTCGCTTCGGGCTTCGTTTTCTGTCTTGGGCAACTTGTCAAAGACTCGGGAACTCAACAGATTTATTCCCCAAGTGACTGGAAGATATAATATGTTAGTACAGAGAGGTGCAGTAGGACATGGCACAGAGACCACTTTTTACATATTTGGATAACGATGTCTCTGGAGGTCAAAATGAGTTTTCATTTCTGGCATCATGGTACGATTACTTTACAGGTATGCTATTTTTCTACGATTCTCCACTCCCCTATGCAAAGTATTAAAGAGCCTGTATCGATAATCTATATCCGAAATTGGCAAAAATAAATTCAGTCTACTCTGAATCACTCTTAGAAAAGAACCCTAACCGTAAATTTGTTAAAGCTACTTTCAGTTACAAATCAAAATAACCTGCGACTATACACGAAAAATCTATCAGAAAAACTTTATATTTAATAATCTTTGTTCCAAAATATAGTTTATCAATGAATATTTCGACAATATATGAATTTTATGGAAAACTAAATGTAATTTTTATTCATTCACTTTTATTTAAAGTTAATTTAAACATCCAAGATACTTACCTCGGAAGCTTTGCCATGTAGGTTCTAGAAAAAAGAACAGAATATTTAAAATTAGAATACAAGTTTGTTAAGGGTATATAGCACACTTAATTTGTCAAATTTTAACTTTTACAATTTCAAAACATATTGAAATTTGAATTGAAAGATATTACTGAATTGAAAGATACAAAAAATTGAATTCGAACTGAATTATATCTATTGATATTAAATAATTATGACCATGACATTTGCTTTCAATCTTGTATCTTTTGAACTTACTCGATATAAATCTAGAACCGTATGCTTGAAAATTGTCACAGGTATTTTTTAAATAAATATTCTTAGCTTGAACTTTTGAATTACTGATATAAACTTAAAAATTTGAAATTTTATTTGTAAATATCAAATTTATTTAAAATTAGTTTCTACTTTTTAGTTTAGTTTTCTATTAAAGCGTGTTTTTTAGTTTTTTTAAACTATTATTTATTTTCTACTTTTTAATTTGGTTTTCTATTAAAGCGTGTTTTTTAGTTTTTTTAAATATTAGTTATTTTTTTGTTGTAAACTATACTTTTTTTTTTAGTTAATTTTTTTAGTTAAGTGTACAAAGCTCTCCAGTTGTTCCTGCCAATAGTCACATGCTTGTCTCAAACTTAAGTCATGTGTATGTCTGAGTATATGCCGTAGTACTTGGTACAAAACACTACCGTGTCTCTGAATATGAAAAATCGCTAATCTTGAAGTTCCTGGTAAGGATAATGCGACAAACTTATTGAATTATTGTATTGCCATCAGTCCTTGACAACTGTGCGAAATTTCAAATTAATCCAACGTTTTGAAGTGGTCGAAAATCGAGTTCAAAGATTCCGTTACATTACATGGATACATACGAAGCTAATAAAAGCGTGTTAAAAAAGAAAATATTACATTTATCGAGATTATTAAAATTTAACTAGATATATTTGACAGTCAATATACAGAGTTGTCGAAATTAAACTTCATCTGTTTAACAGTCAGTGATTTAGAGGCATCATTTAGAAACTATTAGCTTTCAAAATTTGCATGCGTAATATTACCATGGGGAAATGATGATTACGTGGCACTGGTGTACGTGGCTTTGGCGTACCGTGGCTTTGGCGTAATTCTATAAGATCACGTGGCTTTAGGGTACAGATTCCCATTGCACCTGTTTTGACACTCCCTTCTTCCAGAAGCACTTTTCTCGTTGTGACCTCTTTTTAGAGGGAGAGGAATAGGTTGAAATACTGAACCAGTCAATTTTCTAAATACTGTATTCTATCATCAAATACTAGTGACCAAATATGGCCGCTCTTCTAAGTTTTGAATGTAGCGCTATTAGAAATCGTTCTGCAAAATATTTATTAATTAAAAAAGAACTAAATAAAAATTTAAAATTCGATATTTTAGAAGGCCAAAACTACTTATGTGGAAAATTTCAGAGCTGTAGCAGAAACCATTTTGTCAAGTATTTATTATATAATTAAAAAAAAAAAAAAAAAAACTAAAAACAACTTTAAAATTCTGTTTTTTAATAGTTCAATAAGAAGGCCAAAATTACTTATGTTGAAAATTTCAGAGCTGTAAGCCTATCAGAATTGTTTTGTAATTTTTTTTAATTAATTAAGAAAATTAAAGGATAACTAATTGAAATTTTAAGTTCTGTTTTTCAAAAGTCCAATTAGAAGGCTAAAACTACTTTTGTTGAAAATTTCAGAGCTCTACTCCAATTTTAAGTAGGTTTCTATAGATCCACAGAGCCACAGACAGACACACAGCTTGTTTTATTATATATTTCTCACCGTTTGAGATGTCACTTCAATGTTCTTATCAATTTTTAAGCGATGTGTGACTTAAGTTCAAGATAATCCGCGAATAAGTGCATCTTTACTATAGGATATTTCTTTTATACAAGCGTTTTATCTTTGAAGATCTTCCGGATCTATATCCTAAAAATTCTGAAGCTCATCGTTCTTTCAATAATATAATGTACAAGACTTCAATAAATTAAAGATTTCGCCGATTTTTTTCATAGATAATTCCTCATATCATAACTGAATCACCAACTCACGAATAGATTTAAGACCTCCATTTTAAGACGATTAGCTACAAGCTAAAATTAAACATTTGATGCTATCATGTCTTCATGACAACTGCGTACACTTCAGTTTTGAAAATTTACTGCAAGTTTGTTGGGGAAGACGTCAGAATTAATTTTCATATTACGTACGGAAACTTTTTTTTGTATGGCACTTAGCAACACGAACACTAAAATACGCGTGATATTTCATATATACTAGCTATATATAATACTAATTTCTTTCATTTCTAAGTAATGAAATTTGAACATTATATAGGTTCATATTATATATTGTTAACATTAACAAGAAATAAAATGTAAGTTTTCAATACAAATAGGAAAGTTCTAAGTTATCAATATAACTTTCATTAAAATACAAATCGTATTTTAAAAATTAATTCTATACGAAATTATTCAAGACAAAAATCATGCGTTTATCAACTTCTTATAAATAATAATAGTCTTCTCGGAGTAACTGGATAGCTGTAGTGATTAACATCTTTGGCTAGTAAACTCCAGTCCAAACCCCAGCCATTTCAAATATTTTGAAAAACTTTACAATTTCATAAAATAATAAAGTAAAATTCAAATAAAATATGATGTCTTCCACGATATCTCAAATAACTTTAAAATCTTCTCACAAAATCCAACCATAGCAAAAAAGGACATCATCCACAGAAAAAAGGGAAGTGGCGCCCTAAAAGTGGTCCGATCGGAACCCCACGAGTAAAATTGACAGGTGATACGCCTCCTTCTCTTTCTCCCTAGCAGGTGTTAAAGTACGCCAAAGCCACACTATGTAACGGCATTGTACCCTAAAGCCACGATATTTCAGCTGTACGCCAAAGCCAAGTACGCCAATGCCACGAAACCGAAATGAACATTAACACGACCACGAATTAAGAAAAAAAAAATTTTTTTTTTTGCTCACAGAAGAAATAATGCCCGTTTACGGCTATTGCGAAACATTACATTCTGAACCTTTATAAGAAAAGTTTGTTTAATTTTTGGTTTAAAACTTAATTTCAATCTAATAAAGTTTTGAATATCTGAAACAATTGTACATCTTGAAGAGACATTTACAAAACATTCGAACTATTTCATAAATTGTTATTTGATTATTTTTATTTAATTCTTTTGCCATCATTTTCTTGTGACCTCGACAGCAAGTACATTAATATTTATAAAATTCTGATAATTACTACAGACTTTATACGGCTTTAAAACAGGAGATATTAAATTTCGACAATATTATGCATAGAGCGCTTTTGTGTTAGCTTTCCAACTGCAAGTGTTTACACGCAGTAAAAAAGTTAGATTTTCCTACGATTTGACATACGATATAAAATTTGTTAATTTGGTTTGAATTTTTTTTATTTTATTTATAAATAAATAGACCTTTTATAAAAAGGCAGACATTGATTAATAAAGTATTGAAATAATTACCTATCATATTAGAGAAGTAAGCAAAATTGGAAGATAAGTAATTAAAAAAATTAAAACTAGTTTAAAATATTGCCCAAACACACCCAATTTATACAAAACTCCTAAATATTTTATTATTCTTATGAAGCTTTTAGGAACACAATGTTCGATTTTCCAATTACTAAAAAAAATTGCGCTTATTACAGCTGAGAAATAAAAGTTCAAATTCAAGAAATAAATTTTAGTACTGTTATGAATTTTTCCACTGAGGCAATGATGGCACAGTTTTTCAGATAAAAACTAGTATTTATTCTCTTCAGAAAACTCTCAAAATTTATTCACAGATAACAGTGCAATCACTATTAATCTTCAATACAAGCTTCAACAAGAACGGCTTCGAATACAGCGATTATACAAGCTCACTTCAATAGGTCAACAAAGCGATCAGCTTTCAACGAAGTCCGACGTCAATCTGAAAACTTTCCCGATCTACAGTCTTATTTATACTTGGCGAGAGAGAACAATCGAGAAATTTCCAGCCAATTCGTCGGAAAAGAAACATCTCGAAACTTCTCGATTGCTTTAGGTGTTGCCACCTTTTTCTAACCTGTATAATCGCTATTAATAAATAAAATAGGATAAAAATAAATTACAATAGAATTTTAAAATAATACGTCACTATTTACAATATATACATACAATTTGTGCAACATTTCCCCCTTCTTAAAGACTGCACGTCCCAGGCAGTGAAATCCTTAAGAGGAAAGGCAATTCAATCACTTCTACTATAATATGGGGCTAGCCTATTGCAGTGTACAACTCTAGGTTTACAGGAGGGTGTCCGTTGAATCCTTACCACGACGTCGTTGATCTTCTTAAGGACCACATACGGCCCTTCCCAGTTCGTCTGGAGCTTAGGGGAGAGTCCTTTCCGACGTTTAGGATTCCATAACCACACCTTGTCACCTTCCTGGAATGAACGTTCCGTGGTCTTGGCATCGTACCGGATCTTCACGCGCTCCATCATGAGTTGATTCTCTCTCTGGCGAACCGATGTACGGCTTCCAAATGTGCCTGCAGATCATCTAGATACTGGACAGGCGAGGAAGGAGTGTCCGGTGGTCGTCCAAAGAGGAGGTTGCAGGGGAGCCTAAGGTCTCTTCCAAACATCTTTAGAGATAGAGAAAATCCGTGGGTCTCGTGAGTTGCACTCTCGTATGCCAACAGAAGCGGTGAAAGTTTCTGATCCCCATCTTGCTGGTTACATGATTTTGAGATTGGTTGTTGATAAGAGAACGCCGGTGTTCCAGATTTGAACTCCGTTTTAGATGAACGTCGTCTGCTCTCCGTACATGAACTTCCGGAAAGAGCGTTCTCATTCCCATTCAACCGAACATCATCTTCAGTAAGATTTTCTGTGATTGCGTCCGAATCATCCACGGGTGCAGCTGATAGATCCCGGGACCTCCGTTCGATACTTGTAACGGGAGCACGGATGTTGTTTCCCTCTTCACTAACTTTGTCCATTCCCACACGAATCACTTCCTGGGAGGGTTTCATCAACGTTGCTTCCTTCGGTCCTCTTTCCGGAGTTTGAGAGGTACTTTTCATAGATGTGAACTCTTCAGCATTCTCTATGACATTGTCTTCATGAGCTACAATCCGATATACACACAGCTCTTTCATGTCTAGATCGTACAAAGGAACTTCGCCTCTCCATGTTTGCAGCTTGCTTTTCTCAAAATTCAGCGTAATTACATTTTTCTTCAAAAAATCTAGTCCGAGAATGCACGGATCTACAATTTCGGAAACATAAACGGTGTGCTTGTAGGTGTTAAATCCAAGGGCAATGTCCACTTGCAATTTCCCATGCACAGAGATATTACCACCAGACACAGTTTGTAGAGAAACAGAGGGTGCTGTGTAGAGGAGTCGGCTGCTCAGGCGACGAGCCACGTCCGTCCTTACGATCGTAACGTTCGCTCCCGAATCGACGATTAGACGACATGGAGTTCCGTTGATCTCCCCCTTCACGAATAAACCCTGGTTTCCTCCTTGTCGGGATGAAACGTGGAAACGACTGGTCGGGGCTTCACCTGTTCTACATTGCAGCTTTTGCCCTGAGAGATGGCATCTTCTTAGATTCAGTTGTTGAGATTCCGTGGTAGTGTTATCCCTTCTCTTTTTCAAATCAAGGCAGTTACGTCGTAGATGCCCTTCCCGTTTGCAGTGCCAGCAAATGACTCCGGTCCTTCGATCCCTGGCTCCGGGATAGCTTCTCATCATTCTATCAATTTTGCTCTTCAGTTCTCGAAGCTTACTGGTGTCAAAGTCAGAAGAATCCTCGGCTAATGCACCACACACATATCGTCGGTCTTTTCCAGAAGCTAGCTGCGCGACTTCCACTCTCATGGCGTACACGAGGGCCGACTTCAGGTTTTTGTTTTGGGATAACCTTACCGCCTGCTGCACATCGGGATCTTGAATAGCGTCGATGAAATACTGCAGAGAAAGATCGTCTCGTACATCCGGGGGACAGTCAGGGAAAGCGAGGAGCGACAGTCTTTCTATATCTGACGCCAACTCTTGAAGAGTTTCATTGGCCTTCTGCTGTCTCACTTTCAGTTGCAGTCTGTTGTAATCCTTAAGATGCTGCTCACCAAACCTTAGCCAACCTCGCCAGCGCCACGAATTCTCCCCGCTTCTCTTCAGGTAGTGTCTGTAAAATGTCAGCAGCTTCACCTCGAAGAGATGCTGCGAGATGGAATGCTTTCGAAGTATCGTCCCAACCATTCGCAGAAGCAATAATTTCAAACTGCGTTTGATAAACGCGCCAATACGACCTCCCATCAAAAGTGGCCACTTTGATGCTGGAACGTGGCGCAATAAAGGGAGTGGAAACATTATCCCAATTAGGCGTTGCAATGGTCACAGCTTCGCGAGTTTCTATTTTCCGTAGCCTTTCTTCTACAGCATCCATGAATTTTCCCTGCTCTTCTTTGATAGTTGAAACCTTTTCTTCCATTTCATCTCTTACCGCAGTGAGAACGTCTTCCTTCACGGATTGCAGGACCGATGATGTTGTTTCCAAAATAGTAGATTCTACCATTGACGCTAGCTCGGTTTTCATTTCTTCCCTGATCTTGATTACGGCTGCGGATTTGGACTCGTACTTGGCGGCGTAAGCTTTAATGTCCGATGATGTAGCTTCTTGTAAAGCTTTAATGTCTCCGGTAATCGCTGCAGCGAATTCAGCATTTGTAGATTCTAGACGGGCTTGACCGGCGGCAATTGTAGCGGCGGTGGTTTCTTGGCAGGCTTTCATTTCAGCTGCGGTGGTTTCCTGTTGGGCCTTCATTCCAGCAATCATTTCCATCAACTGCTTCATTTGGTCTTCCATCATTCCTCTAGTTGTCGGCATTCAAAATTATGAAACCCCACTTCTGATACCACTATTGTGAATTATGGCACAGTTTTTCAGATAAAAACTAGTATTTATTCTCTTCAGAAAACTCACAAAATTTATTCACAGATAACAGTGCAATCACTATTAATCTTCAATACAAGCTTCAACAAGAACAGCTTCGAATACAGCGATTATACAAGCTCACTTCAATAGGTCAACAAAGCGATCAGCTTTCAACGAAGTCCGAAGTCAATCTGAAAACTTTCCCGATCTACAGTCTTATTTATACTTGGCGCGAGAGAACAATCAAGAAATTTCCAGCCAATTCGTCGGAAAAGAAACATCTCGAAACTTCTCGATTGCTTTAGGTGTTGCCACCTTTTTCTAACCTGTATAATCGCTATTAATAAATAAAATGGGATAAAAATAAATTACAATAGAATTTTAAAATAATACGTCACTATTTACAATATATACAGACAATTTGTGCAACAGTACTACTACAAATATAAGGGTGGTCTTATGATATTGTTTTGCGTATAGGTAATAATTTACTACCTACAGATAAAACATTCCTAATTTAACGAGTTAAATGCAATGACAGGCTCAGAAATTTACCCATAATTTTACTAAATTTATTCTTACCACTTCTACTTTCACAATAAGAGGAAATACTTTACAGGTAATTTCTTTATTTACATTAGAAAATGAGACAACAAGCCCTCATTCATTTAGGTTACGAATTTATCATTGATAAAACTTAACAGTTATGATTTTTTTTTTAATTCCTAGTCTAAATGTTGAGATTTGTATTGACGCTAATTTTGTATTGAAGCAAGAGACAAAGTCGTCAGTTGTATGAGACATATGTGCGAGACGGGTGTGGCTTGGTGGAACCCCTGTGACCTCTCGAGAAGTGACGGTGACAAAAACGAAACCAAGCCGAAGGAGCTGGATATCACCCGAGCAGAAGGAAGAAATCGAGGAAAAGCAACGGTAGGAAATCGGGACGTTGAACTTGAGTAACCTCTTACCTTGAATTTTGATATCATATTTGCAGAAGGGTCAGTGTCAAGGAAATGTTTGAATAACTTTTCTTGAAGGAGAGTAAGAATCGTCTATGAAGTAACAAAACGAACAAATATTTCACGATTTTAACCCTCTAGTGCATGATTTTTTTCTTTGTAATGAAATAATTTGTTTGCGTCGATCCTTTTGCTTCCGGACCGCTGAAAAAATATGCAAAAAAAAAAATCCTAAATGCCTGTTTAATTAAAACTGCGGTGTAGCAAACATGCAACATCATGTGCAAACTAACTTTTCTCCGTATTTGCAAACTAACTTTAACTATTTGTCAAATAGGATATTGCAATAATAATAAGACTACAAATATTTGCAATACATGCAAAAAAAGTGCATGCGGAAAGTGTACACACAGCAAAATCTACATATGTAGAAATTGTGACCGACAAACTGTAAACAATTAAGCGTTTTGTTATTTGATAATGTCTATAAATTATCTATTCTATTATCTATTGCAATTAATATTGTTCAACTTTTTTAGTCATTTTTTAAAGTGAAAAAAGACTGGAAGCCTCAATAAGCATTTTTTTTTTATACAACAGTCATTCTGACTGGTTTTGGTAGAAATAGTTATATTTAAATAGCTGGTGAATCTAGTGTTAATAAAAGTCCCGATTTTTCAGAAAGCTGCAGAATAAAAATTCCGATTCTTAAAGACTGCGTTGTCACTGCATGTTTTGCTCTAAAAATCCACATTTAACGGGTAAACTAAAATTATGATTCTTTGTCTAATAAAAATATACTTCCTATAAATAAAAAGAAACAAACCTTAGGAATTGAAATGGTCTTCTTTTAACTAACAATATGTTTAACTCTCTAGTGGAAGGTCCCTGAAAAATCTCGGTTTTCTGCGGCCTACAGGAGAAGTGACAAGCACGTAGAATTCTAATTTTAAACTAGGGACAGGGAAAGTCTTAAGTACAATTGTCTCGATACCAATATGTTAAAGTAATGTTGTGCAGTTGGAAGTAATTCATCTCCTGTATAAACGGATATTAACCTTTTGCACTCGAGCGGCGCCTCTCAGGCGCCACACGATTGGATGCCAAAACATGAGAGAACCACTAGGTTTGATGCGGAAATTAGATGCAAGGCTAATGACTGTTTAGTTTCTATGAAGCAAATCCATAAACGCCAACCGAACCTAAAATGTCTCGAGTTGCTGGTCCCTCCTCGAGAAAAAGGCCTCGAGTGCAAAGGGTTAATAAATAATATTGAATTTTAGTCATTTCCCACGCTTATTTTAATAAAAATCATTAAATAACTCATAAACTTAAATAATGTGTATAAGATAAGCTACTAAAAATAGTAGCCCTCCCATTCACGAAAATTCAACGCCATGTTAAATTAACATCTAATTTGCATAGATTCTTATACTGTAAGACTATTTTTATAAAATATCAAATCAGACTAGGACAAAGTTAATAAAAGCTTTCCTTTAGAAGAAATATTTTCATGTTGAAAAGCCTAGAAGAAAATATCGTCACTTATTGTCTAAAAAACATTTAACCCTTTGCTCTCGATGCCTTTTTCGTGCGGAGGGACCAGCAACACGGTTGGTTGGTTGTTTTCAGATTATCTGGCGCCGTCAGCAACACGAGGGCTATAATGCGCCGAAACATTCATCATTAGACAAGCCAACATACATTTACAAACATCCATGCCAACACGGGACTCGAACCCGCAACCTCGCGGTCTAGAAGCAAGCACGCTAACCACTATACCGTTTGGTTGGCACCAGCAACACGATACACTTTTGGTTCGGTTCGTGGTTACGGATTTGCTTCATAGAAAACAAACAGTCATTGGCCTTGCATCGAGTTTTCGCATCAAACCTAGTGGTCCTTTCGAGTTGCGGCATCCAATCATGTGGCGTCTGAGAGGCGCCGCTCGAGTAAGATAACTTTATGGAATCAAGAAGTTGCATAGGAAAAAAACTTTCTTCAGATTAGTTTTAAATAACATTACCAAATGTTTTAACCTATTTGAACAAAAGCACGTTTTTTTTTTTTTTTTAAATTTTTAACAAAATAATAATCTTTAGACTACTCATTTCTTTCCCAATTTTGATGAAATATTGAATTTAACTCTAACTTATGTATTTTCAAGGGACTTGCATGAGGATAACGCATGGTGATTCAAATCAATTTGAGATTGCTCTTCTTAATCGGGCCATAATGCAACAAGAGATACTAAAGCGTAATGCCAATATTATAATCTAGACAAGAAAATGCGATTTCGTTTTACTTTCTAATCTAATCTTTACGAACGTTAAGGACTTTTGTTCGATACCATTTTAATGGGCTTTATAATCAGTTAATCACCGATGCCTGAACAACTGACTCACAAATTACAAAACATGCGTCGAAGCATGCAATGCTTCATTTCCGTGAAAAAGTAAATAGAAATGATCCAGTTTTAAAATTTATAAAACTAAAAACTATTTATAAGTAGTACAACCTCAATATTTATATACAATAGTTAGAAAATCAAGGGAAATCTCAAATTGTTCTAGTTTTTTTTTTAATCTGTTAATATTATTTTATCGTTTACGTTAGCGGAAATTATAAATACAAAATTGTGCATCTATATCTACTAAGAACTATAGATGAGACAAATATGTATCTTATCAGTATATAAAAGTCTCAATAAGATCAGTAGGATAGCATAAAATTCAATCGAGTGTTTATTTCTTTCAAATTCAAATGTAAGAATTCTTCTATGGTAATTTTACTAGGAAATTTCATATTTTCGCACAAACTAGAGGTAATTGATTAGAACTTGGATAGCAAGTGACAAGTTTCTTGGCTATGTTTGTAAACGAACTCATCAACTTGGTAATATTTTTTGTTCATGAAAAGATCAAATTGTCATAGGTTTTATCATCACATGTAACCTTAACTGGGAAAATTTTAGGACATTAAATGTCACCGAATGGCGTTTGGTATCTGGACTCAATGTACAGCAGTAGAAGTCTGTAGAAACGACTTTTTAGTGACAGTTACTGTCACAATCCTACTTGTTTTTATACATGTATAAAAATAGTTCATATTTTAAGGACTATCATTTCCCATGTTTGTCGATTGAGAAAAATTTCAATATTCTTCCCTACTTACGCAATAATTGTTAAACATAGAACCACTATCAATAATTTTTATCATACACAATGGTAGGTAATTTTGGGCATTATTTCCGGCTAATAGTAATCTCTCAAACGCGCCCAATTATTATCTTTGTCTTCATTCGCAAAACATCCGTTGACCTCTGTACTATCAGTGACATTGAAAAGCACTAAATTAAACTCACAACTAATAGAGTATCGAAAAGAAAAGTGATCTACTACAAAGTTGTTTTTTTTTGTATTAAACATGTAGAGACAAAAAATGTCGCCAAAATGCTGTTTCTTCGCAAGTCTCTATTCGATTTTTCTCGTTTAAATAACAAGACTGCTTAACTTTACTTAGAGACATTTAAAAATAGAAGTTGGTTGGTTGTATTCAGATTATCTGGCGCCGTCAGCAACACGAGGGCTATAATGCGCCGAAACATTAGTCATTAGACAAGCCAACATACATTTACAAACACCCATGCCAACACGGGACTCGAACACGCAACCTCGCGGTCCAGAAGTCAGCACGCTAACCACTATACCGTTTGGTCGGCAATAATAGAAGTATATGAAGTAACATTTAATGATTAAAGTATAGGAATAAGCATTTAACGAGATTATACAGGTTGACGACTTAACAAAATCCCTGCCATTTTAAAGTTTTTTCTTTATTACAAAAATTGTCGATAATCTGTCGAATTTAAAGACAACCTAGTCGAGAAAACTAGTCACCGAATATACTAATTCTAATCCGATGTCTTATTTTCAGCCAAGATGTGAAAATCTCAGTTACTATACAAGTACTCTTATGGTCGAATTTTAAAGTAATTCCTGTTTAAACCTCTAATTAAATTTTGATTTGGGAACTCGGCTCATATGACCTTTTATTTAAATAAATGGGCGTGGCCGTAGTAATTGTAGTTTTAACTGGATAAATGTTAATATCAGTTAATTTCATTACCACATTAGTGTAGCATATTAAAATTGCGAAAATAATTACTCTAATACGGTTGGACATTATCTTGCTTGCTGCTAGTGTTATAAGTTTGTGAGTTTTGTATGTATTTAACAGACCACGTGCGGTGATTGCAATAAATTATTTTTTAATGCCCCCTCCCCCTCAATCTCAATGAAACTGAAACAAATCTGCGATAAAAAACAAAAATTTACAAATATTCTCAATTTATCTATTTAAATCCATTGTTTTTACTACGATTTTGTTTGTGTGTGTCTATGGTGGGAAAATTTGTGGAGAGCTAATTAATTCACTTGTTTTCATATAATCGAGATGAAACTTCGCAGGTAGATTCGTTGTCGATGAGGTAGGTTGGTTGATGTTTCATGGCGCAGGGGACTAAGGCCAAGCTGCGCCCGTTGTTGCCGTTGGGGATACATTCTATTAGGTTTTAGAAATTGTCACTAAAAGGCCGCTTTTACATCTATATATTTAATAGGCAATACGTTTTTTGGGGTTAGTCCGTCCGCCTAAACTACTCAACCAATTTCAATGATCAAGGTGTCATTTTAAAGGAAATAAGCTGTAGATTTGCCAAAACGTGCCAAAATAATTTATTAACACTTTATTAATTAGTTAAATTTCAATATTTTTCATCATTAAGCTACTACAAAGCCTCAATGATTTTGAATATAAGAATGGCAACATCCTTAAGTAAACAAATCCGCTGCTCGGGGGTTCAACCAACCAACCAACCAACCGTTGCTAATTTTAAAGCTATCCTTACGTATGTAAACAACAAATCCGTTGCTAATTTTAAAGCTCTTTTTAAACTCTTCTTTTCAAAATAGATTTTTTCTGTTTTTCTGAAGCATTTTTGCATTAGAGTAATTATTATTTTGAAGTATTTCTATCCAGAAAATGCTTCGCGTTGGACGTCGTTCTCTAACGGGGCGACTTATCAGAATAAATAAAAGATATTGGGACTTCAATGTAAGGGCATAACTAATGAAGTTTTAAGTCAGAATGTTGGCGGATAGTATATTTAACTTTCTATTATGAAACTTGCAATTTGGGTGTTTTCTCTATTAGGCCTTCCATTAAAGTTATAAAAATTTGGTTACATTTTTTATGGCTGGCAAACCTATTCGAGCGCAGCAAGATGTTTTAACCACAAATTCGAGTGGCAAAGCCGCTCAATCCGAGCGCAGCGAGGTGTTTGGGGGTTGGCGAGCGTTAGCGAGCAGGGGGCAAAGCTCCCTAGTACGTTTTTATTGACGCTTCGGATGACTATTAACCCACTTGCCGTTATATCCAAACGCGTTGAAACTTGGCAGATAGTTTCATTGTGGATGACAACAATGCATTGCATCAAGTTTTGGGGGTTAAAATGAGTTTGTCCATGGCAAGGGATCAATGATTTTTTTTTTCGTAATGGTCAAACACTGCAAAAGTTAATCTGAGCTCAAAATCACTTAAATAAGCTACAACCAACCCAAAAAAGTTGGCAATGCATTTACTATATGCATTGGAAAGGATTTTTATTAAAAAATTGCTTTTACGGGTTAAATTTTGTAACTGTTATTTTGCACTGTATACGGTACCAAATGAAATGTTTTCAGCAGTCTTTATCAAATGACTTTTAATATTTTGTGCAAAAAAATTAATTTAAATTAAATAAATGACACGAAAATCGTTTTAATTGTGGGACTAAAATGTTGATCGAATCTGTAAAAATTCTCGCTCAGCTTTGATAGTTCCTAAAAATAAGTTTACAACAAATTAAACTTCAGAGTACGCCACTTCCCAACAACAAAATTTTATTTTGTTTAAATTGAGTGCCACCTATGGAAAGATTTATTATATTTCTGAAACATCTGTTTATTACGGATCTCAAATAGGACATCCACAAAAATAACTTTGGAGTAATTATATCTTATTTATGAAACATTGCAATGAAATATCATCCCTTAAATCAAATTCTTTTTACCTAGTTTTACGAAATTCAAACTCATTATCTTTGACATAATATTAGAATTCTAAACAGAGTAAATTCTAAGATAAGTTTAAGTTATAGAAATGGAATGTGGAACCTTTAATTGCGAAAGATTTGTGAAAAATAACCTATCCATTAACATATAGATTCTTTGATTAGGCTAGTTACATGTTCGGAAAAATAAATCAACATATTAAAATACACACAATCATACCATAAATTGAAGAGAAGCATAACCAGTGGTTTTTCGTTCATTTTCATCTATTTAGATCTGTATAGACCCTAATAGAAATTGGATCTAAAAGTGCGCCCAGAACAGATTCAATGTTTACCCAGGCAGAAATTCGGCTCGGTTCATTTTAATCTTGTAAAGTATTAAATTAAAATTCAAAAAGATACTTAAATAAGACTACACATTTAGCAAAAACATGTTCACAATTAAAGGTCGTGTTAATGATTTAAAAAGACTTTTATGCAAATTGAATACATTTTGTCGATATTAGAAGTCTCAAATATAAAATCTCGTATTTTTTAAAAAAAAAAAAAAAAAAACGACAGCAATTTAATAATATGAAAAGCTTACCTGAATTTACCAAGGCTAAGCTTCCAAGAACAACGACTGTAAACACTAGCGTAGAGGGCATCATTTTTTAAAAATAAATCCACTAAATTCTTCTAGACAACGCTGGAAGAAACGGAACAGCGGCCGACTTATATCAGTTGGCGTTCTCAGACCAATTCAGTTCGCAGTCAAGTGGTCAGAGGTTGTGGGTTCTCTTTTTCGCCCCTCTTCGAAAAGTTGTTCGTCGTGGAACAGGATACCGCGTCCGAAATCGACGCATGAATTGATTCTCGAAATTGCGTCACGCGGTGGCAACAAGAGGGAAGTGGATATTTTAAGTTCGTTTAATACATTCATTGTGAAACATCGAAATAAGGAAATGGTTTTATGATTGCGGAAGGTGCGCGTGTACAGATGATGACTGGGCAAAGAGGGGCACAGTGTGATTTATGATCACTTTTTGATATTAATTATATCAATATTAACTTTGAGACTAATTTATTTCGATTTCAAATACCACCCTTAGACTGAAATTTTAAACCAGGGGGAAGTAGGATACAGGAATTAATAACCAAAATCACTGTTAAAAACTTATATATATTAAAATTTAAGAAAGATATTTAGGTTTGTAAAATAAGTGTCAACAGAAATTTTAAATATTGAGGTATGTTGACACGTATTACACTTCTGGAATTAAAATGCATTTAATGTATATTCCAAAGGGATTATGTTTCAATATTTGTATTGTTAAAATTTTAATAAATAGTCTTCAAATAGTAAACGGATCATGATCAACTCTTACATGATTTCTTATTCAACGAGAGAAAAGTGGAAATTGGGCATTAAACATTGGGGAGAATGAACTAATTTCAAGAAGGTATAACACTTTCACTCCTCAGACGTTTGAAAATGTTTTTTATTCAAGGTGTTTTTAATTAAAACTCAATTTTCAATATTCTTATAAATTTTTCCGCTGAGGCAACGACGGCACAGTTTTTCAGATAAAAACTAGTATTTATTCTCTTCAGAAAACTCACAAAATTTATTCACAGATAACAGTGCAATCACTATTAATCTTCAATACAAGCTTCAACAAGAACAGCTTCGAATATAGCGACTATACAAGCTCACTCCAATAGGTCAACAAAGTGATCGCGATCAGCTTTCAACGAAGTCCGAAGTCAATCTGAAAACTTTCCCGTTCTCCAGTCTTTTATATACAAGCGCGTGAGACATTCGCGAAATTTCCAGCCAATTCATCGGAAAAGAAATATCTCGAAACTTCTCGATTGCTTTAGGTGTTGCCACCTTTTTCTAACTTGTATAATCGCTGTTAATAAATAAAATAAAATAAAAATAAATTACAACAGAATTTTAAAATAATACGTCACTATTTACACTATATACAGACAATTTGTGCAACATTTCCCCCTTCTTAAAGACTGCACGTCCCGGGCAGTGAAGTCCTTAAGAGGAAAGGCAATTCAATCACTTCTACTATAATATGGGGTTAGTCTATTGTTATGTACAACTTTAGGTTTACAGGAGGGTGTCCGTTGAATCCTTACCACGACGTCGTTGATCTTCTTAAGGACCACATACGACCCTTCCCAGTTCGTCTGGAGCTTAGGGGAGAGTCCTTTCCGACGTTTAGGATTCCATAACCACACCTTGTCACCTTCCTGGAATGAACGTTCCGTGGCCTTGGCATCGTAGCGGACCTTCATGCGCTCCGTCATGATGTTGATTCTTTCTCTGGCGAACCGATGTACGGCTTCCAAACGTGCCTGGAGATCATCTAGATACTGGACAGGCGAGGAAGGAGTGTCCGGTGGTCGTCCAAAGAGGAGGTCGCAGGGTAGTCTAAGGTCTCTTCCAAAAATCATTTGAGATGGTGTATAGCCGGTGGTCTTGTGAGTAGCACTTCTGTAGACCAAAAGGAACAGTGGAAGTTTATGATCCCAATCTTGCTGGTTCTTGGAAACAAACAAGGAGAGATGATTCAGAATCGTTCTATTAAATCGTTCAACCATTCCATCGGATTGTGGGTGCAGGGGAGTTGTACGAGTCTTTTTTCCATGTCGAGCAAGTCACACAGCCCAGTGAAGACTGCAGAGTTGAAGTTCGTCCCCTGATCGGAATGTATCAGCAGGGGTACGCCAAATCGGGAGATCCAATTCTGTACGAGGACTTCTGCTACGGTTGTGCCTTCCTGGTCCGGAATCGCGTATGCTTCTGGCCACTTGCTAAAGTAGTCCATGACAACTAGGATGTATTTGTTGCCATTAGTTGTGTGAGGTAGGGGGCCTAAGACGTCCAAAGCAATTCTTTCGAATGGTGCTCCTACGTTGTAACGTTGCAACTTTCCACGAGTTCTGGTCTTCGGTCCCTTCCGCGAATTGCATGCATCACAGGACTTGCACCACTTCTCCACGTCGGATTTTGCTTTGTCAAAGAAGAATCTCTCCCAAACTTTCTGAAGAGTTTTCGTGACACTAAAATGTCCTCCAGTAGAACTGCTGTGAAGTTCTTCTAGAACGTTGGTAACTCTAGAACTTGGAAGGATTAATTACCACCGGAAGCTTTTGCCGTCATCGGACTCCCATCGACGGTAGAGTATTCCATTCTTCAAGTGCAAAGAGTCCCACATAGCCCAATATCTCTTCATTGTTGGGCTATAGCATGCAATTTCCTGCCAACTGGGTTTTCCGGTAGCCGCTTCCAGGAATTCGATTAGAGGTTTCAAGTCCTGATCTTCGACCTGACTTTTTCGGACATTCTGATCACTCCAAGGATCCACGTCTGAAGTAGTTGACTTGGAAGTTATTTTACGGACGGAAGATGCAGTTGTCCCAAACTTAGACTCCGCATTCGAACAAAATCGACAATTCTCCGGACATGGTCTTCTGGAAAGAGCGTCTGCATTCCCATGGGACGTTCCTTTTCTGTGACGGATATCCATGTCGTATTCCTGTAGGCGCTGAATCCACCTCGCTATTTGTCCTTCTGTATTCTTGAAACTCAGCAACCAAGTCAGAGACGCATGATCAGTTCTTAAAAGGAATTTTCGGCCGTACAAGTAATGATGAAAGTGCTCAACAGCCTTTACTATCGCCAGTAACTCCTTTCTTGTGACGCAGTAGTTCCGCTCTGATTTTGACAGGCTCTTACTAAAATAAGCGATGACTCCCTCCTGGCCTTCAATTTCCTGGGAAAGAACGGCGCCCATTCCCTCATTGCTGGCATCTGTATCCAGAATAAAGTCCTTGTTAACATCCGGAAAAGCCAAAACAGGCGCGGATGTTAAAGCGTTCTTCAGTTGATTGAAGGAGTCGTCACAGTCGGCAATCCACAGGAACTTCTGCTTGCTCTCTGTTAGTCGATGCAAAGGTCTGGCGATCTTGGAGAATCCCTTCACAAATCTACGGTAATACGTGCACAGGCCTAGGAAGCTTCGCAATTGATGAACGTCTTGCGGTCGAGACCAAATTTGCACAGCATGGATCTTGGCTGGATCTGTGCTCACTCCATCGGATGAGATGATGTGTCCCAGATAACTGACTTTCCTCCTAAAGAGCTTACATTTTGATGGGCTAAGTTTCAAGTGGGCTTCCCTAAGCTTCAAGAACACGTTCTTTACGTTTTGCAAGTGTTGATCAAAACTCCGCCCGGTGATGATGATATCGTCCAAATACACCAGACAGGTTTCGTAGGGGAGTCCTCTGAGCACAGTCTCCATTAGTCGCTCGAACGTGGCCGGTGCATTACACAAGCCAAACGGCATAACCTGGAACTGCCATAATCCTTGTCCGGTAGTAAAGGCAGTCTTCTCACGATCGTCGGGATGTATCTCCACTTGCCAGTATCCACTCTTCAAATCCAACGTTGAAAACCACTGGTTCCCCCGATAGAGTGTCCAAAGTGTCATCAGTTCTCGGCAGAGGGTAACTATCCTTTTTCGTAATTTCGTTCAGCTTCCGGTAATCCACACAAAATCTAGTGCAACCATCCTTCTTTCGAACGAGTACGATTGGAGAGGCCCAAGGACTTGAAGAGGGTTCGATAACTCTATTATCTTCCATTTCATGTAACAATTTCCCGACCTCCTCTTGTTTTGCGAAAGGAAGTCTTCGAGGATGTTGTTTAATAGGTAAATGGGTCCCAGTGTCTATTCGATGTTGAGTAAGCATTGTTCTTCCTACATCTTTCGATGACATGGAGAAAATGTCCTGAAATTCTTTTATAAGGTTTCCGACAATCTTCTCTTGACTTCTTTCCAACCGGGAGTCCTCGAGAAGCTGGTTCACTAAATCCGCTGATGGTGCGGTCGGAAGCTCCTTCGATCCTCGTTCGATGCTTGTAACAGGTGTGTAAGTGGCAAATTCTTCTCCTTTCTTGATAATTCTTGTAGAATCACCGATGTTAGCCATTCTCACATGCACCACCTATTGAGAGAGATCCACAAGCGTCGCTCCTACTAGCACTCCTTTCGGGACACTATTCGATGATGGGAAGTCCGTTACTCCAAATCGGAAGGCATTCGGGAGCTCTGTTGAACCCTTTACAACCAAATCTGTCATGGAGGGGATGGTGACGTCTTCAAGAGCTACTATTCGATATGCACACGGCTCTCCCGAGTCCAAACCGAACAGTGGAACTTCTTCTTTCCCTGTTTGAAGCTCTCCTTTCTCGAAATTCAAAGTGATACCATTTTTCTTTAGAAAGTCCAGCCCAAGAATGCATGGGTCCAAGATTTCAGCAACATAAACGGTATGAGTAGAGGTGTTAAATCCAAATGAGATGTTGACTTTCATTTTCCCATGTACAGAAATTTTGTCACCAGTCACAGTCTGTAGCGAAACTGAAGGCACCGTGTAGAGAGGTTGGCAATCCAGGCGCCGGGCTACATCCGTCCGTACGATGGTTACATTAGCTCCCGAGTCAACTATTAGACGATAGGGAGTCCCGTTAATCTCGCCCTCCACGAATTAAACCATGGTTTCCTCCTTGAAGAGATGAGATGTGATAGAGGCTGAGTGGGGCACCACCCTCACTACACGGCAACCTCCGCCCCGCGAGATAACCGCTTTCTAGTTTAACTGCTGAGGCTCGGAGGTGATGTTATCCCCTCTTTTGTCCAAGTCCGGGCAACTGCGCCTAAAATGTCCTTCCCGGTTGTAGAGCCAACAAACCACTCTAGTTTTTCGATCCCTCGAGCCGGGATTACTTCTAATAATTCTCTCCACCTTGTTTCCCAGTTCTTGAAACTTCCTCGTGAAAAGTTCAGGGAAATCGTCCGTCAATGTTCCACGTACGAAACGTCGATCTTTTCTAGAAGCTTGCTGTGCTGCTTCTACTCTCATGGCATAGACGAGGGTGGACTTCAGATCTTTGTTGTCTGACATCCTGGTAGCTTGCTGTATATCGGGATCTTTGATGGCATCCACAAAATACTGAAGAGACAGATTATCTCGTACGTCCGAGGGACAGTCTGGGAAAGCGAGGAGCGACAGTCTTTCTATATCTGACGCTAATTCTTGAAGAGTTTCATTGGCCTTCCGCTGTCTCACTTTCAGTTGCAGTCTGTTGTAATCCTTAAGATGCTGCTCACCAAACCTTAGCTCCAACGCACTCGCCAGCGCTACGAATTCTCCCCGCTTCTCTTCAGGTAGTGTCTGTAAAATGTCAGCAGCTTCACCTCGAAGAGATGCTGCGAGATGGAATGCTTTCGAAGTATCGTCCCAACCATTCGCAGAAGCAATAATTTCAAACTGCGTTTGATAAACGCGTCAAGACGACTTCCCATCAAAAGGGGCCACTTTGATGTTAGAGCGCGGCGCCATAAAGGGGATGGAAGCATTATCCCAATTAGGTGAAGCTATGGCCACAGCTTCACGCGTTTCCATTTTTCGCAGCCTTTCTTCAACAACTTCAATGAATCTGTCTTGCTCTTCCTTTAAGGTGGAAACTTTTTCTTCCATGGTGGAAAATTTTTCTTGCACGGTGGAAAATTTTTCTTCAACTTCATTTCTCACTGTCTTAAGATCTTCTTTGACATGCAAAATATCCGCCTTCATTGATTGACGAACACTCTCTGTGCGCTCTATAAATCTATCAACGGACGCAGAAGAGGATTCTTGCTTGGATGCTAAAGCTTTAATGTCACCCGTAATCGCGGCAGCGAATTCAGCATTGGTAGTTTCTTGACGGGCTTGACCGGCGGCGATTGTAGCGGAAAGTTCGGCGTTAGTCGTTTCTTGGCAGGCTTTCATTTCGGCTGCGGCGTTTTCTTGTTGGGCCTTCATTCCAGCAATCATTTCCATCAACTGCTTCATTTGGTCTTCCATCATTCCTCTAGTAATTGGCATTCGAAATTATGAGACCCCACTTCTGACACCACTGTTATGAATTTTTCCGCTGAGGCAATGACGGCACAGTTTTTCAGATAAAAACTAGTATTTATTCTCTTCAGAAAACTCACAAAATTTATTCACAGATAACAGTGCAATCACTATTAATCTTCAATACAAGCTTCAACAAGAACAGCTTCGAATATAGCGACTATACAAGCTCACTCCAAATAGGTCAACAAAGCGATCGCGATCATCTTTCAACGAAGTCCGAAGTCAATCTGAAAACTTTCCCGTTCTCCAGTCTTTTATATACAAGCGCGTGAGACATTCGCGAAATTTCCAGCCAATTCATCGGAAAAGAAATATCTCGAAACTTCTCGATTGCTTTAGGTGTTGCCACCTTTTTCTAACTTGTATAATCGCTGTTAATAAATAAAATAAAATAAAAATAAATTACAATAGAATTTTAAAATAATACGTCACTATTTACACTATATACAGACAATTTGTGCAACAATATATATATATATATATATATATATATATATATATATATATATATATATATATATATATATATATATATATATATATATATATATATATATATATATATATATATATATATATATATATATATATATATATATATATATATATATATATATATATATATATATATATATATATATATATATATATATATATATATATATATATATATATATATATATATATATATATATATATATATATATATATATATATATATATATATATATATATATATATATATATTGCGTTGTACGGGTTCGAAAGATTTGACGCCAAAGCAGATCAAAACTTGCAGAAATTTATTCCAAAATAACTCTTCACAGTTCTCTTACAGCTCCAGAACTTCTCGTTCTAGTAGACACAATACAGCTCTTTTCACCTCAACAGAGCACAAAACAGCTGTTAAAAACTTGACAAACAACTGCTAAATCGTCGCAAAAGACAATGCAATACAGTCAGGGCCGTCGCTAAGAATTTCGATTGGGGGGGGGGCGTTAGACATACATTTGCCGACTAAAATCAAGACAAGTACGGTGTAAATGTAGAAAATATCTATTAAGGTGTCAATCTATTATTAATTAAATTTTATTAATGCAAAATTAATGAATATTTTTTAATTATTATTTAATTATTTGTTAATTAATGCGTAATTAATTGTTAATGAGTTTATAATTAATTGTTGTTTTTTTTGTTTTTTTTATTGTGAATTATTTTATTTAATGTATGATTAATTTTAATTAGTATTTTTAATATTTTATGGCATTTTATTAATACTTAATTAATGTCATATTTTAAGTAAATTCCCTTTACATTTTAGTTAAAGTTCCGTCAAATTCATTTGATTTTTCATTTTTGTTCAATAAATATCATATCTCTTTCCCGAATAAAGGGGATAATTTTTCGAAGTGCTTTTATGAGGGGAGGGAAGGCATTTATCACTTGCAGATAGAATGCATTCTCACAGTCTTGAACCAATTCAGTAACATGAGTAGTACAAAGGTTCCATTTCAATACAATTTTTTTTAATTTTCAAATTGAAGTTTCGAAGAAATTAATTAAACGTGTAAAAGTGGATGAAAATCGCACTACAACACGAAATAAAATAAATGAAAAATATTGATCATATAGGCGACTCTAATTTAGCGTTGTAAAAAAAAGTTAATCAAACAAATTCTGGAAAAAAATTTCTTTGTAAAATCCTGGCAGATTATTGCTATCACACAAAATTATCTATGGGAAACACTGCGATTTTTATACTAGAGACAATGTCAGGGACATATAAGAAACATGCACTTTTACACTCCCTCCAGCCTTTCGAAAAATAAAGTAATGTGGAAGAAGTAATTCACAAGAACAAAATATATTGGTAGTAAATTATCAATTCGAGCAAAAAATTATGTACAGCTATTAACTAACATCAAATTAGGAAGTCCGATTCCCATTTTCGAAAAAACTAAGATTATACAAAGATTTTTGTAGCTTTATACCTCCCTGTTAGCGATTTGCACCTCCCTGCATATAATCCTGTCGGAGCTCTTGGACAACATAATTGCATTTCAAAATACAATAATTTTTATAAACATTTTGTTAATTAATTTTTAAATACTTTTTAACATATTTTCCTAACCAAAAAAGAAAAGAGGATTTTACTTTCTCTTGAAAAGTATATTAATAGTAAAACTTAATTTTTTTTAGCAATTTAACAGAGGAATTTACTTCTTAAAAATAGTTACTTCGTGTACGTATTTTTGCCAAAACTGCTGGATAGAATTTAATAATTTTTTCGAGGTTTTCAAGCAATAATTTCTGCAAATATTACTCGTTTTATTAATAATAATCATTTGTTCCAGATGGAAAGTGTAATGCTAGTTTTCTCTAAGCAGGACTAAAAATGAAATGTATTACTTTATCATTAAACCAAACTATAATATTATTTATATGTAAAAAATTATATATATATATGAACCTCTATCCTAATGAACCAGAAATCAAGTTTTACAAAGTAAATTATTATCAACTAACTCACTACCCTTATGAACTTCAAATTTAGCAACAAAATATTCAGATCTATAAAAAAGCAGACCATAATTTTCGGCACAAAAATCCAAACTAAGTAAGGAATAGTACCTGCAGAGGTTTTTTGGGGGGAGGGAGGTATTCAAATCGCCAATATTATTTTCTTGAGGAAGGAGAAGTTGCGCATATGATCTAAGAAGAGAAACGTCACAGTCAACCTGAGATTTCTAAAAATGAACGACCTCCACACTACCACCTCAGCATCTCTGGCGACTCACTGCCACACAGCAAGCAACCTCTGGCGCTCTGTTCACTGCCACACGCAACGCAATCAACTCACACGCAAGCAACTCAATCGTTCACCCCTTCGCAACTTACTGGGAAGGGGCTATGTGGTGGTCTCGTGTACAAATGACAGATACAACACCTAGGCCCTAGTGATCACTTTTGCCTAGTGGTTAGCGTGCCTGTCTTCTGATCTAGGTGCCCCGTGTTCGACTCTCCATTACAGTACACCGTTACACTTTTTTAATAAATGAAGTACTGTATAACATCATTTATAGAATTCTACTTGATATTAATTGCAATAATTTGGCAAAATGTAATAGAAATATTTTTTAACAGAATTGCACGCTACTTCCATTTCACTCAACTTCACGTTCGTAATAAGTAAAAATAAACCTCGTTGAATAACCTTATAAAATGTATTTTTTATTTTTACCTTACAAAAAATAAGCAAGTTTTATTCGAAATTGAAACTTCTCGCCAGGTATGTATTTGATAAAAGAGGGCTCATTTTTCGGATGTTAAAATTTAGATGTTTGGAAATGTTCTGTAAGACTTTCAATTCATATGACGTACAATACACACTTTATGTAAATGACGTTTAATGGGCATATCATATGGTTTTTGAGGCGTTACCTGACGTACTAAAAATATGTCACCTACTGTAACACATCAGAGTTATCTATTAATTGGAAGAATAAGTAATTATTGTCAGTTTCTTCCTGAGAATATATAGTGTGTACTTATCAGGTGACTGAATTTAAAAACTTACGACAGTCGACTTGACGATTTATACAATTAAATGTACTGATTTGAAATTGAAGGAAAATTATTCATTCTGTAGAGAATTTGTGGAAATTGATACTTGTGCAACAGTACGGGGTACGGGAAATATGTTCATATTTAATTTCATTTAGAAGCTGTCAGTGACGATATCAACTTAAATGTTCCTGCAAAATAAGGATATACTTACTCCAATTTAAAATTGCCGACCGCCAACTTGGGCTGAATTATGATCTGGATTTTTTAATACTATTGACGATTTTAATTATTTATATTTTTTTCTATTCAATATATTTTAAAACATCCATAACTTGGCACTTTTAAAGGAATTGATGAAATTTTGGAAATTTGCCGACTGCCGTCTTTCTTTTCTGGTTGGTTGGTTGTTTTCAATTTATCTGGCACCGTCAGCAACACTAGGACTATAATGCGCCGAAACATTCGTCATTAGACAAGCCAACATACATTTACAAACACCCATGCCTAACACGGGACTCGAACCCGCAACCTCGCGGTCTAGAAGCTAGCACGCTAACCACTATGCCGTTTGGTCGGCCGTCTTTCTTTTCTAAAAACTTTGGCGGGGTGAGATAATGAAGATATCTATGATTTGTGTTCGCAAGATACCTATTATATTTGTGCACGCAGTCCACCAATGTAGACGGGGGGAAAGGCCACCGACTCCCTTATAATAGACTTTTAATGTAAAAATGCCGATAAGTGAAACTTGGGTGGGTATTTTTAATATTTTTGTTCGACATTTTTTTTTTTTCATTCCATTCGATTTTAAAAAAAGGACTAAAAAATTTCGAAAATTTGCCGACTGTTCAACTTTCTGAAAGTTTGGGGGGGGGGGGAGGCGCCCCCCTCGCTCCCTGTTCGCGTCGTCCCTGAATACAGTTCGCTTTAGAATGCTCAGTATCTCCAGTCAACTAATTCAGTGACTCAAAATCCAAGAACTAACTTCAGTCAACTATCGGACTCAGCTAACAACTAGCTCCGTGACTTAAAATCAGTCAACTAACCAAGTCAGAAATACAGCTCTCACAATGAACGTTGAGAGACAACTAACTCCGAATCACAACTAACTCAGTGATTCAAAATCAACTAACTACTGACTAACTCAGGTCGCGCTTATATAGGAGTGGCTGCGAACATACTTGAACCTTCTAGAGATGGACATTTGGAGAACTTTCCAGACAGTAGTCGAAAAATCCTATACATGTACATACATGGGATACATGTACCGAAAATGTCGCCAAATGGTCGCCAAATTTGGCGACAAAAATTAGTCGCCAAAACCATCGCCAACTTGGCTCTATCTCGCCAATTTGGTGAGATTTCCATTACCATAATGTTAAATGCCCTGTCCCTTGAAACTCGCTTCCCAGAGTTACCTCTGTAAAACTCGTTATCAAGCGTTGATCTGCTCACTGCAGGGAAACAAACCATTGCATTGCCTTATGCGAAATGTACAGAAATTTATTTATTTACAAAATTAGCACTACGAAATATTTACAAATATACAAAAATTCGTAACATTGCCCCCCTCCCAAGGACTGCACGTCCCGGGCAGTACAGTTCCCGGAAAGAAGGCTCAAGCTCTGCAATAGCAAACACTCTGTGTTCATAACTAAACTATAAAACTTACTAAACTAACTAATTTAAAGACAGAAACATTACTGAATGAATAAATAAATAATTAAATAAACAATTAAATAAATAATTAAATAAACAATTAAATAAATAATTAAATAAACAATTAAATAAACAATAAACGTAAAAATTTATATACACATGTGACCATGGTCTTAATAAGTCTTAATAACTATATACACTTTGTACATAAGGGGGATTACAAACTATGGGGATTACACACTATGGGGATTACAAACTATGGGGATTACAAACTATGGCCATAGTAAGGAGCTAACCTGTCGTAATGAACGACTCTAGATTTAGAATTTGGTGACTTACGTATTCGGACCACGACATCATTCAGCCGGTTGAGGACTGAGTAAGGACCATCCCAATGAGACTGAAGTTTGGGAGAAAGTCCTTTTTGTCGTTTCGGGTTCCAGAACCAAACCTTGTCACCTTCGTGGAATTGATGTCCTGTAGCCTTCGTGTCGTATCTGGTCTTCATCTTATCCGTCGCCACGTGGAGTCGCTCTCGGGCAAAATTGTGCATATCTTCAAACCGTGCCTGAAGATCCTCGACGTACTCCTCTGGCGATGAAGGTGCATCCGGAGGGCGGCCAAACAACAGATCGCAAGGCAGACAAAGGTTACGACCGAAGAGCATCTGGGATGGGGAATAGCCGGTAGTCTCGTGGACAGCACTGCGATAGGCTAGAAGAAACAAAGGTAACTTCTGATCCCAGTCCTGTTGGTTTCTCAAAACCATCAGTGAGAGGTTATTGAGGATGGTTCTGTTAAACCTCTCCACCATGCCATCCAACTGTGGGTGTAAAGGCGTCGTCTGTGTTTTGTCAATGCCAAGTAGATCACAGAGTCCTTTCATTACAACATAGGTAAAATTCCTTCCTTGATCCGAGTGTAACTGAAGAGGCACTCCAAATCTGGAAATCCATCTCTGAACCATTACCTCTGCTACAGTGGTAGCCTCCTGATCAGGGATAGGATACGCTTCGGGCCACTTCGTAAAATAATCCATGACAACAAGGATGTATCTGTTGCCGTCAGCAGATCGTGGTAGTGGTCCCAAGATGTCAAACGCAATTCGTTCAAAAGGAGCTCCCACGTTGTAACGTTGCAGTTTTCCTCGACTGCGTTTCTTCGGTCCTTTCCGGGCTGCACAGGCATCACATGATCGGCACCACTTCTCCACGTCAGCCCTCGCCTTACTCCAATAGAACCGCTCTCGAACTCTTTGCAACGTCTTCATTACTCCGAAGTGGCCTCCAGTTGGACTACTATGAAGTTCTATAAGAACGTCTGGGACTCGGGATCTTGGAAGTAATAGTTGCCATCGGGATGTCTTTCCATCATCAGATTTGAACTTCCGGTACAGCACGCCGCTTCGAATATGGAGGGAGTCCCAGAGGGCCCAATATTGCTTTGTTGTAGGACTAAAGGTGGAAATGTCCTGCCAAGTAGGTGTCGCATTCGAAGACTCCTTTAAATCGATTAAAGGCTTGATGTCAGGATCTCCCAATTGGTCTTTTCTGACTTTTCCGTCACTCCACGGGTCTGGATCCGATGAAGTTGAAGATGTAACTTGGCGTATTACCGGATTGATCAGTCCGTAACTCGCCTCAACCCTGGAACAATATCGGCAGCTCTCTGGGCAGGGTCTCCTAGACAGGGCGTCTGCGTTTCCATGTGATGATCCTTTCCGATGACGGATATCGATGTCATACTCTTGGAGTCTTTCTATCTATCTGACTATCTGACCTTCGGGATTCTTGAAATTTAGAAGCCAGGTCAACGATGCATGATCCGTACGGAGCAAGAATTTCCTGCCGTAGACGTAATGATGGAAATGCTCTACGGCTTTAATTATGGCGAGCAACTCTTTCCTGGTGACACAGTAATTCCTCTCCGGTTTAGATAGGCACTTACTCCAATATGCTACGACTCGCTCTTGGCCGTCTATTTCTTGGGAAAAAACAGCACCGACACTCTCGTTGCTCGCGTCCGTGTCAAGAATGAATTGTTTATCGGGCTGAGGATACGTCAGGATAGGTGCAGATGTTAAAGCCTCCTTCAGTTGGTCAAATTCATCCTCACAGTCTTTTGTTCACAAGAATTCCTGCTTGCTCTCTGTCAGTCTGTGAAGAGGTCTAGCGATGTAAGAAAAGTCCCTCAGGAATCGTCTATAGTAGGTGCAAAGCCCCATGAAACTCCTCAATTGATGTACATCTTTTGGGCGTCTCCACTCTTTAACTGCCGACACTTTTTCTGGATCTGTGCGTACACCCTCGGCAGAGATGACATGTCCGAGGTAGGTCACTTCATGTCGGAATAACTTGCATTTGGCCGGACTTAACTTCAGGTTGGCATCTTTTAATTTCCGCAGCACCTTCCTAAAATTTTCAAGATGTTCCTCGAAATTACGCCCCACGATAATGATGTCATCGAGGTAAATGAGACAGGCTTCGTAGGAAAGACCTCTTAGCACTGTTTCCATGAGGCGTTCGAATGTTGCTGGAGCATTACATAATCCAAATGGCATCACCTTGAACTGCCAAAGTCCTTGTCCGGTTGTGAATGCTGTCTTCTCTTTGTCATCAGGATGTATCTCAACCTGCCAATATCCACTCTTTAAGTCTAATGTCGAAAACCACTTGTTTCCAGAAAGAATGTCCAGAGTGTCATCAATTCTGGGAAGAGGGTAGCTGTCCTTCTTCGTGACATCATTCAACCTCCGATAATCGACGCAAAATCAAGTTGAACCATTCTTCTTCCGAACCAGGGCGACGGGAGAGGCCCAAGGGCTGGCTGACGGTTCAATCACGTCGCTATCTTGCATTTCTTTTAGAAGACTTCCTACCTCTTCCTGTTTAGCAAACGGTAGTCGTCTTGGGTGTTGCTTGATAGGTGGGTGGTCTCCTGTATCAATTCTATGCTGCGTTAAATTTGTTCGTCCGACATCCGAAGATGTGCGGGAAAAGACATCTTGGAATTCTTGGATGACGAGTTGTGCAGCACTTCTTTCTACGTTGTTTAACGGTGCATTCTGCAGAAGCTCTGATGTTAAGTTCTCTGAAGACACAGTGACTGGAGGATTGGTAATTCGATTTATGCAAGTTACTGGAGTACAGTTGGCTAACACTTCATCTTTCTTTATGACTTTCGCTTTATCATTCACATTGGCGACCCTCACAGGTATAGAAGTCCTTGAAAGGTCGACGAGAGTTGAAGCTACCAGTACTCCTTTGGGGCTGTTGTATATATATATATATATATATATATATATATATATATATATATATATATATATATATATATATATATATATATATATATATATATATATATATATATATATATATATATATATATATATATATATATATATATATATATATATATATATATATATATATATATATATATTTATCTTAGAATAATATAATATAATCTTAGAATGAGGAAACTGTAAGGCATAATTAAGTATGATATTTTGTGGTTAAAATGGTGAAATCGAGGATAGGATATTAAAGGTGGGGGGCACAGGGGGGGGGGGGAGGATATTTACCGAAGCAATTTGAACCGGCTTTTTTTGTATGTCTAAGCTATATTATCAGTTACGCAATTGCATTACCCTATGTTTGATAGTTAAGTCATGGCCAGGCTGGATTTAACCGGGCAGTGACAATTTTCAAAAGTCTATGGGTGCGAAGGAAATAAGTTGCTAGTTCCATTTTCTCCCACTAAACAAGGGTGGCGCTGCAATCCAACCAGATTTGAAATTGCAATATAGTGATACTAACACACTTGCAGTAAATCAATCGGGCTGAAGTTTGGCAGATAGATTTGGTGTCAACGACAATGCATTCTATCAAATTTTGAGAGCATTCTATCAAATTTCACTGTCACTAAAAGGTAGCTTTTACTTACGTTTGCATCTTCAGATACTAAAAAAACCAACTTGCCGTTAACTAATCGCCCTGAAATTTAACATGTAGATTCGTTGTCAATAAAGTTGCATTATATCATGCTTTGGGAGGTGTCGCTGTTACTAAAAGGTCGGTTTTACACACGCTTCTATCTTTAGTATATTAAAAAAAAATTGCAGTCATCCAATCGGGCTGAAATATGGTAGATAGATTTGTTGTCGATAAGGTTGCATTCTATCGAGTTTTGGGGGTATCACTGTCACTAAAAGGTCACTTTTACACACCCTTCTATCTTCAGTATACTAAAAAACCAACTTGCAATCATCCAATCGCGTGGAAATTTAATAGGCAGATTCGTTGTCTATAATGTTGCATTATATCATGTTCTTTTTTTTGGGGGGGGGAGGAGGAAGGGTCACTGTCACTAAAAGGTCGCTTTTACACACGCTTCTATCTTCAGATACTAAGAAACCCAACTAGCCATCATGCTATTTGGCTGAAATTTCACAGATAGATTAGTTGTCGATACGGTTACATTACATACAGTTTTGGGGGTATCATTGTCACTAAAAGGTCGCTTTTACACACGCTTCTATCTTCAGTATACTAAAACACCAACTTGCAGTCATCCAATCGCGCTGAAATTTAAAAAGTAAATTCGTTGTCGATAAAGTTGCACAATATCATGAAATGTTTAAGGGGGGGGGGGGAGGGTTACTGTCACTAAAAGGTCGCTTTTTCTTACTTCAATTGGCACTTGGGATTAAAAATAATCCTACTTCCCTCATCAAATTGAATTGAAATTCGACAGATAGATTTGTTGCAACTTAGAATATTTTAAGGCTCTTTGTAGAGGGCGCTAGTTACCACCCCACCCCCGCTTGTCGGAGAAAGCTTCTTTCCCCAACTTGATGTTAGTATAACTGTATGTGCTGTGTGGTGTCTCGTCTTTTAGTAAATAAAGTAGTTTAATCTAAAGATGGAGTGCTCCTTGTGAATCAAACATAATCAAATTAAGTATCAGGTCGAAACAAGATTCATTGTCGATACGGTTGCATTGCATCAAGTTTTGGGGTATGTCACTTTCACTAATAGACCCCTTTTACTCACGTTTCTATTGCCTTACTTCAGACTTATCAGCTTTTACTCATGTTCTATATTATCCAGATACCAAGCTCAATTCAAACATATTTCCTTTGGCGATATTTATTGACTGAAATCTGTCTTATTAAGGTTGACGAGGCAAAATCATCGGAGGGCTTATGAATCCACTTTCCGTCATCCAATGAAGTCTGAATCTTAGCAACTAGATTTGTTAGTAAATTCCTAATTTACGTGTATGGGTTGGTGCGATCTTATAAAGTCGGCGACAAGGCCAAAACGTTGCGACGGTACACCGTTAGCCGAAAGGAAATTTCAAAATGGCCACACAAAAAAATATCCTCTCGTCCAAGGAGGTTAGAAGAGAAGGAGGTGTGAGCAAGCTGGAAAACCATTCGAAACCGGTTGTACCTATGAAGCAGGTTTATCGCCGTTTTCGCCAAGCAACTAAGCCCTTTTCGACGCCAAACTCCCAACTGCGCCAAGCTTAGTTGATTTTCTCTACCAGCGGTTCCTACCCCACGGACCGCGAGTAGCCTGGTACTGGGCCGTGGACGCTGGTAGAGAATCGCCGAGATAAATATTATCGGAGCTTCAGAGTTTAAGATGGAAACAATCGAGCCACTCGATTGTATTTTTCGATGTTGTAACGAGTGAATAACATCGATAGTGAATAATGCGTGAATTAAACAGCATGGCTAAATTTTAATCTAGATATTGACTCTCTCATGGACGGGGGATAAACAATGTCAAAAATTCAGATGATTTTTTTTTAAACTTTGGTCACTTGTTTTTTAGTTTTCTAATTGTTGTAACAGCCAAGTGCAATAAAGTTCCTCACTTTATAAAAAAATATAATTTAATTTTTCGTGTAAAGTATATTTTTTTCATAATATAGATAGTTGATCCGAACAACTAAAAAGGTTAGAAACCGCTCATCAACCGAATATCATTTTTCTCTTTGTCAAAGAGAACTTCTTCTGTCCCCCCCCCCCCCCCCTTCCCCCAATTTGTTTAGGAAGTTGTTTTGGGGGAGAATCTGCGTTGAGTTAGTATTATTTTCGTAGCTTTTATTATTCTAAAACAATTATAAAATGGGCTTGTTTACTGTTTAACATTGCTTTATAAGCAATGGCGTTATTGACTTGACCCCAATGCGGAAAGGGGGGTGATGTCTGCTCAGGGGGCCATAAAGGATGATTCTTTTGTATCGATAAACAAAATTCTTCTAAAAATCATTAAATTTTTTTTTCTGAGAATAGCGATTTGACCATACAAGTATAATATACGAGAAGGTTGAAAAACAAATAATAAGATATAATATGCAGGTGCAAATTTGGAAATTATGGTAAGTCACAATATGTTTCAACTTATATCAAATGATTGTATTTCATTCGTTCTGACAGTTACTTACAAATTATTACCTTTTTTAAAAAATTGTTTATATAAATTTCGATTTTGTGTGTGTGTGACCTACAAATCTGCGAATGGCTAATTAACCCTCTTACCGTCATCCAATCAGGCTGACCAACCTGATGGCGGTGTGGTTAGAGCTCTGGCCACGCATGCCAAAGGCCGGGTTTGAATCCGGGTTTTGCCATGGATGCTCGTTGTGGTTCAGAATCCACGTTAAGCTGTAAATCCTGGCCTGATTAGCCGTTATTGTGCATAAAAATAGGTCGTTGAGCGAACCAACCAACCAATCGGGTGAAATTGGTCACATAGATTCGTTATCGATGACAATGCATCATTGTATTAATAAGTTTTGGGGGCTGTCACTAAAAGACCGCTATTGCAGACACTACATTGTCACTTCTAATGATTTTTTTTATTAACACCCGTTCTGTCATCCAGTCGAAATGAAACTTTGCAGATTGATTTGATATAGATTCCAATACATTGAATCAAGTTTTGGGGGCTGTCACAGACACTCAAAAAGATCGCTTTAACACAGGCTTCTATTATCGTTTCTGAATGCTAATAAATCCACTTACCGTCATCCAATCGCGCTGAAATTTGATAGACAGATTCATTGTCGCTAAGAATGTATTATATCAAGTTTTGGGGACTGACACTATTATAAAAGAATGCTTTTATACATAAAACTTAACACATAAAACATATATATATAAAGGATTTATATTAGAAACTTTGTTTTTATGAGTTATAATAGTAAAAAGACTTTTTGAATTTAAGATGTTAATGAGATAAATAATTAAATCATCGAACAGTTTTCTTTCTGTACTTCAGATATTTACCCTTTAATAAGTTTACATTATTAAATAACTCAAGGTGTGGTTCCTCTAATCTGGCTCCGTAATTTCTGTGTAGTTTGTAAAAGTTTAGATAAATCTGTTAATTTTTAATTCTGAGTTTTATTATGTAGGTTTATATAATAATGTCAATATAAACTGATGATAATAATTATTGTTAACCGTTTCAGTGCTTTTTGAAAGCTTTTTTTTTATTTGCGTTGAAGAATTTTCTCTTCTGCGAGTAAAGCCCCAAAAGCTGAGATGAGACCTATACACCAATGATGGATATCCGCAACGAGGAACCACGCAGCTAGTGTAAAATATTTCCAATAGATTACGAAATGAATAAATTACGTAGTGTGTAAAGGTAAAAAAATATTGTATCCATTTTTTAAAATATTGAATCCATTTTTAAAATTTTCATCCACAACGAGTCCATCTGCCAAGTCTCAGTTTAATTAGATGACGACAAGTGGGTTAATTAGACCTTTGAATATTTTTCCTCGGTAACTTTAATAGTAGAAGATTTCAGTCATTAAATATTGCTAAAATTGAACATGTTTGAATTAAGTTTTGTATCTGGAACGTGTAAGTTTTGTATATAGAACGTGAGTAAAGGCTACTGATAATTCTAACGTAAGGCAATAAAAACGTATGTAAAAACTACCGTTGTCTGACAGTACCAAAACTTAATAGAAAGCATTGTCATAGACAACGAGTGCGTCAGCCAAGTTTAAATGTTTAATCTCATGATAGGAAATAGGTTTATAAGTAAACCAAAGCGTCAATAAAAAGAATTTTGTAAAAGTGGCCTTTTAGTGGTAGTGACTCGCCTAAAAATTTGATGGAATGTATTGTCATCCAAATTGAATCCATCTGCCAAGTTTCAGGTTGATGGGTGGATGGCAAGTGGGCTAATTAGTCGAATAGTAGCGTGTGTAAAAGCAGTCTTTTAGTGATAGTAATAGCCCCCAAAACTTAACTGAGTGCATTGTCATCAACATCGAATCAATCTGATAAGTTTTTTCTCGATTGAATGACGGCAAATGTGTAATTAGCCCTCCATCGATTTGCACGTCTCATACAAAATCGAAGTTAGTGTGAGGGATTTAAAAACCGTTGAATATTGCTTAATTATTAGCTGTGAAGAATAATGCGCATACCATTTGATAGTTCAGGTCTTGAACTATAGCCTACAACCACAGAAATTGCTTTTTTAAAAATTATATTAAAAATTTAGCAGAATTTCAAAACCTACCCACGTTTTTTCCAGTAGAAGAGCGTACTAAAAAGTCGGTTTGTATAGGCTTAGTTCAAGTGAGAGTAGGGTTGCTAAAGTCTGCTTCTTCGCGCCAAGCTTGCTCGGACCTCCTCTCTCTTCTAACCTCCTTGCCTCTCGTCCTACGCCTTCCAATTAAGGTTACCATGAAATCGCAGTTGCGCACGCGCGGTAAAAAAAGAGGGTTGCCAAATGAGGATCTTTATCGTCTACGAAAAGGTGCCAAATTGGCTTGGCCATATTTTCACGTCAACTAGGGATATATCGATTCGTTGTGGGCAACAATGTATTCAATCAAGTTTTTGGGACCAAAACGAAGTTAGAAAATAGTTCGGAATAGATCGTCTGTTCTTAGTTGTCATATACTATGGAAACTCAATCTGAGTTCAGGAAGTTACAATTGCGCATAAAAACTGCAATGCATGTAAGGGATTTACATTAAAAACTTTGTTTTTATGAGTTATATTATTATTTGTGAAAATGTCGTTTTTTTAGCTCCAACTTTTGGCATAAAATCGGAGTATTTTCTTTTTTTTTTCTACAACAAATATAGTCCGGGAGCAAATGTAATCCCGTGGGCCACTTCATGATGCAAACATGTGGGGGGGGGGGGGTGTCATTCGCTTCGTATGAATGTGTAGAAAATGAAATCCGATGGTGGGTATCTGGCAACCCGGTATGAGCGGCGCTACAGTCGGAAATCCAAAATGGCCGCCTCCTTACCACCTAACGTACGTTTTTGCCGAATAATGGTATTCCAGCTCATTTTATCAACTTGTTGACTATTAGAAAACTTGTAGGAAAAAAATTTCCGTTTCAATGGTATATAACACATGTATGTTAGGTTAAATTACAAATTTCAAAATGGCCGCCGCATCGCGAAAGTACGTTTTTCAGGTTAGTTGATTGGTTTATGCACTCAGCGACCTATACTTATGCACAATAATGGATAATCAGGACGATATCTGCAGCTTAACGTGGATTCCGAATCACAAAGAGCATCCATGCTTAACCGGGGATTCGAACCCGGCACCCTTATCATGCGAAGTTAAAGCGCTAACCACACAGCTATCAAGTGGGCAGTACGTTTTCAGAATAATCGCTTCTCAGAGCACTTTATACACCGTAGGAAATAACTTTTATAATGGTATATATATCTACCTAAGTCAAAACTCAAGATGGCCGCTGCATCACCATTGCCGGAACGTCTTTTCAGAATAATGGCTTTCCAGTGCACTATATGAACGTGTTGCTTATTAGGAGTTTTAAATAAAATAATAAGCTTTCTGACGAATTAATGAATAAAAAAGCTTTCTGTCTGTAATTGACGTTTACATTGTTACTTCAAGATTTAAAATTCAAAAGGACGCCATCATTGGGCATCTCTTTGGATTCTAATAATAGTTTCCACGTTATATTGTAAGATAAATGAGGATCACAGATAGATAATATTTACAAATTGGACAATAAAATAAAGCCTTGACACTTTTCACAAGAAAATAAACTACAAGAGACTGATAATAAACTACGGCAGCTCAAAATTGATAAGACAAAGCTTTTTAATATTTGGAATGTAAATGTTACAGAAGAGTGTAACAATGTAATAGTTTTTGTTATATGTAACAAATAGTGTAAACAATGTTAAGATTTTTCCCTATCATTAAGTTAAACTTATTTCCATTATCATTAAGTTAAACTTAACATCTTCATCCTCATCTTCCTCGTTATCATTCATCATCAGGTCAACAATTGCACTGTTGTCACATAAGTCCTCATCTCCACCACATAAGCACGTCTCTGTGCAAGGCAGATTGTTGAGATTGCATCGGCAGGGATAGGCACTACGACGCTTCAGAGATCAGACAGGAGCATTTAGCAACAGTCAACTCTAAAAGCCCTTACGGAGCACAAGGTTCTGTGCACTCAAATTTCCCGTCCACAAGCAGCCAGCCAAAATAAATAGGTTGAGATATGTCAGGATGCTGTCAAGTATCTTGTGTCCAAATCATTTTTTGGTAGTGTGAAGTTCTGGGTAAAAAACCTGGAGAGAGAAATGCTTTTGTTGTTGCAAGATGTTCTCCAGTCTTTTGTTTTTTAATGAAGAGCTACCGTCTTACCTCCACAATGACCGCTATCTGTCATTTTGGTACGCGGTACATACACCTGGCAAACGAATGCCTATTACGTTTATAACATTTCTGAGGAAATGGTTTCAGAATGACCCATAAGGCCCAATGCAGTTATAATGTTATCACTAGCTACATAAAAAGCATTCCACCGTATAATTTTTCATTTGCCAGAAAATGATCCTGTGATATCAGTAAAAGAAAGGGCGTGGAGTCCTGATAATGCTGATGCCTTATTGGGCCCTAGCATGTCATAGATTGACAGAAAATGAATTAATCATTTGTTTCTGCTACTACCCACTATAATGCTGGATTTTCTTGGAAGCATTAGATATCTCCAATGAGCAAGGACTAATACATCTGTGTCTGGAGAGTATATGGGAATCTTGCTAATGCCTCTGGAAGCAACATCTATAATGTGCAAAATTATTTTAGTATCTGCTTCCTCCTGCGTGGTTTCAAGACACGACACGTCCATATGGCTTGTATTTGCATGATTTCTCTAACTGAAAACAAATTGTTTATCATTATTAACTGCATAGTCCATAACCTTCGATGCCAGGTATTCTGTCAGTTCATCCTTTGTCATTTCGTGTAAAAGTAATTGGTGCATGATTAATTTAAGGATGTTTGTTGATGATTGTACTTAGTATTGGATAGCGACCGATTTACCCTGACTTTTCACCTTTGTCGATGTCTTCATCGAATTCTGTTTGTAGGTGTCAAATATTATGTGAACCACTTTGTACATACCAAACTTCTTTGACATTTATCTAACAAAGTGATCTGCAAGTTCTTCACAAGATTTGCCAGTCTTAAGTTTATCAATGTAATGAATCTCTGCCTTTTCATCAACTACTTTAACAGTTTGTGCCGCTTTATCAACTGGAAATGAATTGTGTGAGAATTCGTTTTTCTCATTGGATGAAGGATATAGATTTTCAGGTAGCTTCTCCAGAATACCCATAAACTTGCTTTTTTTACGAGCACTAATGCATACATTCATGTAGGGGAAACAAAGCAGGTGGCAATAATGAGATTTCATGACGACAAAAAGTTGCCTTCAAATCTATATCACACCGACTTCTTTGCTGCAATCATCAGTCTAGAAAACATACATAAATTGATAGAAAATATTGAAAAAACACTTTTTCCTTCAATGTTACTTTAACATTTTTTAATGTTTATTTGCAGGCTTAAGTTTCGCCTTTTTCATTGGTGCTCAAAACTGTACTGAAGGCTTTGTTGGTGCTAAATCTTCTGTTGTTTGGTTGGTTGATCATTTTAATGCGTTTGTTTGAGCGAGTTAAGTTAAAATAATTGTGGACTGTATTCATAAGTTAATTTTTTAATTACTAAGTGACGAGCCATAGTTTGGCTAGTGTCAATACAAAACGCTTCTAATAAAAAGACTGCAGTTTCAAGAACAACCACGCAGGGTTGCCGGAGAAAAAAAAGTTCGCCAAGGCGCCAAGAGCTGTGGAGATTCAGCCAAGGGAAAAAAGAACTGCAGAACATCCCGGCGGGCGTTGAAATATAGAGATATTTCAAGGAAAATACAATTTTTTTTAAATAATATATACATAAAGTATACGCAATGATACAAAGAGTAAATACAACTAATATAAAACTAGTAAGCAAAAATACAAAAAATTTCTTTAAACAAAATAGAAAATAAAGTTTAATAAAAGACAATTAAATGGCAGGTGCATCAGTATTATCACTTATAGGCAAAATGCAAATTTTTGTAATAGCTCTTCTAAATTGCCCAGTAGGCGTCTTTAGATCAACAACTCTAACATTGTTGTCAGCTCCTGGAATGACATTTATGATTCTGGCCAAAGGCCATTTTCCAACAGGTAGGTTTGAGTCCTTAAGAATCACCATCATTCCCTTTTTAACATTTTGTTTTTTGAACGACCATTTACTGCGTTGCTGCAAGTGACTTAAATAGCTGTTTCTCCAAAATTTCCAAACTGACTGTACCATTTTTTGAAGCCTTTCCCATTTATTCAATAAGTTTTCATTTTTATCAATCAAATTTGGCTCCGGAAGAGAATTGATTGGTCTACCTATTAAAAAATGTCCAGGAGTTAACACCTGAAAGTCGTCGGTATCAATGGATAAAGGAGTTAATGGGCGTGAGTTCAGGATGCCTTCGATTTGTATCATTATGGTATTAAACTCCACGCATATATACACGCAGCATCCATACGCCTTTGAAGACGCGTCCGCAAATCCTACCAAGGAAATTGATGTGAAATAAAGGGGCAGGAAGCAACGGGGCACCTTAATATGTTGTATTTGTGGTAAAGTCTCTACGAAATTCTGCCACTGTACTGCAAGTTCTGAAGGGAGTGGTTGATCCCAGTCCAACTTGTGAAGCCACAGCTGTTGCATAAAAATTTTTGCCCTTGTAATAACTGGGCAGAGGAGGCCAAGGGGATCAAATATTCTGGAAATTTGGGACAGAACTTCTCTTTTCGTTATGATAGAATTTGAATTAAAGGATACCTTATAGGTAAATAAGTCATTAGAACTGTTCCATAATAGACCTAAAGTTTTAACGGTAATTTCATCAGAGTTCCTATCGAAAGGAAAAATAGGGTCACTTGTGTGTCCTTTGTTGGATTGCCATTTGTGTAGGGTCATACCTCCTCTTTGAAGGAGATGTGTCAGTTCTGTTTGAAGTGTTTCGAACTCGTGTGGGTCGGAAGAGCCCAACAGACAGTCATCCATGTAAAAGTCCTGTAGGACAACACTTGAAGCGAGAGGAAAATCATCCTTCTCATCTAATGCAATTTGTTTTAAGACTCTTGTGGCAAGAAAAGGTGCGCTGGCAGTGCCATATGTCACCGTTTTAAGCTGGTAAGTCTTAATAGGAGCGGACTTACTCTCTTTCCAAAGAATCTTTTGGAACTTAGTTTGGGAGGGAGCTACTTCAACTTGTCTGAACATTTGTTTCACATCTGAAGTGAAGGCGTAGGTGTGTTTTCTAAATCGTATGAGTATAGAAAACAAATCATCTTGTATAACTCCACCCTTAGAAAGTAGATCATTCAAAGAATATTTACTTGTAGTTTTGGCACTTGCGTCAAATACCACCCTCAACTTTGTGGTTTGACTTGTTGGTTTTAAGATACCATGATGGGGTAAATAATAACCATCTTCGAAGTAAGCATCTTCTAGTACCTGTACCATATGACCCAAAGCTTCGTATTCATTTAAAAATTCAGAATAGAGTGCCTTCATGATGGGGTCAGTTTCTAGCCTATTCCATAAGCGATCTAACCTTTTAGATGCCATCTGTTTTGAGCCGCCCAGCAAGTCTTCCGACATACCTGGTTTAAATGGCAACTCGACTACATATCTCCCATCGGGTTTACGGGAATGAGTGTTTTGGAAATGATCGTTACAGTATTTCAGTTCGTCGCTGTCGCAAATGTTATTGTCATCAAGGGAGTTCTCAGTTTCCCAAAACGAAGTCAAGGTTTTATTGAGAGATTCCAGGGTAGTAGCAAGAAAACAGCGATTAACGGAGAAAGGGCTATCATGTTGAACACTTCCTGACACTAAGTAACCAAAACAACTTGGCTGCAGGAATAGGTTTTCAGTCAATTTAATTTTGGCTTCCCTTAATAAATCGTAGAAAAGTTCGGCACCTAATAATAAATCAACCTTTTGAGCCAAAAAGAACTTAGGATCAGCCAAAACAATATTCTTAAGGATGTTTAAGTTTGAAATATTTGAGTTTCTAAACGGCATGGCGTTTGCTATTTTGGGTACAATGAGAAGTTTTAAGTTCTAGTGACAGTTATTATCCTGATTCGAAATATTGGCAGAAACTTGAGAAACTACACGAAATGGTTTATCGTTTAAACCACAAATGGGGACGTCAGTTTTTTCTTTTTTCAAACCCAGAAATTGGGCAGCATCAGCTGAAAGAAAGCTGGATTCACTAGCTGAGTCAAGGATCGCGCGGACGGCAATACGTTGACCTTTAGAATTCTTAATGTAACAGACAGCTGTATTGATAAGGCGTTTTTCTCACCCTTTGCAAAAAAGGATAATTGAGTGTCTGACACTAAATGATCATTCATATTTGGTTGATCTGAAATTGTCGTTTGAAATTCAGCTTGTGTAGTGGGTGAATAAGTTTCTGTTAAATTATTGCTTTCAGCTTGTGCTGAGAACTTGTGTAGCAAAGTGTGGTGAGTGGCACGAGAACAAGCTTTACATGTGCCTTTTGACTGGCAAGATATATTTTTGTCATATTTGTGGGACAAACATTTCATGCACACTTTATGCTGTTTGCAGAAATCAAAACGATCCTCTAATTTCATTTCCTTGAATTTTGTGCATAAATAAAGTGGATGAGGCTGGTGACATAAAGGGCAGTCTTTAGAATTTTTGTTAGATTTTACAAAAAATGTTTTAGACCTTTCAAGCGTGTTTGGTTTGGAATTTCTGGCAATGCTACCAAGTATTGAAATTCTTCTTTCAATAAACAAAATAAAGTCATCAAAATTGGGGACATCGTTAGTGATTAATGAAGCTTCGTAATTTTTTCTAGTGTCTCTATCCAATTTGCTTAGCAACATATTCAAAAGTAATGCATTCGACAGTTTATCCCTCTCAAATTTCAAAACTGAAAGTGCTCTTAGATTTCGTTTGACGCAATCAACCAAGTTTCTGAGCTCCCTTTCTGACTCATGTTTCATCGGTTCAAGATTTAATATGCATCGAATATGCGTATCTATAACTATGCGTTTGTTTTCATATCTCTTATCCAGTGCTTCTAATAACGACCCATAAGAATCGTCCATAGTTTCAATACATTTAGAGTCGCCACGTAGCGCACCGCGCAAATAATATAGCTTATCCATGTCCGAGAGGGACGGATTTTGGTCAATTAAATTGACAAACTGCGCTTTGAAAAACGTGTATTCTTCAATTTTCCCGCTAAAAATGGGAAGATGAATTTCCTGTAGTTTCAGTTTCGAAACCACATTGGCTGACTGCGAATGGTCGTCAACCAAAGTTTTCGAACAGTCAGTTTTGTTTTCAGAAGTTTTATCAATATTTGTTTTTCTTAATTTATTTAAAGAGGTAGAGATTCTTACCTCCAAAGCCCGGATTTCATCGTCTATATCCGTCAATGATTTCTCAGTAGTATCGAATTCACCTTCGGGTGTTGATGCGTAGTAATCCATCTTTAAATCTTCAAATTTCTTCTCAAATTTGTTGAGCTGGTCTTGATGAGCCAATAACATTTCATTGTCGACAGACTCGACATCCTCCATAGCCTTGGACAGCTTAGTCAGCTGACCCTTGACATTGCCGCGCCGGCGATGTAGAACGACCAAATTCGTCATATTAAAAAAAATAGTTTCGGTTGTTAAAGTTAAAAATAAATAAATTCAGAATTTCGCGGGTGACTCCGGTTCGCTAGGACCAAAATGTTTGAGCGAGTTAAGTTAAAATAATTGTGGACTGTATTCATAAGTTAATTTTTTAATTACTAAGTGACGAGCCATAGTTTGGCTAGTGTCAATACAAAACGCTTCTAATAAAAAGACTGTTATAATAAAAAGACAGTTTCAAGAACAACCACGCAGGGTTGCCGGAGAAAAAAAAGTTCGCCAAGGCGCCAAGAGCTGTGAAGATTCAGCCAAGGGAAAAAAGAACTGCAGAACAGCGTTCCTCAATGAATTTGGAAAGAAGACTCTCACCAATGTCAGCAACTACACATGTTTATTGGAACGTCATCGGGAAGAACTTGCTTAGTCACCAGATGTCATAAGATGTTCTGTGCTACATTTAAAAGGGTTAGTTGTCGATTTAAAACCCTCTATCAACTTTTCAACGCGTTGTGATCCTGACGCTTACGAACCGATAAACAATGTTCATGATTACACTTTGCATTGGGGGTGGCATTTTTAATCATTGCTTCAGTTACTGTAGCAATTATTGTGAGTTCGGGATCTGCAAGAAAGAATCTTGTCCGAGCATTCTCGTTAAGAGTGATGCCTGTAAGTCCACTTTGGACGTAAAGTCTTCTATTTTGGTGCTCCAGAGCTTCATCGGCTTTTAAAACGCAAAACGGTATTTTGGTTTCATTGACAACCCGCTTTCCTTGCTGTAATTCTTGCTATATAGTTGTATGCTTTTTATTAACTCTTTTAGTACCGAACGACGATATATCGTTGTTCGCTACTTTTGCGAAAAATGCCAACGACGATGTATCGTTGCGCAAGCGTTGGCGCCTATTACGGACGTTTTTCTAGCCCCTAGAAAATTTGTCAAATTCCTCCATTCCTTCTGTTATCTTCGCACAGGCATCCGTTTTCGCACGGCACTAAAAGGGTTAAATCTTTCCACACCCATTAAGTAGTGTGAAATCATTCTTGCATAGTTTAGACAATCAAAGACATACTTTATGAAGTTTTGTGTGGCTGTCATGTGCAAATCCCAGTTTACATTTCTAACTGACCTGATGGCTGTATAGTTAGCTCTCTGGCTTTGCATGCTAAGGGTGCCGGGTTCGAATCCCGGGTTAGGCATAGATGTTCTTTGTGGTTCGGAATCCACGTTAAGTTGCATGTACCGGCCTGGTAGCAGTTATTGTGAACAAGTATATGTCATTGAGCGTTCAAACCAACGGACCAACCTGCAAAACGTACTTAAGATCGCAATGCGGCGGCCATTTTGAATTTTGTAATTTAACCTAACATATATGTGTTATATACCTTTGGAAAGGAAATTTAATTTCCTACATGTTATCTAATTGTCAACAAGTTGATAAAATGAGCTGGGAAGCCATTATTCGACAAAAACGTAAGTTATGTGGTAAGAAGGCGGCCATTTTGAATTTTCGACTGTAGCGCCGCTCATACCGGGTTGCCAGATACCCACCATTGGATTTCATTTTCTACACATTCATACGAAGCGAATGACACCACCCACATGTTTGCATCATGAAGTGGCCCACGGGACCACTTTTTTGGACATTAGCGCCCAGACTAATACGTCGCAATCCAAAGCACTTTTGCAATCTCTAATACGATTTTCTGCAAATGAAGAATTCGTCTTTCTCAGAAGTTAACATTTTTAGCGGATATTAAACCTGAATTAGAATTAATTTTTTTATCAAAATATCCTTTTAAATACTATACTTACCTTTTAATATTATATTGACTTTTAATACTACATATGCATTGCAAGGAGAAAATGTTGTTTGAGTAATACTCATAGACTTATTATTATCAATAGACTGCCCGTTCCCACTTCAATTATACAACGAGAATGAAACCAAAATGAATCACATGAGTAGGGACTTTTTGGGAGCAGGGTTGCAGATTTGGCGGGTTTCTCCTCACTCAGGCAATAAAGGATAATAAGATTATTAGATAAAGGATTAGTTTTACGGCGTAGTTGTCTTGTATGTTAAATTGTTGGTTGCTAGACCGCATGTTTAGAGTAACCTTGTGTAACCAAATTGAAAACCACGTGACTTGATAGACGAAGGAGAACGAAGAAGATAAAAAAAACCCACTCATTCCAATGGAAAACGCCGAAATGCGTCTGACGGAAAGTATGTGAATACAAGAAAAATGCTGAAATATTGTTCTGCATTTGGTTGCAAAGAAAAATTTCCAGAAAGGAGGCTCAATAACCTTTCACAAGTAAGTGCTATTTTTTAAATTTTCTATTTAGTTAAGGTTTTACAGTACACTCATAAATATGTTTTTGTTTCGCATTCTCAGAAAGCTAGCTTTAATTGGTTTATTACGGACTATATTTTGCAACTAACTTCTGAAAATTGCAAGTAATATTGAAATAGAAAAACAGACCAAGGTTATAGCTGCTTTTTGAAGAAATTAGTGGCTATTTAAGGATTTTAATTTCACTTTTAAGTATCAACAGCAAATTCCGCATTTGGCTTGCTTGGCGTAGTTTGGCGCGAATCAAAATGAAATACATTTTGACGTTTATCAAGGTTATGCTTGCTATGCTTAATCTTTTTTTTTTTTTTTTTTTTTTTTTTTACCCATAAATAAGTATTCCGAATCTTCAAAACTGATGATTAAGAACGTTCTTAATATTGTTTTGATACTTTCATATCGGTTTACCTTGTGATTTTTTAAAATGAAACTTAGGTTTTTTGGCTTTAACATAACAAGAATATTGAGTGGATATATAGAATATTTCGTATAATAAAACATTAACATTTAAGTTTCTTTTTCTGTTTGAGTTATAATTACGATTTTTCCTTTAAAATTATCAGAAAAGTCAATTTTTCTTTAAAGCGTACACATGAAGTACAAGTTATTTTATGCGTTTTAAACATATCTTTTAGCAATTTCGGTTACTTCTATGTAATATAAGAGTGTTTTAAGCTTCATAATACAAATTCAAATTCCTGAACTTTCATATTTTGAATTTCATGTTTCTATGCAAAGCACATTGGTTGCATTGCAACATGTACTTGTTATGTTTTTTCCACTTTTATTTAGTGTTTATTTTTATTGAAAAATTCACACTTATTCGCAAAATTGTTAGAATTATATTTTAGATTTCCTAAAAATACAGATCGAAGAGCTCTTTGGTTAAAGAACCTTCGTCGTGAAGGTTTTACAGTGACAGACTATTCCTACATTTGTTCCAAACATTTCACACCTGACTCATTTGATACAACAAAATTTGGCGGAACTTGGTTAAAAGAAGACGCGTCTCCTACTATTTTCAATTTTCCTTCTCATTTGCAACCCAAAACATGTTCCAGAAAGAAACCGAAGCAAAGAAATGAAGTAGAACAATCTACATTAGTAGGTAATTTTGCATGACTTTTTATTAAATCTTTTAGAGTATGTTTGTATATTGTGTTTACCACAATAGAGTCATTCCACGTCAAATAAACCAACTTATTTCATCTTTAAAAAATAAAAATAAAAAATAAAAAAATCGACTCATTTTGGAAATACAGCTACTTAAGAATTGAAACCTTAGCCAAAAATCACAAATAGACATGCTTTTTCAAATTCTTATAACTGGTTTTCTAATTCAGCTGGAGAAGTTGTTCATGTGCCAATTTTTAGCAATTTGTGAGACCTTTAAAACGATATGTTACACACTTGTAATATATGTATGTATGTGTAAACTTGAATTTTTCATTTAAAAAAAGTGCATCCGCAAAAATTTTCAAAAAATTATGCTATTATACTAATATTTAACGATCAACAAAGTTTCAGTGGAATGGTAATGGGTTCATAGGTAAAAAAATTTAATGGGCACTTCGTTAAAATTCAAGCAGATAAATAAGCAATAAAGATAACATAAAAAAAAACGAAAATTAATTGGGTAATGAAAACGCAATAGCTTTTACAAACTTAGTATCGTATTATTTAGTTATTAATGAAAGTCTGATTAATTTGTTAAGTGTCCCTTTCAGATAAAATATATAGTTTTCCAGTTGGTGTCACTGGATGCACTTAACACAATACTTGTGTAATTATTTTCTTTTCTACACATTTCACAAATTTTTTCTGTTTTTGTCTTTTAGAAAATAAAATACACATCCAATAAGTAACATCTCTTAACTTTTTTTTTTAGTCTCTAATAGTATGATTAATTTTTCTTTAAATGATTGAAACTAATTAAAAAAATTCTTTACTCTGCGCCGTGTTTTACTACTACTTGTTGATCCTTTTTAAACGGGTTTTTTAACTTCACACACAATAAAAGCAGAGTATTATTCGAAGTACTTCGGTAATAATCCAAGTTACGAAAAAGACTTAAACTGTCCAAAATCACTTGATGTGTTTACAGCAAGGCACTTACAATATGAAAGAATCCCTGAAAGAGAATACCTTTCCATTTCTAAGCCAGTTTAACACAATAATATTATTGGAAAATTATTGGAAAGTAAATTTTAAGTTAAACATTAATGGAAAAAATAATGGCAAATTATATGAGTAACCACTATATTATTTCAATTAATGCATTTATAGGAGTATCATCACCTGTTAAACGATTATGCTTTATGGGTGATTTTCAAAACAAAGACATGCAATCTCCATCAAAGACTAACAAATTTCTTTCATTGGCTCTTGAAGACAGAAAAAAGAAATATAAGGCCATAAGATGTCTAAGACAAAATGAAAGGCGTCTCAAAAAGCGACTGGGCAACCTGACAGAAATTTTAAAGGAGCTGAAAAACAAAACCTTGATTTCTGAACATGCTAAGAATGCATTAGAAGTAAGTTTGGCATTATAGTCAACTTGTAAATTATAAATTTAATTGGAAATAATAAAATCTTGTTTGGTTAATGAATACAATCATCAGAATTTAATTCATGAGTATAATAATCACTTCCATTTTTTAAAAATGATTTATTTAAATTTAATTAATGTTTTTCTAATTTTAGCTTTCTGTACCAGATTCTTGTGCAAAATTATTTGAACAAATTCAGCACAAAGGTGGGAAATATCCTCCAGAACTCAGAGCCTTTGCTTTGACCCTAAATTTCTACTTTAGTAAAGCGTACTCCTATGTAAGAAAAACTTTTTCTTTGAGACTTCCACATCCGGCAACATTAAGAAAATGGTACCTGACTATTGACGGTGAACCAGGCTTCTCAAGTTCATCATTGTCATCTTTAAAAGAAAAAGTACATTCTTCTTTAGAAAAAAACAAAAAAATTACCTGTGCTCTCATTGTGGATGAAATGTCGATTTAGCGTCACGTTGAATGGGATGGGAAAAAATTCTGTGGTTATATCGACTATGGAACAGATCTTGATGATGATCAATTGGCTGTTGCAAAAGAGGCTTATGTGTTCTTAGTAAATTGTACAAATGATAATTGGAAAATTCCAATTGTCTATTTTTTAATTGATGGTCTTACTGCATCAGAGCGAGCAACTTTAATTAAAAATTGCTTGGAGATATTAAAGGAAACTGAGGTGGAGGTAATTTCTTTAACATTTGACGGAACGCCAACTAATGTTCCTATGGCAAAGGAATTGGGTTGTTCTTTTAAAATTAATGAAATGTCTTCCTCATTTGAGCATCCTATATCTAACAAAAAAGTTTGTGTCCTCTTAGATCCAAGCCATATGATCAAATTGATTAGGAATTGTATAGTATCTAAAGGTTCTTTATATGATGACAAGGGTAGGATAATAAAATGGGAATACATTGTTTCATTATATAAATTACAAAAAGAGGAAAGCCTGCATTTGGCAAATAAAATTCGTACCCGCCATATTGAGTGGAAGCGAGAAAAGATGAAAGTTAAACTTGCTGCGCAAGTTTTAAGTCGTAGTGTAGCAGATTCAGTTTTATATCTAGCATATGGTCTGAAACATCCAGATGTTCAGGGTTGTGATGTCACAGTGGATTTTTTGAGAATTTTTGATACTTTGTTCGATATTTTCAATAGCAAAAATTTACTCTCCAAAGGCTTTAAGTCACCATTAAAATGTCTAATGCAGACGAGTTCTTTAAATTTTTAAATGAAGCAGAGAGTTATATAAAAGGATAAAAGAATCGAAAAATGGTTGTTTAATTTTAGAAAGCAATAGAAAGACAGGATTTTTGGGTTTTTTAGTGTGTATTTCAAGCTTGAAATTGTTATATACCTCACAAATAGTACATGGATCTTTAAAATTTTTGTTATTATATAAATTTTTACAAGACCACATTGAAATGCTGTTTAGTGTAATTCGCAGTAAGGGGGGATTTAATAACAACCCAACGGCCAAGCAATTCAGGGCTGCTTATGCTCGCGTGTTAACTCATCAAGATCTATCTTCATCTAACAACTCTAATTGTCTGCCGTTAGACGATACCAATATTTTAACTATTTCGTCAAGCAAAAATCAATATTGTAAAAAAATTGATGAAATTTCACTCACTAATACTGATATTGAAGATGAGTCTGTGATTGATATATCATCCATTTCCCAGGAATTAATTTTTTTTAGCAGTGATGTCGTCCGCTATATTGCTGGTTTTATAATTAAAAAGCTTAAAAACTCTATAAAATGCATCACATGTGTACAACTTTGATGAAAAACCCGAAATTCTCTGAGTTAATTGAGCAAAAAAATAGAGGTGGTTTAGTTTATCCTGGATCAAATACTGAAAAATTATGCAAATCTGGTGAAAGAGTTTTTAGGTACTTCCTTCACAAGAGAGAACTGAAAAAAAAAAAAAAAAAATCTTATGCACCACCTTATAGTAGAGACCATTTCAAATAGTGATCCTAATTCATTTTCGGACTTAAATACCCATATTATGGAACATGAAATCATAAATAATCACAAAATATTACTGATTAAGTCTATTCTTTTTGCCCTTTAAAATAAGATTAAATCACGTTTCGAAATCATATACAGAAGATTTGCAAAAACTTAAAAATAGAAGTGCTAACACCAAAATGACATTATTTAAAGGTTTTTAAAATATCCATAGAATATTTAGTGTTGCATGTTTTTGAGAAGATTATTTTATAGGACTGCTAGAATTAGAATTTATAGAAGTTTATAAAATAATAAAATAATCATTTAGACAATGATTAATAATTAATTCCTTTCACTATAATTAAAAAAAAAAACAAAAAAACAAAAAAAACACTGCAACACGATATCACCAATAATATAGCTGGCACTCACCCCTTCCCCCTAAAAAACCCACCCAGTTTTATTTTAGGAGTGTCTTTTACTTTTTGCTAAGGTGTTTTAGTTTAAAATTTTGTTGGGTTCTGAGATTCTGATGTACTAAGTTCTGGTACTTTGCTGTGCTATTCCTTGTACTATTGTGAAGATGCTATTATTTTTTTTAATAAAAAGATGGAAGAATTTATATTACTTATATATAATATTATTCTTCGTAATTTTATAATATTTGCTTTTCTGTTCAATTACTATTAACTGAAGTATTTGTTTAGTAAAATGATTGAAGAATTTTTATGACTTATATAATATTATACTTGGTAAATTTACAACATTTGAATTCTCTATTTGTGAATGCTACGGTATAAGTGTAAAAGAGCCTAAAAATAATATTACTATAAGTAAACCTTACTAAATTATAAATGTTATAAAGGTTTCTATACTTATCAATAATTAAAACAGAAAAGAGTAGTTTATTTATAATTCGTATGAAATTGGGAAATTTTATCAAGGAAACAGAGAACAACTTCACAAGCTTTTTTTAGCACACACGTGATCGGAAAAGTCAAAACGATTGTTCCGGAGGAATACAATCAACCAACAATTTAACATACAAGACAACTACGTCGTAAAATTAATCCTTTATCTAATAATCTTGTTATCCTTTATCGCCTGAGTGAGGAGAAACCCGCCAAATCTGCAACCCTGCTCCCAAAAAGTGCCTACTCATGTGATTCATTTTGGTTTCATTCTCATTGTATAATCGAAGTGGGAACGCGCAGTCTATTGATAATAATAAGTCTATGGTAATACTGCATTTACTAGAAGTAGGATTGTAAAAACTATTGCAGGAACACGAAAATAGTTAAGTGGCTACCAAATTGAAATATTAAGTAAACACTATTTTTATTTTAACCGAACGAATTATAAAAACTTTAAGCATGTATTATAATTGGAAAATTTCTGTTTCCGCACAGTTCTTCAATATAGTAATCAATTTCAAAAGCGTGAAACCATATTTATGTTACAATATAAAATTTCTGTTTATTTATGAGTTAATGAAGGATGACATCAATTCTATTTGCAAAAAATTTTGAAATTAAAAAAATGAAATCAAAAAGTGCGATGAAAAACGTTTAGAACGCCAGCTAAAGTAAAAATATCCAGACAAAGCCAACTCTATAAGATGCCCTCCTTTATTTACTGGAAAGTAAGCATCACATAGAGAGCGCTACGTGACTGGAATCGGAGCGAAATTTATTCCAAATATATTTTGGTTGTTTTGCATTCAATTTTTGTAGAATTTGTAGAATTGTAAGGGGCAGGGATATTTTAATATCGAATTTCTTCAGATTTGCATTAAAAAAACATGGTTCAAAAATGCATTGTTCCCATGCGCGATTTTAATTCTTTAACAAATTAATTAATAAGATTTCGTCAATTCCCAAGTAATAAAAACATATGTCAGATTTGGCTAAGAAATATTGAGGGTAAGTTTAAATTCTTTTATTTTGAAAAGTTTGGGAAATTATTTTTCAGTTTTAAATAGTTTAATTTAGACATAAAAAAAAAGAATTTTTTCTATTTATAAGTTATTGAATAGTTAGTATATTGTTTTATATTGTTCGAATTAAATAATGTTTTAAAGTAGTAAGATTAAGTTAAAATTAAGTTAAAATTCATCTTGTTTACAGAAATTCCATGTCATACACTCATTTTGGAATGATTGTAACGAACTAGTATTTGACATTCTCAAAATGAAATCAATGTATATTTTCAGGAAAAAAAAGTAAAATCAATGTATATTTTCAGGAATAAAAGTAAAATCAATGTATATTTTCAGGAAAAAAAGTAAAATCAATGTATATTTACTTAAATAGGTGTGGAACATTGCACAACTTTCAATTACATTATAATGCTGACGTGGATTTTTGTCAATTACCATTTTTATGTTTTCATCATTCATTTAGAAAAAATGGCCGAATTGGCGATATTTTTTTTGTGCTAATTCTTATATAAAAAAATAAAAAAAATGTCAAAATAGTGTTTCTGGCGATATACTTTTCGATGATTCTTATATTATCCTTTCTTATAAGTGAAACTGAGAAGAAGAGAAAAAACTATCGTTGATGAGCTGCTATTTTCAAGCAAAGAGAACTCTGCGTTAAAGCATTCGTTTTTCAACTTTTTACGCCCTTAAAGCGTTTTTTACGCGAATTTTGGAGGTAGAACACCATAAGAGGTATTACCACAGCGATTTTTATCAAAATCATTGAAGCCGTTTTTTAGCAATCATTGAAAAACAGGATTTTTTCAACGGCAGCTACCTTATGCGCCTACACGATTTTGACGAAAACCTTAATGGTAGGTCCTTTCGCTATCAGTAACCGCCCACCAAATTTGAACACCGTAAATCAATTTGTTCGGCAGTTATGCTGACCACGTACACCACAGACAGACATTTTTTCTATATCACTTTTTTGAGGCAGGATGTTCCGAAAACGTGGAGAAATGCACAAAAAAAAAAAAAAAAAAAAAAAAAAAAAAATCGAATTTTTTTTTGGCCGAATACGATACTATGTATACATATGGGTAATTGAAGGTATAAAAAGAGTTCGATTTAGAAAGGAAGATATGGTATATCTGTGATAAGACCAGTAATAAATCTAATATAAATGACGGTGTCCTTTTTGCTTTCTATTACCTATATGAATACATAGGGTAATGAAAGTATAGGATTCGATCGGGGGAAAAAAAAAATCTATTTCTTTAGCATTTCTTCACGTTTTGGAATATCCTGATCTTAAAAAATTCATCTAGAAAAAATGTTTGTCGGTACGTGGTGGTCAGTATAACCCCGAACAAATGGCTTAAGATGTTCAAATTTGGTTTGTAGGTTGATGATGACCCAAGGACCTACTATTAAGGTTTTCGTCAAATTCGCGCATGCGCATAAGGTAGCTACCATTGAAAAAATCATGTTTTTCAGCAATTGCTAAAAAACAGCTCTAACGATTTTGTTCAAAATCGCTGTGGTAATGCCTCTTAAGGTGTTCTAAACATCCCGATCTCCGAAATTCCCGTAAAAATGCTTTAATGGCGTAAAAGTTGAAAAACGAATGCCTTTAACACAGAGTTCTCTTTACTTGAACATTGTTTATGAACGATCGTTTCTTCTCCTCTTCTCAGTTGGACTGATAAAAAAGGATAATATAAGAATCATCGAAAAGTATATCGCCAAAACTACGAAATTTGGCTAAATTTTTTCCCGCCCCCCCAAGACCTACATAAGAATTATCGCAAAAAAGTGGCCATTTTTTCTAAGCGAATGATGAAAATATAAAAACGATAAATGACAAATCCACATCAGTAATATAGTGTAATTGAAAGTTGTGCGATGTTCCACACCCATAGTTTTTTTATTGAAAATTTATCAGGTGAGTTGACAAGATTAGGTTTTACGTCAGGATTTTAGAATTTTTACAAGTATTGTCTAAAGGAGGGGTGGGGGGTTAAGGTCTTCAAATCGTTCGTTTTCTTAATGTCTGACAGTTATTTTTTTAAATTATAAAGATTATATATTTATTTAAAAATATTTCCTTTTGTTAAGGATTACCTAAGGATTGGATACTCAAGCAATATTCAACTGTATGCAGTCTTCATTTTACAGAAAATGATTATAAAATTCACAACAAGAACAAAAAATTAAAATCAGACGCCGCTTCATCCATCTTCCCATCACATTCATCCGATCATGAATTAATTGAACAGGGTATTTCATAACCTCATTCAAAACGACTTAGGTTGGAATCTGTCGCTGTTGAAAATGAAGCTCAAGAAAATATAAATTACTATATTTTAGAACAGCGTCAGCCACTACGCAGCCTGCGGGCCGGAACTGGCCCGCGACGGATTTTTCTGCGGCCCGCCAACAGCGCAGAAGATTTTTTTTTTTTTTTTAAATCAAATTTCAGAGTATGGACTTATTTTTTTTTTACATAATTGTAAATTGTCCGAAGTATTATAGTATGTGTTAATTGTGTAGAATAGACGCGCCCAAAGAAATTATATTAAGAAGCTTTCAGCAAGATGGTTTTCATAAAGAATAAATACAGGAATCTCATCTGGGCAATTTATTAAGATTGGCTGCAACAAATACTGCGGCAGACATCTATTCTATCATAAAATAAACTTAACTTTTCGACCACCATCGTGTCACAATTGAAATCGATTAAAACAAAATAATTTGGAAGACCAGTTTAAATACTTTTATTAAAAGTTAGGTCAAGCCCCATTGTCACGTTGGATCAAAAGATTCACTTCTCTTTTAGACTTTAATTTACTAATAATGAAAATTATTATTTTTTAATTATTTGAAAAAAAAAAAAAAAAAGAAAAAAAAAAAAAAAAAAAAGAATCAAATATCAATTGTAATTTGATTAAAATAATAAAATCAATTTTTTTCCTTCAGTTTTCAGAAATGCTATATATTGTTGAATCGTTAATAAAAAAAAATATATTAGTGTATCCGGCCCGCGAAAAGCTCCAACATAAGTAATACGGCCCGCCTCTAAAAGTTAGTGGCGAACTCTGCTTTAGAATCACTAGCATCCATATGAGCTTCAATGAACTACATTCCAAAGTCTTCAAATGAAGAAACCCAGAACCTAGATATGCAAAACCAGACTACAAATTTAAACTTAGACAAAATTCTAGATAATGAAAACGCCGACATAAAATTGGAATTTCTAAGAGAGCAACTAAAAGCCTTATCAAAAATTAAGCCACGATGGTCGGAAACAATCCTAGGGCTTTGTATAATGTGTCAAAGCAGATCCCCAAGTGGTTATAGATATATATGCCCGAGATCTGGGTTTCCTTAAATTATCGTGTGAATCCACTTTAAAAAAGTACTTAGAATATGGAGCTTGATGTGAGACAGGTGTAAGTAGTATAATACAACAAAGATTGAAATCTGAAGCAAAATAATTAAAGGAAACTGAACTACTAGGCTCTTTAATTATTGACGAAATATCTTTAAAACCGTCGTTGATATACGATAAGAATAGAGATTGTCTCGTCGGAAATGTTGATTTCAATGGCACGGAAAAAGAACTTGGCTTGGTAAACCAGTTAGCTAATCATTTGTTGTGTTTCATATTTTCATCTGTGTGTAAATTTTTTCAACTTCCTGTATCTTATTTTTTTACTCAAAATTTAACTGGCGAGAATCTATATGACTTAACTCTGCAAGTAATCAAACACCTTGAAGAGACTGGATTTCGAGTTAAAAGAATAGTTCCTGACAATTTAGAAGTTAATACAAATTTGTTTCTTAAAATGTGTAATGGGGGGATCCAACACAAAATTTCCACACATTTAATGCAGAAAGGTACTTATTTTTAAGTTATGACTGCTGCCATATCATAAAAAATATCAGAAACAAATTTCTCTCTGATAAAAAATGTTTCCTTATTGACAATCAAATAGTATCACCGCATTACTTAAAGTTGGTATATGAAATGCAAAAAGAATATGTTATTAAACCGATAAGGAATTTTTCTATGAAAAACATAAACGCCACTTCCTTGGAAAAAATGAATGTTAAACGAGCCATTGAGCTATTTTCACCCCAGGTCACATCAGTTTTAAAATATCTAAAAAGTATTGATTCCAAATTTGAAAAGGCTAGTAAAACAATAGAATTTTTAGAAATAGTATACCCCTGGTATAATTTGCACAATATTTCTAACACAAGAGAGCATACTCACAAAAATGAACCGGATGTTATGCACTTCTTTAGGATTTCGGATGAAAGATTTCAGTGGTTAAAAAATGATTTTATTGAGTACATAATAGAATGGTGTAAATCTTGCAAATATCCAAAAGTACAATGTTTAACATTATACAAACCTACAAGGCATTAATTTTAACCACAAAGTCCATCGCTGATTGTATTGAACATTAATTAAATGAAGGTGTTCCCTACGTTTTGACAAGAAATTTTTCAAGCGATGATGTAGAATCTTTTTTTGGAGTTTTTTGACAATTAAGTGGTCGTAATGATACCACAAACGCACAGCAAATGGAAATGTCTTAAAATAAGACACAAAATTGTCTTAAACAAGTGGCACTGTTTTAAGATCTAAAATGGTGTCTTAATCTTTAAGACACTTGAAGTGTCTTAAAATGGGGTATTTTCAGACGTTTAGACTGTCTGAATTGGGGATATTTTCAGACAGTTGATGTGTCTGAAAGGGTTGTTTATGTTACCTTTCAGATGTTGGGAAGCTAAAAATACATTTATTTAAATTAAAATGCAATAAATGAGCTTGTGTTAAATTACAAATTTTTATTAAAATAAAAGTCAAAATAACTTTTTGTTGACTATGTTTCACTTTCCTGGTAAATTTAAGCATGGGATTGCAAAACTGCAACACAACTGTTAATAATAGGCACACAACTATTAATATATCCAAGCAAGGGATTTGGGACTTAATGTAAATATATGTATTGGGATAAAATGGACATTGTATTGTGGCTGAATCTTAAATAGAAAAGGTTTGACTTCCAAGATTGTATCACAGTTTTAAGTTGCTTTTTACAAGTCAATTTTAACATCAAATAACAAGCGTGATGTAAACACTTATATAGTAGTTGCATTGGCAAGTCTAAGATACATTATGTGGCAACATAAACTTATTTGAATGATGAATCAAGCAGTAATAATCTAATTATTCTCCATCTGGGAATTTAACTTGTTTATAACATTTCCCTATAATAACACTACATAATAAACACTACAATGCTTCAATTATTGTCGAATAGTTGAAGCAGATATGACTTTAAAAAAAAAAAACTTTAAAAGATGCATAAAAGATAAACAATTAAAACAAGAAGGCATAGAAGTATCTGTAAGGAGACATTTCAGAATATGGAGGTAGAGTATATTAAATTTGAAAAGTATGCAAGTTGTGCAAAAAATTTTGCGTTTCTGAAAACGTCAGTTTCCCAAATTTTTGTATGCTTGTAAAAAAAATATGCCAGATATACAGTTGAAATTTGTTATTATGATTAAATAACATATTAAGTGCATACTAAAACTAAAATAATATTAAAATTCCAGTAATTTGGGGATGGGACCTTTTTACAACAATTTTCCCTATCGCTGCGACTTTTCGTTAATCGTTGAGAAGCTAAAGAAGAGAGGGCATTTAAAAAACCTAAAAAAATGTAAGAAAAGGGGGAGGGGGGAATTAAAAAAGGAATTTGAAATATCTGTAAAGATGGCTGCTTCAAAATACAGAGTTGAAGCACATTAAACTTGGAAAACATGCAAGTTATTAAAACTTTTATAGTTCTTTCACGTTTTCTCAAAACGTTGATTTTCCAACTTTTGGTATGCTCATATAAAAGACTATGCAAGATATAGAATTGAAATTTTTTATGGCAATTATATAACATCTGAAGTACATATTAAACAAAAATATTATTCAAATCTATACAATTTAGTTTTTAATTATTATTACTTAAAAAATTGCAAATTTTCATACGCTCAACAAATTACCACATAAAAAAACTTTCTATTATTATTTTGAGAAAGCTGATATTTAATGTAGTATATAGACATTTCTAAGAAATAAAAAGCAAAAAAACTTTTTATTAGTTTTAAGAAGATTCCTTTACGAATGTAACCAAATTCAACTCATTGCAAATTTTTTTTTTAATCGAGTTTTGAATAAGTGATTATTAATAAATTATTAGCCTATTATTATAAACTTTTTTCTAAAATATAATTTAAAAAAGGTTTGAACAACATATGTAAAAAAAATTTCTTCATTTTGACCAATATTCAATTTATTTCAAATGCGTTGATTTTTCTGATTTTAATGCTGTCACCGAGTACCCAGTCCTCATAATATGCAGGTCATATCATAAATATCCTCAAATGTAATAATATGGAACATATAAGATCATTCATAAAATAAACTTCAAGGACACAATAAATTTTATCCAAATTACATCAAATCATGCTAAATATATTTTCAAAATCATTAGTACCTGTAATATGCAACAAAACCAACAAAAATGTAATTGAATGTTAAAAACAGAAAATTTAGAATTCTGTGAGGGTGATTTAGAAATCGATCAATTAAAATTTACTGTAATAAAAGCACTGAAAATAAGATAAATAATATTACATAAACCAACTTTTTCACTAGGAATGAAGCCGTTGTGGGGACCGTTGTGCATATCAAAATAATCATTTCTGAGTTTGAGCAATTGATTGTCAAGTCACTTAAATACTATTCTACTTGTTCATGTATATATTATTGTGAACAAATGCTTTTTAATGCTGATCAAAACATTTGACTACTTCAAGCACATAATTATTTCAAGTTTGAATACTGTTATCATTAATATCCCTCGGCGTTCAAGTTATGTTTTTTGTGACATAGTACTTACTCTCATATCATGCAATCAAAGAGTACTGCTCCAACAGCTTGGCAACGATGCTCAGTTTGGATATGTTGCTAAGTGCTATTGAGTATGAAGTAACAGTATTAAAGGGCAATTAGAACATAGTGTATACCGTTCGTCCATGATTCAGCAGTGGCAGCAGTTCTAGAAGAGGCAAGCGATACCAACACTTCTGATCACACTTTTATTGCATCAGATTAATGAGGAATATTTTTCCTATAACCCCCAATTGAATATTAAAAAAAACAAAAAAACACTCAAGACACATTTGGGTACGTGAGAAAACTCTGGCAACAATATTTGATACTTTTCCGTTAGACGGGTACCAAAAACCGTTAAGTCGGAAAGTTGGCGTAGTTATCGCCAAGCTGAAATGTTTACGCGAAAATAATATTTTGATCTAGTGAACTTTTATTTTTATTCATTAGTTTGGGAGACTGCCAAACCAAACCTTATCATAGATTGGAAGTTATTAGTTTGAATAAGTTATCGCTGCAAATTGGCTATTTTTATCTGGTACCCGTCAAATGGAAGAATTCAAATGATGTTGTAATCATTGATCAGGAATAGGTTAATATTGGCCTATAACTCATGATCTACAGAACCAATTTGGACAAAGTTTGCTTTAATAGATAGAATTTTTGCTGAGAATACACTTTAAATACAAAAAAAACCCGCAATTACATATGAAAATGAATGTCGTATTGCTGTCTATGCTGGAGCGAATGTGCGCCAACGGGATTCGAACCCAGGACTCCTAGGTCAGTAGATAGGCATGCTTACCGCTAGGCAAAAAAAACCACTAGTGCCTAGTTGTTGTATCTGTCATTTGTACACGAGACCACCACATAGACACGTCGCAGTGAGTCGCGAAGGGGTCGAACGATTGAGTTGCTTGTGTGCGAGTTGAGTTTGTTACATGAGAGTTGAGTGGTTGTGTGAGAGAAAAAGTTGCTTGCTGAGTTGGTAGTGTGGAGGTCGTGCAGTAAATTTTTCTGAAGGCGCCGATAGATGACAGCATGATTCAGTTGTTCGGTACCCACTACTTTGGAGCGAATGTGAGCTAACTCGATAGGTTGCGATCTGGGAGATGAGTTCCTCTATTTTGGGAAGCGGATAGGCATCCAACATAGTAAATCTATTAATTGTCTGGGAGTAGTCTATGACCATTCGAGATTTTTTATTATCTCCTTTGATGACAAATGCTTGGGCTCTCCATGGGGAATTGCTTTGTTCGATGACTCCTTCATTGATGAGTCTGTCCACTTCTTTAGCAATAAATTCACGATCCTCTGAGGGAAGACGTCTTGATTTTGTTTGAATGGGTCTACAGTCAGGCGTAAGATTTGAGAACAAGGAGACTGGTGGGACATCAGCCTTGGTCAAAGCACAGATTTCTAAGGGAGGCCTAACACAAAATGTGCAAAAGCTACATTTCCAGAACCACGAGAATTTTTAGCTTTACATACCCGCTGAAAATGTCCTTTCTTGCCGCACTTGTTACAAACTACATTTTTGACTGGGCAAGCGCTTCGAGGGTGACGATCATAGCCACAGAAGAAACATGAACCAGAGCGGGAGACAGCAGCAACTTGCTCTTCCTCGAGTATTTGATCAGACTCGGCAGTTTCCACTGCAGCAGAAGTCATCGGCTGAGGTACAGTGAGGTATGATGCAGAATGAAATTCCGCCAGTTCGAGGGCATGAGCTTGGTCGACAGCCATTTCTAAGGTAACAGAAGAGTTTTCAAGTAAACGTTCGCGGATACGGGAGCTCTTTAATCCCCTTATAAATGCATCACGAATGTATTCGTTTTTATAGAGTTCAGCAGTAACAGCTTTGAATTCACAGTTCTTGCTTAGATGTTTGAGGGCCTAAACGTATTCACTCACCATCTCGTTTGTTTGTTGACATCGGGATGCTAAGCAATGCCGCGAGAAGTTCAAATGTGCTACATGTTTTGTTTACGTTTCTCAACCAGGGCTGCCAACTCTCAGATAGCCTGAATCGCCAACAGCCTATTAAAAAATCGCCAAAAATCGCCAGATCTCAAAATCAAGAAAATCGCCAAAATATAGCCAAAAATCGCCAAATGAGAAAATAATTCGCCAAAAAAACTAATTATCTTAGAAATAAGATGTGTTTATCAATAGTATTGCCTTTCCAGCCAAGCCAATTGGCGGATAAATACCTGGTTTTTTCAACGTTGGAGGGTAATTTGAAAATGAGGATATCTGCGGGGTTTTTTTTCCCCCCCAAAAAAGAATGTATTTTTTTTGCTACGGAGAGGTCATTTTTTCGAGTAATCTGATAAGTTCAAGGCATGGATTAAATAAACAAGGGTCATTACTATACGAGTAGGCGACAAAACACAAGATCAATTTATTTTATCCCCTACCCGGTAGTGTTCGTCACTGTGGTGTTCGTTTCAAATTTCAATTAGTTTGCAGCCGTTTTTAGGGTTTCCTATCCCTCCCTATTGACCCCCAGGAGTTCTCTTACAAAGAAACCTCGGCGCCTACTTGACAAATAATTAGATCGACTTGGCGGGCAAACTTAACGTAACCAAATGGTTGTGGAGAATCTCGTTTTAGGGCAGTTTAGCTTCTAGCCTCCAGCCTTCTTCTTTCCTTTTTTTTTTGTTTTTTTTTTTTGTCTCGCATGCAGAACCAAATCGCGGCGAACAGAACAAAGGACCAAGGGGTACCCTGTTGTGTTTGTTAAAATACTAGTCGCACTGTCGGCGTGGTGGGGGGGGGGGGATGAAAAGTGCAGTGTCATTTCCTTTCCCTTGTTCCAATCTTGAGCCGAAACCGATTCTGGTTTGGCTTTTTTCCTTTCCATTTCTATCTATTAACTGTTAACTGGGCTGGGATTTAGGAAAGTTAAGCTGAAGACACACAGGAACAAATTCCACCCTCCTTAAGATTTCATTTCTCCCCTTTCGACATTTATCAAAAGGAGGCTTGTATCCGCGCCGTGCCCGGCCTTTTAGTGAGGCCTGTGTGTCACCAGTTTAGGCTGCCACGTATTATTCATTACGTAAAAAAAAAATTCGTTGCTTTCGAAATAATATTGGAAATTTTTCTTGGATATTCATAGGTTATTTGCTTACGCTTGTCATTTAAAACTTAACAATAAGAATAATAAAAGATTGCAAATTATTATTTACTTTCAATTTGATTTTGTTCAAGGGAAGAAACAGTATAAATAGAAGAAAATACAACGAACCTGGAAATGATGAAGAAAATGGTAGATAAAAATGTAAATAGTACAGCTTTAACCACAATTATTTCTAAAAAGAGTTAATTAACTTTAGAGAGAAATGAAAAAAAAATATTGACATAGTTAACATGACTGATTACAATGCTTTAATTGGATATAAAAATAAGAATTTATGTTTTTGAATAAAAATTATTTGATTAGTTTTCTTAATAATCTTATGAGTTTGGAAATTTTAATTTGTTAAAAATTTTAAACTTGTTTTTTTAACAGTTCAGATTCTTACTACATCAATAATCGGACATCTGTCACAATCCCTGTCGTGTCTACTTATATTTTGAAAATTGAGATCACCACAGAACTCCTTCACGCTATGGAAAATTTTGAAACAATATTTCATATTTTCTTAGTTACACGAACAGTTTTGCATTTCAATAATTTTATGCTTTTACATGGAACTAGATAAATTTATTTTTATGAATTTCAATGATCCATTTGTTAAAACAGGGAATAAAAGTAATGGATTCGGTAAAAAAAAAAAAAAAAAATCGATTTTTGCTTTTCTTCATGTTTTGGGATGTGCTCTGAGTTAAAAAAAAGTGGTCTAGAACAATGTCGGTGTACGTCCGTAGACCTAGTAAGCATAACTCCCGAACAGATTGATCTACGATATTCTATTTTGGGTCGCACTCATCAAATAAGCATTTTACCTTGTTTGTAAAAGTATTACTTTCCCCACTAGTTGCATAAACAACTATTTCCTATGACATTTTTTTTTCAATTGGATCGGCTTAAATTAGAACTTCTCAATAGTCAAAAACTTCTCAAATCTATTGTATCTCTTTGTTAATGTATTAGATTTTGCTGTGAAAAATATGTGATACATTTTTGTAAATTATTTGAGAATTTCCGATTAGTTTGGTATGTGAACGAAACAAGTAACTTAAAATGAATGACTGGTGTTTGATCTAACATTTTAATTTTTAGTCTTTATTTTTGATGTCGACATTTTCAATTTTTTTAATTTTTTTTTATTAAACTTTTATCATTTTAAATAAGATACTCATTTCATAATACATGCTAAAAAGTTTTTAAAGTTGTTTCATTGACTTTGACTTCTGGGCAAAAAATTAATTATTATAACTATATTATAAGAAGTCAACGGATTTTCGGGGAATCGGTTGACTTCTTATAATAGTTACAATAATTAATCAATTTTTTTTTTCTTTTTGTCGCGTTCCATGTGCCACCTACGTGGGAAGACTAGCTTCTTCCTCTCGTTTTTTATTTCTGGGAACACCTTTAGATTATTAGATACGAATCAAGTTTCTTAATAAGTAAAAATCCTTTGCACGAAATAAGAAAACAATTTGTGATTAGTTGAAACGCACTTCGAATTCTTCCACCTCTTTTTATTTTACACTACAACACTTAGATTAAGTTCAATTGGATTACAGTAAATGAGTTAATTAGTTCCTCCAAGTCAAATAGAAACGTGTGTAAAAGAGGCCATTTAGTGACAGCCCTAAAACTTGATAGAATGCATTGCTATCGATATCGAAATCTATCTGCTAAGTTTCAGCTCGAATGGATAAAGCTAGGCAAGTGGATTAATTTGTCGTTATCATTTTCTCAGATTCGTACGCCACACACAAAAGCAAACAAAATCGAAGTTAGGATTTAGAAATACAACATACAAAATTCAAAGAAAATTGTTTCCCCAATGAAAATAAAATTAAAAAATAGGCCATATTCTAAATGAACAACCGAATTCTTAAAATAGATATCAATTAAGTACCATATTTAATGCCTAATAATCTACAAACAGCAAAGTATTTAAAAGTAAATGGTTGAGAACAAAACAGGAACAAAAAGTAAGCCAAAGTATTTTAATGATAGTGCAATAAATGTATCTTCTAACCAATCCTCAATAATTCAAGACAACAGGTGCCTGCATTCACCAGACAGTTACAAGGAAGGTTGACTAAGTCTGCTTTAAGCAAAACAAAAAAAATATATATATATAAAAAAATAGCAAATATCCAGAAAATCACTGGAAAATCCGAAAATCGCCAAAAAAAGGTGGAAATTCGCCAGAATAATTTTTTTAAATCGCCAAAAAATCGCCAATCGCCAAACCCTCAAAACCTATCGCCAAACGCCTTCAAAAATCGCCAAATTGGCGAAAAATCGCCAAACCTGGCAGCGCTGTTCTCAACTGGCGAGAGTGTTGCCAGGTTCGATACATGGAAAATCACAACAACAACTTTGGATTTCTGTGAAAAACAACACTTTTTTTGGGATCCTTCAAAATTTAAAGGTATTCCTTTTAGTTGGTAAATGAACTTGAATGATATAATTGCTACGGCCCATGGTCGTACTGTCTGAAAGAGAGAAGCGTCTGAATTTGGGAAATGTCTGAATTTGGTTCGAAGTGTCTTATTTTCAGTTACTTGTTGTGACTGAAAGCAATTTAAGACCCGTGTAATGTCTGAAATTCGAAGAAGTAAACCACCTTTGTGCAAAATAAGTCACCTAATGTGTCTGAAATGAATTTTTCAGACATTTTGTGTCTAAATTTAAGACACCAGCATTTACAGTGCGCTTTAGGTGCTATGAACAGCATTACAAAAATTATAAAAACTGGTATTATTTCAAAGGTACAAAAACTCCAGTACTTTTTCAAGTGGTACAAGTATTGAATCAACATCAAAGGTTGGTTGTTTTCAGATTATCTGGCGCCGTCAGCAACACGAGGGCTATAATGGGCCGAAACATTCGTCATTCAATATCAAAGAAAAAGAGCTTTTCAATGTTACGATGGGAAAAGGAAGGATCAGTAACGATTGTAAGATTAAATTGAATTCGGAACTAAATTTATTGGAAACTATTAACTGGCCACCTGCTTCAAACATACATTTCGCAACAATAGGAATTGTTGCAGTCTATTTGGTTAGAACAATAGAAGATAATATAACTTGTTCAGATTGCTGCGTACTTTTAAATTCTACCCCAAGTCTTGTTCCATCTTCTTCCATAATTAGAAATTTAGATCGTGGAGGTTTAAAGTACCTTAAACAGGAATTTATTCACATTTTGATTGTTTTAGAGAGTGTACTAAGCAAAATCTTAGAAATTGAGAATTTGAAAACAAACATTTCTTCATATTTAATGGACTTACTTATTCCTCATTTAATTAAAAACAAATTATTTAATTGAGATGATGATAGTAGGAATAATATTAAAACATATGCTAAAGAACTTGGTAATTTAATTCAAAAAAAGTTTTCTAGATTTTATATCACAAACTGTGGAAATAAATGTACTGAAAACTATAACGTTGCCTGCAAAAAGAAAAATATATATATAAAAAAAACACTAAGCAGAAAAATTCTAAAACTATAAGATGCACAAGTTAATGTACCGAGATGACACACGCATAAAAAAAAACTTAATTCATGATCTAGAATTTAGAAGACATTAATTTACAAGACGGATAAAAGAGCACGGAAATTGTGATGTCGGCCACTGTGATCAAGTTTCTTCTTCTTATTATTATTATCTTTGACAGAGGACTGAATTTTGACATCAGAATCAGAAGATGCAGCATTCATTCCACTTTTGGGAGTGATCACATCTAAGATAAATAAATTACATCTTAAAATTCCACTAAGACACCTTTGACAATACAAAATGTATGTAAGTATTTTGTTAAATTTTTCAATTAATTATAAAACCACATGTATTCTTAATTCAGTTTAATTGTTCAGTATTAAAAGACTGCTATATATATTTGTTATTTTCTAGAAATTTAATGTTTCATTGAATGCATTCTTACTGTGCCGAAGTTTTATAAAAATACTTTGTTTTGGATCAAAAAGTTATTATTGAAATTTTATACTATTTACTCACTATTCTTATAATTATGGTAACAAAATATTTTGTATGTAATGTGTTTTATCAAAAGTGTTTGTTTTTTATGAAAATATTATTAATTTATGTTTATTAATTTAAAAAATTCAAGCTCTAATATATATATATAAACTTTTGTTCAGTTAAAATAAAAAAATAGATAGAATAATAAATTTTTTAAATAAAATGGATAAATAAATAGTATTGCAAAACTGATATATACATTCAAAAACTTTTTTAAAAGTACTAATTACCCATCAATGAAAAGTAAATACAAAACGTATTCTTTACTTTAAGCATTTTATTTATATATATAAAAAAAAAATTATATTGAATTGTTATTTATTATTTTGAAATAAATATTGTATTATTTTTCTGTCAAATTTTTTGCACAATGGAACCAATAATTCTTCTTAGTCTCTCGCACTGAGCTAAAGAATACCGAACTGGAGTGCTGACTGAGCGTGCCGAAACCGGATCGCACCCTTTAGCAAGTGTGTGAATACATCAATGCAAAAGCAAAGAACGAAAGAAAGGAAAGGAGAAATTCATTGATAATTATGGGTGAAGTTTTGGCTCTTTACTTGCAATAAGCAAATTTTATACAGAAATAAATTATTTTTTATTGGAGTAGAATTTTTGCTTCAAAAGTCAGGATATTAATGTATTTTTATTGGAAATGATACTGTTTATATGAGAATGGAAATGTGCCAAATCAAGCAAAATAGAAATTTAGGTTACGGGATGTAACTTATTTGCCATGTTTACAAGATATAAATTATTTTATGGATGTTCGGGAAATCGGCCAAGTATGTGAATTTAATTCAAATGCATATTTTAGCTCTTTGAGGCACGGTGGGATTAAAAATATCCCACTTTTTTAAAGCACTACACCAAAACATACACAATAAAGCTTCTGTGCAACATGGATCTATTTCATTTTTTAAAATCTTATATCCAAATGTTCGTGTTGCCCTTGCACCAACTAAATTTAAATCCAATCAACCTATGCCCCTAAAGTGTTAAGAAGCACACCTTATATTAAAAATTTCAATCCTTTCTTGGACGTTTTAATTTTTGGAAATATTTTTTTTTTTTTTTAAATATCAAGCTAACAAGGACTTTAATTTTAAAACACTATTTTACAAAAAAATTGGGATACATTTTTTTTTATCGCATTACAGAAATAAAAACAATGTAGGTTGTCAAAACATTAAAATAAATTATTGAATCATAAAATAGCAATTGATGAAATACTTAGTCAATTTGTTTTCCTTCCATTTATTTTCAAGTATTCCATACAAAATAATATAATAGACCTTTAGACTAATGATCTTAAAGGACAGATAATAAATAAAAAGTTTTGTTAATTTTGCACCTGCATAATTTTTTACATAACTTTCACGTATTCTTTTTTCAGAACTTTTTGAGCAATGAGTACCCTAATGAATGATGAATGTTTTGGAAACCATTTATACTTCAACTTGTTCATTTTGACTATATGCATTTAGATTCCAAATTTAAAATTAGTAAATTATTACATTACTATTAAAAATTATTGCTATTAAAAATTATTACATTACTATTAAAATTTATTATATACTTTTTTTTTAAATTTAGAGATTTGATATATTTTTTTTTAATAAAACATATTTAAAATGGAAAATGTCAATTTTATTGCAATATTAATTGATAAACAAATCCAAAGAATTAGTTTTACTTTAAGATTTTAATTGAATTTGAATAGCATAACACTTAGAAATCTTATCACACAGCTAATTTTAAAGCAGTCCTCATTAGTCTGAAAGGTCTAATTTTAAGTATTAAAATCCTTCCTTTACACTAATTAAATTATCTATACTAACTCATTAAAATTAGCTATGATAACTACCCAAGCAACGCAACCATGTTGTTTCAATGTGGTGTCAACGTTAAGTACCAACATGCACAATGTTGTTTCAACGTGGAACTGCAACGTTGTTTTCAAGCGGAAGTGTTCACTTAAAGGAGCGTGGATTCAATGTTGAGTACCAACGTTGTTTCTACGTAGATATATCACACTGCTTCCACATGCTAGCTTTTGCCCACGTGGTTTTGATGTTGAATGTCAATATTGTTTCAACGTGGATTTGTTACATTGTTTCCACATGAGAGTGTTCATTTTTGCCCATGTGGTTTCCACGTTGAATGTCAATGTTGTTTCAACATGGATGCATCCCATTGTTACCACATGATAGTGTTCACTTTTACCAATGTTGTTTAAACATGAATCTTCCACATGAGTATTCAATATTGAATCTTGCCAATGTTGTTTCAAGACACACATCCCATAATGCTGCTTTTACAGCACTATAGTTCTCGAGCCCAAGAACTAGTGCTGTAGAAACAGTTTTTCTGGAAAGTATGTCTTGAAACAACATTGGCAAAAATCAAGATTGAACACTCATGTGGAAGATTCATATTTAAACAACATTGGTAAAAGTGAACACTATCATGTGGTAACAATGTGGAACACTCATGTTAAAACAGTATTGCTCATATTTTTCATATTCACATACATATATACTCATATTCATATTGGTTATATTTTTCGGAAGAGGTTATGAAATTAAAATTCAAAATACCATTTAAAGTTGCAAATTTAAGCAAAACAAATTATTGATTTTTGTATTTTAATAGATAACAGAAAATTTTTGGAAGCGAATGTATCCTGCATACTTTCCTAAGCGCTTGTTTTGACATATTTTTTTCACATGAATGTGTTTAGTTTTATTAACACTGTAAAGTTTAAGAGTATATGCATTATAGAAACTCTCATTTAATGAAAAGAAAAAGTTAAAACTAGGATATTTTCCAAGTATTGGCTTTATGAGTTTCCAACTACTGTTACACTATGTATCATCTTTTAGTAGGTAGAATATCATTTTGTGAAAAATTAAACTTTCCTTTTATATGCAGATGATTATTCTGTACAAAAATTTAATTTTGCTCCAATGAACCACAATTAAAATTACTTATAATATCTGCTTCTTAATTATCTCTGAACTAATCAAATTTGAATAAAAATTATATATATATATTTTTTAACTATAAAAATAAATCATTACATTATGTGCAAAATAATTTTATTTAAAAAATAGCACGCATAACATTAACACAAATGTTAATAAAACAAATATTAATAATTACATGTAACAGTAACAGACATGGTCCTAACACAATGCCAAAAATAATAATAAAGAAATACGAAGTGTAAAAATGCTCAAATCCAACTCTGCTACTTAAATCGCCAACCAAATTCAAAGATTGAATATATAAATCAAAATAATATCCCTTTTTTATGACTTAAAAAAATCCCTCTCTCGCGTTGAAAGCGATCCCCTTGTTTTGGATGGTTTTAAGACAATGCCAGGATGCAGAAGCACCCTTCATATTATGGTTTGCACATAGGACTGACCAAAGATCACACGACCATTTAAGGCAATAACAGACTTATTTCAGAATATCATGCAATGACGATACACAATATAGTTTAATCAAAAGTAGATTATGTAAAAAAAATTTGAAGGCAGATGCAGAATACCAATGTTAATTCAAAAACACTCTTTACTACTTTGAGGATAAATTAAATGAGCTGCTGCAACCAAGTTGAAGCCATGCTTTCTATTGGTTTCCAGTTCAAAGTTAGGAAGCGTTTTTCCATTACATAGTTGCCTGGAGGTTAAAATAGTCAATTAGGATATTTGGTACTTACGTATTAACGCTACCGCAGCTACAGATTTGGCGGTTTTTAATTACTTACAAGGAATTACAGTTTTATACTTACAAGGAATCCAAAAGATAACTGCATGCAAACAACAAGATTGCTCTTTATTGGCGGCACTTAAAAACCATCAAATCTGTAGCTGCGGTGGCGTTAATACATAAGTACTGATATTTTTCTTACCAAAAAAAGTTTTCTGGGGGGCTAAAATAGTCACTTTAGTAAACGCCACTAGCAGCCTTGTTATAATAATACTGCCATAATTCAGACATCTTCACAACAGCAAAACTAATTTAAAAAGAATAAAGACATTATACACTTAATATATAAATTATAGAGGACTATCAAAAGAACTATCAGTGTCATTTAACATGGAGGCCACAAAATTCAGGAAAAAAAGTTCCCTGACAGATATCTAAAAATTTCCCTTCCTGCAAACTTTTTCCAATTTTCCCAGATATGTCGACACACTGATTGAATAGTGCTAAAGAGATAATATGCCAATTTTTTTAAAAAATAGCTTTGGTGGTAATTAAATTTTAAATTATTCTGTAACATTAAACTTCTAATGATTACCACAGCAAATCTCCAGGAAAATGGTACCAAAATAGGGATGATGGGAAAACATGCCCTAAACAATAACAGTAAATCCCCCCGATTTTCGTGAAAATTAAAAAAATTCCCTGATTTTTTCCAAAATCGGAAAGTTTCTTGTTTTCCAGGTTCTGTGGCCACACTGTTTAAGTACAGCAGCTCTAACAAAGGTGAAAAAAGCAAGTCGAACATTGGAAAAAAAAAAATTTCAATCTTAATACAATAAATAAATTTATTCTAAAAAGTATTCCCAAATCTAACTTTGGTACAGTCAAACCCTGTTAACTTGAAATCAGTTAACCTGAACTCCTGTTAAAGCAGTTCTCTGTACTTAAAACCTAAAGTTAATTTATTCGGTTAACACGAACAATTTCAGAGACCCCATCGACTTCGCGTTAATGGGGTTTGACTGCAGAGTTGGAAACGCCCCCCGAAAAAGGTGTTTTTTGTGTGTTTATACTGGTTTTTAAAAAAAATTCCTTTTCTTATTAAATGTATACATATTTATAAATAAAATTTGACATTAACTAGAATAATTAATGTTCAAATAACAAATAATATTCCTTCTGAAAATCATTTAAACTAAGTAAATAAACAATTGCTACTTATGTGGACAATCAAATCATTAAATTTTAATATTATATTTAGAGATATGTTTTTTTAAATTCAATGGAAACATATAATACCATAGTAATTGTTTACTGCTTCTACATGGAATATTGCTCTTATATTCATCCGTAATGGTGATAAGTTGTACAAAATTATATTTTTAAGGCTTAGAAATAAGTTATTTAAGCACAAAACCTCTATTTCACAAATAAATTTAAAATGCAGCATATAATTTAATTAATAATTTTGAATAATTATGAAACAGTAATAAAACGCTTAGATTAATATAAAAAGTTATTTTTGATACTTATAAAAACTTCTATAGTTTTTCATTATAAGATTTATTTTAAAAAAGTTATTTACAACAACAAATAATTTAAAAAATTCTAATTATAAATAAACAATCTTTGCCTTTTTTTCCCCCGGATAAATGCTGTTTCTGACAACAGGTTTTATTTTAGTTACTGTGTTTTTAATTTTTGTAAATTTTTAAATAGCCAAATATCCTAACCTGTACTACATCTGTTCCATTTATCAAATTACCTGAAAAGGGTAGTATTCAGTTGTTAGGAGCCAGCGATCAGATTCCAGACACTACCCGTTCTGCATTCCACAGTGTTGTACATGGTGGCAGTAAACTGAAAATATGATAACTATTATAAAATGTATCATCCTTATGTACATGTATATATTTGCACTGATGACACAGGTAAAATGGACTAACTAGCATGAAGACATCTTTTTAAAACCTTATATTGAAATATCGATTTGATTACCAGGTTGGATAAGGAAAAATTCTCAATTTGTTATCCGTCGCTGCTTAAAAAAAAAATAACGAAAGAAAAACCTTAAGAGGCATTAGCCCAGTGATTTATTAAAATCATTAGAGCCGTTTTTTAGCAATTACTGAAAAACATGATTTTTTCGATGGCAGCTACATTTTGCGTGTGCACGATTTTGACGAAAACGTTAATGGTAGGTCCCTGTGCCACCACTAACTCGCACACCAAATTTGAACATCGTAGGTCAATTTGTTCGGGAGTTATGCTGACCTCGTACACACAGACAGAATTTTTTTCATGATTAATTTTTTGAAATCCAGATGTTCCAAAACGCGATTTTTTTTTTTTGACCGAATGCTATACTTTCATTACCCTATGTATACATATGGGTAATTGATAGTAATAATATGCCAACTTTTTACAAAAAATGTTTCGGTGGTAATGAAAAGTTTAAATTATTCTGCAACATTAAAATACTATTGATTACCACCACAATTATTCGGGTAAATGGCGCCAAAATATGGATGAACTGGGAGATGTACATTTAGAAAAAATACAATTTCTCTGATTTTCGTGAAATTTTAAAAAGTTCCCTGACAATTCCCTGATTTTTCCCAGAATCGGAAAGCCCCCTGACGTTTCTCAGATTTCCATGTTCCGAGGCCACTCTGTTCCACATAGAGCTATTTTCACATCTTCATTATAAGACTATATTACCACACTAAATGCTGTACTGGAAAACAACTATGTTCCTGGTGAAATTAATTTGATTCTGAAGCCTTTCCGTTACAATTACAAATGACGTAGTGCAAAGACAATTACGACAGATATGGTCTCGGCTTGATAAACAGGTTATGTCGTAGAGCGGAATTTCTCTTATTTAAAAGTGGTGTCCTGTAAAATAGGTCTACGAAAATGTTTCCTTGTGATTTCTAATGCAAACCCAGCCTAATTTGCTTTAAAACAATCATAATTATTAGTATTGAGACAGCGTTGTCTTTTAAGATTTAACATAATCATATAATTAATAATTTTTTATTCTCCTTAAAGGAAGTTGAGAAAAATTCCCACGTATACAATTATGAATTATTTTTATTGTAAAAAAACATGAGAGAATGAATTAAAAAAACTAGGTTTTATATTTTATAAGCCAAAAAAAAAAAAAAAAAAGATTTTATATTCCACCTGAAATAAATACCTGCCCCTGCATTTGTAATATTACGGTGGAGTTTTTTTTTAACTGAATTAGTTCATTTAATTACCGTAAAAATTCTTTCAACAAGTATTGAAATAATATTTATACAGCATGTTTAGTTCTCAGTGATCAATCGTTTTAGAAAAACATACTTTTACAAGACAGCCCATTCAGTTTTATAGCTCATACAAAACAAAAGGGAAATATAACCTTAGGTTTATTTATGTCACACGTGTGTCCCAAAAATCAACAAACCTCACTGATAAGAACGTCATTCATTATCTAATTTCATTTATAAATAAAAAAACATCTAATTTAGAAAACCGGCAAATAATAGAGTACAAATCAATAATGTAATGAAGAAAACTTACCAGAAAAGGCATTAATCCATTTGTCAACAGACAACGTCAAGTTTCAAATCAAGTTCAAAAGTGGCGCTAGCTACGTCATCACTGAAAGGTAAAAGCGTATTGCGCATGCGTCGGATGATGGAAATCGTGGATCAGTGGTGAATTGTTGAAGTATAGTTGAATTATCACATTGATGCAATATTACAAAACCACATTCAGTAAACGGATTTTTTTTTTTTTGCTTTCATAAATTGTTTTTACCAAAGTTTTCAATTAATATGATTCTTGGACAGGATTGGGGTTTTCCAAAAACCAAAGAAGACACTTATTTCATGTCTGGTTGAAATATCACATTGAAACAACATCGTGATATCACATTAAAAAAGTGAAGAAAATGAAATTCTGACTTTATTTTTACTACATAATTTAAACCCCTCAAAAATATACGAAAAAAATTGATTTCTGCTAATATTTGCTATAAAATATCAGCTTCCTTAAAAAATGCATTGGAATTGCATATTGATACAATATGGTTACAATGTGCATTTCTCACTTTCAACGTATCCACCAAAAAACCACATAGAAACAACGTGAGTGTGTTGCTTGGGTAGTACTGCACACTATAGACATTGTTTATGCTCAGTTATTACATCCTTATACTTTGTCAAGAAAATAATTTATAGATCAGAGGAAAATATACTTTGTAGATCAGTTATTAAAGTAAGTTCAGAATACGACAAAAATTGCTATATCGTATTATAACCAGATCCTAACCAAATTATTGCAGACATTCGATATCGATAATGCAATTTATTTTACATAATATTTTAATACAATTTGTGTCAGAAGCAATATTCAGTTTCTCTTTGAGCAAATCATATAATTGGAATTACAATTTCATTTTCAGTAGCTTATAAAATATAAAATCACATAATATATTAAAAGATAAATTTATACTTCTTCGCTAACAAAAGTATGAATACTGCAGGTGTACTTACTGGTAAAATGGAGCAATAGTACTTGCACTAAGGCTTTAACACAAGCTTCGCAGGATACACTTCGAATCGCGCGAAATTGAACGCGAAGTAAATAAACAAATGTTCAAATCCTTTCAATCAAAATCAAAAACTCACCGACTTATTGAAGATTTCACGCCGCATTCTTATTTATATTAACGTGCGAGACATTTCTCGAAAAATCCACTTTTGTTTTAACGATCACTACCCAAGTAGCACAGCAGTATTGGCCAATATCAGCCCTACATTGGCCAATCCCGATGTGGAATGGCGCAAAATCGGCCGTTCGATGCCGATATTGCCCAATCTCGCCCAATATTAGATAGACGATACTCAAAAGTTTGAAAGGTTGATCGACAGTTTTAAAATTAAAATATTTTATGTATAAGAAAGGAAGGTTTGCATTAATATGTTTTGTGATATTTTTGCCACGGTTTTAAGCATTTTTTAAAAAATCATGTATTTTGGAACGATCTCGACTTACGGCCAAAACTGGCCGAATCCGATGCGCAGAATTTCTCAAAAAGAATCGCCACCGAGTGGCTGAAGGAACTGAAGTGCCCGGATGTGTGTTTACTAAGTTTATTTATGTTATGTCGCCGGCGCGACGGTCATTAGTAACATTAAAATTGGATCGAAAACTTATTACTGGTAAGTGTTGTCACAATAATTTGTCGATTTCATGGGGTATTTACGTATTACATTATTGGTTTAAGTTGGTTTTAGTTAATTTCAACGATACTTGATTGCCGACTTGGTTTGATCTACAAAAGCGATGTTGACAAAGGTGATTGATATTCACATTAAACTTGATTAGGAATCGAGTTGGTTTCAATTATTTATTTAATGCTGCTGTTTAAAATATAAACAAGATTTTCAGCTTTTATCTCATCCATACACGGATGCAAACTAATACTCATTTAGCCATTCCCCCCTACCCCTCCATTGCTTGTTTCAAATTATGCTCATCATTGAAATACTTATACTACATGTTACATTCTAGTTTGCCTTCCTATTTATCATATTTGTTATCGTTAGTTTATATTGCTTATAAAATTCAATATCCAAGCTCCATGATTAGCTCTGTTAATAGAATATATTGTGAATTGGGCATATTGAGGAAACCACATTAAATTAAAACACGTCTATTACTCAATCTCAAAGGTGGTGTGGAATAGGGTGCATTATCTCAATCAACCGCTTTGCATAAAAAGTAAATGTTCTAGAAAATGTCAATTTTAACAATATGCATAACTAATGTTATTATGCTTCCTATTTTTGAAAAAATACACCAAACCCTGTTAACGCAAAATTGCTTAGCATAAAATCACATTTAATGCGAAGGAAAAGCAGTTCTCCGTACTTAAAACTTAACGTTAATTTATTTAACACAAAATTCGGTTAAAGCGAACAATTTCAGTGGCCAGATCGACTTAGCGTTAACAGGGTTTTACTGTATATGTACATTCTCCTATTTAAAAGGTCTGTCTTGTGCAATTATTGATTTCTCAGAAAAGAGCAATGAATGGAAATTTTTGAAATATCTACAAAAATGTATTTTTAATGCCTAACTTCATTTGTGTTAATTTAAACACACTATGCAAAGATGTTGTTTTTATAAAATAAAAATGTTTTGTTCATTTAAAGAAAAGACTTTCCATTTGAAAAGTAAACATCAAATATTGTAATCAAGTATTATTGTTAGTGCTATTTTCTGTCTTGGAATGAAAAGTGTAATAGTTGTAGCCTTCCTTCCCTTGGCAGTAAAATGCCAGTATGGCCTTTCAATAGTTAATTTGTTATTCTGTTCAGTTTAAAATAAAGAAATATACTGTTGTAGGGTCATTGATGGAAATGGAGAACCCGTAGAAGTAATTCCTTCATCTTGGTTCATCTCAGACAAAAGTTGTCTTTGGTAGTTTGCAACAAATGGAGAAGGGGGGAATGAACATGATTAAAGAATATATGCCCTCAAGTATAACATGGCAAACATTTAATTTTAAAATCTATTGTACATACAGTAATTAAATTACAATTTTTGTATAGGGTATATACAAATAATTCAAGGTATCACAAATAATGTTTCATAAGTCATTGATCTACTTATCAGTTCAAGTTTTGATGGTGTAGATTTTTGAAATGGTGGAAATGAATAACAGATATTTATTAACAGATTTAAATAATATTCTATTTTAATTTCCCAAACTGAAGATTGGTTTTTTAGTGAGTTATATTAAAAGTGCTTTAAATAAGATATTTAATTGTATAAATAAATTGTATATAAAGTTTTGCAACTAGTTTGAGATAGCATATATCCATAATTTTCCTATTTAGATTCATTTTAACAGGCATAAGATAAAGCTGAGCTTGCTCGTTCAATTGGGAGTGATTCTTCAGAAGATGAAAATTTATTAACCAAGAAAAGCCGAACTAATATTCCAGCCCGTTTCAAAGACGATCCCCCTTCTTTGGAATCCCACAAAAAAACGAGCAAAAACTTGTTTGTGAACCAAAAAGCGTGAAAACTTCCTCTACCAGGTAAGAATATATGATAATCAATTAGGTAACGATCCAAGCAATTTCAATTTGATGTTACAATAATTTATATTTTAAAATATAATAAGCAATGGAGAATCTCTGGTCTTTCAAATAAAAAAAAAATTATCTGTTTCTTTAAACAATTTTGAACAAATCACCTTTGTCATATGCTTATAATTGAAAAATTAGTTCAGTAGAAAAAACAACAAAAACACTATGTTCTAAATTAGTTCCTATAACTTTTCAAGTGCAACACTGTATTTTATCACAGACTTTTCAACAACACTTTTTACTATTTATTTTGATTTTATTTGGTGGTTAATTTAACAGTTTAAAAGAGATTTTTCTCTCTTGTAAATTATTTATTACAATTTTAAACGGCTAAAGAAAAATGAACGAGTTTATAAAAAAAAAAACAGAATTAGCATTTATTTCGTGATTGATAGTTTTTTGTGTGCTTGGTTGAGGTTGGTGCAAACGTATTTGCAGAGAACTTTATATAAATTAAATTCATACAAGCTCAGTATATACGATTGAAATTTAACTACCAGTTTAAAATTATTTTCTTAAATGTTAGTAGAAAATGTTTTCTGATATAACAATTTAACAAAATGTTAATAATCTTATGCTTTTGTGCAAAATTGTGTTTTTCATTTTGCAATTTTTTTTATTTTTTAATGGGCAGTAAATGCTGCACTGCATGATTTCTTTTATTGATAACAAATTCCAGTTCCTTAACAAAAAGAGTTTGGATAAAATAAAAAGAGCTAAAGACTAGAAAAAGTTTGATGCAATAATTTGATTTTTAAATTTTAATGTAATCTTAATGAAAACAGAAATGAATAATTTTATATTTCAGGTTCGTTTTCTTCGCCGAGGTAGAAACTTCAAAGGAAGATAAAATATGTAAAATAAAATATGTATTATAATAAACAGCTTGTATTAAATTTATGTTTTTATTATAAATATGCACTGCAGAAAGTGACAATTAATTTAAGAGTGCATGGTTTTTAAGCCATAAAATATCAATTAAATTATATTGGGTTTCAATTATCGGTCATTAAAAAGCAATTAAAATAGGAATGAAAGTATGAAAAATTATTCATTATACGAGGTATTCATGTAAATATTATTGTGGATTTTTTAAAATAATAGATGTTTTTGTCAAATATTTTTTGGATGAAAACTTTTTCAATGGGGGGGGGGGGGGTCTGCAATTTAATTCACTTTATTGCTTTTACAATATTATGATTGAAGTGAATGAACTAAAGCATTAAAATGAGATTTATTTACTATCTATTTGATTCTTAATGCATAGAGAAAAATTATGTTTTAAAAATGAAAAGGGACTTCATAAATGAAGTTGATCGGTGCAGAAAAAATATACTTCACAAGTTTAAAATTCAACCTTCTATTTTTATGAAACCTTGGCATAAAAAGTTCAATGAGTATTGATTGACCAATAGGGATTTTAAATTCTACTGTTAGTTTTCTAGTTTAAAATTGCATGTATCTTTCTAAATCCTTGAATGTCAGACATTTTGTTATCTAAATGTTGTTTTTTTGGTAGGGGAGTTGAAAACATTATTTTACAAATGTTTAAGTATAACTTAACAAATTATTAAGGGTTTTTGGGCAACAATGTGTTACTAAACATTGAACAGCTCAAAATTGAATCTAAACGCATATAAGAATTATCATTTGCAACCACTTCTTCCACTAAAAAGAAAGTTCAGATATGTTGAGTGGCAAATCTACCCTAAACTGCTCTGTGATATAATAAAAAAATAGTAGCTAAAATTGCTCTTTCAGGGTTGGAAAAAAACATGTTTTTTTTGGTTTAAACAGAGGTCTTTTTTTTATCCTTTTCTAATTACATGTATACATATTTATAAATAAAATTTAGCATAAACAAGAATAATTTATGTTTTATAAACAATGAATATTCCTTTTGAAAGTAATTTGAACTAAGTAAATAAACAATTGTTGCTATTTATGGGGACATTCAAATCATATTAAATTTTAATATTTTATTTAGAGGTACTATTTTTTAAATTCAATATATACAATAGTAATTGTTTAACTACATAATACATAGAATATTGCTCTTCGATTCATTTGATACTTATAAAAACTTCAATAGTTTTTAATTGGAAGATTTATTTTAAAATACATTAGAACATATTGTATTTCAGCTAAAAATAGAAGTCATCTACAACATCAAATAATTTAAAAAATCTAATTATAAATAAAAATACAATTTTAAATTATTCTTTAAAAAAAAATATTTCGTTTTTCTGAGGGAAAAGAAAAACATTTGGTTTAAACCAATGCTCATCGATATTGCCCAAGATTGCACATCAATACTGGCCAAAACTACGCATCGAGATCGGCCAAAACTACGCATCGAGATCGGCCAAAACTACGCATCGAGATCGGCCAAAACTACGCATCGAGATCGGCCAAAACTACGCATCGATATCGGCCAAAACCGCTCCTCGAGATCGGCCAAAACCGCACTGCGATATTGGCCAATATTGCAAAAATGTTAGCCGTTCGGTGCTGGCCGTTCCGACATTACCCAGGATTGGCCAATCTTCCAGAGCTCCGGTTTCCGACATTGGCCAATACTGCTGTGCTACCTGGGTATACGGAAACACTCAAACCTCGGCATTTCCCGATTTATGGTTGGTTGGTTGAACTCCGACATACTGTATTAATGAGCGTGGCTCGCAAGCTCACTTGTAAAAGAAGCCAAGATCATCACTCCAGTGTTTTCTTTAGCTCAGTGGCAGACGGATTTGAATCGTTTTCCAAGAATATAACAATTTAACAATGATGATAGCTCACCCGGAGAAAGCATTGAAATGGCAACTTCACAAAATTCCTTCTGCACCAAAATGATTTGATACCCCTCCCCCTTTTTTTTTACCTCAACCTGTTCCAGAGAGTTGGTCCTCTCATGCACATATGTACGCGGAGGCAGGTGCTAGTTCACAAAGTCCTTCCTTTCCACTCCCAACCGGGATTTCAACCAACCAACCATAACAATTTAACAATGATGATAGCTCACCCGGAGAAAGTATTGAAATGGCAACTAGGCTTAAGCGAATGTATCGATACATCGTCTAAAACCGGTGTGAAATCAACATCGTCAAACCGGTGTTACTATTTTCCCTAAACCGATACATCGCGATCTTTTTTGACGAGAGCGCGATACACTCATTGCCTAGCACTTCAAGGACGAAGAACCGATGATGCCACGATTCATGCGCGGTGTTTCTAAAATACTATAGAAACGTATTGGAACCGTCGACACCGCGCCGTTTGAGACACGATTCTTCACCAGATCGCAGTAATCCTGCCTGCATATGCGCGGTGTATCCAAGACTGTATAGAAACGTTGTGTAACAGCTACACCGCGCCGTTTGAGACGATTTCCATTTGCTTTTGCTGTATCGGCATCGTGGTAATCGTATCCTGTATGTGCTTTGTTTCCATGATTGAATAGAAACAAAACGCCACAGATGGCATCGCGCACTTAATCACTTATTACATGTTGCATCCCCTGGCTTTTGAAATTTAAAATAAAGTTGGAAAAAAGTGCACATTTCAAGGGAAAAAAGCACGTATGACATGTTGAAATTATGATTCAATTTTACGATGTATTTTTTTTTTTTGTGTAGGTCTCGCGTTTATTTCCTGTTTCGTTTTTACAGCTGAGTATTGAAATTACGAGGTGGTTTTCAGGCGCCAGTTAGTCTAGTAATATTGGAGATCCGATGAAAGAAGTATTCCTTTTATTGTTTGAACATTTTTTTTTTGTTCTCTCAACTCATAAAAAACGTTTTGATTTTTATTTAATTTGTCATCAGATAAAAGACCTTGATATTCTATTTTTGGAATTCAATTGAGTATTTCCTAAACTCTTTGTGTTTCATTTTTGATTTTTTTTCTCCAACTTGGAAGAAATAAAATATTACATATTTGTATTTTTAAATCTTTTACATTAACTTCAGGATTTTTTTATCTAACATTTTTACCCTTTGAGAGCTTTGCTTTATTTATTAACTCAAGGGGATTGCGGTATTCTTGCGTGGTAATTTATGTCTAGTTCTTACCCAGTTAAGATAATCAGGTTGTTTATTACTATGATGGTTTGTTATATCTGCCAAAGTCAGTATGAACTAGCGTATGGATGGATACTAGTTGTTTCTCTAGTTTGATTGCTTAAATACTTATAAACGATTTTCCCCCCATTTTGATGTTGAAGGATTTTTTCTTCTGACTTGTAAGTAAATAATAGTTTTATTGTTTTTTTTTCAGTTTGTACGATTTGAATAAAGTTTATTTCCATAAGATTAATTACTCAATCCAACATTGGTTCTTAAAAATGCTGAAATGCAGATTTTTTTGGCACAAAATAAAGATCATTAGAATTTTAAATGTTATGCATTAATTTTATTTTTATTGTTTAATAGTTATATTGTATATAGTAAGTAATACAATATTCATTATAAAGTATGTTTTTGATTTAATAATTAAGAATATCCAATAACTAAAGAAACATGTGCACCGCCAAGTGCACTTTTCCTCGCCCGCCGTCCCCCCCCCCCCCTCCTCTCCTTCCGTGGATAACAACAAAGTAAAATTTCATTTAGATAGAGAAATCGAAAAATCCGGATTAAACCAAAAAAAAAAAAAAAAACCCAAAAAAAAACCGGCTTATAACCCTTGGGTGCTTTGTGTATCCTTCTGAAAGTAAATTCGGTCACTGCTCATGTTATTTAAAATAAACTTCCATACATGAATTCAATAAAATGTTGCAAAGCTATTAAGTAAGCATAACTTTCGGCTACATAGCGTGTTATGAAAACGTTGTTTTATAGTATTTTGTAAAAAATATATAGTTAACATCGTGATGTATCGTGACATCGCGATGTTTGCTTCCCGATATATCGCGATGCAGAAATGTTAACATCGCCCAAGCCTAATGGCAACTTCACAAAATTCTTTCTGCACCGAAATGATTTGATAACCCCCTTTTTTTTTTTTACTTTACCTCAACCTATTCCAGAGAGGTGTTTCTCTCACATATATACGCGGAGGCAGGTGCATTTCACAAAGTAATTCCTTTCCACTCCCAGCCGGGAGCTCAACCAACCAACAATGATGATAACAATTCACCCACAAAAACACACATAATTCGTAATTCAATTGCAATGCAAATCGAATACAAAGAGGAACTTATAGAAATTGATATTTTCGTACGTGTAGTAATCGTTTTGAGAAATATAAATACTTTTCTGTCGCAACACACATAGGCATGATTAAAAAAAACTTCGCCATTACTATGTTTTACGACGATAATAACCAAGTCTGCTTTTTAGAAATATTTACAGTAGAAGAAATTATAAACTCCAGCAAATAAGATATTTTGGTTAAAATTCCATGTCCGGTACAGATTCTGCACAAAGGTATTTTCGCCAAAAAATAGCAGCCCCGCCATTTTTTTAATGACAAGTGAATTGCCTATAGCCATAATTTGGCGCTTTTATTTTATACAATTCTTGGTGAAGAATCCGTACAGGATTTGGCTTGTACGCTCAACGATCCATTTTTGTGCACAATAACGGCTAATTAAGCCAGGACCTACAGCTTAACGTGGATTTCAAACCACAATGAACATCCATGCCTAATTCCAGGATTCGAACCCAGCACATTTGGTATGCGAGGCCAGAGTGTTAACCCCACACCCGTCAGGTTGACCCTACTGGACTGAAAAAAAGTTATCTTTATTAACACTGTTTCTTATAGAGCAACCAAAAGTAACACCCAACAAGATCTTAACATTATATAGCTTATTAACTAGATCAATATAGCTCAACTATTTTGCTTCTGTTGTCACATTTCCCGTTTATAATATAACTGTAAACTGTATTATTGGCTACCTTAAGTTAAAATGAGTTCCTTTCAAAATCATCAAATGATTCACTCAGAAAGAAAAATGCCTTTTATCTGAATTTTATAACAAGAAATAGCTTCAGAAACACTTTTAAGTCCCATGATGAAGAAAAGCCACATATGTGTGAAATATTTTTAAATATTTCATTCAGAAAATAAACTTTCTAAGCATTGTCATATTCACGAGAGAAAAGCCTTACAAGTCTGAAAAATGTAAAATGAGTTTTTATGATGAGCAACTTCACAAAATATTTGTCAGTTCATACGAGAGAAAGACCCCATAAATGTGAACTGTGTAATAAAGCATTTTACAAAAGAAACAAGCTAAAAAAGACATGGTCTGTACACACTTAAGAAAAACTTCACATGTGTGAAATTTGTCACAAAACATTTGCACTTAAGGTTGCTCTCAAGATCACTATACTACTCACACAGAAGAAGGGCCACACCAGTGCAAGTTTTGTCACAAAACTTTTCGTTGAAGTGTCAGCTTAGAGTACATTATCATAATCACACTGGAGAAAAACCTCGTATTTGCACAGAATGCAATAATATATTTGATTTTCATTTTGTCCTCGAAATGCATTCTAGGAAGTGCCAGGTGAGAAACAAAGTGAAATCCTTTCTGTAGATCATAAAAGTAAAAAACTACAGATGTGAACTGTGTAATAAGTTAATTGCAAAAGTGGGAAATCTGAAACAATATTGAGTTCATATAGGAGAAAAGCCATATGAATGTGATGTATGTTACGTGAAATTTTCTAGAAAGTCAAGTGTATTAAAAACATTCTTTCAAAAAAATTTACTAACATATGTTAAATGCTAAAGATAAATGAAAATTAATATACATTTGTTTCCGATTTATAATTCTATCGGGAATAGCTTTTGCATTATGAATAGGCCTTTTATGACATCATCTAATGTAACATGGGAGTCTTTAAACATCACATATTTGGGTAAAAAGTTATCTTAGATTTTGTTTATTCTAAAATATGAATTGCCTGCCTAATGGCTGTGAGATCACTGCTCTTGCCTTATATACTTAAGGTGGTGCCAGGTTCGAATCCTACATTGACTGGGATGTTCATGTGATTTAGAATCTATGTTAAGCTGGAGATCCTGGTCTTTATAACCATTTTTATACCCAAGTAGTTGATCGTACAAACAAAATAAATCTATTTGGGTTGATATTGCCTAGGTTTGGATCTCAAGTCATTAGAAATATATGGTTTATTATTGAAGTATTTTTTTCACCTTAAAGTTGTTGCCGACCAAACGGTATAGTGGTTAGCGTGCTAGCTTCTAGACCGCAAGGTTGCAGGTTCGAGTCCCGTGTTAGGCATGGGTGTTTGTCAATGTATGTTGGCTTGTCTAATGACGAATGTTTCAGCGCATTATAGCCCTTGTGTTGCTGACGGCGCCAGATAATCTGAAAACAACCAACCAACCACCTTAAAGTTGAGAATTTTTGGCTGTTTACAGAATTTTTCAAGTTCGGAACTAACTGTATCTGCTTAGTTGTGAAAAGACATTACTCTTTGTATAAAAATATCATTCTTAATTAAGAGTTTATCTTAATTCATTTAGCAGGTCCTGAACATACATTATTTGTCTGCTGATAAAGTAACAAAAGAAGTACCTATCAAAGTCCTAATTGTTCTAGTCATCACAAAAATTATGTTTTTGCTACGCATACTAACATAAAATTTCATATTTATAGCACAGCACACACAAATTTATTTTATGACATAGAATCCTACCAGACACCTTTAGTTTTATAATAAAGTAAATGTAAACAATTGAAAACCAAATTTAAGAAAATTTATTGCCAAAAAAATAGTCATAAATTTCTTAAGAATCTTAATATGTGATGGATAACATAAATTCTTACTCTAGAGCAGTGTTAGCAATGATGCAGACCACCGCCAACACAGACAAATAAAAATAAAGCTTCGGTATGGACTTTTTTCCACATAATTTTAATTTGTCCAAAATAGTACGTGTTTACTATATATAAGAGTTCTCCACTACGTGACCCGAAGAATCTATATGAAGAAACTTTCAATAAGATGGTTTTCGTCAAGAATAAAAACAGCAATAACTTAACTGAATCTCATTTGGACAACTTATTAAGATTTGCTGTAACAAATAATGCTGTGGTCGATCATAAAATAAACTTATTGATTTTGACTGGCATTGTCTCACAATTGAAATTGACTAAAACAGAGGAACCTGGAGGTGTGGTTTAAATATCTTTAGTAAAAGTTGGGTTAAGTCACAGATGGAACAATAATCTTTTAATAACTTCCTTTTTAAACTTTGATTTACGTAATAACGAGAATTATTTTCTATCTATTTAAAGGGGGAAAAAAAAATCAAATATCAATTGTAATTTTGACAAGAAAAAAAAAATCAATATTTTTTTTCAGTTTTCAGAAATGCTTTATATTATTAAATTAATAAAATATACATATATTGGCAAATCTGTGGCTCCCGAAAAGCTTCAACATACGGCCCATCTCTAAAAGTTTGTGGCGAACCCTGCTGCTACTTTAGAGGAATTTCCCTTTTATCTTTTTCAACTTGTAAACGAACATAAAATTGAAATTCAGCAATATTATTCCAATTTTCCAAAAAAAAAAAAAAATCCTGATAGTTCATAGCTATAGGATACACTGATTGTAAAGTCTATATCGTTATACACGCGTTTTTAATCATCAATTCAAATTGCAGAATTAATGAAACTCAATCTGGAAACAATTCACAGTATAAAATTACTATGCATGTAATAGTGTAGAAAATATATGTTTGTCTGAAATATTTTCACATAGATTCTATTTGAATAAATTAGACTACTCACAGTTAATAATAAAGAAAACTTACTCAAATTATTGAGTTGTAGTATTATTTACTTAATAATTAGTTATTAAAACTCATTATTATTTTAGAAAAATTACAAGTTGAAACTACATCTAGGAATGGTCCCATTCTTATCAATACATACTATAAATTTTGGATATCTATAGTATGTATGATTTTTTATTTAATAAAAAAAAAATAGCAATTAATCTTGAGAGTTTAGTGAGTTAGAATTTTATAATAGTACATCAAATTAAAAGTATTATATTAGTCGTGTACAAGAGAAACAAAAGTGAACAAGCAAAGCACTTATTTCTATTATTAAAAACCTTATGTCTTACATTTAAGAAAACCTAAAACATATCGAGAGGCAGAAGTTCCATACTGATACATCTATTGTGTTTCTAATTTAATTTTTTAAAATTTATTAATACTAAGTAGAATGATATTGCTAACTTATTTCTTTATAAAGGGTTGTTATAAAAAAAGATCTCAGGACAGGAAAGACAAAGGATTGCCATTTTACCCAACCAAACTACTGTGGTCAGTAAAAAATATGTGAATTCTTTATTTTACTAAAAGGTTAAAATCCTAAGTGTTTTCCGGATACAGATGCACTATGATAATCTGTCAATTTTTGGCAACTTTATTATGAGTTAAATTTAAACTGAACACTATAATTGATTAGAGTGAGAAAAGTATTGTGATTAAGAGATGTTTATTAGATAAATAAAACCAAGGGAATAGATGTAGTATACAGCAATTGCAATTTTTTTTCATTTGGCGTTTAGAAAATGCATAAAAAAACCAGCAACTGAAATAAAATTAAAATATAAAAACTAACTAAATTAAGATATAACTCGTTGCTAGAATCAGCATTTATCTGAAAGGACAAAAACGCCAAATAAAATCGTGTCTAAAAAATGTCCTATACTACATCTGTACTAAACCAAGAAAAGTTACAAAAAATTTACAGGCCCCTATACTGCATCTGTACCAAATTTAGTTAAGAATGGAAATTTTCAATATCTAGAACTTTTGTAGTTTTTTCTAACAGCTGGTGGAATAAATGCAAATGTTTTCTCATTCTTAAAACAAGTTTAAATACATACAAATTAAGTCATAAAATTTTATTTACTTAAAAATTGCATTTAAAAATTTATTCCAATAAATATTAGGTATATAAAATAACAAATTCATAGAACAATAAACATAATTACTTAATGAAATGGATTTTTGTTTTGCAGAAATGTACCTATTCACACAAAGTAAAGAAAATTTAAATCTGCAGTATTCATTAAGTAATGATAAAATAATTTTTTTAATAATTGATGTTTTACTAAAATTCAAAAGACAGAGCTTGGACATTAGGTCTTTTGATGTGTAGGTACAAGATATAAAAAACCACGATACATAGATACAACCTTTAAAAGTTAAAATAAATATTCTTAATTTCTGCCGCTTAAAAATATGTTCATTTTGATTCATCACTAAAGCTTCAGAGTAAATACGACAAAATTTGATAAACATACAAGAATAACAATATAGAGGGTACAATATATCTACAACATGATTCTTAGTAGCCAAAAGCAACAACTCTAAAATTTAGTATCAAAAATATACTTCATAAAAAATAAGTTGTTGAAATACCATTTTCCCAAGATTAGACATATACAAATGTATTGTTAGCCCATTCATTATATAAAAATTCATTTTATAAATATTAGACACAGTCTTCCATTGACATCAACAAGGGGTTAATATACTCAAACCCTTCAAACTCAGACTGGTCGATTTTCTCGATCTCCTTCAAATCATCTGGGGTAAGAATAACCGGCTCACTAGTAAACTGAGGATCAAAATGCTCAAGATCACGATCAGTTTCCAGTTTTGGAGTGTAAGGTGGAGGCACTTGCTTTCCTTCCAAGAGATTCCAATCAATGCTCTTGAAGAAAGGATGGGACGTCACATCAGCAAATCCAGACTGAGCATGACATCCAAGACGCTCAACAGGATTTTTATTAAGAAAACCTTTCAGGACGGACTGGGCTTTGACGGAAATTGATCTCGGGATACGAATGGTTTTCTCTAAAATCACCTGGAAGAGGAAATCTTCTGTGTTCTGGTCAGGGTTCTCTGCGGCTCCAACAATATCAAATGGCGAACGTCCAGCCAACATTTCATATAATAATACGCCAAGTGCCCACCAATCTACGCCAAAATCATAGTCTTCACCACGGAGGATCTCTGGAGCGATATAATTAGGCGTTCCACAGAACGTGCTAGTAGTGTCTCCTGGGGTTATACCTTCTTTACACATTCCATAATCTGTTAGTTTGATGTGGCCTTCGTGATCCAGAAGTACGTTATCCAACTTGAGATCTCGATATATGATACCTCTCTCGTGCAGGTAATTCAAAGCGAGAGATATCTCGGCAGAGTAAAACCGAGCATGTTCTTCTGGTAGCCGCCTTTGACGCTGCATATGGAACATCAGATCACCTCCACGAACAAACTCAATTACAAAGAAGAGCCGACTCGGCGTTTGAAAGCATGAATGCAACCCAACTAAAAATGGGTAATTGGACGCTGTCTCAAAGACATGTTTTTCGGTTTGGATCCAGTCAATGTCCTCTTCATCAGAAACAAGCTCTTTTTTTATCACTTTCATTGCATAGATCCGTTTTGTGGTACGCAACTCTACCATCAGTACCTTAGCGTAGGAGCCACGCCCAATCACACGCAATAAATCAAAGTCATCCAGTGAGTATTGGTGCGAATCTTGCCCCAAGTCCTTAGTAGCCTGGTCAATATCTTGAGAAACTTCACCCTCATGGTGAGTTATTTGGGCTCGTCTTTCTCGCCTGTCTTTGTCTCTAGTAAGCGCTTTTGCATTTTCACTAGCTATCTCGCCATTAACAGCATCTGGTTTTCTCGAAGATGACCTTGGGGTGCTGGGAACCGAATCCTCATCCTTGGAGCCTGGTGTCTCCGGGGCTAAGAAACAACTCATTTTGATGAGTTTATGACATTTTTTATGGACCAAAAGTTTGCAATTGACACACTTGAAACCCTGTCGACCTAAGCCCCATATACGGTCTACACAGAAAGCGCAGTAAGCTCTCCTATTAAATCTCTTAGCCTGGAACATATGCCCATTCACTTTATAAAACTTCCTCCAACGTCTTGCTCCTCTCCTGTAGATGGATTTATCTTCTCCAACACAGGGCATTCCAGGCATGGGCGGGACATTAGGAAATATGTGAAGAGTAAGTTCAGAATCATGATTGACTTCATACAAACGAAAAGCTTCATCCAATTCTTCCTGGGAAGATATTGTACAAGGATCATTGTCTTCATCAATCCACTTAACAGTGAATTTTTGTTCGTTAGAAAATTTACAAATGTCCCTTACTTCTCGGTAAAACTCATCTAAAACAATGTTAGGCAACAAATAGGTAATCATAATTCCTCCATTATACACAGTCCGGATCCTAATTTCATTGTTTTGCGACATTATGACAGGACTTTTTCAAAAAACTTCTCTGGAGTCGATAAGGGTGCAGACACAATAGTAAGCTATTCAAAACAATAAAACTTTTGCAAATGGAACAATACCTTTTCAAGATAGCCAGGATATTGCATTTAGTGCCATCACGTTTTGAATTCAAAATGAATTTAATTAAGAGAAAATTAAATTCTTTTCTGATGTTTATAAAAATAAACTAAATCCGGTAAATGACGTATGCTTTACAACCGCAACCGGATAAACAGCGTTGCCATTTTAATTTGCTAAAGATACAGCTCCTTGCTTCTGCAGAAAAAAAATATTGCATCTTATGAGTAGTCTCATAACTATCTGCTATATTTAACATAATGTAAAATCTGCATTTTGATAGACTAATAGAATGCTAAAATTAGAATTGTTTGAATAGCAAAATTAGTTGTATTATAATTCATTCATCCTATTCCTGATGATTATTTTCCTTTTCTTGCTAGTACTTTTATTTTAGTTATTTTTTGTAGACCTTTTCAACATTAAACCACCTGACTTTTAAATATCTTTGGTACAATGCCACGTGGTCTGGGAATCCTAAACGCATCTTTTTCTACTCTTGCTATCCCAGCCATTAAAGAAGGACATTATAAAGTTTCACAAGCAGGAATTTAATCCAATTTTGTTGAAACATTTATTCTGTTTCGATCGGTTTTTGTAGTATTGTGTAGAGAGATGTTGTGTATAATCATATTAGTTGAGAGTAAATTTATGACCCAGGAACAGTGGTAATTGATGCGGGGCTCACATTTTTAGACCCTGGCCCCATTTGTAAATGCTTGATAATATTGTTTTATTTTTAAATTTCGGTAAAATAATATTTAAAAAATGCACGAAAAGTTAAAGTAGTTATTTACTTCACAATATTAACTATATTGTGATTGAAGCAATTGCGCGCTTGCCACAAACTCGGGAAAATGCCAATCAACCGCAACCATTCCAATAAAAACCCACTCTGTCCATCTCTCCTCTAAGACCTCCTTCATAAAGACCTTGATATCTATTCGCAGGGACGCACAGGGGCGATCAAAGGTGCAATCCTAACAAGCCTTAGCTTGGGGCGCCAAATTTACCAAATTTGGGAGGGGCGCCGAAATATAAGTTCTGTCTGATTTTTTTTTTTTGACTCAATTATTTTTAAAATTTAAAATAAACATTTTCAGGGTGAAATCAATAAATGTGTCCCCTCAAAAATGTCCCCACCCCCTTCCTTCATAGAAAAGCGCCCTCTCCCCCCTCCCAAAAAGAAAAAAAACGCCCTTGTACCAAAACATTAAAAATGTGATTTCTGTTTACCACTTCGAAATTATTAGCTGGCGATGTGGTGATACCAGAAAGATACATCTTTGAAATTTGTCTACCTCAGTTCGATGTTTGTTTCCTACTATCGTGTCATGTAGTGAAAAAGGGAAAAGATTCTGGGGGAATTTCGTAAATTTGGAAGAGACGCCAAAAGATTAGTTCAATGTTATTTTTTTTAACTCAGTCACTTGAAATTGAAAATAAATGTTTTCAGTATTAATTCATTAAATGTTCCCAGTGAACGAACACGCCCCTCCCTCCAAAGTAAAGCCCCCCCCCCCTTCCAAAATGAAAAAAAGCGCCCCTTTTACGATATTGGTAAGAAATTTGATTTTTCTTTACCGCCTCAAAATTCGCTGACAAAGTGATAATACCAGAGAGATACATCTTTGAAATTTACCTACCTCAGTTCTATATTTGTCTCTACTATCGTGTCATACCGTGAAAAGAAAAAAGATTGTGGAGAAATTTCGTAAATTTGGGAGGAGCGCCAAAAGATCAGTTAAATTTTTTTTTTTAACTCAGTCACTTTTGAAATTGAAAATAAACTTTTCAGGATTAATTCATTAATGTGTTTTGTGAACGAACGTGCCCCTCCCTCGAAAGAAAAGCCCCCCCCCCCTCCCCTTTCCAATACGAAAAAAACGCCCCTGTAACATGTTGATAAGAAATTTGATTTTCTTTACCACCTCAAAATTAGCTTTTGATCTGGTGGTAACAGAAGGACACATCTTTTAAATCTATCAACCTCGGGTCTATCTCCGTCTCTAAAATCACATCGTGTCGTGAAAAGAAAACAGAAATGCACTTATTCTGGGGAAATTTCGTGAATTTGGGTGGGGTGAAACGTTATAAGATAGGTTTTTTTATGATTTTATTTTAACTCAGTGACTCAGTCATTTAACAAATTGAAAATAAACGTTTTCAGTCTTATTTCAATAAATGTGTTCCTCGAATGCTCCTCTCCCTTCTATAAGTTTAGTGATTAAAGTTTAATGATTTTTCTTTCTCAGGCTGTCAAATTAAAAAAAAATCCTAATAGGGTGTAAATCATTGTAGAATTGCTAAATTGCATTGTTATATTAAGAAGTCAAGCTAGGTTTTTAAAGCATATTTTAAAATATAGTAATAATTTTACAATTTAGGCCAATACTTAAAAATAGATATAAAAAAATAATTTTATATTGTAAACAATTAATTTTTTTATTGTTGATATTTTTAGCAGCACTGTCTTGCCACTCTCTTTACGAAACAAAACGAGGCAATATTCTTCTCCAAAACCATTCGCTACATCCTCAACTATTCTATAAAGCAAAATTGCATCCTTTTAAAATCGAAACGAACACCTAACAAGCTTTAATCTGAAAATGAATTTTAATATGGTTTGCTTTATAATTGCAGTGTGAATGTTTCTACTGTCACTTTTTAAAAAACACGAGGAGTATTAAAATGTAAACTATTAGAGATAAATGAATTTGATAAAACACGAAATAATTTCGTAGGAAAAGTTTTGACGGCTGAAAAGTGTATTAAGTAGAGTGTGGTGATATTAAATAGCGGTGACGTGTAAAGAAATATGTTACAATTGATTTATACATATTTCTATTGTGATTCATATAATAAATGTTCTTACTACTATTTTAACTGCTATTGCTAACCACCAAAAGCAATAAAAATTTAAATAAGTTTCACAGGAAATGAGTTCCTTTTTTATATCACTTTAATATTTCTCAACTGATATTTTTCAAACAATTATACAATGAAAAGAAATAATGTATATTTTTGTCACCGTTGACAGTTTTTAATTTCTAAAAATGGGCAAGTATACTCTTAATGAACGATTTAATAAGTTCCATAACGAGTTCGTGTAATTTTTTTTGTCAGTCAAATAAAAACACGCATCTCTTGTTAAAAATAGATTTCATAAAATCTAAAGGCTTATTAGAGGAATCGTTATAAAACTAGAATAGAAAAATTTCCTTTGTCTCAATCAATATTTTCTCATCCCCTTTAAACTGTGTATCTTTACTGAAAATTCTCAATGCTCCAATGCTGATTCCATTTTGAAGAATGCTGCCATATTCCAACTATATTCCCCTTTCAGTCGCAAAATTGTGTGTAGTTGTAAAACGTATTTCATTTCTAAGGCAGGAGAAACCAACACAAAAATTACCAATCTTATCTCCTTGCCCTCCAGAGGTTGTAAGGACTGTCTGGCCGGGAATCGGGATCGAAAGAAAAAAGCATCTAACCATTTGTGAAACCATTCATCAGCGCTTTGAAGTTGCCTTCTTGTGCGGGATTTGTACCAATATTTCAGATTGACAATGTGAGTTGGCGACAATGTCTGTAACAAAAAAGCATGTTACGACGCTCAAGGGGAAGGGGGTGGGGGGTCGTTAATTGCGATAGAGAGGAAAATTCCTAGAATGACTTTTGTCATTTCTCCCCGGTTGACCTCTGCCTAGAGGCAATCGCCAATGGCATTCCTTCTAGACTACAAAATGTTGGAAACTCTTTTCCTTCCACGGATCCACGTCGTTCTTGTATCTGAATTGAGCAAATTTATCTTAGTTCTCTTCTGTAAGGTAAAATCATGATATCGGGTTTTTTTTCCCCCAACCTTCTTTCTCTACAAGCAGTGGTGTAGTGTAAAATAAAAAGGTTTAGGAACGCTTTGTCGAGTCGTTACAAACGTACACTTTTTTTTTCTATGGGGGCGGGGATGAAAGTAACTACTAGGAGTAAATAACCTTTATTAATATTACTTTAATAATCTCAAAACAAATAATGAGCCCCTCAAAAATTAAAAAGAAGAAAAAAATGTCTGTGTTTAAACATTTTTATTTAAATAGTTTTTTTAAAACTACTAAGTTGTATGAATTTTTAAACAATTTGCTGTGCATAAACCATTTCAAGTGATTGTTTGACACTTTATAAATGGTTTGAAGACATTTTCATACATATTATTGACATAAATTTTTAAACATTTTTACAACAATTTTTAAACAAATTATCTACAACACATTTTAAACAGATTATTTACCTGATTTAAAAGAGATCGAGTTTCGATTCAGAACGCACCCTAATAGGGTCATCAGCTGATCTAGGCTTTCGAAGCCTAGATTTAACATAATCATCTGACTTCCAGAATTTCTGAGATGCCTATAACAATCAATGGGTTCGAATAAATTCCCATTCTGTAGCTTTTCGAAGTCTGTTTTCAAAATGAATGAAAAAGATTACGATTGTTGTAGATATCGATAGTTTGATGGTTTTTCTCCTTCTCGCGATGAAAATGCAGAGCGACGATTCGAGTGATAATCATGAAAAGTGGGTATAAATTGGAGGAAAAAACAAACAGCAAATTTTATATGATATTGCCATCAAAATCACTGAGTTTAAAAAGGATCAGAAGCAATTTCCTCCCCTCATTCTCGCCACTTTATTTAGTGTTGATTAAAAAAAAAAAAAAAAAAAAAAACTTGGTGGAAAGAATTTTTTAAAGAACTGCTGCTATATTTTTGGAATAAACACGGAAATAACTGTAAATGTAAACTTTCCCATTCTCAAACCGAAAAGCAATTTATTTTTGCATTTTGAAATACATTTGAATTGATTTCCTACTATTTCACAGTCTTAATTTCGAAGAATACCTTAACTTTTTGGAAAAAGGCAGAATCATTAGCATGGGTAGAAGTTTGCTAAGAAAAAGTTGTTTTTTTTTATTCAAAATTTAATTTTTCAAAACTATTTTTCTTACAATGACTAATATAAAATCTATCATTAAAAGGAACACAGTTAATTTTTTTCCTTTAAATTTTGCCCTTTTCTCCAATTTTATAAAAAGTTAAGCAACTACGAGAATGCCATCCTCCCGTGCATCTTCCTAGCGCCACCCGTATCCATCATTTTTACGTATTGCTGTTTTGAATATATTTTGCCATGTTCATCAGTTTGATTTTCTCCATATTTGGCAAGCCAATATAAATGCATAATTGCATGATTTCAAAAAACCTTAAAAGCTAATACAAAATTTTAACTTTCTACACCCCCCCCCCCCCTTTTCATCTGAATTCTTTAACACCCAATTAGTTAACTCCGTCAGAATCGCAGGTTTGCTTTGAATGTCCAAAAAACGTATCTTTTATTGTCATTTATTTTTCCTGGTATACATATACAATTAAGATGATTTTCTATAATTTTTAGGCAATAATTTCAAACTTTTTGGCAGTATATCAGAATTAAAAATGATGCATTTATATATAAACTTTTTTTCCGTCAATTTTTTAATCAGATAATTGCAATTTAAGTAACTAATTAGGACATTATTAGAACATACATAAATCAATTTGTAGTTAACTTAGAGGTGTGATTTTTATTGCAAATAAAATATATTATATTGACGGTCATGTTCTTATGGAGAATTTTGAATTTGGCTGCAATATTTATTTAATTATAAATTTAAAAAAAAAAAGTTTTAAAAAATACATAATTTTTAACAACAAATTAAGATTAAAATATTCATAAAAAATATATTTATAACAATATATGTTAAATTCTCCATAGGAAACACATTCACAGCTTGTGTCTTCAGAGCAAAATTAGAATTTTGTAAATTGGACAATTTATTACGAAGTTATGACCGTTGGCGTAAAGTCATATAACACCAAAATGTCATTCTTCAGAAAACGCGTTTAAAGTTTAGTACGCTAATGAACGTGATACAAAATAGGTTCACAAAACTCACTATAATTTAAAAAGTAAATTGAGTCTCAGAAAGAAAAGGGTATTATTTTAAAGGTAATGAATTCGGAAATATTTTAAAACAAAAACGCAGACTTGAGTCAAATTTTGTAATTCCTATTGTATATGTATACCTTGAACGAATTCATTTCTTAGATACGGCGCAAGGTTTACAAATATAAGTGGGTGATTTAAAAATTTCTATCTCTTTTTTTTAAAAAAGATGCATCACTTGTGCTGATAAATCGGTTAGTGTTTTTTCCGTTAAAATTAGAGGAGAAACATTCAAGGAGAGAGCACAAAGAACTGTATGTGTCAGACCACAGTTTTGTTTTTAAAAATGGAGACTTTAGTTGCCGTGAACTTGGGTAGGGAAGTTATAGTCCGTATTCATGACGAGTCATACACATTTGGCGTCTGGAATTCATCCACAAATACAGATCATTCGTTGGAGAAGATAATTGCCATAGGATGAATCAATGAATCATAGTTAAGTGTAAACATATGTCAGAGTTCTTTTGCAGGAGCATTGAGATGGGGTGAGGGAGGGAGTTTAATGTATGTGTCGGATTGTTGATAGAATCGCCACGGTGTGGGTTACCGCACCTCTTTTAAGTGTTTTGCAAATACTTGAGCATGCCTGCTCAGCTCTGAAGTTATTGATCGAAAACGAAAGCATAGTTTTCACGAAAGAACTTTTTCATTTTCTTATTTGACTTTGCGTTTAATGTCTCGTAAAGAAAAAAAATTAAAAAAATTAAAAATAAAAAATTAAAAAAATTTAGGTGAGGGAACGCCGTTCCTCCTTCTAAAAAGGTAAAGGATCGCCGTTCCCACGCGTTCCCGCTCCACTACACCCCTGTCTACAAGTGAAATGTTGAAAAAACTTGAATAGCAAAGAGAGTAGCCCAATTGAAATACTAGGTACGAGCATTTAATTTGTTTTTATCAAAATTAGTTTAGGTTAAGGTTGTAAATGAGAAATTTTAAAATAAAACTATGGCTTTTTTCAATTTTGAATTTTATTTGCACATAGTTGATTCTGAAATTAAATGGCTCACTTTATAATTAGTGTAAATCAATATTTTACTATTTCGTCATTTATTTTTTTAAAAGCGAACTTATTTTTAATGCAATTTTTTAGCTTTTTCATGGAATAAAATGTTTTATTTGGAACTAGCCAAATTTTTCATAAACCAATGAAGTTTGAAAAATAGTATTTAACAAAATATTTATTTTTGTATATCTATTTGTAATTGCTAATTGATCTGATAATGAAGTATTTTGTGCTTAGATATTTGCTTAAATGCCCAATTAATTAACTGAATAAAAATAATACAGCAGCATTTTATCTTTTGTAATATACATATTTTATTTTGAATGTTGTTTACTGAATAAAAGTTTTAAAACACTTTTTAGTGGAAAGGCAATAAGGATTATTTAATAGTTAAAATTTATTATATATACATTTAATATCCAAAGCCAAACCATCGATTTTTAATAAAAGAAATGACTTTTCAATGGATTTTGTAGTTTTATCCAATAAATCAAGAATAATTTAATATATTAAGAAATAAACAAAGTGGTAATTATTCTTATTTACTTGATTGACAAATAAAAAATGTTGGATATACACTAGTAATTGTGGAAATCATGTCTAAGAATTTAATAACTTCATTGAAAATTTCGATTTAATTTTTAAATGCCTGTTTAAATTTTAATTGCGTCCCATTTTTGACGACTAATAATTATTTATCTTACTTTATGGGACATGAATATATTTAAATATTCAAAATATTTCTTACTTATATAATCTCATGGTACTTAAATTTTCAGTACATATTTTTATTAATTTTAATATCTAAAAAATAGTTTGCATATTTGTATATAATTTTTAAAATTTAATCTTTAAAAATTATTGGATTCCGAATTCTAAAAATTAGAAGTGGTAACATTTATATAAAAGGTTTTTTTTTTTTTTTTATTTTTTTTTATTTTTTTTTTATAGTAAAATCGGTAAGGAAGAGGGGGCGCCAAATTGTCTTCGCTTATAGTTAAAAATTTGCTTCGACCGCCCCTGGGGACGCAATTCTTTCAGATAGTTTGGGGCGAACGCTCGATATAAACGACCCCTTTCTTGGAAACCTTGAAAAGAACATAGAATAAAGCTTTTAGCCGTGTCCTTCACTTCCTGTGTTTTTAGCGTATATGTGTGCGTGTGTGTGTGTGGGGGGGGTCTCTTTCTGCTTCATGGATATCAATTTACTGAAATTCTATAAGGAAGAGTCCACTTTGTATGACGGGGAAAATAGGACTTCAATTTGTAGTCGAGCTTGAACTGTCGCAAGAAGTTTTGGTATTATCTATAGCGCAAGTGTACAAGAGGTAATGGCGATGAATTAAATTGAGAGAGCCAGAGAAAATAGACAGAAGACTATAATTATATACCTGGTGAAAAGGTACTAATTTTTCAATAAAAAGTCTTGGTAAGATAATTTAATTTACCACCTCTATTTTTCAAATATAAGCGTAAGCTTTCTCAAAAAATAAATTTTTAAATAGATTCGTGATTTTTTTTAAATATTTAGAGACGTATTTTGTCCGGAGGATGGGCTATGTATTTTTTTTTTTTTTTTTTTTGGCCTTAATTATCATAAAAGTATCATTTTTCTTTTTAATACGTTCAATTTTAAGGGTGATTTGGTATATGAGTTTTACAGCAAGAAATATTTTTAGGCTGTCCCCCCCCCTCCTCCCTATCCTATTTCACCACCTAATTCCTGCTATTATAGACAACAATGGTAACAACTTCTCCTCTCTCTTGACTGACGTCAATCTGCTTCTGCGAATGCAGACATAGGACCTACTATACCTTCAGTATTTAAATGATGAAGCCTAGTTTTAGTCTTCTGGAAGGTTTGGGAGAATTTATTTAAACCAAAAGTAATATTCATGATTTAAATTACACTTTTTGTTATTTATTTATATTTATGATCGAAATATTCTATGGACAATTCTCGCATTTTTTAAAAACGAATGAAGTTGATTTATATTTATAAAGAATTTCTTTCTGATTCTAAATATTCCAATAAAAGTTCTTTAAAAAAATTAGTTATTTAAATATGAAGAAAAGAAAATGCGCAAAAAACCTTTAAATTGCGATCCGCTCAAAACGGGCCGATTTCGAGTATGACGTCAAGTGTCTCGAAAGGTTCGATGACGTAATCCCTTCGCTCCGTTTGTTATGGTGAGGTTTCTACCACAAAATGTCAGCTATATACTTTGTAGTTTCTACTTAGTAGTTGCCGTTTCTCAAATATTTTTGATCGCCTATTTTGTAGGTATTTGTTTTTTACTTAATTGCAAAAATGGAAGCTGGTTTTGTAAGAGGCCAACTGGACAATTTGCCAAAAATTGACTCGACAATGACGTCTGTCTATTTCAGCAACAATATGGATTTTGTAACAGTGGAAACCTGTGGCGTAAAAGCCAATAGGCAAGATTTCCTGCTTTAATTAACTTGAAAGCTTTTGTTGTGCTTGGAATAAAAAGTTTGGTAGGAAAATATCGGTATTTTTTCGTTAAAGGGGGCCGTTGTCAACATCCAAGTCCCGTACGAATTCTGCGTCAAGGTAATTTTCGCCAAAAAATGGTTGCCCCGCCATTTTTTTTTTAATGACAAGTGAGCATAATTTGACGTGGTTTTATGTAAACAATTCTTGGCGCAGAATCCGTACCGGACTTTGAATTTTGACCCATTACTTTGCACTTGATGTTTAAAAAAAATTTAGAATAGCTTTCCTAACAAATAGCTTTTGTTTTAAACTTAAAAGGCAAACATTCTTTAATTTTCCCAATATAAAAATTATCATAAATGTAACTTATTTCAAAATGATCTTCACAAACATAACGTACAGTCTTTGTCGACAGTGGCATATACTTTTCAATGTCCCTCTTCATCACTTGGCCCCACTTTTTTCGAGTATTTTTATTCCGTGGTACGTAAATGAAAATTTTGTCAGGAGTTGTTATGGTTGTGCTTTTGCATATTGGCACGATTCAATATTTGTAGAAAATGTTAGACATTTTAAGTAAAAATCAATCAAATAATATGAAAACAAAAGGACGAGAAGACAAGTATTTGAAATTTTCATGATAACAACGTTTTAACAGCCGCAACCGCCACTTGACCTATGGAGATATTTAAGAAACGATGACGTCACAATAGAGTCGCAAAAAAAAGGTCAGTTTTCCCACAAAAATCTGACAGGCAAACTTAAAATGCAAATTTTTTGAAAAAAAAAAAAAGCAAAAAAAAAAAGCGCGGAGAATAGAAATTTTTGAGTTAATGGTCATTTCGAGATATTTAGAATCGAAAAAAATATTTAAAAAATGCGGGAATTGTCCATTATTTAAACACAATAACGAAATCGAATAATAAATTAAAAATACTTTTGATGCTGGATGTTATGTTTCCATTTGATTTAAAATTATTTGAGGTAAAAATATTCGGGTGAAAACAGGACTTCTTCATGACCTATTTATTTACAAATAAGATATATTTTATTAGCAATCCCAATTTTAAAAACTTGTCTGCTCCCTCAAAAAAAAAAAAAAAAAAAAAAAAAAAAAAAAACGCACTTGGGTATTTTCCTCTAAAAGCTGGCCAAAAGTCGATTTTTCAAAATTCCATCTAGACACTTGAATTTGAATTTTTGCACATATATACTTTATTAAGTGTAGAACCTTACCCTGTATCAATTTTTTTAAATCTGAGATCCCAAATGTCATAGAGATTAATCGAAAGTTAATGTTTGCACGAAGTGTGCATTTCTCTTTTCTATTACCAATGCAAGCACAATATTTTAACAAGCAAAATTTTAAACTTTTTGTTTAAATTTTAATTTCAACACGATATATGTGTATTCTTATAGTCTATGTTTAAAGATTTTACCTCTTAAAATTTAAATTTATCTAAATTTAATTGACAAATTAAATTTTGTTCAGTCACAAAGCTCAGCTAATTTTTTTTGGAATATTTTATTTTCACGAGTGTTTTTGTTATACGATTGAGTCTTATTGAGTAGGGGTTTTTATACCATTTTAAAGACCACATATTATAGTTTCTTATACCTAAAAAAATTTTGCGGATTTTTGCGAATGCAGATATTACAAGTGTTGACGTAGATGACGTCATTTTGACGTACTCGCAGAAACTTCACTTTTATTTTCTATTTATCATTATTTATGATAATTTACAATGAAAATTACGTATGGTATTTGAATAACACCATATAAAATCGTAAAATAATTAATTTAAAGAAATTTTTTATATATAATGAATATTTTAGATAATTTTTTGGTTTACCACTGAAAAGCATGTAAGGAAAGTTAAGATAGTAATGAAACTAAGCTTATAATGAGAATCAAAGGGTATATTTACAGTAAGTTCACATATAAAGAGTATGAATTCTTAGGAAGATAAGTAAGAAGAAAAAAAAAGTATTGGTAAAAAATATTTTTACCCTTCTCCTCTGAGATCACCTTTGCAGATGCTTTGGCTGAATAAATGTGCAGGGTCAATTAGAGCGCACGAATACATTATACTTAATTATTTGCAGAAAGTTATAGAAACCATTAGTTTTAATAAGAGAAAGTCATTAGAATTAATAACGAAATGTGGTTGTGACAGATTCCAACAAACGAAATACAAACAAACAGTTAAAAATTTTAAATAGTCAGACGTCAATATTTTTCAAAGTTCTCTGGTGCCTTTACGATTTCTTTGAGTACAACTGAGAAAAAAGTCATTTGTAAAAACCCCACAATTAATCGCCTTGGTATTGCAGAACAATCAGATTGCAATTTACTAAGGGTACCATAAATATAGCAAAATGCGAGGTAGATTGCATCCAAACAAAAATCAGTTTACTCAAAAACACAAAAGATGATGGAGTTGTAAAAGTTAAACAAACATTATCTTTTACTATGGTTGGTTCCATGTTGTTACTAACACAAAACCAAACATAAAGTGTTATATGCGGTGCAACATTCAAAAACTTAAGCGATTTAACAAAAACTCAGGAGATTGATGAAAAGGCCCTTCAATTCAGATTATCTACTTTGCATGCGCGTATTCGTTTGTTTGATAGCATATCCTATTTAACGTGCAACTGGCCTGTTGAAAGTAGCAACTTCGAACACTAGATGATAAAAATAGAGTTAAGAAGCAAAAACTGAAATCAAAGAAGAGTTCAGAAGCAAGCTTGGTTTCATTACTGAAATACCAAACCCAGATTTGGAAACAGTAATGAATGCAATACAAGTAGAAGGTTTTCTAACGATATGGTCTGGCTGCTGACACCATGGGATATAATGTCAATTTGATTCACTGATTGAAGATAATTTTAGAAATATTATCTAGTAGTTATAGAATTGATACAAAGAGATTTTCTAACAAAACTATGGATACAGCCAAACTCTACGTACAGCCATACCATCGGTATCCTATGACTATACCAATGCATAAAACGCTGTTATATCGTCCCATAGTTGTAAAAAATGCCTCATTGCTGATTGGGCGGTTGTAATAAGAAATTGAGGAGGTAAGGAATACCTATTTAAAGTATATTGCTTAAATTAGTTACAAAAATTTCGAGAAAATAATGGAATACAGATGTGTGGAATAGACTGCTATTGAGCTCTGACCCGCTCATACTAAATATGCAATGTATTATACCCCTTAAAAAAAATACCTCTTTTCATAGGAATACAATAATTTTTATCGAGTATTTTATACCAAAACCAAATAAAGCTAGATTAGAATCTGAATAAAATCTTCGAATAAGTCATCATATGAAGAGCAAGATAAGCTATTTGGTGTAAAACTAACAGCATTAAAATAGCAAATAATTATGGGATTATAATGAATTCAATGCACATTTTGAAAGTGCAATAATATATTTTTTTTTAACATGGAACATATATAACTATAAATTATAAATGAATGATAGGTCAAGTAGAGAATGGTTTAGCATAAAATTACCCATTAATATTATCCAATGATAATGATATTAATGAAATAAAAAAATGTATATTTTTAATAAAATAATAATTTTTTTCCCCTCTGAAGAAGAATATTCTCTATTTTATTCAATAAATTAAAGTATTATCGCATTTAAACACTATTTTAGGGTGAAAATAATTTTGGCCAACTTTTCGATGCAAATACCCCTGTGTGCGCTGGATCCACATTTTATTTTACGAATGTTTTCCGGATACATGGCTATAAAAACTGAACACGGAATTTACTTAAAGAATATTAAGGTTTCCATGCTTGTATTCACTCCGATTGAATAAATACTTCAGCATTGCGGATAAACAATTTGACTGTGCTATTTTTTAAGTATCTCTAAAAGGATTTTGCAAATATATGATTGCTAATATTGCTTCGTTAAGAAATTTCGATGTGCAACTTTAATTATTTTGGAGCTTGATACAAAACCAATCCATAAATTTAAATTGCTCTCTGAAATAACTTATCTGTTTTAAATATATGTAGATGTACTAGAGTGTTTATTTTTATTATTTTCCAAAAACGTTCTGTTACGTTGCCAAACTGTCCCTGCTTAACGCGTCTCGACATAAGTAGTAAGATAATGACGTCCAAAGTATGGTAGGTCATCATAAATTGATTATGCAGCTGAAATATATTTTTTCTAGGGCATATTTTAAATGCCTCACTTTGAAGCGAGTGGAGCTAGCCTGATTCGCGTCGCGAACTAAGGGGATTGCATATGCAATCCAAGGGGTTGGCGAGCGGAGCTCCCTGGTTTTTTTTAAAAGAGTCAATAAAACTCAGGGGCATCAAGACCCTGGTCCCAGTTTATTTTAAATTTAGACTAAAACATTTATAAAATTGTGAATGAGATTTATTTGTTTCATTTTTATATCAAATTTGCACGTTACAAAGAATTTTATTAGATTGACTTTTTTTAAATCTGGTCCTTGATGTACTGCAACATTAACTATCTTTAACTCATTCAGCTGTATGAAATATCCATTTGAAAGGATAACAATAAACGAATTTTTTCTGTTACATTCCACAAGAGACAAAAGGGCAGAACTGCATTGTACGAAAGATCAGTCTCAACGAAGTTAAGGTTAAAGTGCTTTAATGGAAATTCTGTCTCCAGGTTCTACAGACTGCTTAGCCGATATTGGCTAACGGATGTGTGCTACTGGGGATAAATCAAAACATTATGAGAGCAAAACAGTACTTCTTAACTTTTTAACCTATTGGTTAAAAGGGAATCCAGGCATTTGTTTAAACTTATTGCAAGGTATTTTTTACTCTTAGATTGAATATCTCCGAGTATTTTTGTATATAGAGGGTAAGATTCCTGGTGAATACGGTTGTGAAAGTGTATGACTGTCTATCAATTATCAGCTTGATTGATTGGTAGGAGCAATTTGTAAAAAATAAAACGAAATTTTGCGAAAATAATTTTTAAGTTTGTGTTTATTTTTCTGTATAAATGATTTTCCTTATAAAGAGTATTTCCATATAAAAATGAGTACTGAAATTTATGGTATGGAACTATTTGAGAAGAATAACGTGTAAAAGGAGTGCAGTTGTCCTTTACTTTTGGAACTTGTAGCAGTTTTTCGTCTTCTTTAGTCGCCGTCAATTTCAAATATTGCTATTTTTATCCATTCACTTATAACCCTCTTTTTATTCAATCGCTGACACTGTACTTAACATAACGAAGACTATTCGGTTTTTATTCACAAACTCAGTAATAGAATTCTGTTATATTAACCAATGCCATCCAATATATGGGTTTTATTTTTGAAAGTAAATAAGCACTTAATGAAAAATTAAGTCACGATTAAGCTGCATTGTTTATTCTGAAATTGGGGCACTTTTTGATTGTTCGCTTCACACCATCAATATTAATTAGCTATTAAGAACACGAGCTCAATATGCTCGCAAACCCAGCACCGCAAAAGTATCTCTCTTTCTCCCCCCCCCCCCCCGCACTCCTCTTTTCCATACACCGTTATTTTTTTGTGCCAACGCAAATAATGAGTTTTACCTCTACTCTTTCCATTCGTGTAAAAACGCTTAGTGCACTTCAAGCTGAATAAACTATATGATAGGCACCGATATTCCACAAAAGCTTATCATGAAATATAATTAAAAACGTATTGATCATGAAATATTTCCACTTATTTAAATGAATAAATGTGTCAATATTAATTTATATGATGATAATTATTTAATAAACTTTTAATATGTAAAAGAAGAAAATTTGAATTCAAGAACAAATTTGAAATTGATTAATGTGTAGCTAATCTCAAATGTAACAGTGTTATTTTATCTTTGTGAAGTTTTGAAAAATTAGGTGGTAAACTTAACAATTGATACTTTTCACTAGTATATGTAAATAGTCATACGAATATTGTGCTATACAATATTGTGTTGAAAAATGTGTTACAACAATTTTTCAACATAAAAGTTCGGGGATATTTACATCAAATTCGTTCCTTAGAAAGTTCCATAAATTCTATCCATCGATCGAAGCCAAGCTCCTGGATTAGAGGCAAAACACTAGTATGTGAGCTGATTTCAGTTCGATTCCCAGCCAGGGGTGTAGTGAGGTCGGTACGGCGTGTATGGATGCGTAAAATTTTTGAAATTTTGATAATAACTAATCAATAATAACTCATAAATTTTTATGCATGGGTTGTGATATAAATTAGTGAGAAATTAAATACACAAACTAAGAATATTTAGCTTCTTGATATCATAATGTTGCACAAAATGTCTGTATATATTGTAAATAGTGACGTATTATTTCAAAATTCTATTGTAATTTATTTTTATCCAATTTTATTTAGTAATTAATAGCGATTATACAAGTTAGAAAAAGGTGGCAACACCTGAAGTAATCGAGAAGTTTCGAGAAATTTCTTTTCCGATGAATTGGCTGGAAATTTCGAGAATGTCTCACGCGCTTGTATATAAAAGACTGGAGAACGGAGAAGTTTTCAGATTGACTTCGGAGTTCGTTGAAAGCTGATCGCTTTGTTTACCTATTGGAGTGAGCTTGTATAATCGCTGAATTCGAAGTTATTTTTGTTGAAGCTTGTGTTGAAGCTTGAGAGTAATTAAACTGTTGCCTGTGAATAAATTTTGTGAGTTTTCTGAAGAGAGAATAAATATTTTTAAACCGTGAAAACTGTGCCATCATTGCCTCAGTGGAAAAATTCATAACAGTGGTGTCAGAAGTGGGATCTCGTAATTTTGAATGCCGACAACCAGAGGAATGATGGAAGACCAAATGAAGCAGTTGATGGAAATGATTGCTGGAATGAAGGCCCAACAAGAATCCACTGCCGCCGAAATAAAATCTGAAATGAAAGCCTGCCAGGAAACTGCCGCAGCCGAAATGAAAGCATGCCAAGAAACCACCGCAGCCGAACTCGCCGCTACAATCGCCGCTGGTCAAACCCGTCAAGAAACGACAAATGCCGAACTCGCCGCTGCAATCGCCACCTGCCGAGAATCCACATCAGCAGCTATAATTGGGATTAAAGAAGAAATGCAATCCGAACTGCCTACAATGGTGGAATCTACGATAATAGAGACTACTACAAGTGTTCTACAATCTGTAAAAGAAGATGTTCTGAGTAAAGTAAGAAAATAAATCAATGAGAGTTTTGAGGCGGTTAATGGGAAAGTTGACTGCTTGGGAGAAAAGGTTTCTACAATGAAAGGAGATCTTGTGACTGTGAGGAATGAAATCGAAGAAAAGGTTTCCACCATGAAAGAGGAACAGGAAAAGTTTCATGACGCTGTTGAAGAAAGGCTACGGAAAATTGAAACGGGGGAAGCTATGACCGTTGCAACGCCTAAATGGGATAATGTTTCCACTCCCTTCATTGCGCCACGTTCCAACATCAAAGTAGCCACTTTTGATGGGAGGTCGTCTTGGCGCGTTTATCAAACGCAGTTTGAAATTATTGCTTCTGCGAATGGTTGGGACGATACTTCGAAGGCATTCCATCTCGCAGCATCTCTTCGAGGTGAAGCTGCTGACATTTTACAGACACTACCTGAAGAGAAGCGGGGAGAATTCGTGGCGCTGGCAAGTGCGTTGGAGTTAAGGTTTGGGGAGCAGCATCTAAAGGATTACAACAGACTGCAATTGAAAGTGAGACAGCAGAAGGCCAATGAAACTCTTCAAGAATTGGCATCGGATATAGAAAGACTGTCGCTCCTCGCTTTCCCAGACTGTCCCTCGGACGTACGAGATAACCTGTCTCTTCAGTATTTCGTGGATGCCATCAAAGATCCCGACATACAGCAAGCTATCAGGATGTCAGACAGCAAAGATCTGAAGTCCACCCTCGTCTATGCCATGAGAGTAGAAGCCGCACAGCAAGCTTCTAGAAAAGATCGGCGTTTCGTACGTGGAACATTGGCAGACGATTCCTCTGAACTTTTCACGAAGAAGTTTCAAGAACTGGAAAACAAGATGGAGCGAATTATGAGAAATATTTCTGGCTCGAGGGATCGAAAAACTAGAGTGGTTTGTTGGCTCTGCAACCGGGAAGGACATTTCAGACGTGATTGCCCTGAATTGGACAGGAGAGGGGACAGACCCTCGTCCGAACCTCAGCAGTTAAACTAAAGAGCGGCTATCTCGCGAGGCGGAGGTCGCCGTGTAGAGCAGGTGGTGCTCCACTCAGCCTCTATCACATCTCATCCCTTCAAGGAGGAAACCATGGTTTATTCGTGGAGGGCAAGATCAATGGAACTCCCTGTCGTCTAATAGTTGACTCAGGGGCAAATGTAACCATCTTACGGACGGATGTAGCACGGCGCCTGGACAGCCAACCTATTTACACGGCGCCTTCAATTTCACTACAAACTGTGACAGGTGACAGAATTTCTGTGCATGGGAAATTAAATGTCAACATCTCTTTTGGATTTCACACCTACACTCACACCGTTTATGTCGCTGAAATTATTGACCCATGTATTCTTGGATTGGACTTTTTAAAGAAAAATGGAATTACTTTGAATTTCGAGAAAGGCGAGCTTCAAACAGGGAAAGAAGAAGTTCCATTGTTCGGTTTGGACTCGGAAGAGCCGTGTGCATATCGAATAGTAGCTCTTGAAGACATCACCATCCCCTCCATGACAGATTTGGTTATAAAAGGTTCAACAGAGCTCCCGAAGGCCTTCCGATTCGGAGCAACGGACTTCCCATCATCGAATAGCGTCCCGAAAGGAGTGCTTGTAGGAGCGACGCTTGTGGATCTCTCTCAAGAGGTGGTGCATGTGAGAATGGCCAACATCTGTGATTCTAAGAGAGTTATCAAGAAAGGAGAAGAAATTGCCACTTGCACACCCGTTACAAACATCGAACGAGGATCGAAGGAGCTTCCGACCGCACCACCCGTGGATTTAGTGGACCAGCTTCTCGAGGACTCTCGGTTGGAAAGAAGGAAAGAGAAGATTGTTGGAAACCTTATAAAAGAATTTCAGGACGTTTTCTCCATGTCATCGAAAGATGTAGGAAGAACGAAGCTTACACAACATCGAGTTGACACTGGGACCCATTTACCGATTAAACAACATCCTCGAAGACTTCCATTTGCAAAACAAGAGGAGGTCCGGAGATTGTTACATGAAATGGAAGATAATAGAGTTATCGAACCCTCCTCAAGTCCATGGGCCTCTCCAATCGTACTCGTTCGAAAGAAGGATGGTTCCACCAGGTTTTGTGTGGATTACCGGAAGCTGAACGAAATTACGAAAAAGGACAGCTACCCTCTGCCAAGAATTGATGCCACTTTGGACACTCTATCAGGGAACCAGTGGTTTTCGACTTTGGATTTGTAGAGTGGATACTGGCAAGTGGAGATACACCCCGACGATCGTGAGAAGACTGCCTTCACTACCGGCCAAGGATTATGGCAGTTTCAAGTTATGCCGTTTGGCTTGTGTAATGCACCGGCTACGTTCGAGCGACTAATGGAGACTGTGCTTAGAGGACTTTCCTACGAGACCTGTCTGGTATATTTGGACGATATCATTATCACCGGGTGGAGTTTTGATCAACACTTGCAAAATGTGAAGAACGTGTTCTTGAAGCTTAGGGAAGCCCACTTGAAACTTAGCCCATCAAAATGTAAGCTCTTTAGGCGGAAAGTCAGTTATCTCGGACACATCATCTCATCCGATGGAGTAAGCACAGATCCAGCCAAGATCCATGCTGTGCAAATTTGGTCTCGACCGCAAGACGTTCATCAATTGCGAAGCTTCCTAGGCCTGTGCACGTATTATCGTAAATTCGTGAAAGGTTTCTCCAAGATCGCCAGACCCTTGCATCGACTAACAGAGAGCAAGCAGAAGTTCCTATGGACTTCCGACTGTGACGACTCCTTCAATCAACTGAAGAACGCTTTAACATCCGCGCATGTTTTGGCTTTTCCCTTTGTTAACAAGGACTTTATTTTGGATACAGATGCCAGCAATGAGGGAGTGGGCGCCGTTCTTTCCCAGGAAATTGAAGGACAGGAGAAAGTCATCGCTTATTTTAGTAAGAGCCTGTCAAGATCCGAGCGGAACTACTGCGTCACAAGAAAGGAGTTACTGGCAATAGTAAAAGCCGTTGAGCACTTTTATCATTACTTGTACGGCCGAAAATTCATTTTAAGAACTGATCATGCGTCTCTGACTTGGTTGCTGAATTTCAAGAATACAGAGGGACAAATAGCAAGGTGGATTCAGCGCCTGCAGGAATACGACATGGATATCCATCACAGAAAAGGAACGTTCCATGGGAATGCAGACGCTCTTTCTAGAAGACCATGTCCGGAGAACTGTCGATTTTGTTCCAATGCCGAGTCTAAGTTTGGGGTTAACACATCGGCCGTTCGGAAAATAACTACCAACTCAACTACTTCAGACTTGGACCCTTGGAGTGACCAGAATGTTCGACAAAGTCAGGTTGAAGATCAGGACTTGAAACCTCTAATTGAATTCCTGGAAGCGGCTACCGGAAAACCCAGTTGGCAGGAAATTGCATGCTATAGCCCAACAATGAAGAGATATTGGGCTATGTGGGACTCTTTGCACTTGAAGAATGGAGTACTCTACCGTCGATGGGAGTCCGATGACGGCAAAAGCTTCCGGTGGCAATTAATCCTTCCAAGTTCTAGAGTTACGAACGTTCTAGAAGAACTTCACAGCAGTTCTACTGGAGGACATTTTGGTGTCACGAAAACTCTTCAGAAAGTCAGGGAGAGATTCTTCTGGGACAAAGCAAAATCCGACGTGGAGAAGTGGTGCAAGTCTTGTGATGCATGCAATTCACGAAAGGGACCGAAGACCCGAACTCGTGGAAAGTTGCAACGTTACAACGTAGGAGCACCATTCGAAAGAATTGCTTTAGACGTCTTAGGGCCCCTACCTCACACAACTAATGGCAACAAATACATCCTAGTTGTCATGGACTACTTTAGCAAGTGGCCAGAAGCATACGCGATTCCGGATCAGGAAGCCACAACCGTAGCAGAAGTCCTCGTACGGAATTGGATCTCCCGATTTGGCGTACCCCTGCTGATACATTCCGATCAGGGGACGAACTTCAACTCTGCCGTCTTCACTGGGCTGTGTGATTTGCTCGACATGGAAAATACTCGTACAACTCCCCTGCACCCACAATCCGATGGAATGGTTGAACGATTTAATAGAACGATTCTGAATCATCTCTCCTTGTTTGTTTCCAAGAACCATCAAGATTGGGATCAGAAACTTCCATTGTTCCTTTTGGCCTACAGAAGTGCTACTCACGAGACCACCGGATATACACCATCTCAAATGATTTTCGGAAGAGACCTTAGACTACCCTGCGACCTCCTCTTTGGACGACCACCGGACACCCCTTCCTCGCCTGTCCAGTATCTAGATGATCTCCAGGCACGTTTGGAAGCCGTACATCGGTTCGCCAGAGAAAGAATCAACATCATGACAGAGCACATGAAGGTCCGCTACGATGCCAAGGCCACGGAACGTTCATTCCAGAAAGGTGACAAGGTGTGGTTATGGAATCCTAAATGTCGGAAAGGACTCTCCCCTAAGCTCCAGACGAACTGGGAAGGGCCGTATGTGGTTGGTCCTTAAGAAGATCAACGACGTCGTGGTAAGGATTCAACGGACACCCTCCTGTAAACCTAGAGTTGTACATAACAATAGACTAGCCCCATATTATAGTAGAAGTGATTGAATTGCCTTTCCTCTTAAGGACTTCACTGCCCGAGACGTGCAGTCTTTAAGAAGGGGGAAATGTTGCACAAATTGTCTGTATATATTGTAAATAGTGACGTATTATTTCAAAATTCTATTGTAATTTATTTTTATCCAATTTTATTTAGTAATTAATAGCGATTATACAAGTTAGAAAAAGGTGGCAACACCTGAAGTAATCGAGAAGTTTCGAGAAATTTCTTTTCCGATGAATTGGCTGGAAATTTCGAGAATGTCTCACGCGCTTGTATATAAAAGACTGGAGAGCGGGGAAGTTTTCAGATTGACTTCGGAGTTCGTTGAAAGCTGATCGCTTTGTTTACCTATTGGAGTGAGCTTGTAGAATCGCTGAATTCGAAGTTATTTTTGTTGAAGCTTGTGTTGAAGCTTGAGAGTAATTAAACTGTTGCCTGTGAATAAATTTTGTGAGTTTTCTGAAGAGAGAATAAATATTTTTAAACCGTGAAAACTGTGCCATCATTGCCTCAGTGGAAAAATTCATAACAATAACTTATGTAAAGTGTTATGAATTTACATTTTATTCTTAAAAAATCCCAGGCTTCAGTTGGGATTACAGCATGATCGGGAAACTTGCGCACAGAGAATTTTTTTTTTAACTCTACAACCCTGTCCCCTGTACCAGTCTTCAGAATAATGTCGATAGTTTATTTGTTACGATATTTTGAGGAATCTTCGTTCAGATCTAGGCTTAAAAGAAACCTTATGCTGCCAATTTATGTTGGAAACCATAAATAAACAAACATTTCACCTCATCATGGAAATCTAACGACAATAATAATATAACCTATAAAACATTATTTCGATGATGGCAAGTTGATTTATTTGTATTTCGTAAAAGCGATCTTTTAGTGACAGTGACAGTCCAAAATCTGATAGATGCATTGTCATCGACATCGGATCTATCTGCCAGGTTTCAGCCCGATTTTATGATGGCAAGGGGGTTAATTATTGCTCCGCAGATTTGCTCGTCATCAACATACGCATCCATACACATACACACAAAATTGAAGTTAATATAAAGGAATTAATAAATAATATTACCCATAAAAACAAAGTTTTTATTATGAATCCTTTTTAACCATTGCCAATTTTTATATTCATTGACGTAGCGTCGTTTTTGTTGCCATCGTGCACTTAGTGTTTGATTCTAATTTTAAATATTAAAAACATCTCTATCAGCAAAATATGCGGTAAACTACTTATCAAAATTTATTTATTAAAAATGAATGAGGATTTCTGCATTCACATCCAGATATCTTTTATTTATTCTGATTAAAACAATTTTATGATCTATTTATTAAAACAATTTTGGGAGCAGGAAAGAGTTTCTTCACTGATCGGTTAAATGGAAGTATTAGTATTCCAAAAAAATTATAGCAAATATGTTTAATTACATATTTAATAGAAGGCATTTATATATTTAACGAAAGGAATGGTCATCGACATCTAATTTACTGCCAAGTTTCAGCCCGATTGGATAACGACAAGAGGGTTAAAATTACGACCTACCATAACGGTTCGTGAATTTTGAAAATTTGAATTTATTTTTGAAAGTGTATTGTGATTGGTAAACAATTTTGATTGATTGTGATGGTGACAAAATAATCCTTCTCCTAATAAGTTTCTGCTCAGGGGTGATCGGTCCAAGTTGCAAACCAAATGAACCTTCGATTGGTGCACCAAACTGGCAATATTGCGATGGTCGCCAACGAAGCATGTTTGTGTAATTTTTCGTTCTCAAATTAGTCATTTTTCATAGATAATACACAGACATACGCTTGTTGTACTCTAATTAAGTAAGGTAGGCTCTGCACGCTCCGATTCTCTCTCCTTTCCTCGCTCCCCCTTCTCTCCAGCTGATTCACAACTTCGGCTTAAAGATATCGATAATGTGATTTGCGTTTATTTGAAAGTTGGTGTAATTAGAATTCCTCAGGTGAACAGTATATCCTTAGATTAACACCTCAGTTGCAGAAACAGTGTCAGAACAGGAGATCCTGCAGGTAAAAATTATACATTTCGTCAAGATTAGTGCATGAATTGCATTTTTTTTTTTTTTCATTTTAAGAAACGTTGTTTTCAAAGCTTTACCAATATGTATCCCTAAAAAAACTGAGTCAATTGGTTGTAATAGAATTAATTTTTACCTAACACCCTTTCTTGTTTGAGTTCAATTTCTATCGCCTTACTTGTAACTATCAAATTCAATTATTTTTTGGTAAATATTCACTCAGGCTTGCTCTTCTTTAAAGTTTTTATTCTTACAAATTATGTTTCAAAACAGGATTGAGGATTATATGTTGTAAACAAAAAGTTTCCAGAATTTGTGTTGGGACAATTATTCGTATTTTGATTGAAAAGGATTTTATATCTGCAAGAAAATATTTAGAAGCTAAAAAAGGTGAAGAACAAGGTAAAATATTACATTTATTATTTACAAAATTTGTGCGATTTTGAAAAGAAGAAATATTCTTCAATACTTCAAGAAAATTATCTTTAAAAAAAAAAAATCTTCGTTATAGGATCTTATTATTGAAAAATTTTACATATAAAAAGATTGAAGTTTTTCATTAGATAAGCCATTTAGCATTGAATTTCGTTAATATTTTTATAATTTTTATTTTTTTATTTTAGAGCGTAATTTTGGGAAAAAGAGTTTTTGGATTTTGGTAAGAATATTTTGAGTCGTATTGAGGGGAGATAAAAAACGTATTTTCAATGTTTGACACAGATTGTTATTGTCTAACTTATTTCTTTAGAAAAAGTTGAAAAACAAATGTCTTTAACAAATGGATCTCTTGTGTCAAATCATCGTTTAAATGTGTTACACTTGTAAAATTCATAAGCATGCTAAACATATTTTATAGAGTATAGAGTGTCGAATGACAGCTTAATTTCTATTCTTTGTGGAAATTGCTGAAATGCTTAATCTTGAATACCTTTAATGAAGTTGAATAAAAATGTTTTCTAGCCCTATTTCAATTTAATTTTTCTCGTGTTAATTTTTGTAATTCTGATATTTGTATTTGCAGGTGAAGATGAAACTTTTAGGTATTGAATTTGCTCCGTTCTTCATTCCTTTGGAAAGACTACTTCAAACGTTTACTGTATTTATTTTCTGCACAAGTTGTACTTCCTTAGGATTTCCAACGATATCATTTTTTATTTATCTCTTTTATACAAAATATTTCTTTATTCCTTTGCTGTATGTGACTTGGTTATTTTTTGATCTCAACCGATGCAGTGAAGGTGGCAGACGGTGTGAATTTGTGAGACGTTGGGGGATATGGAAATACTTCATGAATTATTTCCCGATCAAAATGGTCAAAACGGCTGATTTGGATCCGAATAAGAATTATATTCTTGGCTACCATCCACATGGAATCTTTTGCTGTGGAGCTTTTAGCTGTTTTGGTACAGAATCACTGAACTTCAGTCAAGTGTTTCCTGGAATTACTCCGCGTATTTTGACTATTGAATCACAATTTAGGGTGCCTCTTCACCGAGAACATTTAATGAGTGCAGGTAATGTTATATTAATTTAAAGATTTGAAATTGACTTATTTATTGTAATTTAGGATATCAATTTCCACAAAGCATTGCATTCCACATAAGTATAGGTGCTCTATATTTTTTCATGCCCTTTTCTTCGTTTCTGTAGGTAAATATCACTTCATCCATATTTAACCAGCAATATTTTTTGTCTAAAATTGCTTTGTCTTAATAAACTTTAAAGTATTTCTGCCTATTGAAAAATTAAATTTGTAATTTCTTTTGAGCATAAACATTGGCTTTGATTTGAATCTTTTCTTAGGTATTTGTTCTGTTTCTCAAAAAAGCATGGAATGGTTACTAACTAAAGAAGGCAAAGGAAACGCTCTTGTGCTTGCTATTGGTGGAGCTTCCGAGGCTTTAGAAGCTCATCCAGGAAGTGCCACTCTAATATTGAAAAATAGAAAAGGATTTGTTAAACTTGCTCTTAAACATGGGTAATACTATTTTATTGTTACTAACATGAACTAGTTTTAAGCTTTTCGGGAGAGGTTTTAAGAAATGTAGCGAGACCATGTTGACTTGAAAAATTACTTTATTTTTAGTAATCTGAAAAAGAATTTATCTACAGCTGATGTTAAGTTATTAAAATATTTATTAAAGGCTATGAAAAATATAAAAGTTCACGATAATATGTTAGATAATATAATCTTTCTAAAATAAGCATGATTTTGAGGCCAGTTTATATAAATCTCAAAAAGCTTATGTTTCAACCTTCTACAGGATAGCTATAAAAAAAATTCAAATATACATGCTCCTGAAATGGGTTCCGGACAAAATCCCGAAAGCCGAAATCCCGACAAGCCAAAATCCCGAATGGGACGAAATCCCGAACGACCACAATCCCTAATAGGACAAAATCCCGACAAGCCATAATCCCGAAAGGGACGAAATCCCGACATGCCATAATCCCGAAAAACGTAAAATCCCTACCTAAAGAAAATCTCTACAAAATCCCTAGATGAACTATTTGTTAAGAAATTAATAATTGGTAAATTTTCTAAGTGAAAATGTTCCAATTCTTAAAAGCTTTTGCATTATGTTTTTTGAATAGCTTTATTTCATATTGTATAGTTTTATTTTCTTGCTTTAATTTTGATTTTGATGCTACAAAAGAAAATGAAAATTGCTTAAAAAAATCCATAATTTTAGTTGTACAATAATTGCAGTGCAATCATTAAAACAGAATATTCATTATATCATAACTTTGAAGATATTAATTCATATTCAATCATATTTTTAAAAAATTAAATAAAACAACGTGTTTGAAGAATTGATTACAAAGTTATATACATTCATGTACAAAAAATATTGATTTGAAAATGTATGAAAAAATTGTAAAGCGATTACATGCACTGCAATAGAGGTTTCCAAACTTTTAAATGATGTTATTGAACCTTTTCAGTGTCAGCTTGAGATAAAATTAAAACGAAGGAAAAAACTTAAAATTTAAATAAAATTTCGAATTGAAATAAAATAATAAAATTAATTATAAATTTAGAAATGCAATAAAGTAATTTTAAATGAATAAATAAAGATTCCCTTAGAGAGATGGGGTTTTGATGTAAAAATATACTTTTTCTGTCTTTTTAACCAACAAAATGGCAAGATTTATTACAATAAAAGAATAATTTTTCTGTAAATCAAAATAAGTGAATTTAGAGCCATAAAATTTTACCTTTAAAAAAAAAAACATTTTTATCTAAAATATTGAATTTCCTATTGATCATCCAATTGTTCACTAGATTTATAAGAGACGGCTCTCTTGAATGGAAACGCGTAATTTTATTAGCTTGGCATGTTTTCATTTATAAAATGTCTCATTTTAAGGGGGGGGGGAAGAGGGGGGGGGGGGAGGGCGTTTCAGTGGGGAGTTTTCTTCGGTTCTCTTTCCGGGATTGGAGTGGTACTTTTCATAGATGTGGACTCTTCAGAATTCTCTATGACATTGTCTTCATAAGCCATAATCCGATATACGCACAGCTCTTTCATGTCTAGATCGTGCAAAGGAACTTCGCCTCTCCATGTTTGCAGCATGCTTTTCTCAAAATTCAGCGTAATTCCATTTTTCTTCAAAATGTCTAGTCCGAGAATGCACGGATCTACAATTCTGGCAACATAAACGGTGTGCTTGTAGGTGTTAAATCCAAGGGCAATGTTCACTTCTAATTTCCCATGCACAGAGATTTTACCACCACACACAGTTTGTAGCGAAACAGAGGGCGCTGTGTAGAGGAGTCGGCTGCTCAGGCTACGAGCCACGTCCATCCTTACGATCGTTACGTTCGCTCCCGAATCGACGATTAGACGACATGGAGTTCCGTTGATCTCCCCCTTCACGAATAAACCCTGGTTTCCTCCTTGTCGGGATGAAACGTGGAAACGACTGGTCGTGGCTTCACCTGTTCTACATTGCAGCTTCTGCCCTGCGAGATGGCATCTTCTTAGATTTAGTTGTTGAGATTCCGTGGTAGTGTTATCCCTTCTCTTTTTCAAATCAAGGCAGTTACGTCGTAGATGCCCTTCCCGTTTGCAGTGCCAGCAAATGACTCTGGTCCTTCGATACCTGGCTCCGGGATAGCTTCTCATCATTCTATCAATTTTGCTTTCCAGTTCTCGAAGCTTACTGGTGATTAAGTCAGAAGAATCCTCGGCTAATGCACTACACACATATCGTCGGTCTTTTCCAGAAGCTAGCTGCGCGGCTTCCACTCTCATGGCGTACACGAGGGCCGACTTCAGGTTTTTGTTTTGGGATAACCTTACCGCCTGCTGCACATCGGGATCTTGAATAGCGTCTATGAAATACTGCAGAGAAAGATCATCTCGTACATCCGGGGGACAGTCAGGGAAAGCGAGGAGCGACAGTCTTTCTATATCCGACGCCAATTCTTGAAGAGTTTCATTGGCCTTCTGCTGTCTCACTTTCAATTGCAGTCTGTTGTAATCCTTTAGATGCTGCTCCGCAAACCTCAACTCCAACGCACTTGCCAGCGCCACGAATTCTCCCCACTTCTCTTCAGGTAGTGTCTAAAATGTCAGCAGCTTCACTTCGAAGAGATGCTGCGAGATGGAATGCTTTCGAAGTATCGTCCCAACCATTCGCAGAAGCAATAATTTCAAACTGCGTTTGATAAACGCGCCAAGACGACCTCCCATCAAAAGTGCTACTTTGATGTTGGAACGTGGCTCAATGAAGGGAGTGGAAACATTATCCCATTTAGGCGTTGCAACGGTCATAGCTTCCCCCGTCTCAATTTTCCGTAGCCTTTCTTCAACAGCGTCATGAAACTTTTCCTGCTCCTCTTTCATGGTGGAAATCCTTTCTTCGATTTCATTCCTCACAGTTACAAGATCTTCTTTCACTGTAGAAACCTTTTCTCCCAAGCAGTCAACTTTCCCATTAACTGCCTCAAAACTATCACTGATTTCTTTTCTTACTTCACTCAGAACCTCTTCTTTTACAGATTGTAGAACACTTGTAGTAGTCTCTATTATCGTAGATTCCACCATTGTAGTCAGTTTGGCAGTGGCGGCTGGTGCAGGGGGGCCCCGGGCCCCCTCACTTTTTGGGACCCTGATCCGACTTATATATACTTGATAGTGTTGTTTTGAAATTTCTATAAAATATTTTTTAAATGCAAGAAGCAGTTATTAATCTCACAATATTAACTATTGTGCTTGGAGCAATAGCTCTCTTGCCACAAACTCTTGAAAATATCAATCAACCGCAAGCATTTCAATATTTTCAATAAAAACACACTCCGTCCATCCCTTCTCTTAAAGACTCCATCATAATGACCTTGAAGTCTATCCGCGGGGACGCAATTCTTGAGGGATTTATGACCCCTTTCTCGGAAACCTTGAAAAGAAAATAGATTAGAGCTTGTAGCCAGGTCCTTCACTTCCTGTGTTTTTAGGTGGGGGGGGGGGGGGAAGTGGGTTCTTTCTTCTACAAGGGTACAAAGTAGTCGAGCTCGAGCTTGAACTGTCGAAAGAAGTGTTGGAAGTTTCTACAACGCAAGCGTACAATAAAATGATGGTGAATTAAATTGGGAGAGCCAGAGAAAACTACAATTATACGTGGTGAAAAGGGAATTAATTTTTCAACAAAAAACTCGGTAAGATCATTTAATTTTACCCTTTATATTTCAAATATAAGCGTACGCTTTTCTTAATAAATAAATTTTAAACAGAATCGGGACTTTTTAAACAATATTTAGAGACGCATTTTGTCCGGGTAATCCCATGTCCCTTCGCTAAATTGGTTATGTATTTCATTATCTTAATTATCATAAAAATATCATTTTTCTTTTTAAATCCTTCGATTTTAGAGGTGATTAGGTAAATGAGTTATGCAGCAAGTAAAATTAGACTGCCTTTATCTCGCTCCTCCCACCCTATTTCACCACCTGGTCATCGTAAGTAGTTAGAAAATAGGGCTCCGGGGCCATAAAGGCGGAGCGTGGAGCAGGGATGATGACGTCACCGGAAGTGGGCGTGACCGGATATGGCATGACCGGATATGCCGTCACCGGAAGTCACGTGACCGGAAGTGGAATTGAGTTGTTCCCCGCCTGCTGTTGTTTTAGTTTCATTATAAGCTGTTTGTGTATGACGTCACAGTGGGTATGACGTCATAATGTGTTTTATATCAAAGTTTTGAGTGGTGGCAACACTTTTTAGTTTTTGTTTCCAGTTAACTGGAGTTGAGTTGTTCTAGGGCTGCTTCTAAGTGAATAAGTTAGAGTGATAGGCTTTTATTGCGTGACGTCACAGCGGGTATGACGTCATAATTTGTTTTATATCAAAGTTTTTGAGCGGTGGCAACACTTTTTAGTTTCGATTTACCTTTCAGGCGGAGTTGATGCTCTAGGGCTGCTTCTAAGTGAATAAGTTAGAGTTATAGATATTTTTGACTAGTGACGTCACAATGGGTATGACGTCATTCATGATTTTACAAAACTTACCTTTAAGACGATGGCAGCAATAGAAATATACTATGTTTTAGGCGGGATGGAGTTGAGTTGTACTAGGGCTACTTTTAAGTGAATAACTTAGAGTGATAGGCTGTTTTACCAGTGACGTCATAGTGTTAATGTAGTGGGGATGACGTCACGATTTGCTTTATATCAAAGTTTAAGGAATGGCAACATCTTGTATCCTGATATAGCTAACCCTAGTAGCAATCACTGCATGGCGTTTCGTCGGCCAATGATCGGAATTCATCAAAGTCATCGGCGATTCCCCAGACTGATATATAAACACACCCTTATTTCCTCGTCTGCCGATGACCCTAAACTCATCGGGAAAAGATATCTTCCCAACATCGGGGGCCGATTAGAATTTCTGATCATCGTTTTTTTGATCGGCAAGATATCGGAACCACATCGACAGGCGATAAAAAACTTATGTTTCTTTTTCTTGCAATTCCACTGAATTAGAGGCGATCCTTGAATGTATTTCAAATTTAAATCAAGTATACAATTTGCTAAACATTTCGCTTTGGCAATAAGTGAAAAATATTTTAAAACTAAGTGTACGAAAAATTTTAAATGTAAATATATATTTTGAGAAAATACAAACCACATAATTATATATTGCTTACCTAATACGTCAATAAAATCCATAAATAAAAGTTTTTATATAGTAAAACAATATAGGAACAATTTTTTAAAATTAAATATAAATTCTCATTTCATTTTAATATAAAATAAAAATATAGTCCTTGTTTTTAAATAGTTTTCATTATAATTTGCTGAACATATTTTGGTCCGTTTTTTAAACATCTTTTAAGTAAAATAAAAATATGTTTATATGTTTCAAAAAGTTAATCAAATTGGATATAGTTTTTTTAAAAATTTAAAAATTAAATATATTTTTTTAAATGTCAAAATTATTAAATAAACTCTTAAATTGCAATTCAAAAAATATCATAAAATCAGTTAGTTAAAATTTTACAAAATAGATGGCGACACTATTTATTTGACACTATTATTTTTTTGCTATAATAAATAAATTAATATCATTTTCCCAAATTTATGGGAGATTTGCTATTTTCCGAAAATACCCCATATATAAAAAAAAAAATGCTGATCAATTTCCTTGCAAAGTCTGTATGATAGTAGAGTTTTGTACTACAATACAATTGTTATACCAAGAATCACAAGTAACTACAGTCCAGTGGCCATGTCAACGCACTCCGGAGATAACAGTCCTCGGTTCGATCCCAGGGTAAGTAATTTAGACAATTCTGAATTTGGTAGTGTTATAACTTCGATTTATTTGTACTCTTAAAATGTCATTGAAAATACTACCATGTAAGAATTACGCGCTCCGGCTTTTAGTTTTGCATTATTTTAACTTGTTTTTAATATTCAATACTTACATCTTTATAATTATTTAATGTTTATTAATTGATATTTTCGACAAAATAACGACCATTGTTTCGATATTTCTTGAGAGCAAAATTTTCCTCGGCCTTCGAACTAATTCTTGTCGGCTTCTGCTCGAATTCGATCAGTTTCCGGACATCGGCCAATGGCCGGCCACGGGGACAAAATGGATTAGTTGCCAAGGGAAAGATGAGTTTAGGGTGAGTTTCCGGTGAATCGCCAATCATCGGCGATTCACCTGGGGATGGAATTCCGATCACCGGCCGAGGTAAAATTGCTACTAGGGAAGTCTCCTTTGATTGGTTGAAATAAAAACTCACTTCTGATTGGTTAGAATATGTCACGTGATTTCAAATGCTATTCTCATTGACTATACAGTTTAGTAAGGCAATTTTCTACTAAGTTTAATGTAATTGCGGCGCCATCTAGTGGTAGGAAGGAATATAAATTTCATAGTTTATAACTTTTCATGCTTAACCATTAAAAACTTCTAATACATGCAAAGATAATATACTAACACAAATGCGTAAAGTTTCGGATTAAGTGGATTTTTTTTTCTGTAAGTGCTTAACACATTTAAACTAATGTTGAGAGATATAATCGCAAGACACTTTTAAGGAATCAGGTTTAATCAATGTTAGACACATAATTTTCTCAATAACAGTATGAAATGTAAATATAAATTAAAATTTATGAGAAAAAAAAATTTAAACTTTGATATCTTAACGTGAAAATTTCTTTTACAGAGCTTAACATGTCATTAAAAAGTTTTTTTCTTTTATTGTCATAGTTTTTGAGGGATTGGATACACAACAAAAGAACTTAGACTAGAATTAATTTTCAATATTCAGCAACTGAAACCCATTATGGAAGTTAAAGCAATGATTTTACAATTATTTTTAGGTTGAGTTAGTCTGACCCTGTTGAAGGAATTAGTAGTTGTAGTGTGTTCACACATGAGTTTGCAATACAATATTAGTAATATACATTTCCAAAAAACGAAATATTTATCACTTTGAATAGAAAAATGACGATTTTTTTTTTATTTATGTAAGTATTATTCTCAATTTTGTAAATTTTAAATGTATTATCCATATTTTATTGAAGAATTTATATTTTTTTTCTTCTTCTTTCAGAATGGTTTAAGAAAAACATTTCATTTTAGTCAGAACAATGTTTTCAAAGAGATGGAAATACGCAACTTTTCGATATATCAACCTTCAAATACTTTGAAATTGATTCTATTTGTTACAACCGGTTGTAATTTAAAGCTATACTGTACTATGCGAGCGATATTATATATCTTAGCTACTTACTGTCTATGTTAAAATTTATATTACCATTAAACTTGTTAGAAATTAATATGTCTATGTTAGTTATATTAATCAAGATAGTTTTTATTGTACAATGATACTTACTTAAGTTGATGAATGGCAACACAGAACTAGCTGCTAATGCTGAATAGATATGTGATAACTGATTTTGGATACTCTAATGTTTAAATAAGAGAGAAAAAGTAACATACTTGAACATCTTACAACTAAGAATTCAAAAGTGAACATGAAAATTTACTTTACGAATAAATATCATGTCTTTAAAATGTGTACGAATATCACTAGATAAGAGAAAAAAGTAACATACTTAAACTCTTTACGACAAATAACTTTAAAATTAACGAAAAAAAAAACAACTTACTTTACACATAAAAATCACTTTAAAATGTGTAAAAATATCGCTAAATAAGAGAAAAAAAGTAACTTACTTAAAATTTCTAAGATAAATATTTAACCTTTACGCGAAAATTCCCTTCATGTATAAAAATCACGACTTTAAAATATAACATGCAAGAGAAAAGTAACGTACTTAAACTTTCTACGACAAATAACTTTAACATTAACCTAAAAAGTTTCCTTTACACATAAAAATCACTTTAAAATGTGCAAAAATATCGCTAAATAAGAGAAAAAATAACTTACTTGAAATTTTAAGTTAGCATTATTTGTGTGTGTGTGTGTGAAAGTTTGAGTTTCCATTCGACACTTAAAGCGTTTTTTCGATATGTAAATTCTCACGTTAAAGATTACGTTCTGTATCTTAGATTTTTTTTTTTTTTTTTACAGAGTTAATTTAAGTAAACATTCACAAGACATATTCTGTATGAAAAGTAAGTTCTCGCTTGAATGTTCAAGTTTAGTATGTTATTTTAGTATAAAGTTTAGATTTGTCACTGAATTTAGTGTTATCAATACACATTTTAAAGACGTGATTTTTAAATGTAGAGTATTTTTTTTTTTTTTTTAATGTTAAAATTCAGTATCTTGAAAAATTTTGAATGTATTATTTAACTTTGAAATAGGATTATGATTGTATATATGAAAACATTTTTTTTTTTTTACTGTAAAGTTTCAATTTTATAACTTAGAAATGTTAAGTATATTACTTAAGTATGTTACTTGTTTTTGTTAAAAATTAGATTTGGCATTACATATTTTAAAGATGTGATTTTTATGTGTATAGCAAATTTTTACACTAATGTTTAAATTCCACATATTAGAAAATTTTAATATGCTAATGTTTCTTAAAGTTATTTTGCATGAGAAGTAAAGCTAAAATCTGAAAATAAATTTTCATATACAATTATTTTCTTAGATTAATGTTAAATAATGAAAAATTTAACAGAATAAAAATTTCAAAGATATAGAATTTTAACTTTTTACACGAAAATTTACTTCTTATATAAATATCATGTCTTTAAACTCTAACGTGACAATTTACTTTTCATATACAATTATATTCTTAGATTAATGCTAAATAAGGGAAATTTAAACATAGTAAAAATTTCAAAGATATAGAATTTTAACTTTTCACACGAAAATTTACTTCTTATATAAATATCATGTCTTTAAACTTTAACGTGACAATTTACTTTTCATATCCATTTATATTCTTAGATTAATGCTAAATAAGGGAAATTTAAACATAATAAAAATTTCAAAGATAAAGAATTTAACCTTTACACGTAAATTTACTTTCCATATACAATTATACTCTTAGCTTAATGTTAAATAGAGAGAAATGTAACATAATAAAAATTTCAAAGTTTTTTTTTTTATCGTTAAAACTCTTGACTAATGCTAAATCTCCATATTAAATTTAGATAGATTACTTAGAATAAAAAAAAAAAAAATAAAAAAAAAAAATGTATTAAAGTCAATATGAATACTAGTTATAGATATTAAAACGAAATTTTTTTTTTAAGAATACTCATAAAATAAAATAAATAAATAAAATCCTCTAAGAAGACTTTTGAGAATGAATTAGCAAAATCATAAATAAAAATAATCTTTATTCATTCACATATATACACACAAAACATACATCTCTACAGTCTTTCACAATGCTCTATAAGACAACTTGCTGCTGCTATACTTAAATTTAGGACATTTTGTTTTTTTTATTAAGTTGAAATGCCCGTGTATATGTATTTCGCGGTGAACATATCGTTCAATAGTTCGATATGCTTCACCGCGATAATGTAGCTGCATCATATCTATACGTGGCAGAAATTTTCTGATTTCTAATTCATATAATTTCCCTAAATCATAATCATTATGATTTGCAATGATCATATGACTACAGAAGCTAACATTTCTTAGAATCTCTTCTTTTAATAGAGGGCTATTTACCATCATATTATAATCTGATAAGAGGAGGCCTGAACTTTTCAAAATGAATAATTTGATAAGCTCCACATCTGGCCTCCTCCTATCAATTATATAATATAATGGTGAATAGCCATATACATCTAAAATTCTATACTGTGTGCCCGCCTTTATCAAATATTCAGCAATGCTGTATTGTCCTCCTGCACATGCTAATAGCAGTGCAGTTGCACCAACATTACACTGCAAATTCACATCTGCACCGCCCTCTACATAACACTGAACTAACTCATAATGCCCTAAATAGGCCGCAATGTGTAAGGGGGTTTCTAGAATGGCGTTCGGGGCAGACATATCGCCGCCACTCTCAACAAGCTGTCGCGCTACTTCAATATACCCCTTACGCGTTGCAAGGTGTAGTGGAGTGTCTCCCTGTAAATTCCGAACATTTATACTTCGAGCCCTCTTCACGAGACACTCCACTACATCGATCCACCCAAAGTCTGACGCATAGTGCAGAGCCGTCATTCGCTCGTCGTTGTAGCAGTTTACATTTACTCCATATTCAATAAGAATTTTCACTGCACTTAATCGTTGAAAATGTGATGCAAAGAGGAGAATCGTGTTACCACGATCTCCTCTAGCATTAACAGGAAAATCCTTTAACCTGTCTATACACAGCTGATCATTCAGAATCAGTCCGCAGATAATATCCAGCATTCTAGAATCTAAAATAAAAGATTATTATTATTTAAATATATGGGGGGGGGGGGAAATTTTACTACACTCTGATTGAAACGATATATACCCAAACCCTCCATGTTTAGCGATATAACCTCACAACTTTCATTATAAGAACATAAAGTTTTATTTAAGAAAGATAACTTAACTAAGTCTCTTTTACATAATTTATTTAAATTGATCGTAATAAATTCTACGACAAACTCACTAACTCTATTATGAAATAAGCTGAATTATTTCAACCATTATCATCTCACAATTAATATTAACTACAAATACAGTTTAAATACTCATTAAAAGTTAACTCAAGCGACATTACAATAATGAAAACTATATAAATATATTATTATATTCAATTCGCACAATGCTAAAAACAAATACAGATCTAGACATTAATGAATACTTATCGCTTAATGCTCCCCAGAGATGATTAATAATCTGATCCATACGCTAACTCTAAGTCAGGCATACTTGTAAACTAGTTTAGCACTGGCAACTAGTTTAATTTATCTTCTGTAGTTTGATAAATGTCTTTAAAACTCATAATTTGATAAATACTATTTGAGAAAATTATTAAATTTCACTTTAAGCTTAACATAACTTGAAAATATATAATAATAGTAACTTCTTCAGAATCTGAAATAATTCGAAAAATTAGTTACTAGTTTAAACATCATGAGTTCACATATTGGAAAATAGCTACATTTAAGATTGCGTCTATCAATAAAATTAGGGCATTTTACTAAGAACACGTGCACCTACTCAACAATGATACAAATCTTTAATACTAAATCCCATTTGAAAATAGTTATATAAGTCTAATCATCTAAATTTAAAACAAGGAGTTAATATTTAAAATTAATTCAACCCATTTAATATTCCGAATAACAGCGAGAAATATTATTAGTTTAAGAAACTATATTTCAGATGCGTACTATTTAAGAAAGGTATCCGACTGGTTTCGGTAAAATTTTTTAAAAAATACCACTAAAATTTCTTTGAGTCATATTTTTGGAAGGGTAATATAATAAAACTATGTAAATAATATAAAATTAGTGTCTTAATTTTTTTTTTTTAAATTAAAGGGAAATTTAAAACAAAATTTCCTGAAAATAACATGTTACGCCAACAGCTCTGAAAAAAAATCTAATAAAGATACTTACAAAAAAATTGTAGTAGAGTACACATATATAAAGTAGCTATGATATGAACTAAACAAATTTCAAAAAAAGTTTAATTATATTGAGATATGCCTCAATGAGTTTTGAACTTGGAATTTTTCATAAGCTAACCATTCAAATGTAAACAAAACCCTTTACAATTTTACTAAATTAACACATAGAAACCAAATTAATAGCTTATTGCATAAATAATACTATGTCAAACCTCCATTAAAAAATTTATAAGGATATCTTTTGAACTTAATGAGATATTACTGTTAACGTGACCATCGCAGTAGAAAATTTCAATTTCTAGAAAAATGCATTTAAAGTCAACATTTGTTTGTAAATAAATAATACATTTATATATGTGAACTAAACTATTCCATAACCATAGGTAATGCCTTCATTATTTTCATCTTTCACAGATTTGTGTTTTCTGGCAGCCCTTCTTTTTTTTCTGGATAGTTTTGTGGAGGGCAAAGAGTGTCGTTTCGAGTCAACAATTCTCATTTTATCAATTTTGCCAAAACTTTCGAGTATCTCTTGACCGACAGGTATATCTAACTTCGAAAAGATTGGCATTAACCCAGAATATCCAGAATTAAACAAAACTATCGCAATATAAATGCCTAAGCGAAGTGTTTTGATTTCAACAAATGTCTCTTTTGGAACGATATTCCAGACAACACCGTTAAAACTTTCGTTGTTGTTCTGGGTTCGCCCATGGAGGCACTTTCGCAACAATTTCTGGTTACACAGTTCCATGTATGATGGTTTAATGATATTAACAATAGTAGTTGGAAGCCCTCCTGACCTTTCTTGAATTTTCTTTCCATTAAACTCCGCCTTCTGGAATTTGCACCAACTATCGTCTCCTTTTGGACATTGTCCATGCATCTGGTTACGTGGACCCGAGCAACAATGGAAAAAGGCAGCAATCACAGCGCTCTGCATGTTCTGGAGGTTACCAACATTACTACGGATTGCTATACCATAGTAGTTTTGAAGTTTGTCTATAAACTTATCTGTTAGTTTTCCTTTACCGCCCAGACCCTTTTTGGTTTTCTTCAATTTACGTAGACGCCCTCCTACCCTTTTCTGCACATGGCCTATGCATTCCAACTTTTCTACAGAATTTTTACCATAAATATTCTTTACCGCATCATACGCCTTGGAATCGCCATCCCCGTAGTATTGAATGTAGTGTAGCTGTCTCAAATCTTCCGAACGTTCAAACATTCTGAATACACATACAACTTCCATATTCCCGGAAGAGCCAGTGTGGTTTGAACACTCATGTTCATTGTGGTGTATATATCTATTATTCTTTGTTTTACATGTACGACAATGTTGTGACATGATTTCGGCATCCAATACCTTTCCATTGTCAATAGAAATGACACTGGTGCATCCATTCAAAGATGAATAGCCACGGCGTTGCCAAGTTCCATCGACTGAAACACCGCATGTGCCTATTTTTCCATCAGGAATATTACTCAAGCTTCTAACTTCTTTTGAAGCTGCATACATGTTATCTTGAGCACATGATTTTAAGCAATCCAAAAGAATATTTTCTTGATGTCGAAAGGAAAACTTTGACAAACAAGGTAAACTGAGTGCTGAACAAAGCTTTTTGCCTGCAGAGTATCCTCTACCAATCAGTCTTAAACCAAGGACAAAACATTTGTTGATATTGCTGCTGTTGTTGACTTTAGGAGTTGTAGAGAACCCTTCCACAAATGAACAATTTTTGCAATGCAGTGAGAAGTGTGCACACAACCCAAACTTGGAGTCTTCCACAAGTTTTAATCCAGCTGAGAAACAAATGGGACAGCATAACAATGAAAACAAGGATACTAAAGTTCGCAAATCAAATATTCTGTTACCTAACAGTTCTTGAGTTTCTTCAACTTCATTGATATCTGGAAACAAAATATCAGAATCTTTCAATTTCGCTTCACTTGCACTCGAAACTTTGGCTGGCGATTGTTGTAACTTAGTGAAACGATTGCTGTAAAACCTGCGTTTTTTAGAGCGTTTGGATCTAACTTTAGACATATTAATGAATAATAATAAAAAACACTCAATATTAACTAGAGAACGATCAAAAACTGATGAAAATTAATATATTAGGTGGCAAATAAAGTATGAATTTAACGAGACTAAAAAGTAAATAATACACGGGAGAAACTTGGTAGTAGTTGCCATTTCAACAAAGATAAAAAAATTAATAAAACTTTAAAAGGCCAATTACACTATCAGTAGCATTATTTTATCAATTAAACTTATATAAATGAATATTAAAATCAAAATATACTAAAAAATCAATGAAAACGTATAACTTCCGGTTTCGAAATGCCACTTCCGGTTTCACTTTGGGCTTATCATTCTGAATTTAAACGGATGTAACTTTATTTATAATTAATGCAGAATCAAAAGCGTTACTGATTTAGAAAGGTAATAAGACGGACTATTAAATCACACTATAAAATTTTTTTCGTAGATTTCACTAAAAATGACGATTTTAAACCAATCGGATACCTAAAATAAGTTTTAAATTACTTCTTTAAAGAGTATAAATAATTTAATTGAAACACTTACATAATTTGGAAATGTATAATAATAATAGAAGCTTCTTTAGAATCAACACTTCAGTATCTGAAATAATTCGAAAAGTTAGTTACTAGTTTAAACATCATGAGCTCATATATTGGAAAATAGCTACATTTAAGATGGCGTCCATCAATAAAATTAGGCCATTTTACTAAGAACACGTGCACCTACTCAACAATGATACAAATCTTTAATACTAAATCCCATTTGAAAATAGTTATATAAGTCTAATATTAAAAATTAATTCAACTCAATTAATATTCTGAATAATAGCGAGAAATATTACTAGTTTAAGAAACCATATTTCAGATGTATAATATTTAAGAAATAGTTAAAATAAGTTTTAAGTTACTTCTTTAAAAGTTATAAATAATTTAATCGAAGCATACACGATTTGGAAATATATAATAATAGCAAATTCCTCATAATGTGAATTAGCACTTTAGAATCTGAAATAATAATAATAAAAATAATAAAAATAAAAAATAAATTAGCTACTAATTTAAACATCATTAACTCATATATTTAGAAGAAAAAAAAATCTAAGAGTTTTATAAGTTTTAAGAAAATTAAGTTTTTTTTTTTCTTCTTTTACTCTAGAAAATCATAACATTTAGTTGAAAGCTATTAGTTAAATTTTAGAATATATCGGAAAATAGCTACATTTAAGATGGCGTCTATTAATGAAATTAAGGCATTTTACAATGAACACGTGCATCTACTCAACAATGAGGCAAATCGCTAAGATTTTTTTTTTTTTTTTAATTTTAATACTAAACCCCATTTAGAAATAGATATATAAGTCTAGCCATCTAAATTTAAAAAAAAAAAAAAAAAAAAAAAAAAAAAAAAAAAATGAACTAATATTAAAAATTAATTCAACTCATCTAATATTCCGAATAACAGCGAAGAAATATTGCAAGTTTAAGAAGCTATATGTCAGATATGGAATATGGAAGAAAAAAAAAAAAAAAAAAGTTTTAAATTATTTCTATAAAAGTTCTAAATAATTTCATTGAAACACTTACATGATCTGGAATAAATGCCGATAGCAGTTTCTCACCTGAAATGGCTATGAACGGAGATGCTTTCAAGTTTTAACATATATAGGGAATGGTGAATTATCTATAGGAATAAACTAGTCATACATGACTTTGCAACGTGATTGGAAGTTGGTCTTTTCTGATGTTTAGTTGTTTCCTACCTGAGTCTAGTTACTGACGTGGAATACTATATATATATATATATATATATATATATATATATATATATATATATATATATATATATATATATATATATATATATATATATATATATATATATATATATATATATATATATATATATATTTTAGGTAGCTTTTTATTAGGTAAGTGAAACGTAATGATTGTTTGTATTATTAACTTATTTAAAATTCAAAAGATACAATCATTACGATTCACTTACCTAATAAAAAGCTACCTAAAAATATATATATATATATATATATATATATATATATATATATATATATATATATATATATATAGTATTCCACGTCAGTAACTAGACTCAGGTAGGAAACAACTAAACATCAGAAAAGACCAACTTCCAATCACGTTGCAAAGTCATGTATGACTAGTTTATTCCTATAGATAATTCACCATTCCCTATATATGTTAAAACTTGAAAGCATCTCCATTCATAGCCATTTCAGGTGAGAAACTGCTATCGGCATTTATTCCAGATCATGTAAGTGTTTCAATGAAATTATTTAGAACTTTTATAGAAATAATTTAAAACTTATTTTTTTTTTTTTCTTCCATATTCCATATCTGACATATAGCTTCTTAAACTTGCAATATTTCTTCGCTGTTATTCGGAATATTAGATGAGTTGAATTAATTTTTAATATTAGTTCATTTTTTTTTTTTTTTTAATTTAGATGGCTAGACTTATATATCTATTTCTAAATGGGGTTTAGTATTAAAATTAAAAAAAAAAAAAAAAAAAAAAATCTTAGCGATTTGCCTCATTGTTGAGTAGATGCACGTGTTCATTGTAAAATGCCTTAATTTCATTAATAGACGCCTTTTAAATGTAGCTATTTTCCGATATATTCTAAAATTTAACTAATAGCTTTCAACTAAATGTTATGATTTTCTAGAGTAAAAGAAAAAAAAAAAAACTTAATTTTCTTAAAACTTATAAAACTCTTAGATTTTTTTTTCTTCTAAATATATGAGTTAATGTTGTTTAAATTAGTAGCTAATTTTTTTTTTATTATTTTTTATTTTTATTATTTTTATTATTATTATTTCAGATTCTAAAGTGCTAATTCACATTATGAGGAATTTGCTATTATTATATATTTCCAAATCGTGTATGCTTCGATTAAATTATTTATAACTTTTAAAGAAGTAACTTAAAACTTATTTTAACTATTTCTTAAATATTATACATCTGAAATATGGTTTCTTAAACTAGTAATATTTCTCGCTATTATTCAGAATATTAATTGAATTGAATTAATTTTTAATATTAGACTTATATAACTATTTTCAAATGGGATTTAGTATTAAAGATTTGTATCATTGTTGAGTAGGTGCACGTGTTCTTAGTAAAATGGCCTAATTTTATTGATGGACGCCATCTTAAATGTAGCTATTTTCCAATATATGAGCTCATGATGTTTAAACTAGTAACTAACTTTTCGAATTATTTCAGATTATGAAGTGTTGATTCTAAAGAAGCTTCTATTATTATTATACATTTCCAAATTATGTAAGTGTTTCAATTAAATTATTTATACTCTTTAAAGAAGTAATTTAAAACTTATTTTACCTATTTCTGAAATAGTACGCATCTGAAATATAGTTTCTTAAACTAATAATATTTCTCGCTGTTATTCGGAATATTAAATGGGTTGAATTAATTTTAAATATTAACTCCTTGTTTTAAATTTAGATGATTAGACTTATATAACTATTTTCAAATGGGATTTAGTATTAAAGATTTGTATCATTGTTGAGTAGGTGCACGTGTTCTTAGTAAAATGCCCTAATTTTATTGATAGACGCAATCTTAAATGTAGCTATTTTCCAATATGTGAACTCATGATGTTTAAACTAGTAACTAATTTTTCGAATTATTTCAGATTCTGAAGAAGTTACTATTATTATATATTTTCAAGTTATGTTAAGCTTAAAGTGAAATTTAATAATTTTCTCAAATAGTATTTATCAAATTATGAGTTTTAAAGACATTTATCAAACTACAGAAGATAAATTAAACTAGTTGCCAGTGCTAAACTAGTTTACAAGTATGCCTGACTTAGAGTTAGCGTATGGATCAGATTATTAATCATCTCTGGGGAGCATTAAGCGATAAGTATTCATACATGTCTAGATCTGTATTTGTTTTTAGCATTGTGCAAATTGAATATAATAATATATGAGTGAGTTTGTCGTAGAATTTATTACGATCAATTTAAATAAATTATGTAAAAGAGACTTAGTTAAGTTATCTTTCTTAAATAAAACTTTATGTTCTTATAATGAAAGTTGTGAGTTTATATCTCTAAACATGGAGGGTTTGGGTATATATCGTTTCAATCAGAGTGTAGTAAAATTCCCCCCCCCCCCCATATATTTAAATAATAATAATCTTTTATTTTAGATTCTAGAATGCTGGATATTATCTGCGGACTGATTCTGAATGATCAGCTGTGTATAGACAGGTTAAAGGATTTTCCTGTTAATGCTAGAGGAGATCGTGGTAACACGATTCTCCTCTTTGCATTACATTTTCAACGATTAAGTGCAGTGAAAATTCTTATTGAATATGGAGTAAATGTAAACTGCTACAACGACGAGCGAATGACGGCTCTGCACTATGCGTCAGACTTTGGGTGGATCGATGTAGTGGAGTGTCTCGTGAAGAGGGCTCGAAGTATAAATGTTCGGAATTTACAGGGAGACACTCCACTACACCTTGCAACGCGTAAGGGGTATATTGAAGTAGCGCGACAGCTTGTTGAGAGTGGCGGCGATATGTCTGCCCCGAACGCCATTCTAGAAACCCCCTTACACATTGCGGCCTATTTAGGGCATTATGAGTTAGTTCAGTGTTATGTAGAGGGTGGTGCAGATGTGAATTTGCAGTGTAATGTTGGTGCAACTGCACTGCTATTAGCATGTGCAGGAGGACAATACAGCATTGCTGAATATTTGATAAAGGCGGGCACACAGTATAGAATTTTAGATGTATATGGCTATTCACCATTATATTATATAATTGATAGGAGGAGGCCAGATGTGGAGCTTATCAAATTATTCATTTTGAAAAGGTCAGGCCTCCTCTTATCAGATTATAATATGATGGTAAATAGCCCTCTATTAAAAGAAGAGATTCTAAGAAATGTTAGCTTCTGTAGTCATATGATCATTGCAAATCATAATGATTATGATTTAGGGAAATTATATGAATTAGAAATCAGAAAATTTCTGCCACGTATAGATATGATGCAGCTACATTATCGCGGTGAAGCATATCGAACTATTGAACGATATGTTCACCGCGAAATACATATACACGGGCATTTCAACTTAATAAAAAAAACAAAATGTCCTAAATTTAAGTATAGCAGCAGCAAGTTGTCTTATAGAGCATTGTGAAAGACTGTAGAGATGTATGTTTTGTGTGTATATATGTGAATGAATAAAGATTATTTTTATTTATGATTTTGCTAATTCATTCTCAAAAGTCTTCTTAGAGGATTTTATTTTTTTATTTTATTTTATGAGTATTCTTTAAAAAAAAATTTCGTTTTAATATCTATAACTATTATTCATATTGACTTTAATACATTTTTTTTTTTTTTTTTTTTTTATTCTAAGTAATCTATCTAAATTTAATATGGAGATTTAGCATTAGTCAAGAGTTTTAACGATAAAAAAAAAAAAAAACTTTGAAATTTTTATTATGTTAAATTTCTCTCTATTTAACATTAAGCTAAGAGTATAATTGTATATGGAAAGTAAATTTACGTGTAAAGGTTAAATTCTTTATCTTTGAAATTTTTATTATGTTTAAATTTCCCTTATTTAGCATTAATCTAAGAATATAAATGGATATGAAAAGTAAATTGTCACGTTAAAGTTTAAAGACATGATATTTATATAAGAAGTAAATTTTCGTGTGAAAAGTTAAAATTCTATATCTTTGAAATTTTTACTATGTTTAAATTTCCCTTATTTAGCATTAATCTAAGAATATAATTGTATATGAAAAGTAAATTGTCACGTTAGAGTTTAAAGACATGATAATTATATAAGAAGTAAATTTTCGTGTAAAAAGTTAAAAGTTATCTTTGAAATTTTTATTCTGTTAAATTTTTCATTATTTAACATTAATCTAAGAAAATAATTGTATATGAAAATTTATTTTCAGATTTTAGCTTTACTTCTCATGCAAAATAACTTTAAGAAACATTAGCATATTAAAATTTTCTAATATGTGGAATTTAAACATTAGTGTAAAAATTTGCTATACACATAAAAATCACATCTTTAAAATATGTAATGCCAAATCTAATTTTTAACAAAAACAAGTAACATACTTAAGTAATATACTTAACATTTCTAAGTTATAAAATTGAAACTTTACAGTAAAAAAAAAAAAATGTTTTCATATATACAATCATAATCCTATTTCAAAGTTAAATAATACATTCAAAATTTTTCAAGATACTGAATTTTAACATTAAAAAAAAAAAAAAAAATACTCTACATTTAAAAATCACGTCTTTAAAATGTGTATTGATAACACTAAATTCAGTGACAAATCTAAACTTTATACTAAAATAACATACTAAACTTGAACATTCAAGCGAGAACTTACTTTTCATACAGAATATGTCTTGTGAATGTTTACTTAAATTAACTCTGTAAAAAAAAAAAAAAAAATCTAAGATACAGAACGTAATCTTTAACGTGAGAATTTACATATCGAAAAAACGCTTTAAGTGTCGAATGGAAACTCAAACTTTCACACACACACACACAAATAATGCTAACTTAAAATTTCAAGTAAGTTATTTTTTCTCTTATTTAGCGATATTTTTGCACATTTTAAAGTGATTTTTATGTGTAAAGGAAACTTTTAAGGTTAATGTTAAAGTTATTTGTCGTAGAAAGTTTAAGTACGTTACTTTTCTCTTGCATGTTATATTTTAAAGTCGTGATTTTTATACATGAAGGGAATTTTCGCGTAAAGGTTAAATATTTATCTTAGAAATTTTAAGTAAGTTACTTTTTTTCTCTTATTTAGCGATATTTTTACACATTTTAAAGTGATTTTTATGTGTAAAGTAAGTTGTTTTTTTTTTCGTTAATTTTAAAGTTATTTGTCGTAAAGAGTTTAAGTATGTTACTTTTTTCTCTTATCTAGTGATATTCGTACACATTTTAAAGACATGATATTTATTCGTAAAGTAAATTTTCATGTTCACTTTTGAATTCTTAGTTGTAAGATGTTCAAGTATGTTACTTTTTCTCTCTTATTTAAACATTAGAGTATCCAAAATCAGTTATCACATATCTATTCAGCATTAGCAGCTAGTTCTGTGTTGCCATTCATCAACTTAAGTAAGTATCATTGTACAATAAAAACTATCTTGATTAATATAACTAACATAGACATATTAATTTCTAACAAGTTTAATGGTAATATAAATTTTAACATAGACAGTAAGTAGCTAAGATATATAATATCGCTCGCATAGTACAGTATAGCTTTAAATTACAACCGGTTGTAACAAATAGAATCAATTTCAAAGTATGTGAAGGTTGATATATCGAAAAGTTGCGTATTTCCATCTCTTTGAAAACATTGTTCTGACTAAAATGAAATGTTTTTCCTAAACCATTCTGAAAGAAGAAGAAAAAAAATATAAATTCTTCAATAAAATATGGATAATACATTTAAAATTTACAAAATTGAGAATAATACTTACATAAATAAAAAAAAAATCGTCATTTTTCTATTCAAAGTGATAAATATTTCGTTTTTTGGAAATGTATATTACTAATATTGTATTGCAAACTCATGTGTGAACACACTACAACTACTAATTCCTTCAACAGGGTCAGACTAACTCAACCTAAAAATAATTGTAAAATCATTGCTTTAACTTCCATAATGGGTTTCAGTTGCTGAATATTGAAAATTAATTCTAGTCTAAGTTCTTTTGTTGTGTATCCAATCGCTCAAAAACTATGACAATAAAAGAAAAAAACTTTTTAATGACATGTTAAGCTCTGTAAAAGAAATTTTCACGTTAAGGTATCAAAGTTTAAATTTTTTTTTCTCATAAATTTTAATTTATATTTACATTTCATACTGTTATTGAGAAAATAATGAGACTTTATGTGTCTAACATTGATTAAACCTGATTCCTTAAAAGTGTCTTGCGATTATATCTCTCAACATTAGTTTAAATGTGTTAAGCACTTACAGAAAAAAAAATCCACTTAATCCGAAACTTTACGCATTTGTGTTAGTATATTATCTTTGCATGTATTTGAAGTTTTTAATGGTTAAGCATGAAAAGTTATAAACTATGTAATTTATATTCCTTCCTTCCTACCAATAGATGGCGCCGCAATTACATTAAACTTAGTAGAAAATTGCCTTACTAAACTGTATAGTCAATGAGAATAGCATTTGAAATCACGTGACATATTCTAACCAATCAGAAGTGAGTTTTTATTTCAACCAATCAAAGGAGACTTAGCTATATCAGGATACAAGATGTTGCCATTCCTTAAACTTTGATATAAAGCAAATCGTGACGTCATCCCCACTACATTAACACTATGACGTCACTGGTAAAACAGCCTATCACTCTAAGTTATTCACTTAAAAGTAGCCCTAGAACAACTCAACTCCATCCCGCCTAAAACATAGTATATTTCTATTGCTGCCATCGTCTTAAAGGTAAGTTTTGTAAAATCATGAATGACGTCATACCCATTGTGACGTCACTAGTCAAAAATATCTATAACTCTAACTTATTCACTTAGAAGCAGCCCTAGAGCATCAACTCCGCCTGAAAGGTAAATCGAAACTAAAAAGTGTTGCCACCGCTCAAAAACTTTGATATAAAACAAATTATGACGTCATACCCGCTGTGACGTCACGCAATAAAAGCCTATCACTCTAACTTATTCACTTAGAAGCAGCCCTAGAACAACTCAACTCCAGTTAACTGGAAACAAAAACTAAAAAGTGTTGCCACCACTCAAAACTTTGATATAAAACACATTATGACGTCATACCCACTGTGACGTCATACACAAACAGCTTATAATGAAACTAAAACAACAGCAGGAGGGGAACAACTCAACTCCACTTCCGGTCACGTGACTTCCGGTGACGGCATATCCGGTCACGCCATATCCGGTCACGCCCACTTCCGGTGACGTCATCATCCCTCATCCCTGCTCCACGCTCCGCCTTTATGGCCCCGGAGCCCTATTTTCTAACTACTATCGTAGCAACCGCATTGACTTGACTGACGTCTAAATCCGCTTCTGAGTAGGCAGACATCTTTGGTATATAGCAATGAAACTTCATTTTATGGGTAGCAAAAAACAATATTTTTTTTTCAATTTAAACATTATTTTAATCCATATAAATATGTTTGACATTCCCAACACAGAATATTAGCTATTTTTAACTCATTCAGTTGCCTGAAATATCCTTTTATAAGGACAACAATAAACGAATTTTTTGTGGTACATTCCACAAGTGACAAAAGGGCTCTGACTGAACTGTAAACAACCAAAATTTTGAATAAGTAAAAATATAAGACTGAAAATATTTTTCCGTTGAGTTTCTGTTGAGTTTCTTGTTGAGTTTAAATGAATAATTTAAAATTCATAATTTTTTCTGAAAATCTCACCACTTTTCTTCTCTTCATTTTTAAATTTTCGAAAGCCATGAGCCATAAAGTTCAAAAGCTATAGGACATGGGGTTAATTTTCATAAGCCATAATGAAATGCTGCAGTGTAGATATTTGTGTTTTTATCATTCATTTTATTAAAACATACAGATTTTATTAAAATTTATTTGGATAAGGGGACTATAGGTTCCCTTCAAACTTTTTTTTTTTATTTAAGCATAGGAAATTATAATTTTTACGTGTTTGGAAGTATTACTAAGTAAAAATTAAATTTTATTTAAAAAAAATATTCACATAGTACTCTAAATTTTAAAAAATTAAAAAAAAAATTCATCAAATTTAAAATTCTATTTTTTTTTTCATTTTTCAATATTTTTTCCTCATTTTTTTTTTTTTTTTTTTTTTTTTTAATTTTTAGTATTAAGTCTAACGTTTTAGGCATCGGATTTAGAATAAGTAAAACAGTTTTCGAGAAAAACGATAATTAATGTACATCTATGTAAAAAAAGGATATTTTTCAACATTTAAAGTTGTAAAAAAAAAAAAAAAAAAAAAAATTTTTTTCTCAATAATCCATGCCTATTTTTGGCAAATAGATATTAAAAATGACACAAAAAAAATTTCAAGTGATTTCATTCATATTTACTCACGAACTGAGAAAAATGCGATCGAAACATCAACGGAGCTATTGCAGCAATGCTAAATTCTCCATAAAAAATATAGTATTTTTGCAATTGAAGTTATCGGAGCAGCTCAAAAACTTGCCAAAATAGTTTCAAAGATTATAAAAACGCAAAAATTAGAAAATTTATATTTTGATTATTTTTTGTGAAAACAAGGAGTACCAAGTCCCCTTAACTGCTCTTATAGCTTTGTTTTATGTATATTTGAATAACATTTAATTGCATGAAACTCGTGTATTTTGAAATTTGCACACCCCCCCTCTCCCCTGAAAAAAACACCCATGCCATTGTTAATTTGGGCCCCCTCACTTTTACTACTCACGAGCCGCCACTGCAGTTCGGATTGCATTTCTTCTTTGATCCCAATTATAGCTGCTGATGTGGATTCTCAGCAGGAGGCGATTGCAGCGGCGAGTTCGGCGTTAGTCGTTTCTTGGCGGGCTTGACCGGCGGCAATCGTAGCGACGAGTTCAGCGTTCGTTGATTCTTGGCAGGCTTTTATTTCGGCTGCGGTAGTTTCCTGTTGGGCCTTCATTCCAGCAATCATTTCCATCAACTGCTTCATTTGGTCTTCCATCATTCCTCTAGTAGTCGGCATTCAAGATGACTAAATCCCACTTCTGACACCACTGTTATGAATTTTTCAGATGAGGCAATGATGGCACCGTTTTTAAGATAAAAATTAAAATTTATTCACTCTTCAAAGGCACAAAATTTATTTACAGACAACAGTTTAATCACCCTTAAGCTTCAACACGAGCTTCAGTAAGAACAACTTCGAATACAGCAATTATGCAAGCTCACTCCAATAGGTAAACAAAGCGATAAGCTTTCATCGAAGTCCGAAGTCAATCTGAAAACTTTCCCGATCTCCGGTCTTTAAATACCAGGCGCATGAGAACATTTCCGAATTTTCCAGACAATTCGTCGGAAAAGAAACATCTCGAAATTTCTCGATTGCTTTAGGTGTTGCCACTTTTTTCTAACATGTATAATCGCTGTTAAAAAAATAAAATAAGATAAAAATAAATTACAATAGAATTTTAAAATAATACGTCACTTATTACACTATATACAGACAATTTGTGTAACCGTATTATATATAGCTAGTATATATGAAATATCACAAACGCGTATTTTAGTGTTCGTGTTGCTAATGTTAGTTTCGCCACAATTTTTTATTTGAAACAGTTTAATTCCTCGCTCATTGGTATAAAAGACTAGCTTTTTATTATTTGTTAATTCTTAATTATTTAACTATAGGTTCTTAAACGCAGACGAAGCTTGTCTCAATGTATAGTATAAGAGTTGAAGAGACCATTTTATTTCTCAGTATATAACTTCAAGCCTGATGTATTGTCAGAAAACTATTACGTCGGAGATACGATAGGATGCTTTTTTTTACTGGCAATACTATCCCTTTAACTTAGGAAATTAAAAAAAAAAACTATAAGAATAGAGTTTAAAAAAAAAAAAAAAAATCCTTAATATGCATTGTCAATTTTTATATTCATTAACACAGCGCCGATATCAAAAAAACATTTCTATCAGCGAAATGTACTGTGTTTCAAAATTTATGTAACCAAACAACAGTGAAACCCACAAGGGAACACTGAATATATTGGTCAGTGCCAGTATTTTTTTTTACGTGGCCCCCTGGCTATTGCCAGAAGGTATTCATAGCCCCCAAAGACCCTTATCGGCACATCAATGTGACATTCAAAACTTAGAAGAGCGGCCATATTTGGTCACTAGTATTTGGTGATAGAATACAGTATTTCAACCTATCTCTCTCCCTCCAAAAAGAGGTCGTAAATTTTAAAAGTGTTGGCTATTGTCGCAATTTCCAGTTTTGGGTTTTTGACACTGGTTGGTTTTCTCTCACAATGAGAAAAGTGTTTCTGGAGAAAGGGGGAGTCAAAACAGGTGCAATGGAAATCTGTACCCTAAAGCCACGGTGATCTTTTAGAATTACGCCAAAGCCACGGTACGCCAAAGCCACGTACGCCAGTGCCACGTAACCGTTTCAAAGTGGCCTCTGGTCACCCCCTTACTGAAGTATGAAGCTCCTTCACAATAGGCTTTTGTGGTGCATGGAACGGGCTGTTGATGGGTTTAGAGTTCAAAATGCCCCACCCTTTTGAAACTGAGTTAAATGATTAGATAATAGTAGATTTTTACTTTTTGCAAATGAAAGATGAGTATAAATATTTTGTTATAAAGCAGAGCTATATTGAATTTAAATGTAATAATGTTTTTCTTTTAGTTTTCATATTTAAAATTTTTATACATACAGTTTTTTACTCTTCAGATGCAATTTTTGCAAGCATCATTCACAATATAAGGGTTAATAAAATTCAATAAATATGAAACTGTAAATATTACTCCAAAATGTAAAAACCTCACTGATAGAACACGCAATGTCTTGGTCAAAAGTTACATCCTACTGGTAATATTTAGAAAGCATTTAATAGAGATCGGATAGGCTTCATATCTAAAGCATTAAATTTAAACAGAAATACCTACTTAATTTTTTTTTATGTGAATATGCCTATTTTATAAAAGGGTTATTTAAAAAATAACAGAAGAAAAATATAAATTACTACTCCAATAGTATGATATGAGCAAAGAGGCCATGCACATGTAAGGGAAAATTTATTTATTATATGGCATCTCGTTTGGTTTCCTATTAATTTTTATCGCATACAATAAGAAAAAAAGTCTTAGTAGTAAATTTTTTCTATAATATTCTAAAATGTAATACTTTTCGATTCTTAAATCTTACTTTTAATTTGTAATATTACATCTTAGTTTTATGTATACGTATTACCCAATTCCAATTTTAAATTCCAAATAAGTGCACCAAAATTAAAAAAAGTAACACCAATCCTTAAGAGCATATTGTATTTGTTATTCAAATTGTAGTAAAATAGAAACACGCAGACAATTTAGTATAACAACTCTTATTAAATAAAATGTCTTAATAGTAATAAAATCTGTGACGCAATAGAACTCCTACTAGTAAATCAATATATCCAAACAGATTCTAATTATACACTCCTTGTATTATATTACATTTCCCTACATATGTTTTTATGACATATACATCTCTCATAAGAAAAAGTGTCCATTCTATAAACAGTCTTTTGCCCTACTAAAGTATTAGGCTTAGGACAACTGAAAACACAATTTCAAAGTATAGTATCAGACATGTTAATTTGATTTTCCATATAAATATGTTGCGCACGGAAACCGTACACACAACTTTAGACAACATAATCTTATTTAGTTGAGTAAATAAAAACCGGGTGACTTTTCCGAGTTTAATTTGTAACCGGAGGACCGTTTTGTCACCTAATGAAGAAACCTTATAAAGTGCTTTGAAGAACAATCACGCCATAATTTTTTTTTTTTTAAATTAGATGCAAGAACTTTTTTTTTAAATATAGGGAAACTTCTCCAAATAAATCAATATTATTTTAAACCGAATATTTTAGTGGTTGAAAAATAGACAGCAAATAGAAATATATATAAACATTGGAAGTAAATTACATTTTCATAGCAAAATGCAATATAAATATGTAAAATTTAAGTTGATTTTTCTTCAAAATTAAGGGAAGAAAATTAATACAATATAGAAATAAAATCGAAGGTAAACTGAAAAATACAATGAAATGATTATACAACTTCAACTTGATCCACTTCATAACGAATCAAAATCTATTTTTTATGAATGGCAATCGACCTCATTAATTTTTAAAGTTTATTTAAAAAAAATATTGTTTTGAAATATCTGTTAACACATTTTTCGGTCTGATGGGATTCTTCCCGTTGGTAGGGATTTCTTTTGGTTGATAGGGATTTTGGTCTTTCGGGATTATGGCTTGTCTGGATTGTGTCCTATTCGGGATTTTGGCTTGTCGGGATTTCGGTCGTTCGGGATTCCGTCCCATTCGAGATTGTGGCCTGTCGGGATTTCGGCTTTCGGGATTGTGTCTTGTTGTAATTTCGGCTTTTGGGATTTCGTCCTAGACCCCCCCCCCCCCTCCTCATGAAATATATATAAATCTAATCTTTTTTACTTTCCATTAAGAACCTATCAAATAATAATTTGATGAAGGATCTATGTACATTTATTTAAATATCAGGTTTTTGCAGTAAATGAAGGTGGTATGTATCAGGTTAATTTCTGAAACTAATTTTAACTAGTTAAAATGATTGATAGATATTGTGACTGGTGAAGGAGGAACGTTACAGAAAAAAAAAATATTTTAATATATAATACTTTAACAGTTAATTTGTGATGTACTTGTCCCCTTCATCCCCATATCCCTTCAATTCACTCAACGTATTTGATTTCCTGACACCAGCTTAGAACTTTTAAAACTGGATCAGATTCTGCTATTCTTCGAGCTGCTATAAATTCTCAAATTCAGAGTACTTCAATGAATGAAGTGTTTAATTTAGATGTTTTCTTCCTTAAATGTGTTATTTAGATATTTCAAGTTTTCCTATTATTTGATAGTTGCAATTTAGAAAAACAATTTGATGCTAAATATTAAATTATTATTTGGTTACTAGTTATCAATTTAAAAAAAAAATGTAAAGGCTGCTAGCAAACATTTTCATACATGGCATCTACTGGGTATTGCTAACACTCTACAAGCATGTTCACATGTAGATCAGCTGTGTATTGGTCAATGTTGGAAACAGCAGTTTTGGGAAGATTGATCTGTCTTTGCCGAATATCGAGCATCGTTTTAAAACATACTATTTAAATAATAATAATAATAAAATAGTTAAAAACATCCCAAAACAATTTTTTTTATCCTTACGTCCATATAAAAATATATTTCAATTTTAAAACTCTGCCTCAACATTCCTGAAGTTCTAGTATATTTTACCCAGTATTGGGTTGGTTGGGTGCGTTCAGATTATCTGGCGCCGTCAGCAACACGAGGGCTATAATGAGCCAAAACATTCGTCATTAGACAAGCCAACATACATTTACAAACACCCATGCCAACACGGGACTCGAACCCGCAACCTCGCGGTCTAGAAGCTAGCACGCTAACCACTATACCGTTTGGTCGGCCCCCAGACGTTAGGGGGGATCTGGGATTGTAACTGTCCACATCGGGATTGGCTAATGTCAAGCGATATTGGTCAGTGTCGTTGTGCTACTGGGGTAGTTATATGAAACACTACATTCTATGTAGTACACATGGTTTTTCTTTCACTAAAAAAAATTGTTTTAGTTTTTTTTTTGTTTTGCAAGGAAAAAAAACTAGTGTGAGCATAGTTAATTACGAAAGTCACTCAGTAAACTCCACCCAAGTGAGTTACAGTAGAATCCATGTATTCTCGATGAAAATACAATGAGTTTTAATTAAATATTTTCTTCATCTTAATTTACCTGTTATATATTTTTTTTATTGGATTTCATGTATAATTTATTGACTGGTATTGTTTCATACTACTTTATGCAAGGGATGAAATTCACTTTAAGATTTAGTCTTCTTCTTTCTTCTAGTATATCACTAGTTCCTGTTTTTGCATTTGGTGAAAATGATGTATTTCATCAAGTTGATAACCCTCCGGGTTCATTATTACGTCGTGTGCAAGAGAAACTGAAGTCACATTTAAAATTTTCTACTCCACTCTATTATGGGAGAGGTAACATTCCTTATAGAAAACCAATCCATGTGATAAGTAAGTGTTAACTAATTTTAACAAATGTCTACAAAATGTCTTAAGCATAGATCTTTCATACCATTTCTTTTAAAATACACTGTATTATTTTCCAAATGTACGTTATTCAGCATTATTTTCAAGCATTTTCTTTTAAAATCTGTTTCTAAAACAGCAAAGGATTCTATTATTATAAGGATAAAGCGTTTTTCTGTCTTAACTGTTTTTTACAGGGTGAGTTTAAAGTCGCACAATCAAAGTTTACCTGTCAGTAAAAGTACCACTTTAAGAATTTAAATTAAAGTAAATTATCGTAGAGATTAATTGAAATGTTGACTTTTATTTTACAGCCAAACATTTAAAGTGTTACAATAAATGTTCGGAACGACATTCTCTTATGCAAAATACAAAAGCGTGTTCGTTTTGGCAAATTTCGTGAGACTGCTGAGTATGGCAGTATTGATGTTATGTGATGTTGGTTTTCAGCTCAGCAATAATATTCAGTATGCATATTCAGAAAACGCAGAAATTCAGCTTCTCTCAGTTTGTCATCGTCCAAATTAGAAAGCCCATACCGGCTCTTTTCTTGAGAGCTACCGATTCGGTTGTCCAATTTTCACCGGTTGTCCGATGAACTAATTATGTTACCACTGAATCATTGGGTACTGCTGCATCGGGATATTTCTTGAGAAACCCTTCAATGACATGGAATATGATTTTTGAGTAAAACAACACCCCAACACGAACATTAACTGTTCCTGGTAAAACACCATGCCGCCCGCCGCCTTGGACAACAAACGCTTCACACGTGAAGTCTCTGAGCACAATATCACTACTGATGATGCTGATTAAAATATATTCTAAACAATTTACTGAGAGGAAACTGGGACTTTATGCATTTTCACTCAATGGACAATTCCCACATTTTTTAAAAACCAGTTAAATTAGTTTATATTTATGAAGAATTTCTTTCTGATTCCAAATATTTAAACAAAAGTTTTTTAAAAAAAATATTTATTTAAATATTAAGAAAAGAAAATACTCCAAAACCGAGCCAAAAATAGTCGGGTCAAAACACTCAACAAAATATGAGACGTCAAGATATCCTTCCGTTTCTATGGTTATCGTGAGGTTTCTGCCAAATAGTTGGAGTTGATTTGGTAGACTATTGCCGTATCCTGTACAGGTTGGCGTGATTTTCCAGAAACTTGCAAAACTGGTTTCCGCTGCTGCATTTCAAGCCAAGATGTTTGGGATTTCTTGACATCACATCCAGTTCGAGTCGGATGAATCGTTTTCTCGCCAACGTCAAAGAGGGGAGCGTTGATCGCAAATTAAAAAAAAAAAAAAAAAAAAAAATATGGAAATTGTTCATTACAACTTATTAAACTTTAATGTACTCGACTTTAAACTCACTCAGTACTATAATGAAATTGTTATAATTTATATATTTAGTATGCTAAAATATCTCAATTTTATAAATGTTAAAGTTATTTGCCGTTAAAAATTTTTTTTATGTCTAAAGAGAATAGAGTATTTAAAAAAAAAATATGTTATCAGGTTTTATTGAAAAGAGATGGTTTTTTATTCACTGTCTATGAGCTATCACAATACTGGCAAGTTTGATAATTTTACAGCTGTCAGTAGACAGGAAGTTAATTTGTACAATTTTTGATATACCAATTAACAGATTATTTTTAATAAACTCCTCTCTCTCTCACTCTCTCTCTCTCTCTCTCTCTCTCTCTCTCTCTCTCTCTCTCTCTCTCTCTCTCTCTCTCTCTCTCTCTCTCTTGTATATATATATATATATATATATATATATATATATATATATATATATATATATATATATATATATATATATATATATATATATATATATATATATATATATATATATATATATATATATATATATATATATATTTATATATATATATATATATATATATATATATATATATATATATATATATATATATATATATATATATATATATATATATATATATATATATATATATATATATATATATATATATATATATATATATATATATATATATATATATATATATATATATATATATATATATATATATAAAATAATCTGAAGCAATAAACGAAATTTCTAAATAAATTATAGAGCTCGTCCAATAACATAAAATTTCACAGCAAATGAAATTCAATACCTCTCTTTTCAAATCACGAAAAGTTTAGATTTTTTGTTTCATTACTGTGAATTACAAGCTAGTATGATACATGTTATTTTCCATCGATATTAATCTACGATCCGTATCTACAAACGTGGTTCCTTCATTTGTTATCCTAACCAATCCTTAAAACAAAAACCACACGGGAAAAGTTAATGTGGCTAACTGCCTTGTTGTTTCTATCCCAGAAGCAATATTTGTGCATTTTTATGTATAGTTAGATACTTTTACATGTATAGTTTTTCACTCTTGGCCAGGGAAATTGATTACTGATTGATAATAAAAAAAAAGTCATAAAAGTAAAGAAATCATTGTAGGGAAATTTCAATTAATTAATATTTTACTATGATAACCTGATATAATGAGAAGTCAAGAAAATTATAAATTCAAGAGAACAAGCATTAAACGAAATCCAAAAGATGCACTGTGACCATTATAATAGATTCTGGATTACCTCCAGTAATAAATATACTGTACATGCTTGATCTACCAGGAATGGCAATACTTTAAGTTTTAAGAAAATATTAGGAAAAAAAAAAAATTCCGAAATATCGTTTAAAGATTTACTTTGTCCAATATTTTAGGAAATTTCTCAATTGTGAAAGGTAAGATGCTTTAAGCAAAACTGCATTAAAACAGTATTGTTTAAGTTATTTTTCATCATCGAGTTTTGCATTTGTATGAACATCCGAAAAATAACTCATTTAAAAAAATATAAGAGGTTTTAAATACTGATTTTCTGTTTCATGCGGGTAAATAAATTGTTTAGAGATGAACTAAAATTAACATTCTCCATTTGTAATGACTAAAGCATGCAAAAAATGAAATAAGCATTACACGTAATCTAATATATATGCAGATTACATACAACAATATTTAAATAGTAATATATACATAAAATGATTATACTGAAAGTATCTGTTTATCATGTTTATATTTCAGTAATTGTTTTTTACATTAAAAATACTCAGAAATAAATGAAGTAATAAAATAGTTAACTACAAACAATTACAAAACATATTAAATTAAACCAAAAGGTACTACTTTTTTTTTTTGTCACAAAGACTTAGCTGATATCTCCAAATACCTGTTGTCAACCAAAATCTTCATGCGATGGCCTAGTGAAATCAAATTTTTTTGATTAAGGGGACTTGACAGTTACCGAAAAAACTTAAAAGTTGTGCTTTCATCCATGGTCAATGTACTGTAAATTATTTATTTATTAAAGAATTTACAAACTATTTTCACTTAAAGGACAAAATGTTGTTAGATATTGTAAGCATAGTAATAGTAGAAAAATTATTAAAAAAAATTATTACTTTGAGATTACAAGTATATTTTGAAGTTATCTCAAAACAGTGATTTTTAACATCTTGGTGTACTTTCTTGATAAAATAGCTCATAAATATTTTTAAAAAAATTAGTAATGTTAAGTGAACATTTCGATTAACGATAATAATCTATTTTTTAAACAACGTTGCTTTTAATGCATATGACAAAAAAAAAAAAAAAAAAAAAAAAAAAAAAAAAAAAAAAAAAAAAAAAAAAAAACATGATATGTTTTGAATGAACTAGAAGAATTTTTTTAAATGAAATTCACAATAAAAAAAAATATACACATATTTAAAATGAAAATTTTTGGTTTTCAATATAGAACTCACTTTTAATTAATATTCTAGTCAAAATTTAGATTGAAATATTGAATAGATTTTCTAAAATGTGCACCTAGGTGTTGAAAATCCCTGTTTTGAGTTAATTGCAAAATATTCTTATAAATTTAAAATATTATTATTATTTTTACCTTGTTGCTATATTTTCAAATATCAAACTACAAATTTTGTGAAAAAGTTGGTAAATACGTTGAGAAATAAACAATATATATGACATTGAAGTTAGATGTAAATTTGGCTTTTAGCTTGTGTCGGTGATTGTCAAGTCATCTTAAGAAGCTGCGACCATGTTTTTAGGTTAAATTTAGAGCAAATAATTATTATATAGTCAAACCCAGTTAAAGCGAAGTCGATGAGGTCGTTGAAATTTTTGCGCGTAAACCGAATTTCGTGTAAACAGTCTAAAAACATTTTCATCTAATTAATGTAGATTTAAACAGCTAGATATATGTATGTTTAATACTGTTGTTTTTTTAGATCGTTTTAGAAAGCTTTTACAAAAAGTTCTTTTAAAAATGTGTTCTTCTCTTCTTAATTATTTTAAGCTCATGAGGTATTGTCCTGCTGTTGTAGGAAACGTTGCAAGGTTTCATCTAAAAAAAAGTAGTTTAAAGAGCACATTTTTTTTCCGTCTTAAGCGGGATTTCATTATGAGAGATTTTGTGTTAAACGGAAAGTTAACGTTAAATTGAAGTTTCATTGTACGGAGAACTGCTTTTATTTCCCTTTAAAAGGGATTTCGTATTAAGCGATTTCGCTTTAATGAGGTTTGACTTTATATCTGCACTCAGTTAATCCTATTTTCCAAATTTTTTAATTATGACTATTATTAAACACATTTTACTTTAAAAGTTCCCTTTTTAGCTTTTTAAACCTTTACTTAAATAAAATTTAATTATTATTAATTTTATTTTTAAAAGTTTTGTGAATAAAAATATATGTTTACATATTTTGATAAAAATGTAAAAATTAACTTCCCAATAATAAATTTGTTTTATTTAATAATCCTAATTTATTAATAAATCCTAATCACGAATTAGATTTTTCATTACATAAATTATTATTTATTTATCGGATGTTTCTAATGTTATGCAGTTGGAAAACCTATAGATGCTGAAAAGACACCTGAGCCTACTGAGAAAGATATCAACATCTTACACAAGAAATATATTGATGGCCTGACATCGTTATTTGAGGAATATAAACCTAAATATGGACCTGATCTGATATTAAAGATAAAATAATACTTATTCTTTTCAACAATGATATTCTTCTTATACAAAGATTGCAGGGGTGTACTGCTCATAAGTTTGTCCGGTGCAATCACCGGGCTGCATAGTGTCTATAAAAAATAGGCCGGTCTGGTACAAAAGCTTCCCAATCACTCTCACCAGAACTATTAATAATTATCAAACTAGTACTTTAGTTTTATATATAATTTGTATGTTAAAAATTGCTTTAAATTTCATATTTCTTTAGTTTTTAGATTATGTTGCATTTTGAACAATAGTTAAATACATATTTTTTTTCGGATAGCATTTTCTGATAAACATACCAGTTATATACTGGACATACTTTTTTTTTTTTTGCAATTTTAATTTCATTGTTTTAATTTTTGCTAAACTTGGATTTCATAAACTTATCAATGGTTTATGGAATCCAAGTTCTCTCAAAGGAGGTATAAATAGTAGAGACAGAGAAAACTTGATTTAAAACTAATTATTAAATCAATTAAATTATTAAATATCAATGTTTAAGTAAATAATATATTAATTTTTTGCACAATTTAGTTATTGAATTTTATTATCGAATTAATTATTAAAGATAAATACTAAAATTTGATTAATCATTATATTGAAAATTTGTTCCGGCACAAATCTAAAATCACTAGGCCGATTTAATGTCACAGTACGTTCCTGAAAGACTGTATTATTTTCTTAATTTTTTTAATTAATCATTTTTAAGATTTGCTTTGATTGTAAACAGCCTAACAACTGTAGTGGATATTCTCTGTTTTGTATATGCATTAAGATAATTTAAATAGATTGTTAAATTTAAAATTGTCATATTAAGTATTTGATTTTCTATTTCAAGAACTTTGTATACTTACATTCTTTGTATAAATAAATATGATTTTTTGTAGATTATAAAATGTCTATGATGGGGTAAAGTAGAAATTACATTCAAAGAACGAAAAGCTATTGTGCTTTCATCTTACTACTATTTTAAGGTAGGACAAGGAGGGGTAAAGTTCAGGGTTACAGAAAGTTCAAAAGGTGTTCAAGATATGATATATCCTAACATCTTAATTTCTAAGTTAAACTAAACATTGTAAGACCCATTTAGAAATTCAAATATAGTAACATTTAGCAATCAGGATCCCAACCAACCTCCCTTATAGGGTAGAAAAAAAGGTAAAATTTTCCCAATGTGTAATGTACACACCTTCTTTTCTTAATGCCAAGATGTTGTAATTATGTAAGCATTTTCCGAAAGCTGTAAATTAAAGTTATTATAGTTTCAACCAACCACCCTTAAAGGCTAGAAAAAGATAAAAGGTTCTAAATGGGAAATATCGGAATGGTCAATATAATAGATCGGTAGAAGTGTTTTCAAACTAAAAGAGCAATTCTCTGGCTGACGCAAAGGACATTATGCGGTGTATTTTTTACTCGTAAATAAATTTAAATTGAAAAATTAGTATGAATCTACTAATTACTTTTCTATAATATAAATTGATAAAAAAGTTGCACGGATAATTTTTTTTTACTAAGTAATACATACATTTATAGCAACCTGAATCAGAGACGACCGTGTCATAATCAAAAATATTTTATATCCTTTCAAGGATATTTATCCTATTAATATAATATTAGATAAATCTAAAGCATGAAATCATCTTAGTAAAAAAAGAGGAATTCTGCCAAAGCTACTTGAAGAATTGAAATCAAATAAAGGGTTAAGAAATTGCCACGCAATTTTTTTTGCTGTTGTAATGAGGGTAAAGTACTTCAATTAAACATATAAAATATATATATCAATAGTATATGTTGCAAAAAAAGATATTTTCATTTCTCATTATTTTTCACAACAGATTGTATGCGACTTTTTTTTTTCTTTTTAAAAATTTGGTGGTATTTTGAGTGGCTAAGTAATTCTCGAATAAAAATAATGATTATCATTAATAAATATTCACATTTGAATGACGCCGTCTGTATGTACAGCTTTCTAAAATTTATAAAGGATTTCAAATGTAAGACATCACAATAACACTTCCCTTCGACCTTACCAAGAAAGCTACTCAGAAAAGCGAACAATTCTTCAATATTAGAGACGATTGCTCATTTTGAAGTAAATATATCACAGAGAAGGATGAGATGGGAAAAAAATCAGCAGTAATTTCTACACAAGTTATACATTTTCATAAAACTGTGTTAAAATTATATAATACTAGAAAGGATCCATGGACATGAACATATAACATACATTTTTTTCGATGACTTAATTTATGTAGAAGCAAGGTGAAAAGTGTGAAATGCTTTTAGAAATGGATCTCCAATATCAGGTTGGGCAAAAAAAGCCTTAAAAAAAGCCAAGCCTTATCTGCATCGTTCAATCTAACTATTGACTCAGCTGAGCATAAAGCATTTTTGTAAATATGTGAATGGTTAAAAAAATCTATCTAAAAGCCCAGCATTAGTCCCAGGTCAAGTGAAATAGAAAAATGGTTTCTTAACAGCTGGATCGAGTTACGCAGTTTACTGCCGTATTAAACGCAGAGGTGGTATCTGCATTTTTCGTCCTAATTTAGTTATTGTTACAAGCACCAGATGGTTCTTTTTAACATTTTCTACATAATAGTGATGTTCATAATAGTGAGCCTTCATTTCTCATTTTGAATTCAGCTGTAAGTACCTGACCTCATCTGTGCTTAGCACTGTAGTTTACCAAATAAACTGCAATGTGCAAATAAAAGCAACGTGTTAAAACTACTTATTGTCCAGGCAAATTATATTAAAAATACAATGAACATGGACAAAATTGAAACAGAAGCTTTTTTAATCATTTATCTTTGCTGAACAACATATCCAAAATCGGACAAAATTCAACTATGGGAACACCCCGAAAAACGGTTTCAAAATGACGGATTCCATGCCTCATGATGGAGATGCCTAAGCTCAGTTTTTCCCGCTCAGCACCTTCTCAATCATGATATCCCAGATGTTAGCTTTAGCACAACAAAATGGTAGGTTATTATGAATAGAGTGACATGGAGCTTTTTTAAGAAAGGAGGACATAACATTTAATAGGTAAGAAGGTATACAGGTATATTGGTATGTGTACAGGTTTGTGTCTTCTGTCTGATGTCGTTTTTAGAGTGTCGGTGTTTAAAGACAAAGCCACATTAGTGAAGCATCAAATAAACTTCAAAATGAGCTAATCATGCACGCTAACTCAATTAAGGACCACGAAATAATACTAAGTTTTGGCATTGTTATGAATTTTTCCACTGAGGCAATGATGGCACAGTTTTTAAGATAAAACTACTATTTATTCACTTCAGAAATATCACAAAAGTTATTTCAAGAACAGTACAATTACTATCAGACTTCAACACAAGTTCCAATAAAAGCAATTTCGAATTCAGCGATTATACAAGCTCACTCCAATAGGTAAACAAAGCGATCAGCTTTCAACGAAGTCCGAAGTCAATCTGAAAACTTTCCCGATAGCCGGTGTTTTTATAGCAGGCACGTGAGAACATTCCCGAAATTTCCAGCCAATTCATCGAAAAAGAAACGTCTCGAATTTTCTCGATTGCTTTAGGTGTTGCCACCTTTTCCTAACCTGTATAATCGCAGTTAATAAAAAAATAAAATAAGAAAAATAAAAATAAAAATAAATTACAATAGAGTTTTAAAATAATACGTCACTATTTACACTATATACAGACAATCTGTGCTACATTTCCCCCTTCTTAAAGACTGCACGTCCCGGGCAGTGAAGTCCTTAAGAGGAAAGGCAATTCAATCACTTCTACTATAATATGGGGCTAGCCTATTGCAGTGTACAACTCTAGGTTTACAGGAGGGTGTCCGTTGAATCCTTACCACGAAGTCGTTGATCTTCTTAAGGACCACATACGGCCCTTCCCAGTTCGTCTGGAGCTTAGGGGAGAGTCCTTTCCGACGTTTAGGATTCCATAACCACACCTTGTCACCTTCCTGGAATGAACGTTCCGTGGCCTTGGCATCGTAGCGGACCTTCATGCGCTCCGTCATGATGTTGATTCTCTCTCTGGCGAACCGATGTACGGCTTCCAAACGTGCCTGGAGATCATCTAGATACTGGACAGGCGAGGAAGGGGTGTCCGGTGGTCGTCCAAAGAGGAGATCGCACGGTAGCCTAAGGTCTCTTCCAAAAATCATTTGAGATGGTGTATAGCCGGTGGTCTCGTGAGTTGCACTCCCGTATGCCAACAGAAGCGCTGAAAGTTTCTGATCCCCATCTTGCTGATTACATGATTTTGAGATTGCGTCCGAATCATCCGCGGGTGCAGCTGATAGATCCCGGGACCTCCGTTCGATGCTTGTAACAGGAGCACGGATGTCGATTCCCTCTTCACTAACTTTGTCCATTTCCACATGAGCCACTTCCTGGGAGGGTGTCATCAACGTCGCTTTCTTCGGTTCTCTTTCCGAGACTTTTCATAGATGTGGACTCTTCAGCATTCTCTATGACATTGTCTTCATGAGCCATAATCCGATATACGCACAGCTCTTTCATGTCTAGATCGTGCAAAGGAACTTCGCCTCTCCATGTTTGCAGCTTGCTTTTCTCAAAATTCAGCGTAATTCCATTTTTCTTCAAAAAGTCTAGTCCGAGAATGCACGGATCTACAATTTCGGCAACATAAACGGTGTGCTTGTAGGTGTTAAATCCAAGGGCAATGTCCACTTCCAATTTCCCATGCACAGAGATATTACCACCAGACACAGTTTGTAGCGAAACAGAGGGCGCTGTGTAGAGGAGTCGGCTGATCAGGCGACGAGCCACGTCCGTCCTTACGATCGTTACGTTCGCTCCCGAATCGACGATTAGACGACATGGAGTTCCGTTGATCTCCCCCTTCACGAATAAACCCTGGTTTCCTCCTTGTCGAGATGAAACGTGGAAACGACTGGTCGGGGCTTCACCTGTTCTACATTGCAGCTTTTGCCCTGCGAGATGGCATCTTCTTAGATTCAGTTGTTGAGATTCCGTGGTAGTGTTATCCCTTCTCTTTTTCAAATCAAGGCAGTTACGTCGTAGATGCCCTTCCCGTTTGCAGTGCCAGCAAATGACTCTGGTCTTTCGATCCCTGGCTCTGGGATAGCTTCTCATCATTCTATCAATTTTGCTTTCCAGTTCTCGAAGCTTACTGGTGACAAAGTCAGAAGAATCCTCGGCTAATGCACCACACACATATTGTTGCTCTTTTCCAGAAGCTAGCTGTGCGGCTTCCACTCTCATGGCGTACACAAGGGCTGACTTCAGGTTTTTGTTTTGGGATAACCTTACCGCCTGCTGCACATCGGGATCTTGAATAGCGTCGATGAAATACTGCAGAGAAAGATCGTCTCGTACATCCGGGGGACAGTCAGGGAAAGCGAGGAGCGACAGTCTTTCTATATCTGACGCCAATTCTTGAAGAGTTTCATTGGCCTTCTGCTGTCTCACTTTCAATTGCAGTCTGTTGTAATCCTTTAGATGCTGCTCCCCAAACCTTAATTCCAACGCACTTGAGAGCGCCACGAATTCTCCCCGCTTCTCTTTAGGTAGTGTCTGTAAAATGTCAGCAGCTTCACCTCGAAGAGATGCTGCGAGATGCAATGCTTTCGAAGTATCGTCCCAACCATTCGCAGAAGCAATCATTTCAAATTGCGTTTGATAAACCCGCCAAGACGACTTCCCATCAAAAGGGGCCACTTTGATGTTAGAGCGCTGCGCCATAAAGGGGATGGAAGCGTTATCCCAATTAGGTGAAGCTATGGCCACAGCTTCACGCGTTTCCATTTTCCGCAGCCTTTCTTCAACAACGTCAATGAATCTGTCTTGCTCTTCCTTTAAGGTGGAAACTTTTTCTTGCATGGTGGAAACTTTTTCTTGCACGGTGGAAACTTTTCCGTTAAACTCCTCAAACTTTTCATCAACTTTCCTTTCTTACTGCATTGAATACTTCTTCTTTCACGGATTGCAGAACATTTGAGGTAGTTTCTATTATGGTTGATTCCACCATTGAGGCTAGCTCTATCTTCATTTCTTCTTTGATTTCATTCACTGTTGCAGATGTTGTTTCACACTTGGCGGCTAAAGCTCTAATCTCCGATGATGTAGCGCCAATTGCGGCGGCGGTGGACTCTTGGCCGGCTATTATTCCTTTCATTTCGGCTGCGGCTGTTTCTTGGCAGGCTTTCATTTCGGCTGCGGCAGTTTCTTGGCAGGCTTTCATTTCTTTCATTTCGGCTGCGGCGGTTTCTTGGCAGGCTTTCATTTCGGCTGCGGTGCTTTCCTGTTGGGCCTTCATTCCAGCAATCATTTCCATCAACTGCTTCATTTGGTGTTCCATCATTCCTCTAGTAGTCGGCATTCAAGATGACTTGATCCCACTTCTGACACCACTGTTATGAATTTTTCCACTGAGGCAATGATGGCACAGTTTTTAAGATAAAACTACTATTTATTCGTTTCAGAAATATCACAAAAGTTATTTCAAGAACAGTACAATTACTATCAGACTTCAACACAATTTCCAATAAAAGCAATTTCGAATTCAGCGATTATACAAGCTCACTCCAATAGGTAAACAAAGTGATCAGCTTTCAACGAAGTCCGAAGTCAATCTGAAAACTTTCCCGATAGCCGGTGTTTTTATAGCAGGCACGTGAGAACATTCCCGAAATTTCCAGCCAATTCATCGAAAAAGAAACGTCTCGAATTTTCTCGATTGCTTTAGGTGTTGCCACCTTTTCCTAACCTGTATAATCGCTGTTAATTAAAAAATAAAATAAGAAAAATAAAAATAAAAATAAATTACAATAGAGTTTTAAAATAATAAGTCACTATTTACACTATATACAGACAATCTGTGCTACAGTATTTAGTTTAAAGGTACTCTCCTGAATGACTCAATATTATTTGAGGTATTTCAAGAAATCTATGGATCAAATAGAGAAGACCCTCATAGAGAATGGAACTGACGCTTTAGACAATTTTATCGTTCAATGATCTAGATGTAGAAAACTCTTAAGTATCTTTCTTGCAGGTAGTATTTTCTTGTAAAAAATAGGTAGTTCTTGTAAGGTATCTGACAACGCCCAATTCCACAAAGTAGAACTTTAGGTATAGCTTTATAGGAAAATTGGTGTTGTGAAACTGGTTGAAATGGTTGAATTGGAAAACTGGTTAAAATTTTTTTCACCTTTTCGTAATGCCAAATCGCTAATTTTGTTGATCACTTAGCCCCGACGAAATTTCACAATCTATCGATAGTCTTTTGTTTATTGAATTTTGAAGAATCTGACATGAAATCAATTAAGTATTTGTGGATCAAAAGAATATCTATGATACAAAAATACTTTAAATTTTTAATTTTTTTTAAATGTGATGTTACAGTATACTTATAGGGAAGTTTTGACGGTATAATAATAAAGCGTCATCAGATTGAGCTGTGAAATGAAGGATTCGTTTCAAAAACAGTAACGCAAACTTAATATAATTTCATAATGTTTGCCATAGAAACCTTGATTAGATAGTTATCAATATATGATACATAAACTTGAAGAAACAATGGCACTGGTTTCAAAATCATGAGCTGATATCTAACAGGACAAATTCTTTTCCAGAAGTCCTTGTTTCAAACTCAAATAATTGTCTGTTCTTTAGAGAATGAAAATAATTTTTTGATTTCAAAGCAGAAATTTCGTAAAATTGAAAATTGTACTGGTGTCTTAAAGCTAAATGGTCAACTTGCATTTTTCAACGGCAAAACTTTTTATCATTGAATACACTTCAAGGAACTATTATATTTTTTCTATTTAACTCTTCTGGCAGTAAGGATCTGAACCCGTCGGATTGAGATAGAACATGGAATATGGTGGCGGCGTTGAATAAGGAGTGGCGTAGTATCCCATCCTCGACACTGCAGACGTTTCTTGAGGACACTTTCCATCGTTGAAGTCCTGGTAACTGCTGCAGTTGACGAAATCGAACGGACATATTTTGATGGAATTCAGAAAAAAGAACAGAACTCTGTCATGGCTACAGGTAGATTAATATTAGTTAAGATTAAATTTATGACCCAGGTACAGTAGCAACTGATGCGGGGCTCACTTTTTTTCTCCCCCTGGCCTCATTCATAAATGCTTGATAATATTGTTTTATTTTTAAATTTCGGTAAAATAATATTTAAAAAATGCAAGACAAATTAAAGTAATTATTTACTTTACAATATTAACTATTGTGATTGAAGCAATTGCGCTCTTGCCACAAACTCGGGAAAATGCCAATCAATCGCAACCATTCCAATTAAAAACCCACTCTGTCCATCTCTCCTCTATGACCTCCATCATAAAGACCTTGAAATCTATTCGCGGGGACGCAATTCTTTCGAATAGCTCGGGGATATAAACCACCCCTTTCTTGGAAACCTTGAAAAGAACATAAAATAAAGCTTTTAGCCGTGTCCTTCACTTCCTGTGTTTTTAGTGTATATGTGTGTGTGGGGGGAGGGGGTCACCTTCTGCTTTATGGATATCAATTTACTGAAATTCTATAAGGAAGAGGCCACTTAGTGTGCCGGAGATAAATAGAACTTCAATTTGTAGTCGAGCTTGATCTGTCGTAAGAAGTTTTGGTATTTTCTACAGCGCAAGTGTACAAGGTAATGGTGGTGAATTAAATTGAGAGAACCAGAGAAAATATACAGAAAACTATAATTATATACTTACCGAAAGGGTACTAATTTTTCAACAAAAAGTCTTGGTAAGATAATTTAATTTACCCTCTATTTTTCAAATACAAGCTTCAAATACAAGCGAGCTTTCTCAATAAATAAATTTTGAAACCGTTTCTTGATTATTTTTTTTTAAATATTTAGAGACGTATTTTGTGCGGAGGATGGGCTATGTTTTTTTTTTTTTTTTTTTAATCTTAATTATCATAAAAGTATAATTTTTTTGTTTCATACATTCGATTTTAGGGGTGATTTGGCGTATGAGTTTTATAGCAAGTAATATTTGGCTGTTCCCCTCATCCCATTCTATTTCACCACCTAATTCCTGCTATAATAGACAACAATGGTAACAACATCTGCTCTCACTTGACTGACGTCAATTTGTTTCTTCAATGCAGTCAATGAAATGCAGTTTGACGTCAATACAGACATAAGACCTACTATACCTTCAGCATCTTTTTACTTTGTCTTAGCAATGAAACCTCTTGTAATGGGTAGTAAAAAATAATTTTGTAATTGAAACATTATTTAAAGTGATTAATTCATACAAATGTGTTGGCCATACCCAACACAGAATATTATTATTACAACCAAGTATATTATTATTTAAATGATGAAGCCTCGTTTTAGTCTTCTGGAAGATTTGGGAGAATTTATTTTACACCAAAAGTAAATTTCATGATTTAAAAGACACTTTATGTAAGTTATTTATATTTATGATCGAAATATTCAATTATTTAAACACACTAACGAAATCGAATAAAAAATTTAAATTATTTTTGATGCTGGATGTTATGTTTCCATTTGATTAAAAATTTTTTGAGGTAAAAATATTCGGATGAAAATAAGGCTTCTTCATGACCTATTATTTACAAATAAGATATATTTTATTAGCAATCCCAATTTTGAATATTTGTCTGACCCCCTCAAAAAAAAAAAAAAAAAAAAAAAAAAAAAAAACTCCGTTAGATCAACATTTTATTGAAAGAAGTAGCATCAAGCCCCTGGTCCCAGTTTATTTTAAATTAAGCCTAAGACATTTATAAAATTGTGAATGAATTTATTTGTTTAATTTTTATATCAAATTTGCACGTAACAAAGAATTTTGTTGGATTAAATTTTTTAAAATCTGGTCCTTGATGTACTGCAACATTAACTATCTTTACTCATTCAGTTGTCTGAAATATCCATTTAAAAGGATAACAATAAACGAATTTTTTCTGGTACATTCCTCAACTGACAAAAGGGTACAACTGCATCTTTATGACAGATCATAGACTGCCGAGCCGATATTGGCTACCGGATGTGTGCTACTGGGATAAATCGAAACATTACGAGAGCAAAACAGTACTTCTTAACTTTTTAACCTATTGGTTAAAAGGGAATCCAGGCATTTGTTTTAACCTGCAGCAAGTTATTTTTTACTTTAAGGTTGAATACCCTGGATTATTTTTTATAGTGAGGGTAAGATTCCTGGTGAATACGGTTGTAAAAGTGTATGACTGTCTATCAGTTATCAGCTTGATTAATTGGTAGGAGGAATTTGTAAATCTTAGAACGAAATTTTGAAATATATATATATATATATATATATATATATATATATATATATATATATATATATATATATATATATATATATATATATATATATTTAAGTTTGTTTTTATTTTTCTGTGTAAATGATTTTTCTTATAAAGAGTATTTCCATATAAAAATGAGTTCTGAAATTTGTGGTATGGAACTAGTGGAGGAGAATAACGCGTACAAGGAGTGCAGCTGTCCCTTACTTTTGGAACTTGTAGTGGTTCCTCGTCTTCTTTAGTCGCCGTCAATTTCAAATTTTGCTATTTTCATTAATTCACTTATAGCCCTTTTTTTATTCAATAGCTGACACTGTACTTAACATAACGAAGATTATTCGGTATTTATTCACAAACTCAGTAATAGAATTCTGTTATATTAACCAATGCCACCCAATATATAGGTTTTATTTTAGAAAGTAAATAAGCACTTAATGAGAAATTAAGTCACGAATAAGCTGCATTGTTTACTCTGAAATTGGGGCGCTTTTTGATCATCCGCTTCAGACCATCAATATTGATTATCTATTAAGAACACGAGCTCAATGTGTTCGCAAGCCAAGTACCGCAAAAGTATCTTCTCCCCCCCCCCCCCCTTCTCCTGTTTTCCATGTACCTTTATTATTTTCGGCCAACGCATATAATGAGATTTACCTCTACTCTTTTCATTCGTGTAAAAACGCTTAGCGCACTTCAAGCTGAATAAATTATATGATAGACACCTATATTCCACAAAAGTTTATCGTGAAATATAATTAAAAACATATTGATCATGAAATATTTCCACTTATTTAAATGAATAAATGTGTCAATATTAATTTATATGATAATAATTATTTAACAAACTTTTAATATGTAAAAGAAGACAATTTGAATTCAAGAAAATTTTTGAAATTGATTGAAGTGTAGCTAATCTCAAATGTAACAGTGTTATTTTCATCTTTGTGAAGTGTTGAAAAATTAGGTGGTAAACTTAACAATTGATACTTTTCACTAGTATATGTAAATAGTCATATGAATATTGAGCTATACAATATTGTGTTGAAAAATATGCTATACAATTTTTCAACATAAAAGTTCGGGGATATTTACATCGAATTCTTTCCTTAGAAAGTTCCATAAATTCTTTCTATTGATCGAAGCCAAGCTCCTGGATAAGAGGCAAAACACTAGTATGTGAGCCGATTCCAGTTCGATTCCCGGCCAGGGGTGTAGTGAGCGTGTTAGCTTGGGGGTGTTAGCTTTAAGATGCATATCAAATGAACCTCAGATTAGTGCACCAAACTGACAACATTGCTATAGTCGCCAACGAAGCATGTTTGTGCAATTTTTCGTTCTCAAATCAGTCATTTTTCAAAGATAATACACAGGCATACACTTATTGTACTCTAATTAAATAAAGTAGGCGCTGTACGCCCTGATTCCCTTTCCCTTCCTCTTTTCTCCAGCTGATTCACAACTTCGGCTTGAAGATATTGATAATGTGATTTGCGCTTATTTGAAAGTTGGTGTAATTAGAATTCCTCAGGTGAAAAGTATATCCTTAGATTAACACCTCAGTTGCAGAAGCAGTGTCAGAACAGGAGATCCTGCAGGTAAAAATTATACATTTCGTCAAGATTAGTGCATTTTTTTTTTTTTTTTTTTTTTTTTTTTCATTTTAAGAAACGTTGTTTTCAAACTTTACCAATATGTATCCCTAAAAAAACTGAGTCAATTGGTTGTTATAGAATTAATTTTTATCTAACACCCTTTCTTGTTTGAGTTCAATTTTTATCGCCTTACTTGTAACTATAAAATTCAATGATCTTTTGGCAAATATTCACTCAGGTTTGCTCTTCTTTAAAGTTTCTATTCTTACAAATTGTGTTTCAAAACAGGATCATATGTTGTAAGCAAAAAATTTCCAGATTTTGTGTTGGAACAGTTATTCATATTTTTATTGAAAAGTTTTTTATATCGGCAAGAAAATATTTAGATGGTGAAAAAGGTGAAGAACAAGGTGAAATATTACATTTATTATTTACAAAATGTGTGCGATTTTGAGAAGAAGAAATATTTTTCAATACTTCAAGAAAATTATCTTTAAAAAAAAAAAATATGCGTTTACAGATCTTATTATTGAAGAATTTTACATATAAAAAGATTGAAGTTTTTCATAATATATATATATATATATATTATCTCGGAGCATATTTTTGGGAAAAAGAGGTTTTGGATTTCGGTAAGAATATTTTGAGTCGTATTAAGAAAAGAAAAAAAAAAAAAGAAAAAAAAAAAAAACGTATTTTCAATATCTGACACAGATTGTTATTGTATAACTAATTTCTCTAGAAATATACCAGAAAATGTATGACAAAGTTTGTAAATATTTAATTTGATTTAATTATTTTATTCGATATTTTTTCTTAAAGGTATTATATTTCTTCTTGCATAATTGTATTTTTTCTAATTAGAGCCAAATTTTAGAGTTCACCATTATTCTAGATTGCGACAAATTAATGGTATTTTTTATAAATTATTGGCATTATCATTGTTCTACTGCTGGGACAAATTCTGAATATAAAAATTATGTATTAGATGCATCTTTCACCTTGAACAATATTTACAATGAAAGCGTGTTGCTAAATTATATGATTTTTATTGACAAATTAAGGAAGGAATTTTTATGGGAAATATCGGGCTAATAGATTTTAGATATGGTCATTAGTAATATAGTACCGATATTTTACCAATATAGGGATGGGGATGTTGTACTAAATGGGAAAATTTGCAGCTTTTACTTTCAGCTACCCTATATGTATTTTTGTAATATAGGTATCTACATTATATATATGGAGGGATATTTTTCATAGAGGTAATAAAAGGTACCGTCATTACATATTGGATAAAACCTTATATTATACTTATCCTACATTATATGTATTATTTAGCAAAAATGTACTCTAACGATTCGGATCAAAATCTCTGTGGTAATACTATTTAAAATGTTCTTATCCCTCAAAATTCCCTCAAAAAATTTACATAGCCGCAAAAAGTTGAAAAACAAATGTATTTAACGAATGGTTCTATAGTGTCAAATCATCCTTAAAATCGTGTTACACTTGTAAAATTCATAAGCATGCTAAACATATTTTATAGAGTATAGAGTGTCGAATGACAGCTTAATTTCTATTCTTTGTAGAAATTGCTGAAATGCCTGATCTTGAATACCTTTAAAAGTCGAATGAAGTTGAATAAAAATGTTTTCTAACCCCATTGCAATTTAATTTTTCTCGTGTTAATTTTTGTAATTCTGACATTTGTATTTGCAGGTAAAGATGAAACTTTTAGGTATTGAATTTGCTCCGTTCTTCATTCCTTTCAAAAGACTACTTCAAACGTTTACTGTATTTATTATCTGCACAAGTTGTACTTCCTTAGGATTTCCAACGATATCATTTTTTATTTATCTCTTTTATACAAAATATTTCTTTATTCCTTTGCTGTATGTGATTTGGTTATTTTTTGATCTCAATCGATGCAGTGAAGGTGGCAGACGGTGTGAATTTGTGAGAAGTTGGGGGATATAGAAACACTTCATGAATTATTTCCCGATAAAAATGGTCAAAACGGCTGATTTGGATCCGAATAAGAATTATATTCTTGGCTACCATCCACATGGAATCTTTTGCTATGGAGCTTTTAGCTGTTTTGGTACAGAATCACTGAACTTCAGTCAAGTGTTTCCTGGAATTACTCCGCGTATTTTGACTATTGAATTACAATTTTGGGTGCCTCTTCGCCGAGAATATTTTATGAGTACAGGTAATATTATATTAATTTAAAGATTTGAAATTGACTTATTTATTGTAATTTAGGATATCAATTTCCACAAAGCATTGCATTCCACATAAGTATAGGTCCGCTATATTTTTTCTTGATCTTTTCTTTGTTTCTGTACGTAAATATCACTTCAGTAATATTTAACGAGCAATATTTTTTGTCTAAAATGGCTTTGGCTTAATTAACTTTAAAGTATTTCTGCCTATTGAAGAATTAAATTTGTAATTTCTTTTGATTTGAATCTTTTCTTAGGTATTTGTTCTGTTTCTTAAAAAAGCATGGAATGGTTACTAACTAAAGAAGGCAAAGGAAACGCTCTTGTGCTTGCTATTGGTGGAGCTTCCGAGGCCTTAGAAGCTCATCCAGGAAGTGCCACTCTAATATTGAAAAATAGAAAAGGATTTGTTAAACTTGCTCTTAAACATGGGTAAAACTATTTCATTATTTCGAACGAATGACACAGCGTCTGTATGGTAGGCGAAGAACATATGGTAGGCGTTGCAATTAACCTGTTAATAAGTAAACAATTCACTAACAAATCGTTAAAAAAAAAGCGCGTCAACCGTGGACTACAACATTAGAAAAAATCAAAAACGGAATAGAAAAAACCGCTTCTTCAAAAGTGGGAGAGAGAAAATAAGACGACACAAAATAAGCGACTTAAAAATGGAACAGAAAGCATGTACATCCAATCTTTTCTTAACTAGTTTTAAGCTTTTCCGAAGAGGTTTTTAGAAATGTAGCGAGCCCATGTTGACTTGAAAAATTACTTTATTTTTTGTAATCTGAAGAAGAATTTATGTATAGCTGATGTTAAGTTATTAAAATATTTTTTAAAGGCTATGAAATATATAAAAGTTCACGATAATGTTAGATATTATAATATTTCTAAAATAAGTATGATTTTGAGGCCAGTTTATAAAAATCTTAATAAACTTATGTTTAAACCTTCTAAAGGATAGCTATAAAAAAACCCAAATATTCATGCCCGCCTGAAATATATATAAATCTAATCTTTTTTACTTTCCATTAAGAACCTATCAAATTATAATTTTATGAAAGATCTACGTACATCTTTTTAAATCTCAGGTTTTTACAGTAAATGAAGGTGGTATGTATCAGGTTAATTTTTGAAACTAATTTTAACTAGTTAAAATGATTGATAGATATTGTGACTGGTGAAGGAGGAACGTTACAGAAAAAAATATTTTAATAGATAATACTTTAAAAGTTAATTTGTGATGTACTTGTCCCCTTCATCCCCATATCCCTTCAATTCACTCAACGTATTTGCTTTCCTGACAACAGCTTAGAACTTCTAAAACTGGATCAGATTCAGCTATACTTCGAGTTGCTATAAATTCTCAAGTTCAGAGTACTTCAATGAATGAAGTGTTTAATTTAGATTTTTTCTTCCTTAAATGTGTTATTTAGATATTTCAAATTTTCCTATTATTTGATAGTTGCAATTTAGAAAAACAATTTGATGCTAAATATTAAATTATTATTTGGTTACTAGTTATCAATTTAAAAAAAAAATGTAAAGGCTGCTAGCAAATATTTCAATACATGGCATCTACTGGGTATCGCTAACATTCTACAAGCATGTTCACAGGTAGATCAGCTGCGTATTGGTCAATTTTGGAAACAGCAGTTTTGGGAAGATTGATCTGTCTTTGCCGAATATCGAGCATCGTTCCATAACTCACTATTAAAATAATAATAATAATAATAATAATGAAAAAGTTAAAAACATCCCAAATTAATTTTTTTTTATCCTTACGTCCATATAATTTTTTTTTTTTTTCAATTTTAAAACTCTGCATCAACATTTCTGAAGTTCTAATATATTTTAACCAGTATTGGGCTATATTGGCCAAGATCCTAAGCAATGGCCAGTCTACAACTGTCCACATCGGGTTGGTTGGTTGTTTTCAGATTATCTGGCTCAGTCAGCAATACGAGCTGTCCACATCGGGATTGGCTAATATCAAGCGATATTGGTCAGAGTCTTTGAGCTACTGGGGTAGTTATATGAAACACTACATTCTATGTAGTACACATGGTTTTCTTTCACAATTTTTTTTTTATATTTTTTATTTTGCAAGGAAAAAAACTAGTGTGAGCATAGTTAATTACGAAAGTCACTCAGTAAACACCACCCAAGTGAGTTACAGTAGAATCCATGTATTCTCAATGAAAATACAATGAGTTTTAATTAAATATTTTCTTCTACTTAATTTACCTGTTATATATTTTTTTTATTGGATTTCATGCATAATATATTGACTGGTCTTGTTTCATAGTAGTTTATACAAGGGATGAAATTCACTTTAAGATTTTTTCTTCTTCTTTCTTCTAGTACATCACTAGTTCCTGTTTTTGCATTTGGTGAAAATGATGTATTTCATCAAGTTGATAACCCTCCGGGTTCATTATTACGTCGTGCGCAAGAGAAATTGGTGTCATATTTAAAATGTTCTACTCCACTCTATTATGGGAGAGGTAACATTCCTTATAGAAAACCAATCCATGTGATAAGTAAGTGTAAACTAATTTTAACATTTTACAAAATGTCTTAAGCATAAATGTTTCGTACCATTTGTTTTAAAATACACTGTATTATTTTCCAAATGTACGTTATTCAGCATTATTTTCAAGCATTTTCTTTTAATATCTGTTTCTAAAACAGCAAAGGATCATATTATTATAAGGATAAAGCGTTTTTCTGTCTTAACTATTTTTTACAGGGTGAGTTTAAAGTCGCACAATCAAAGTTTACCTGTCAGTAAAAGTACCACTTTAAGAATTTAAATTAAAGTAAATTATCGTAGAGATTAATTGAAATGTTGACTTTTATTTTTACAGCCAAACATTTAAAGTGTTACAATAAATGTTCGGAACGACATCCTCTTTTGCAAAATACAAAAGCGTGATCGTTTTGGCAAATTTCGTGGGACTGCTGAGTATGGCAGTATTTATGTTATGTGATGTTGGTTTTCAGCTCAGCAATAGTATTCAGTATGCATACTCAGAAAACGCAGAAACTCAGCTTCTCTCAGTTTGTCATCGTCCAAATTAGCAAGCCTATACCGGCTCTTTTCTTGAGAGCTACCGATTCGGTTGTCCTGATTTTCACCGGTTGTCCGGTGAACTAATTTTGTCACCACTGAATCATTGGGTACTGCTGCATCGGGATATTTCTTGAGAAACCCTTCAATGACATGGAATATGATTTTTGATTAAAACACCTTGCCACCCGCCGCCTTGAACAACAAACGCTTCAAACGTGAAGTCTCTGAGCACAAGATCACTACTGATGATGCTGATTAAAATATATTCTAAACAATATACTGAGAAGAAACTGGGACTTTATGCATTTTCACTGAATGGACAATTCCCACATTTTTTTAAAAACAAGTTAAATTAGTTTATATTTATGAAGAATTTCTTTCTGATTCCAAATATTTAAACATAAGTTTTTTTTAAAAATTATTTATTTGAATATTAAGAAAAGAAAATGCCCCAAAACCGAGCCAAAAATAGTCCGATCAAAACACTCAACAAAATATGAGACGTCAAGATATCCTTCCGTTTCTATGGTTATCGTGAGTTATCTGATAAATAGTTGGCGTTGATTTGGTAGACTATTGCCGTATCCCGTACAGGTTGGCGTGATTTGCCAGAAACTTGTAAAACTGGTTTCCGCTGCTGCATTTCAAGCCAAGATGTCTGGGATTTCTTGACATCACATCCAGTTGGAGCCGGATGAATCGTTTTCTCGCCAACGTCAAAGAGGGGAGCTTTGATCACAAATTTAAAAAAAAAAAAAAAAAAAAAAAAAAAAAAAATAATGAGGAAATTATTCATTACAGCTTATTAAACTTCAATGTACTCGACTTTAAACTCACCCAGTACTATAATGAGATTGTTATAATTTATATATTTAGTATGCTAAAATATCTCAATTTTATAAATGTTAAAGTTATTTGCCGTTAAATTTTTTTTTTTATGTCTAAAGAGAATAGAGAATTTTTAAAAAAATATGTTACCAGGTTTTATTGAAAAGAGATTGTTTTTTACTCACTGTTTATGCGCTATCACAATACTGGCAAGTTTGATAATTTTACACCTGTCAGTAGACAGGAAGTTAATTTGTACAATTTTTGATTTTAGGTAAGAGATTATTTTTAACAAACTCCTCTACATATAAAAAAAAAAAAAAAAAAAAAAAAAAAATAAGCTGAAACAATAAACAAAATTTCTAAATAAATTATAGAGCTCGTCCAATAGCATAAAGTTTCACAGCAAATGAAATTCAATACCTCTCTCTTCAAATCATGAAAAATTTAGATTTTTTATTTCATTACTGTGAATTACAAGCTTGTATGATACATGTTATTTTCCATCGATATTAATCTACAATCCGTATCTACAAACGTGGTTCCTTCATTTGTTATCGTTACCAATTCTTAAAACAAAGACCACACGAGAAAAGTTAATGTGGCTAACTCCCTTGTTGTTTCTATCCCAGAAACAATATTTGGGCATTTTTATGTATAATTAGATACTTTAACATGTATAGTTTTTCACTCTTGGGCAGGGAAACTGGTTACTGATTGATAATAAAAAAAAAAAGTTCCAAAAAGAGGGAAATCATTGTAGGGAAATTTCAATTACTTAATATTTTACTATGATAACCTGATATAATGAGAAGTCAAGAAAATTATAAATTCAAGAGAACAAGTATTAAACGAAATCCAAAAGATGAGCTGTGCCCATTATAATAGATTCTGGATTAACTTCAGTAATAAATATATTGTACATGCTTGATCTACCAGGAATGACAATACACTAAGTTTTAAGAAAATATTAGACAAAAAAAAAAAAAATTGTTCCGAAATATCGTTTACAGATTTACTTTGCCCAATATTTTAGGAAATTTCTCAATTGTGAAAGGTAAGATGCTTTAAGCAAAACTGCATTAAAACAGTATTGTTTAAGTTATTTTTCATCATCGAGTTTTGCATTTGTATGAACATCCGAAAAATAACTCATTTAAAAAAATATAAGAGGTTTTAAATACTGATTTTCTGTTTCATGCGGGTAAATAAATTGTTTAGAGATGAACTAAAATTAACATTCTCCATTTGTAATGACTAAAGCATGCAAAAAATGAAATAAGCATTACACGTAATCTAATATAAATGCAGATTACATACAACAATATTTAAATAGTAATATATACATAAAATGATTATACTGAAAGTATCTGTTTATCATGTTTATATTTCAGTAATTGTTTTTTACATTAAAAATACTCAGAAATAAATGAAGTAATAAAATAGTTACTACAAACAATTACAAAACATTTTAAATTAAACCAAAAGGGTACTACTTTTTTTTGTCACAAAGACTTAGCTGATATCTCCAAATACCTGTTGTCAACCAAATTCTTCATGCGATGGCCTAGTTAAGCCAAATTTTTTTGAATAAGGGGACTTGACAGTTACCGAAAAAACTTAAAAGTTGTGCTTTCATCCAAGTTCAGTGTACTATAAATTTTTTATTTCTTAAAGAATTTACAAACTATTTTCACTCAAAGGACAAAATGTTGTTAGATATTGTAAGTATAGTAATTGCGCAAAAATTATTAAAAAAAATGTATTACTTTGAGTTTAAAAGTATTTTTTGAAGTTATCTCAAAACACTGATTTTTACCTCTTGGTGTACTTTCTTGACAAAATAGTTCATAAATATTTAAAAAAAATAATTACTAATGTTAAGTGAACATTTCGATCAACGATAATAATCTATTTTTTAAACAACGTTGCTTTAAAAAAAAATAAAAAATAATGAAATGTTTTGAATGAACCAGAAGAATTTTTTTTAATGAAATTCACAATAAAAAAAATATACACATATTTAAAATGAAAATTTTTGGTCATCAATATAGAACTCACTTTTAATTAATATTCTAGTCAAAATTTAGATTGAAATATTGAATAGATTTTCTAAAAAGTGCACCTAGGTGTTGAAAATCACTGTTTTGAGTTAATTGCAAAAAATTCTTATAAGTTTAAAATAATTATTATTATTTTTATTATTATTTTTACCTTGTTATTATATTTTCAAATATAAACCTAAAAAATTTTGTGAAAAAAGTTCGTAAATACGTTGAGAAATAAAAAATATATAGAACATTAAAGTTAGATGTAAATTTGGCTTTTAGCTTGTGTCTGTGATTGTCAAGTCCTCATAAGAAGCTGCGTCCTTGCTTTTAGTTTAAATTTAGAGCTAATAATTATTATATAGTCAAACCCAGTTAAAGCGAAGTCGATGAGGTCGTTGAAATTTTTGCGCGTAAACCGAATTTCGTGTAAGCCATCTAAAAACATTTTCATCTAATTAATGTAGATTTAAACAGCTAGATATATGTATTGTTACGAATTTTTGTATTTTTGTAAATATTTCGTTGTGTTAATTTTGTAAATAGTAAAATTAATGTTCATCTCGCGAAAGGCAGTGCAATGGTTCCTCTTGGTTTGTTTCCCAGCAATGAATCTCTCAATGCTTGATAACGAGTTTTACAGAGGTAACTCTGGGAAGCGAGTTTCAAGGGGCAGGGCATTTAACATTATGGTAATGGGAATCTCACCAAATTGGCGAGATAGAGCCAAGTTGGCGATGGTTTTGGCGACTAATTTTTGTCGCCAAATTTGGCGAGAAATCGCCAAATATCGCCAAACTTGGTGACCATTTGGCGACATTTTCGGTACATGTATCCCATGTATGTACATGTATAGGATTTTTCGACTACTGTCTGGAAAGTTCTCCAAATGTCCATCTCTGGAAGGTTCAAGTATGTTCGCAGCCACTCCTATATAAGCGCGACCTGAGTTGGTGAGTAGTTAGTTGATTTTGAATCACTGAGTTAGTTGTCTCTCAACGTTCATTGTGAGAGCTGTATTCCTGACTTGAGTAGTTAGTTCTTGGATTTTGAGTCACTGAATTAGTTGACTGGAGATACTGAGCGAACTGTATTGCATTGTCTTTTGCGGTGATTTAGCAGTTGTTATCAAGTTTTTAACTGCTGTTTTGTGCTCTTTTGAGGTGAAAAGAGCTCTATTGTGTCTACTAGAACGAGAAGTTCTGGAGCTGTAAGAGAATCGTGAAGAGTTATTTTGGAATAAATTTCTGCAAGTTTTGATCTGATTTTGGCTTCATATCTTTCGAACCCGTACAACGCAACAGTATGTTTAATACTGTTGTTTTTTAGATCGTTTTAGAAAGCTTTTACTAAAAAGTTCTTTTAAAAATCTGTTCTTCTCTTCTTAATTATTTTAAGCTCATGAGGTATTGGCCTGCTGTTATACGAAACTTTGCAAGGTTTCATCTAAAAAAAGAGTAGTTTAAAGAGCACATTTTTTTTCTCGTCTTAAGCGGGATTTCATTATGCGAGATTTTGTGTTAAACGGAAAGTTAACGTTAAATTTAAGTTTCATTGTACTGAGAATTGCTTTTATTTCTCTTTAAAGGGGATTTCGTATTAAGCGATTTCGCTTTAATGAGGTTTTACTTTATATCTGTACTCAGTTAATCCTATTTTCCAAATTTTTTAAATATGACTATTATTAATCACATTTTACTTTAAAAGTTCCCTTTTTAGCTTTTTAAACCTTTACTTAAATAAAATTTATTAATTTTATTTTTAAAAGTTTTGTGAATAAAAATATATTTTTACATATTTTGATAAAAATGTAAAAATTAACTTCACAATAATAAATTTGTTTTATTAAATAATTCAAATTTATTAATAAATCCTAATCACGAATTAGATTTTTCATTACATAAATTATTATTTATTTATCGGATGTTTCTAATGTTATGCAGTTGGAAAACCTATAGATGTTGAAAAGACACCTGAGCCTATTGAAAAAGATATAAACATCTTACACAAGAAATATATTGATGGCCTGACATTGTTATTTGAAGAATATAAACCCAAATATGGACCTAATCTGATATTAAAGATAAATTAATACTTATTCTTTTCAACAATGATATTCTTCTTATACAAAGATTGCAGGGGTGTACTGCTCATACGATTGTCCGGTGCAATCACCGGGCTGCATAGTGTTTATAAAAAATGGGCCGGTCTAGTACAAAAGCTTCCCAATCATTCTCAACCGAACTATTAACAATTATCAAACTATTAATTTAGTTTGATATATAATTTGTATGTTAAAAAATTGCTTTAAATTTCATATTTCTTTAGTTTTTAGATTATGCTGCATTTCGAACAATAGTTAAATACATATTTTTTTTTCGGATAGCATTTTCTGATAAACATACCAGTTATATACTGGACATACTTTTTTTTTGCAATTTTAATTTCATTGTTTTAATTTTTGCTAAACTTGGATTTCATAAACTTATCAATGGTTTATGGAATCCAAGTTCTCTCAAAGGAGGTATAAATAGTAGAGACAGAGAAAACTTGATTTAAAACTAATTATTAAATCAATTAAGTTATTAAATATAAATGTTTAAATAAATAATATATTAATTATTAGCACGATTTAGTTATGGATTAAAGTTAGTTATGGTTAATTATTAAAGATAAATACTAAAATTTGATTAATCATTATATTGAAAATTTGGGCCGGCACAAATCTAAAATCACTAGGCCGATTTAATGTCACAGTACGCTCCTGAAAGACTGTATTATTTTCTTAATTTTTTTAAATAATCATTTTTAAGATTTGCTTTGATTGTAAACAGCCTAACAACTGTAGTGGGTATTCTCTGTTTTGTATATGCATTAAGATATTTTAAATAGATTGTTAAATTTAAAATTGTTACATTAAGTATTTGATTTTCAATTTCAAGAACTTTGTATACTTACATTCTTTGTATAAATAAATATGATTTTTTGTAGATTATAAAATGTCTATGATGGGGTAAAGTAGAAATTACATTCAAAGAACGAAAAGCTATTGTGCTTTCATCTTGCCACTATTTTAAGATAGTACAAAGGAGGGGTAAAGTTCAGGGTTACAGAAAGTTCAAAAGGTGTTCAAGATATGATATATCCTAACACCTTGATTTCTACATGTAATCCGTCATTTTGAAATCGTTTTTCGGGGTGTTCCCATAGTTGAATTTTGTCCGATTTTGGATACGTTGTTCAGCAAAGATAACTGATTAAAAATCAATTAAAAAAGCTTCTGTTTCAATTTTGTCCCTGTTCACTGTATTTTTAATTTAATTTGCCTGGACTATAAGTAGTTTTAACACGTTGCTTTTATTTGCACATTGCAGTTTATTTGGCAAACTACTGTGTTAAGCACAGATGAGGTCAGGTACCTACAGCTGAATTCAAAATGAGAAATGAAGGCTCACTATTATGAACATCACTATTATGTAGAAAATGTTAAAAAGAACCATCTGGTGCTTGTAACAATAACTAAATTAGGATGAAAAATGCAGATACCACCTCTGCGTTTAATACGGCAGTAAACTGCGTAACTCGATCCCGCTGTTAAGAAACCATTTTTCTATTTCACTTGACCTGGGACTAATGCTGGGCTTTTAGATAGATTTTTTTAACCATTTACATATTTACACAAATGCTTTATGCTCAGCTGAGTCAATAGTAAGATTGAACGATGTAGATAAGGCTTGGCTTTAACTTTTTTTGCCCAAGCTGAAATTGGAGATCCATTTCTAAAAGCATTTCACACTTTTCACCTTGCTTCTACATAAATTAAGTCATCAATAAAAATGTATGTGATATGTTCATGTCCATCGATCCTTTCTAGTATTATATTATTTTAACATAGTTTTATGAAAATGTGTATAACATGTGTAGAAAGTACTACTGATTTTTTTCCCATCTCATCCTTCTCTGTGATATATTTACTTCAAAATGAGCAATCGTCTCTAACATTGAAGAATTGTTCGCTTTTCTGAGTAGCTTTCTTGGTAAGGTCGAAGGGAAATGTTATTGTGATGTCTTACATTTGAAATCCTTTATAAATTTTAGAAAGCTGTACATACATACGGCGTCATTCAAATATGAATATTTATTAATGATCGGCATTATTTTTCTTTGAGAATTACTTAGCCACTCAAAATATAACCAAATTTTTAAAAAGAAAAAAAAAAAAAGTCGCATACAATCTGTTGTGAAAAATAATGAGAAATGAAAATATCTTTTTTGCAACATTTACTATTGATATATATTTTTTATATGTTTAATTGAAGTACTTTACCCTCATTTAGAAATGAGGGTAAAGTACTTCAATTAAGAGAGCAAAAAAAAAAAAATTACGTGGCAATTTCTTCGCCCTTTTTTTGATTTCAATTCTTCAAGTAGCTTTGGCAGAATTCCTGTTTTTTGACTAAGATGATTTCATGCTTTAGATATATCTAATATTATATTAATAGGATAAATATCATTGAAAGGATATAAAATATTTTTGATTATGACACGGTCGTCTCTCGTGAGTCAGATTGCTATAAATATATGCATTTCTTAGTAAATTTTTTTTTATCCGTGCAACTTTTTTATCAACTTATATTATAGAAAAATAATTAGTAGATTCATCCTAATTTTTCAATTTTAATTTATTTACGAGCAAAAAATGCACCGCAAAATGTCCCTTGCGTCAGCCATAGAATTGCCCTTTTAGTTTGAAAACACTTCTACCGATCTCTTATATTGACCATTCCGATATTTCCCATTTAGAACCTTTTATCTTTTTCTAGCCTTTAAGGGTGGTTGGTTGAAACTAATAACTTTGATTTACAGCTTTAGGAAAATGCTTACATAATTACAACATCTTGGCTTTAAGAAAAGAAGGTGTGTACATTACACACTGGAAAAATGTTACCTTTTTTTAGTATGATGTCGTTTTTAGAGTGTCGGTGTTTAAAGACAAAGCCACATTAGTGAAGCATCAAATAAACTTCAAAATGAGCTAATCATACACGCTAACTCAATTAAAGACCACGAAATAATACTAAGTTTTGGTATTTAGTTTAAAGGTACTCTCCTGAATGACTCAATATTATTTGAGGTATTTCAAGAAATCTATGGATCAAATAGAGAAGACCCTTATAGAGAATGGAAGGGACGCTTTAGAAAATTTTATTGTTCAATGATCTAGATGTAGAAAACTCTAAGTATCTTTCTTGCAGGTAGTATCTTCTTGTAAAAAATAAGTAGTTCTTGTAAAGTATCTGACAACGCCCGATTCCACAAAGTAGAACTTTGGGTATATCTTTACAGGAAAATTGTTTTTGTGAAACTGGTTGAAATGGTTGAATTGGAAAACTGGCTAGAAAAAATTTCACCTTTTCATAATGTCAAATCGATAATTTTGCTGATCACTTAGCCCCGCGGAAATTTCAGAATATATCGATAGTCTTTTATTTATCGAATTTTGAAGAATCTGACATGAAATCAATTAAGTATTTGTTGATCAAAAGAATATATATGATACAAAAATACTTTAAATTTTTAAATTTTTTTAAATGTGATGTTACAGTATACTTATAGGGAAGTTTTGACGGTATAATTATAAAGCGTCATCAGATTGAGCTGTGAAATGAAGGATTCGTTTCAAAAACAGTAATGTAAACTTATATAATTTCATAACGTTTGCCATAAACCTTGATTAGATAGTTATCAATATATGATACATAAAATTGAAGGAACAATGGTACTGGTTTCAAAATCATTAGCTGATTACTTACAGGACAAATTCTTTTCCAGAAGTCCTTGTTTCAAACTCAAATAATTTTCTGTTCTTTAGAGAATGAAAGTAATTGTTTTATTTCAAAGCAGAAATTTCGTAAAATCGAACATTGTACTGGTGTCTTAAAGCTAAAAGGTCAAATTGCATTTTTCAATTGCAATACTTTTTATCATTGTATACACTTCAAGGAACTTTTATATTTTTTTCTATTTAACTCTTCTGGCAGTAAGGATCTGAACCCGTCGTATTGAGATAGAACATGGAATATGGTGGCGGAGTTGAATAAGGAGTGGCGTAGTATCCCATCCTTGACACTGCAGACGTTTCTTGAGGACACTTTCCATCGTTGAAGTCCTGGTAACTGCTGCAGTTGACGGAATCGAACGGACATATTTTGATGGAATTCAGAAAAAGGAACAGGACTCTGTCGTGGCTACACGTAGAAATATCGATCGGATTCGTGACTGCAAGAAGAGAAACGGATTCGTTGAATAGTTGAAGGATTCAAATAATCTTTTTGAATTGTTCACTATGAATAAAGACCAAGTAATATATTTCTAAAATACCACGGTTTCAATCGAAGTAGTTTGCAAAAGTATATTGTGTACTATTTTCTTCTTTTCATATATCACAAGTATATACAGTGTGTTTATTTAAGTTTTTTTTTTTTTTTTTTTTTTTTTTTTTTTTTGCCAGCGCCTTAACTTAAATACTTCGCCATCTATTGTCATAAAAAAGTATCTAGGTATGGTCAAGTGATTAATCTATATCTGAAGAGACGTGTTATGATAACTTTGAGTTGTAAAATAAGAAGTTAGTGTAACTATCTCGAAAGCTATAAAGATATACGAATATAATCAAAGTTACATAACCGCATTTCTTAAATAGGAAAAGACTCCTTATGCATAGGCTTGCCAGATTTATGAAATGTTCAACCGGGACATCGGCCCAGGTGTTTCCCTTGAGCCGGTAAAACCCAAACAACCAACCATTATTTAATAGCAGACCATCACTCTTCTATAGTACATCATACAGTACAGAAATACATGACTAAGTAATTATCCTAAGCAATCCTTCTCCGTTAATTATTTTTAGACTTTTTTGGTCATCTATAAAATAAAATTTATTTTTTACCGGGACGTGAAGTAAACTGGCCGGGACACCGGGATTTTGTCTGAAAACCGGGACTTTCCTGGTCAAAACGGGACGTCTGGCAAGCGTACTTATGCATATACTCCTTATGTATGATATATTATATCAATCGCATTTCAGTAATAACGCATTGATTGAAATCCCGACTGGCGAAGAAACTCAGTCGGGGTTTCAGATTTCTAATATTTTTAAGATTCATATTCTAAAATCTATTTTTTGACTGTTTAAGGTCTAACTTTGGCTCTTAATTTTTATTATATTTATAGGATTGTATTGTGCATTCTGTTTTCATGCAGAATTGCGCTGAGAGTGTGTGTGCAATGGCTTTCTAACTTGGGTGGGACAAAAAAACTTTTTTCAAAATTGGTTTGGTAATAATGTGGAAAATATGCCTAATGGGTCAATTAGAACACACACAAAATTTCGTCAAATTTGCTCAATATCTAGCAGCGCCCTTCTGGCATTGAAAATGTAAAACGTGACAAAAAAATTCACTTTTGTGCCATTTTTTGGAAAATTTTGAAAATTATTTTTAAAAACCGGCAATGGTATACCATGGAATAGTTTTCTAATGCATCAGTTGGAACACACACAAAATTTCGTCCATTTTGTTCAATATTTAGCCGCGCCCTTGCTTTGAACAAAAACGCGCCTAAATGTCACAAAATCGCAACAGATTCGACGTTAGGGTGCATACAATTTTTTTTTTTTTTTAAATCGGTCTTGGAATAGCGTGAAAAAGTTACCAAATGGGTCAGTTGAAACGTACGCAAAATTTCGTCAAATTTGTTCAATTTCTAGCCGCTCCCCTCTGGCATTGAAAATGTCCAAAAGCATACAAAAAATGCACTTTTAAGGCATTTTTTTTTTAAATTTTGGGAAATTATTTAAAAAAAATGGCATTTGCATAGCATATAATAGTTGCCTAATGTGTCAGTTAGAACACACACAAAATTTGGTCCGTTTTGCTCAATATTTAGCCGTGCCCCTCTTGCTATAAACAAAAAAGTATCTAAATGTCACAAAATCATAAGATTGGACTTTAGGTTGGACCAATTTTTTTTATTTTTTTTAAATTGGTCTGAACATAGCATGGAAAAGTTGCCTAATGGGTCGGTTAAAACACACACATAATTTCGTCAATTTTGTTGAATATCTAGCCGTGTCCCTCTGTCATCAAAAATGTCCATAACTTTAAAAAAATTAATTTTTTTATTTTGCCTAAAAATTTAGCAATTTTTTGATCGATTACTTAATTTAAAAAATAAAACCAGCATGTGTATAGCATAGAATAGTTGCATAATGGGTCAGTTAGAAAACACAAACAGTTTCATCCATTTTGATCGGAATCTAATGTCTCCCCTAGATGTATATTATACATAGGTAAGCTTTTTCATAACCTACCGAACTCAACTTTAATGCCGTTGATTACATTGATCTCATCGACTGGTCAAAGTATACCATAACAAAACCACAGCTTACAATGTATAGAGAAGATAAAGAATTGGAAGATATGGGGCAAAAACAAGTTCCTATAAACCATTTGAGAAGTTTCCATGTCACACGCAAGCAGTCGAGAGATGTGTTAAACTCATATCTGAAGTTTTAACGAAAGTTTGCGGTGATGCTGCTAAAGACGGTTATATCAGGGCTAAGATTCAAGCAAGAACTTCTGACATTTGAAAATAAGAGACAGTACTATTCTGAAAACTCCACTTTATAAGCATTTTATGCCTACTATTTTTTACTGTATAATATTTGAATTTCTCGATTTCTAAATATAAATAAGTTTTATACTAGTAAATATACTTCTGATTTTTAATATGCATATTTTTTTTTGTGATGTTTGATATGCCAGGAGTAGCTAGATATTGAGCAACAATGACGACACTTTTATGTGGTTTCTAAATGACCCATTCAAAGTACGTTGCTTTTCATACTTACTTTTGTCAAGACCGATTTAAAAAAAAAAAAAAAAAAAACATTTAAAAAATTGGTTCACCCTAACGTCCTATCACACGATTTTGTGACATTTAGACACTTTTTTGCTTATAGCAAGAGGGGAGCGGCTAAATATTGAGCAAAACGGATCAAAATTTGTAAGTGTTCTGACACATTAGGCAACTATTCTATGCTATGTTAATGCCATTTTTAAAAAATTATTTCCAAAAATTTCAAAAAAATGGCTTTAAAGTGAATTTTTTGTGTGTCTTTGGAAATTTTCGATGCCAGATGTGCGCGACTAGAAATTGAACAAAATTGACGAAATTTTGTGTGCGTTTTAACTGACCCATTAGGTAACTTTTTCACGCTATTCCAAGACCGATTTCAAAAAAACAATTTTTTTATCCTCCCTAACGTTGAATCTGTTACTATTTTGCGACATTTAGGCACATTTTTGTTCAAAGCAAAAGGGGCGCGGCTAAATATTGAGCAAAATGGACGAAGTTTTGTATGTGCCCATTAGGCAACTTTTCCGCACTATTACCAAAACGATTTCGAAAAAAAAAAATTTTTTTGCCCATTTTTGGCCCACCCTATTATATAATTTTAACTTAAATTTAAGAGTTTTGATGTTTCTACAATAGATTTTTATAACTTTATTGATTTTGATAGTGAACATGTACAAGATGCATAAAAGTGTCGATGACAAAGGTGTAAAACGACCTTGGTTTTGTAGTACTTTTTGTACAGTAGAAATCACGTGTTTCGATTGACGCCAGCCTGTTTGTTCGCGTTCACTATGTTTTTAGGTTTCGCGATGTAACGATGTAAAGGTAGACTACAACAAACGAGTATTGTGTGCTTTCCATTCCAAAATATTCATGCATATAGAGTTTCTTTTCCTATTAATCCGAGGATGTTCTATAACTCTGTATTTGAAACGTTTTATGTATCTTATATAGGTTTTGATACAGACAAGTTAAATACGTCTCATCTGGATAGTGCATGGCCATTTTACTTTTATAACAACAGTTGTCAGTGTCTTGAAGTTAAGAAGGCGGAAAAGAAATTTGGGCACGCTATAAATATTTCTCATTGTCAACAAAAATAATGGATACTATTTTGCGATCATATGAAGTCATTGGGGAGGAATATTTTACAACAGGATAAAAATTCAGTAACTTCAGTTAAAAATTCCATTTTGAATTTTCGTATTCGTTTATAACGTTTCATTTTCTCTTTATAATCACACTATAAATTATACATACTATTAATACCAATGTGGTTGAACATAGTGTGTGTAACACCCTGATTTATTAGTGTAACACGAAATTAATATAAAAGCAAGTTATGGATGGTATTACTGAAAATACAGGGATTTAAATAGATTTTTCGTAAATCTATCATTTAATATTTAGTTTCCTTCTATTGAATTGAAATACTAAGGACTGTTTCAGTTTAGCACTTAAATATTATTCATAACAGCTTTGAAATCAACTCACTGGAGTATAGCTTACTTGTATTAGAGTTATTGTCTGTGTCTAGATATGTGTCTCCATAACTGCAATTTGGCTGCTTGCTTCCGCCATTTGGGAAGAAATCGATATCTCCATACGAATCAAGAGTGCCGAAGCCTAAGAAACATAATATATTTAATACATAACCAATAAAATAAGATTTTGTAAATATTACATGCAACAAAAGTATCTCGTAAGCTTCTGCACAAAAAAAGAATATTATTAATAATAATAAAAAAAAAAACACGTTTGAACATGCTCAAAATGCATTTGCAATAATGATCAATCGTGCTTTCAATATACTTATTCTTCGTTAGTTGAAAAAAGAAAAGGACACAGACACATGGGGTTTTGCGTGGCATAGTGTCGACGGGCGCTAATATCAACAGTAACGTGAAAGTACCTCGCTCTGGTTAGCTATTAGTTTTGTGTTAACTTCCATGTTTGAATGACGTTTTATTAAGTCTGGTGTAGTTGTTACGTCTGGTGTATAATGTTAAAATAAAATGTGTGAAACGCTTTTTTGCACACACACACAAAAAAAAAAATAATAATTGGAAGAAGTTAATTTAAAATCGTTGGTCATCAATGTGAAAGTGTTACATCTGCGGGTATGATAAAGGTTTAGCGATGCTGTGATCCTTGGTTTGATAATCTGAATTCATTTAAGTTTTATATAAATTTATTACACTTTAATTTACTAAATAAACTCCAACGATACAACCAGGGACGACGCCGCGAACGGGGGGCGTAGGGGGCAACTCGCCCCCCCAAAGTTTTAAAAAGTTGGACAGTCGGCAAATTTTCTAAATTTTAGCGAGATCTTTTTTTTTTTTTTTTTTTTAAAGTCGATCCACAATTAAATCGAATTGAATAATAAAAAAAAAATAATAATAATAAAAAAATATCGGAATGCAGAGTGACCCGAGTGTGAGGAATCGGCATTTTTACACTAGAAGTCTATTATAGGGGAGTTGGTGTCTTTTTTGCCGCCTACAATGATGGAATGCAAACGCAAATATTACCATATAAATATCTTTATTATCTCACCCCGTCAAAATATTTAGAAAGGCTTATAGTCGGCAAATTTCTAAAATTTCAACCGTTCTTTAAAAAATGCCTAGTGACGGATGTTTCAAAACATATTGAATGGAAAAAAGAACAAATTATTAAAATCATCATTAGTATTACAAAATTGTGATCACAATGCAGCCTAAGTTGACGGTGGCCAATTTTGAATTGGAGTAAGTATATCCTTTTTGACGGGAACATTAAAATAATCTAATCATTGACATCTTCACTGACATTACATAACTTTGATGTGTTACACATTAGATGATATACTTGTATTTGTGGTACGTCAGATAACGCCTCAAAAACCATGACATACCCATTAAACGTCAATTACATAAAGTGTGTAATGTACGTCATATGAGTTAAGGGTTTTATACAAAATTAAAAAAAAAAAAAATTGTATACGAAAATTGACCGGCATTATGCAAGTTATTGCAGTTAATGTCAAGTAGAACTCCATTCTCCATAAATGGTGTTATATACAGGATGGTCATAAAAAAACTTTGCCGATATACGGACCTCTAGCGGCAGTCTCCTTCAACAGATCGAGATGAGATTTCAGGTATATTTAGTCAATCAGTTTCAGGATTTCAGTTATTCAGAGGTATAAGGTCGGAATTCTGTGAATTTCAGAAAAATGGCATTCACGATTACGCCGGTTATAGTTACGAATTGCAACGCCCACTTTTTCCTATCGAAAAATGATCATTGAAATCGAAAACCCTGAAGAGCATTTGAACGGTACGTGTATCCCAAAAAACGGACGCGTTATGAACTCACAAAAAGCAGATCTGCGAACGGCCAGCAAAAACACGATCGGAGCAATGGAGGCCGATCGCCAAACATTCAGCTTAGAAAACCGATTTAATTGCCTGTGATGGCACTCATGTGAACTTTGGCCTCTGTCAAATGCAAATTTCCATCGTGCGCCTCGATCGCGTTTTAATTGGCCGTTCGTACACCTTTTTTTTTTTTCGTGCGTGCATAATGCTTCCATTTTTTGTGATACACGTACCGTTCCAACGCTCTCTATTGTTTTCTCAGGGGTTGAGCATTTTGCAACAAGAAAAAGTAGGCGTTGTTATTCGAAAATTTCGAGTGTCTGTAACCATAACCAAAACCGCGTGAGCGCCATTTGTTGAAATTCACAGAATCCCGAGCTCATACTTCTGAATAGCTATACCTGAAATCTCATCTCAATCTGTTGAAAGGAACGGAAGCTAGACTTCCATATATCGGAAAAGCTTCTTTATGACCACCTTGTACTTCATATATTGAAAATACATTCCCAAAATAGTGCATGCCACATGTAAACTGGAAGGCGATATCATATTTATTTCAACAAAATAATCTTTGGAAAGGTATTGAAAGGTTTATTATAATACTATCTAAAATTCTTAATGTTTACCGTGCTCAAATAGCTGTGACCCGACATTGTCTGGTACAACCAGGTTTAGTATATTGTGAGTATACTTTCACTCCTTTCCTCGATTTCTGGCGCAGTTTAGCCTTTGTGTTGCCCTTGCGCTTCATAAATAAGAAAAACAACCAACCAACCTATCCTGGATTTCATCACTTTATACTCTAAACATTGGGAAAAATTGTCTTTCAGATAAACTAAGATTTTTTTAGTCTAAATGCATTTAAAAATATTTCAAATTGGATCAATAAATCTCAAGTTAGGATCATAACCATTACATGTGGGTAAGGGATATGGGGGTGAGTTTTTGGAAATTTCATGTGGGCAGTGACGTTTCTCTTGCTTTGAAGATCAAATGTGCAACTTGCATTTCCTCAAGATCGGAATAACACTGTAGATTTGAATACCTTCCCCCAAACACACACACACTTTTCTCAAAAAACCCCACAGGTACTATTCCTTATACAGTTTGGATTGTTGTGCTAAAAATTATGACATGCTTATTTATAGATCTGAATATTTTTTCACTAAATTCGAAGTTCAATTAGTTGCGAAAAAATTACCTTTCTGCATATAAATATTATAGTTTGGTTTAATGCTAAAGTAATCCATTTCATTTTTAATCTCGCTTAGGAAAAAAACTCGCATTTCAATTATACTTTCCTTCTTGAACAAATGATTATTGTTCAAAAAACGAAAAATATTTGCAAAAATTATTGCTGAAATACCACACCACATCAATGAGAAACCGCAAAAAAATCATGAAATTAAATCCAGCAATTTTGGTAAAAGTATATACTCGACGTAACTACTTTTAAGAAGTAAGTTGAATTGTTACAAAAAAAATTAAGTTTTACTATTAACACACTTTTCAAGAAAAATCAAAATCTTTTCTTTTTTAGATAGGAAAATGTGTTAAAAAGTATTTAAAAATTAAATAATTAACAAATCGTTTTTAATAATTATTTTCTTTTGCGATGCAATTATAATGTCCATGAACGCTTACATGATTATTTGTAGGGAGATGTAAGGCGACAAAAGTTTTTGTTTAATCCTTGATTTTTCGAAGATGGGAATTGGATTTCCTAATTGGATGTTAGTTAATAATTGTGGGGGTGGGGGAGGGGGCATTAATGTTCTGTTCAAATTGTTAAATTAATATCTATATATTTTTTTCTTGTAATTTTTTTTTTTTTTCGTGTTACTTTATTTTTCAAAAGCCAGAGGGGAGGGAGTGCAAGTGAATGTTTTTTCTGTCCCTGACATTGTATCTATTATAAAAATTGCAGTGCTTCGCGTAGGGAATTTTCTGTAATAGCAATAGTCAGCCAGAATTTTAAAAAGAAGAATTTTACAGAATTTTTTTTTTGATCAACCTTTATACAATTCTTAATAAAAAAGTCACCTATTTGATCAATAATTTTCATCAATTTAATTGTTAAAGTGCTATTTTCAACCACTTTTACACGTTTAATTAATTTTTTTCGTAACTATAATTTGAAAATTTAAAAAAAAGTTGTATCGAAAGAAGCACTTGTACTACTCAGGTTACTGAATTGGTTTAAGATTGTGGGGGAAAATATACCAAAGTATAAATGTCTTCCCGGCCCCTGCTCCCAAATAAAAACGCTTCCAAAAATAATCTGCTTTGTTCGGAGAGGAAGGGGTAATTTTATAAAAAGAAATGAAAAATTAAATGAATTTGAAGGAACTTTAACTATAATGTGATGGGAATTTACTTGAAATTTGACATGTATTAATAAAATGCCATAAAATTTTAAAATTGTTTAGATGGTAATTTAAAAGTAATTAAAATTAATTACACATTAAATAAAATAATTTACAATTAAATAAAGAAAAGCATTAACAATTAGTTTTACACTAATTAATAATTAATTATGTATTAATTATTCATATATTAATTAAAAATTAATTATACTTTAATTTTGCATTAATAAAAATTAGTTAACAATTTATTAACACATTAATTTATTTTTCTACATTTACACCGGACATGCCTTGATTTCAGTCGGCAAAAGGATGTCTACGCCCCCCCCACCAAAATTCTTGGCGACGGCCCTGGATACAACATGCTAAGAAAATATTCGTGGAACAAAGTCATAAAATTAAACTGCTCGCAAAAGAAGTTATTTCGCTATTGCTACGCAACGCACAAGACCTTGTTAGTAGGGCGTATCGAAAAAATCGCAATTTTTCAAATCTTTTAGCGGTAGTGAGGAAAATTTGCGGACACCCATCATTAATACTTCTGTGAAATTTCAAAACTCTGGGTTAATATCTTCTGTCGCCTCAATAGCTCGAAAGTTCCGAAATTTGGGCTAAAGTTATTAAAATTCAAAAATTCATAAAAAATTCCAGATTTCGCTGTAAGTTACTAGTTACTATTTTTGACAACAACAACTATAATTTTTTTATAATTATTACTGCTACCTCAGCAACACCAAATTTTGGAAAATAAAAGGTTAAATTTCAAAAAAATAAATAAAAAATACACGTCACACTTATCTTATTTTAAAGGGATCAGAAATTTTATTGCCTTTCAAATATACAATTGACGATAACATTACTACTTGTAATCCTTCTTTGTCTCGAATTTCGACATGTGTTTTCTGGATTTTAGAATAGCTCTTATGAATTTATCCCTGTTTTCAGGCCCAACTGTTTTCTCGGAGGCTGCCATGACAAGTTTCCCAATTCGCTCGACTGCTTGTGTATGTGAAGGAAATTGTATGAAGTGCCAGCAGGCCTTCGGCATACAGTCCTCTGTCATTTTCAAAAGATCTTAAGAACTTATCTCTCGTAGAACTGGAGGCGATTTCACAAAACAATTTTTCCAGTCAATGAGATCAATGTAGTCTTCAGCTTCAAAATTGATATCAGGAATAACGAATCTGCGCACACCTCGGTTAATTTCTCTTGCCTTTATTATTCTTCGAGCTGCAATGATTCTGATATGACATCTTTCATCAGTTAACATGGCCAAAAGCATGTTTTCTGGAGCAGCAAAATAAGCGTTTCGAGAAATAACTGGATCGATTACGCCACAGTACTTCTTAGGCAAGTACCGAGATGAGCTTCTGAAATGCCACAGATGTCTAGGACCGTCTTTTATGGAGTGATTAATCTTAATTCGGAACCATGAGGGTGCGTAGACTTTTAGAATGAATTCAACTAAAGCTAGTAGCTCATTTGATGGGTCTGATGTAGATATATATAACCTCAGTATTCTATTTGCAGTTGTTAGTCAGCGGGCCAAATTCAACGTCCCTGGTTCTCGGTTAGCTAGATCTAAACTATAAATGCCAGAACTAATGGTAGTGCAAATGTCGAATAAGTATTTCTGATCTGAACTGAGTAATCTACTATCAATGTGTGGCAACTCGCTTTTAATATTATTAAAAGCAACGACTGAAAGTTTTTCACATCCTTTAAGTTTTCGTCCAATGTCTCTAGTGTAAGATGAAGGGCCAGAAGACTTGCCTTCTATTGACTGGAATAGGTGTCGTAATGGCAACTCATTAAAATGAAGTAAGCAGACAATCCATTGGAGTGATCTCTGAAGTTTCATTTCAAGCCTGCGAATTACACCAGTAAACATTCCTGTGTTCAGCACAGTGCCGTCACACCCGACAACTGTGAGCTTGCTAAAGTCATCCAAAAAGTACTTGTTACGTATTCGTAAATGCTGTACGATACATGAAGACTACATTCACTTTCAGGTGTAACATGCCCCACGTACGAAGAACCAGACTCCGATACATTACAGTAATGCGCTTCTACAATGAGGAACCTGCATATTTTTTATTTTTTTAAATAAAACTTTATGCACTTACAAGACGATAGACACCTATGTCAGTTAAATAGAGTCTCTAGTTGTTTTTTAATTAAATTTTAAAGTTTACCGATAAGCCACACCCCCTAAAACGAACGATATTTCCCCCAATTCTGCTGATGACGTCAAACTTCACGATGTCTCCGCGAGGGCGCCGCGACAGACTGTTTTCTCGATTGCGATGTTCACACTCTGCAACATCGCAATTTTCTCCTAAAAATGGGTTCCACAAGTTATAAATATTGTATTGTCCCATGCTGTCACAGTTCCTCTTTCAAGACACCAAATAAGATATTTTTCAGCTTACCAAAAGGCAATAAAAGAAGAGAATGGTGTAAAGCAATGAAACGCGATCAAAAGAAAAATCCTGAACTATCTTCAATTTCGTCATTGTTCTGCTGCGAGGACCATTTTATAGTAAGTAACTTCATTTAATTCGAATTGTATACTGTATAAAAAGTGTTATTGCAAAAAATATTTTTTCTAATAAAACATCGCGGCAAAAGTGGCAGTTTTAACTACTAAACGAAACTAACTTTGCGATCTTATTCTAAGTTCATAGTATTAAAAAAGTGTACAATATGCCAATAAGCAAACTTTGTTAAATGGAATGTCATTCTAAATAAACTCCTAGCGTAAAAGTAGTTTAGTGCTTAGTAATTTACTTTTACAACATGCTTTTTTTACGTACAAAAATGCACGTCGCTGCATGTGCAAAAATATTTTAGCAACGCATGAAAACTGCTTTTTTAAAAGTAAGCGAAATATTTGTCTTAAGCTAAAGTCAGGGGCGTACTGAGATATAAAATCGGCCCGTGGATTTTGGATTTTTACCGGTCCAAATTTTCAATACCAATTTTTAGTTATTATTTTTTCATAAAAAAGTTCCATAAATTAAATAAATATCTTAATTAGTTTTATAAATTATTACTATCAAAATTAATTAAATAATTAATTTTAATAATTATTAAATAAGTAGTTTGAACAATTCACTTAAATAATTCATGTAAACAATTTAATTGTTTTGATAACTAATTATTTTTATTTAAATATTTACATTTAATGTATATATGAATCACAGAATAATAAAACTTGGACAGTATAACCAATTATTTTTATTTAAATAAAAAACATTTTAATAAGAGCATTATTGTTATATTGTATAATTATATTATACAGATTGGGTAAAATTTATTTCAAGGTAATGATTAGGTGAATCAGTTTTGTGGTTTGAATTGATTTTAGCTTTAAAATTATTATTATAGATATTGCATTATTTTATTACAGATATTGCATTAGTATCTCTTAAATTATTATCGATAGCCTAGTTTTACTTCTCGTTAAAAATAAATCACAATGTGATTTCAATTCCCGAAGTAGGGAAAAAATACATTTTCTTGAATTTTTTAAATAGAAAATTCAAATAGTTTGTTGGCATTACAATACTTTAAACAAATTTTTAAGTGAGAAGACCTGGGTTGTGCTCTCTGCAAACAATTGTTTCAAAAACCTGATTCACAACACGAATAATACTAATACTAAATAATACAAAACAAGTGCATATTTAACTAAGTAAATTATTTTTTTTCAGTTGGAATAAGACATGGAAAATTTCATGCAGTACAAACTGATGAACAATGTGGTTAAACATAAGTTGAAGCCTGGTGTTTTGCCACACATTTTTTCCTGCCAAAAGCCAACTATATCTAAAGAGCGAAATTGTGTAGTAAAGCGAAAACGAAAAGATTTGATAAATGAAACTATTCATGACTATGATACTTCAATTAATGCTTCAAGCGACAACTGCAGTTGCTCCAGTAGACCTACCTCCCCTATTCAAAACACAACCAGTAGACCTACCTCCCCTATTCAAAACACAAGTTCTCTCAACAAGAGTTTTCAAGTTAATATTAAAACCCCATATAAGAGTAAAATGGTTGGTACAGTACCCCCCCCCCCCCAAAAAAAAACACAGAACGATGGCTATAGATTTTGTTCTAATTGTTGAAATAACAAACAAAAGGTACCGTTGTAAATCGTGAAAGGTTTTTAATAATTGTATGTAGTTTTTTTTATCATGAGGGGTCATCTACATATTAAAACAGAACCAAACTTTAAAAAGTTCAATAGCAACCTCTTAATATTATTCCATATTTGGATTCAGCATTAAAAAAGAATGCGAAATACAAAAATTCGTAATTTTCTAATGAATGGTTTGTAATTTAAATGATAAATAGAAAATGATAAATTAATGTTAAATAAAAAAGTTGGTTTTTTGGTCATAAATACTTAAATAATTAATATATTTCAGTAATTTTCTTTTCAAAAGGTAGTTTGTAAATGGCCAAACATAAATAGCAACCAGCTTTTGAATCAATTTCTTTTTTAATAATTAATTATTAATTAATAAAGCAATTAAAATTTTTTTTTAATAGAAACATATTTTTTTTTTTGCTTTCATTAGATTTACCATGGTCTAAACCCCCCCCCCCCCCATAATTTTTTTCTTTCCATTTTGCCTATTAGTTCTCGATTTTTTAGAGAAAATGTAAAAAACGCTCACTTTAAGGGACCGTATAGTAGACGACTTTTGAAAACTATCAAAGATTAATTCAAGGTAAACTAGAGGTATGGAAAATCGCATAACGTTCAGTTATCGTATAACCGATAGTTTAAAAACTAAGAAACACGCTTTAATAGGAAAGTGAACTAAAAAGTAGAAGATAATTTTAAATAAGTTTGAAATAAGAATAGTGATTAACAAGAAATATTTATTTTATCGTAAAAAAGCGTAGGGTGCTTGATGTCAATTTTTGTAAATATTTAATGACAGATATTGGTAAAAGTAGAGCCATTATGAAAATATCTTAAAAAGCACCCCACGCTTTTGTACGATAAAATAAATATTTCTTGTTAATCACTCTAATTTTATTTCAAACTTATTTAAAATTATCTTGTACTTTTTAGTTCACTTTTCTATTAAAGCGTGTTTCTTAGCTTTTTAATCTATTGATTATTTTCTACTTTTTAGTTTGATTTTCTATTAAAGCGTGTTTTTTAGTTTTTTAAATTATTAATTATTTTTTCTGTAAACTATCAATTTTTTTTTTTTTTTTTTTTTTAATTTGCTTTCTTAAATTCCATTTATTTAAAACAACATTTTTTAAGCAATTTCAATAAGTTATCCTTTAAAAATTTTACTGAATCATGTGACTTTTTCATTTTATAAATAATTTCAACGATCTAGTTACATTTGTGTTTATAGTGAAATATTTCGGTAAAATATTCATGCTTTGCTAAATACTGTTTACTAATGCCTACATTTAATATTTATTAATTTTCTAATTATCAGTAGTATTCGTTATATTTCTGCAATTACAGTTTTCGATATTTATTTATTCCGTGTGAAGAATGCACATCTTTAATGTTGTAAATAAATTATGTTACTTTTGCGTTTACTTGCTATTTTTGTATTAATCTTAAACATGACACTATAAATCCAAGTAGTTTCTATGTAATTTTAGACTAATACTTGTATTTTTTAATCTTCGTGAAACGCGCCACATTGACCGTTCTATTTCTCCCGCTGTGAAGAAGAACCTTAAAAATAACTTTAGTTTTATGGAAATTCTCCCTGAAGATCGGTCCAAAAATGGTCGAAATATTTTCGCTCATAAGTGACGTATTTTTCAACATAATGCATTGAAATTTGGTATACAGGGTAAATGATGTATTCTGAATCGAATGAAATGATAAAAAATAAGGGTTCGTATTGAAATTTTCGAAGATAGCGTTACTTTTACTTAGTAAACGGTCCCTCAAGAAAAAAAATGCATCAGATATATAGAAAATCGTAAGCAAAACATTTTGGTGCAAACCGTAAGATTCTACGATAATTAGAACCGAAGATATTGCCATCGTTCTGTTTTTTTTTTGCGTACTGTACCACTCCCATCACCACTTCATCAGTGGCCTTGTCTCCAATAAAAGAGCTAGTGGTATCAAGAGCCACATCTCCGATTTTTAAAGAGCGAGGCGAGGAATGTATAGAAATTGTGCAAAATACTGATTCCAAAGAATGAATAGAAATTGCGCAAAATACTGATTCCGATTCCTCGAACTACGAATGCAGCCTCAGCACTCTGAACAAAAGCACCGATGACAGTTCGGATGAAAATATTTTGCAAGTTATTTTTAAAAACAGTGTTTGAAAAACACATTTGAGAAAATAGAGAAGAGAACCAAGCTATATTTGGGTATTCCCAAAAGAAAGTTATTTCCTAGTAAACATACTGTCAAGCAAGGCTGAACTGTCTTTAAGAGATGTTTTTATAGTTTTAAAGAAAATAAGATTGAATGAGTCATTTGTAATTTTAGGAATGGACTTTCGGCTATGTGCAACTCAGATTGGAATTTTTGAAAAATCTTTACTTCCCATTGCAAAATGCATGAAAGACCTAATCATATGGCCCACAAGGAGCAGGTGTATAAAAATTGCCTATTCCCTTTAGGGCAAGGTATTCTAGGGTCATCAGCATACTGGATTGCTTAGAAATAGAGATTGAGAAACCTGGTGACCCTGTTCATCAAGCAACGACATTGTCAAATTATTATAATTGTAACACAATAAAATATTTGGTTTCATGTGCTCCGGATGGCCTGATCAATTTCATGTTTCCTGGTTACGGAGGCAGAATAACAGATTCTGTCATACTAAAAGTATCAGGATTCTTGGATAATTTGTCTGCTGGTGATGCGTTAATGGCAGACAGAGGTTTTAAAGATGTGGCAAAATTGCTGCAAGAAAAATTCTGCACTCTAGTTCGACCTCCATCAGTTTCTGCCTCAAAGCGTAGTACCAAGGGAGAAGTGAAGCAATCTAAGCGGATATCAGCTTTAAGAACACATGTTGAAAGACTGATAGGTCGGCTACAAGACTTTAAAATGGTAGCACCTAATACCTGCCTGGATAAAAACCACATAAAAGTACTTGATGCTATTGTTATAACTGTGTGTGGAATTGTCAATATGTAAGGCAATTTTATTAAAAATATGATCTAAAATTGAGATCAGTACTTTAAGAATAGAGCTTGTGAACACAAATCCATTGTAATTAGAAAAATCGTTTTTTTTAAACTAGGAAAAATGGCTTTTTTCCAAAATTTCATGCTCTCATTAATAAACTCTTGCACATAAAAATCATCATAATCTATCACAAGTGTTGTCACTTGTGAAGACTTCTCAAAGTCTGCATGTGCTACACAAAATACACCTTTTGACCTATTGTGCATGTACATTTGCAGCTGTATTTGTGCTGCATGCTTAGCTGAAATGTTGCCATTGGAAATGTATGACTGAAAAGCGTTTTCACTGGAAGGGCATTTGATTTCCAAGACAAACTTGTCATTTATACCATCTGCTGAAGCTCCCAGGACAGGAACTTGTGGACTTAATTTCAGACCACATGTTTTAAATTTTGTCTTTTGCTCCTTTTCAACAACCCTCTTTACCAATTTCTCCAGCGTACGCCCTCTAGCCATGGCTTTAGTGTCGCGCAACTTGTTGGCTCCTAAAATTGCTTCGCACAAAGATCCGTCCAAGGTTGTACAACGACTTGCTTCATGGATCTTAGAAGCAGTTATCCTGGCATGCCTCAACTCAAACCACAATGGACTTTTACTTTGGTTCGCAGTTTGAATTTCTGCTTTATTGCATATTGAGTCCTTCATGATCGAACAACAGAAAGTCAGAAATTCTTCAGGGGTGCCATTGGGGTTTCTTAAAAAGAAATCTCTTGAAATAAAATGTATCGAAAGCTTTTCTGCATCTTTGTCTTCTCTAAAGTACCTTGTGATAGCAGCATTGTTTCTGCCTAATGCCTTACTTTCATCCAAAACTGCTTGTAAAAAAGTACCATCGCCTTTCGGAATATCACATTTTCCTGCATTTGTTGTGGGGATGTCACGAGCTTATACGAATTGCAGCTTTGTTCCCACTTCAGATAGTTTGGATTTCTTCCAATAGCATTTCACTGATGTGGGCGATGGCTCTTCAGAACGTCTGTGCACCCATGTGATTAGGGCAACAGCATGCTTACAGCCACCTAAAAAAAAAGAGAAATGTCTGTACTTCATAACTCAAATAATTAAAATATTGAATACTCTTTTTTAAAAAAGAGTTTAATAAATTCAAAACTAACTCAATTGGAGTGATACCCATATATACTAAAAATATTTTTCATGAAACAGATTTCTGTATATTTACACCAAACTTTATTGCATTTTTGTTTTGATGTTGTTGTGATTGCTTAAACAGGAGCAAGGATAATGATTTGCAATGCTAAATTGTTTATCTGTAGAAAAATAATACCTAAATTACCCAAACATTGTATTTATTCACACATAGGTTATCTCACAAAGATCCAGGCTTCTGTAAAGTTTTCTTGATTGTATTATAATTTGACATGACAGTAGATGTAACATGAACCAGAACGTTAACATGGATATGATGGCCTTTCATTGAACCGCAATACCACTCAAAACCATATTTGATACCCATTGTTTGACATTAATATTTTTTGAAGAAAAAATTGTAATGGATGCAAATGATGCTCTTTCAAAAGGGACATAATAGTAGATTTTATTAATTTTCTGATTTTGGGAAATTTATTACCAAACAACAAATCGATATGTATTGCTTTCACTGAAATGACATTTTATTGTACGATTTAAATGCCGTTTCAACTGGCCACCAGCACTGCAGAATAGGGTGGAACGAAAATGGCCTTTAAATTTTTTTTAAAAATTTTAGCTTAGAAATAGTGGGGGAAAGTTGCCTTTTAAGTTCAAAAAGAGGGGGAAAAAATTTGGTTGCAATACTACAACATCTTGAGGTGCCGCAAAGAGCTTAAAGTTTATAAAAAAATGAAAAATTATCAACTTTGTTAAATTTTTTTTATGAATTTCTCGTATATATAATGTTACAAAAGATGGTTTTAAATGCATATATAAGCATTAGAGTTGGAAAAAATTATGAATTACAAAATATAATAATAATAATAAAATATATTGTAAAGTAAAATTTTGTATTTCTTACTTCTGTATCCTTATGATTGCAAATGTTACATCTGCAAAATGTTTGTTTCTACTTCATTGCTAGATTAAACTGGTTTTTTTTAATTAAATTTTGGCATATTCCTAAGTGAGTCAATTTTTGCTCTTGTATATCCTTCTCTTGCGGTTGAACCACAGACATTTTGAGCCGATTCGATCACCAGTTTCACAGTTCTTTCCACTGCTTGCGTGTGACAAGCAAGCCGGGGAAAGTCGATAACCGGGTCTACTTTACTATTTGGTCCATCTTCAGATGCCATCTGTATAAAGTTTTTGAGAGAGTCACTGGAAACATTTTTTAACAAGGGAGGTTCAGTTACGTCATTTTCAGGCCATGAGATAATGTCGATGTAATCCTTTCCATCGAAGTTTATCTTTGGAACTTTGAACTTCCTGACTCCGCCTCTACTTGCTTTTAAAACACTTAGTAAACCAAATTCTCTTTGAATTTTGCGTTCATCACATATCATGGACAAAAGGAGATTTTCTGAAGCCGCAAAATACCCATTTCTTTGAATAACCGGATCTATAACGTTCTTGAGATCGTCAGAGAGGTAGCGTGAATATGAGATTAGGTTAAACAGATGTTTGGAACCATAAGTACATGAAGGTTTTAACTTAATATTAAACCACACAGGCACATACACTTTCACAATGTACTCAGCCACAGTCTTAAGATTTTGAGTTGGATTTTCAGTTGCCACATACTATCTAAGCACGCGGTTGGCTAGTGTCAACCACCTGGAGTGAGCAAGTTTTTCAGGGTTTCGTAAAAATAAATCTACGGAGCAATTTCCACTTGATACAGCAATACACATATCCAATAAATATTTCTGATCTGTACTTAAATCATTTTTGTCCTCCAAAAGAGGAAGGTTATTTTCAATTGGCAAGAAAGTAACCGCAGGAAGATTAGCACAGTTTTCTAGCTGCTGACCTATTTCACCTTTAAACTCATTGGGTGGTCCCTTTGTTTTACCATCTAAATGACAAAAAGATGTCGCAATGGTAGCTCATTACCATGAAACAAACAAATTAACCATTGTAACGGTCTTCATGTTTCCTTTTCCCTCAAATAAATCACACCATTATTATGTCCAGTGTTTACAACGGTTCCATCGCACCCAATAGCAGTAAAGTTAAAAAATTGTTTGTTGTGTTCTCTATCTTCAAGAAACTCCTGTATACTGTCTGCTATGTCTTTTCCGGTGCCAGATTTAGGTGTTACGTGGCCTAAAAACTTTGAGCTTGGTTCCTCTATTAGTGAAACGTGTTCTTCTGAAATCACTTTTTTGTAAAACTTCCTTCCTTCCTTTTCTTGAAAAATTGTTTTGTCTTTCTTCCATCAAAAAACAATCCTCTATTTTCAGTTATATGATTATAACGACTGCCATTAATGAGATCTCTTCGATTGGTTGATCTTGCTTGTCTAATTTTCATCCTGTCTATAACGTTGGTTTTGTCTTCTGTTATTACACCGAAGTCCTGTAAAGCAGCACTATAGCTATAGATGCAGCAGCTCTATCTGATTTTCCTATACGGTCAGCAATGGAAGCTACAGATGGCAATTTAATGCGCATTTGAGTGATTTTCTCTTCTTTCAGTTTTGAAGGGCCTGGTAGATGTATCTCTTCTTGTATATTTGAAGGACCTGGTTGATTTGCATCTTCTGGTATCGAACACTGCCGTTCTTCAGCGCTGTCATTGTCACCAGTAACCGTTTCTGATATACTAGTATTTTTTGTCCGTTCTTTATTAAACATGACTATTCTCTGTAGTTCTTTAATTTTTCTTGCTTCTTTCTTCCTCAAAGCGCTTGTGGTAGCTATATCAACATTACCTATCACCATTTTCCTGTTAGAGGGTTGATCGTTTAGAAACTTTTGTTCCATAACTGGTACTTTTCTTCCTTTTATACAAGTACAAGTATTAAAGTTTACACACTTACAGGCAACAATATCAAATAAACGTTCGGCCTCGCCTGGTTGCAGTCAAACTTTTCTGACGCTTTTCTACTTTTAGACCTTAATAAATTTCTGTATTTAGCATGGTAAGCTCTTATCATTAGTAAAATTCTTTGGCTAGAAACAACGGGAATAGAAGCTCTTGACCATATTTGCTCTATTTTGGGAACTAAAGTGTCACATATTTCACTTACAGTAGGATCCTTCTCTGAAGCATTTTTGAGGTTTTGTCTGATATAACAGTAGCACTTCATAACAGATTCGTAAATAGGCAGTTCAACATCGAGTAAATCACTACATTTCCCAAAAATAGGGCATTCCGACATTTGTCTTGTCTTCACTAATTTAGACTGAGCCATTTTTACTCACAACAATAAAGTAGAACACATACTAACAAAATATTATGTTAATCTGTAACACATTAGACGGAGCGGAGGCGCCAACTCAACTGAACTCGGCACAGCTACTGACCTGACACCTGATCTGAGCTTGTCACAGCACGCAGACAAATCTTTGCCCAATCCCCCCCCCCCTCCCCCTCAACCCACACACAACATCCGCTCCGGCGATGACTCAGGCTCCTGGGTGCCAATGTAATACTAAAACTGTTTTTATCTTTGTATTTATTTTATAACGCATAAATGAAGCTATTTATTTCATAATCAAGACACGCAAAAATCTTTGAAAAAGTTAAAAAAAAGTGTGTTTTTATGAAACTTTAACGTACTTGCGGCACCTCAAAACGTATTCTAATATTTTTCATATTCTTAATTTATCTTATCTACACCATAAGGCAACTTTTCCGTGCTATTACAAATTAAAATCAAAAGTTGATTCTATCGTCAAAAAAAAAAATTTAAATATAGTAAAAATTTACAATTACAAAAAAACATAAACAATTTTTTGAAACTTTAACGGCTTTGCGGCACCTTAAGATGTACTCCAATATTTTTCATATTTTTAATTTATCTTATCTACATCAAAAAGAAACTTTTCCGCACTATTACAAATTAAAAATCAAAAGTTGCTTTTTTCGTTCCACCCTACTGCAGAAGCACACAGCAAGTGTCCAATATTTTCAACTTGAGTACTTAAATTTTGTTTCAAACACAAAAGCGTGCCAAATAAGATTTTTTTCAGAGTTTTTGGGTAAAGAGCATCCATCTTTTGAAGCCTGCAGTCCACTCAATTTATCAAAACCTGGACACTAATAAAACAATACATAAACAATTACCTAACGATGCAGCACAATCTTGACATGCCACGGACAGTATTGCCTCTTCACGTTCATTCACAATCAGTTCCACAGAGTATGGTTTCTTTCGAACCCTATGTTCAGGTGTTATTTTGGCCTTTACAGTGCATAAATTAGCTTGTCGTCTAACTTGAACGTATCCAATTGCATGGTCACCATAACTTTCACGTCCAGATCTAGAAATAGATACAAAATTAAATTAAGTTCAATTAGCAATCAGTATAAATACATAGATACTTTTAACACCATTAAAGCAGAAGAAAAAGTCAACCTATATTAGATATAAAGTATTATTACAAAGTTCCGAGACAACACATTCTAAAATTTTAAAGTCGTACCTGATATTGTAATTTTCAATAGGAAGCGACAATAATTATATAAAAAAATAATCAACAGTTTAACATATAATACAAATAATATAATCAACAATTTAAACATTCTCCCACATTGGTTAACTATTTTTGTGAGGCAACTTAGAAAGTAGTATAATGCGGGACGTAGCATAATAGTAGGATAGATCCTAGTCACTATTGTGAATAACCACAAATCAAGGAAAGAATTACTCATCTATAACCAACAAATCTAACTTCAGTTTCCAGAAAGAGTTAAAACTGATGATAAAATGCAGTTAAATTCATATTTAACTCTGGATATATCATTTAACATAAATAAATTCTATACTTTACGCACCACAATAGAAATTTTTAGGAACATAGAACGAATAGTAACCGATTAAAACAAAGAACGATTCCATAATGGTAAATTTCAAGGAGTGTTACTTCGATATATATGTAAATAAAATATTATTTGAATTATATTACTTACCGCATCATTTTTACACTCTTCATTTCAGCACTGAAGAAATCCGAGTTGTTTTCAAAGAATGAAAACATCGTGAAAGAATCTATTTTAGGTAGATTGTCAGATTGTCCTTTCACAAAATCCTGTTCAATCTGCATTTTCTTACAAATAAAGAAATATATTTACGTATATAAACTAATATTCTCAATCAAAATAAATTAACCAATTTTTAGTCAACAAACTACTCGAACTCGGCTATTCACTTCTGTTCTCGATCGCAAGACCATAGATTAAAGACACTTATAGATATGATACTCTGATTGGATTACCATTAAGGATTTTCTATATTGAAAGCGCCATAGAAACCAGCGCCCCAATAGTTTCGGTTGGAACTACATTTGACGGCAACGCAACGCATGGTCGCTGATTGGCTGATTCGTTGCCATGGCAATGCGCATTGCTTGGATTGATGTTAAAGCTTCTTGCTGTCTGTTTTTAGACTCCGAATGGAGACTTAACACACCCTCTTATGTTTCGAAACTTTAAATTTTATCCAACCAGCAGATTGGAGTTTTTTTTTATTAATTATAAAGTTAAAGTTGCAGTCGAATTTATTTGCTAAATTAATTTTATTTAATGCTCAAATACAATTTTTTTTTTTTAATTCTTATTAGGTTGTGTTAAAGCTTTGTAATAAGAAATTAGCAGCAGAAAATATCACCAAATACCTTTTTATTAATTTTGAACGAACTTTTTCAATGGATGAATTACTGAAACATTGCATTTTGAAAATATATCAATATATTTTTACAAAACTGTATTGACGTAAGAAATTTTTTTATACATTATTATTATTATTTTTTTTACAAATAAGTTCTTGCTTGCTTTTAACTACAGGTAAAGTTTATATTTCAAATACAATTTTACAAATAAAGTTTAAATGCTTCATTAAATACTAAAAATAATGATAATAAAATAAAAAATATAATATTACCAACAATATCAATAAAATATCGACAACTTTAATATAAAAACAACAACAAGAAGAATATAAAACACAATAATAATAATAATAAAGGAAGACACACACAGCAATCTCAATAAATTATTACCAAGAAATAATTCGTTGTTATTTTTTCATAAAATGAAATGGAATCTCAATTAGATATGCAAATAACGTAAGTGCATGATAATTTTAACTCGTAATTAGCTTTTAATATAAATTGAATCAAAATATTAAATCTTCCAATTAAAATCAAACGATAATCTAACAAATAAAATTAAATCTTCGCTATGTCGTTAGAATAACAAAAATAGAATTTTTTACAATTCTATTTTTTGTTAACATTTATTTCGCCATGAAAGCATTTTTAAATATTTTAAATATTTTTAAAAATCATAAATTTTATTTTTTATTATTTAAAAAAAAAAAAAAAAAAAATGTGATACAAAATGTAAAAGCATCCACAATAATTTTTTTCCTGTTGCCATGGCAACCGAGATGTGACCTAAGTTTCGAAGTTTTTGCGAGTATAAATTTCAAATATTTCAATCATCAAATCAAGTTCACGTTCGTTTAGTTCGTTCCCAAGAACAGGGTAGCGCTAAGATCAAAAATTCCAATCATCAATCAATAAATGATGAATTATTAGTACGTAATCAAGAAACAGTCGCGCTGCAATCGGAAATCTCAAAGATTCCAATCAACCAATCAATCTTTGAAGATATATTAGTTCGTTTGGTTCGTTTAGAAACTATTGGGGTCAGAATGAGTTGCCAGTCTAGAGAATACTTAGTCTATGCGCAAGACCGTCGTGAATTGTGACGTCACATCAGTCTATCCAATCACCGCAGCGTTTCGTGTCAGGTGATTTTAGTTTTGTTTTATGTCAAATTTAAATATTAATTAAAAAAAATCCAGAACATTTTTTAAAAAACTGAGTCGATTTTTATGTGTTTTAAGTAGTAACCTATTCAAAACAATTAGAATTTTGGGTTTTCCGGACACATGCAGGTTCCTCATTGTTCTTTGGAACTGCTTTCCCTCGAGTGTTTGTGATGTTAAAGTTTTGCATTCCGGCCAATAAAATAAAGGCCAGATAGATTGGAACGATTTTCATTTAATTTTGATACCATTTGCTTGTAAACTATTGATTTTTCCCTCCATACTTTGTTTTTGTCTGTGACACACATGTGAAAAACATGTGTGTTTAGACTTTTTTTTATTTAAATAGCTTTTTAAAACTATTAAGTTATCTGGATTTTTAACAATTTGCTTTGCACAACCCATTTTAACAGATTGTTTGACACTTTATAAATGGATTAGAAGATATTTTCAAACATATTATTGACACAAATTTTTAAATAGATTTTTTGCAACAATTGGTCTATTCCTAGTTGACGTTAAAATATCGCCAAGCCGATTTGGCGCTGTCTTGTAGGCGATACAGTTCTAAATTTGGCAACCCCATTTTTTTTATTGACGTGCTTTGGCTTCAACCTTTCTATACCACAAATCATGGAGCTGGTTCGTTTCTCAATTTTTCATATTGGAATTCCCAATTGGCTACATTCTGGCTTTGTCGCCAACTTTTCAAAAGTGCGCCAACCCATAAACGTGAACTAGGAATTTACCCAACAATTTTTAAACAGATTATGAATAATTCATTTTAAACAGATTATTTACACGATTTCTTACACAATTTTCAATCGGAAAAATTTCCATAAGAGATCGAGTTTCGATTCAAACCTGATTGTTGCGAATCGAAACGATACTTTTAATCGTAACCGTTTTGTATATCTGTTCGACTGTTCCTAAGAATAAAAACAAAAGATGGTTGTTTGCTTGCAACTAAGATTTTAAGTTTTATTTACATAGTTAATTTGTAAATTTCGCCTCTTATTTTTATATTGAGGCCTTGTTCGTAAAACAAAACATGGCGTCCGTGATTTAAAAGAATATCTGGGACTTAGATTGGAAATAACGTACTGTGCATACAACGATTCGTGGAAAGTCTACTTTGGAATTTCATTTTGAAAATGGTGGATGAAAAAAGTGATGCAAGTACCTTGGAAGATCTGAAAAAAGCAAGAACACAGCTACGTCTGGCTTTCACTACAGCTTGCAATCAATTTGCGGAGTTAGAAGAATCCGATAGAATCGAAAGTAAGGAAATTCATACTATTTATAATAAGATAGATGATAAAGCGACTATAGGTTGTTTGACTTGGACTCTCAAATAAGTCTGCTTACTGATATTTCTGATGAAGAATTTGATTTAACTGAATCTTATAGAGATAAATTTATTGAAGTGAAAGTATTTTACGATTCTTATGTTCAGAAAGAATTAGTCGCCGAGTCATGCAATTTTCAGTCACAAGTTGGCGCGAATTTAAAGCTGCCTAAGATAATTTTGAAAGAATATGAGGTTTGTCCTAAAACTTGGGTAGCATTTTGAGGACAGTTTTCACGCATACACAATGATGATGGCTTGAAAGAGGAAGACAAATTTCAATATTTGTTGGCATCTGTTAAACCAAATACGAAAGCGAGAGACATCGTTGAGAGCTATCCACCTTCCAAAGAAAACTATTTGAAAGTAATAGACCATTTGAAAACTCGTTTTGGAAGAACAGATTTATTAATTGAAGTATATATTAGAGATCTTTTAGCTTTAGTGCTGAATCGCCAAAATGTAAGTCTTGCTGAGCTTTATGACAAGTTGGGTTCAAATTTGAGATCTTTCGAAACATTGGGTGAAACTACGAAAAATTAAGCAGCGATGTTGTACCCGGTGGTTGAATCGTGTTTACCCGTTGAGGTTTTGAAGGCGTGGGATAGATACAGATTAAACACTAAAATTGGTGACGAAGATATGATAAACGTAACAAAAGAAAATTTGTTAGAATCGTTGATGGCATTTTTATCTCATGAAGTAGAAGGTGAAGAACATAGGATTTTGGCGGAAAATGGTTTTGGAAGACAAAAATTCAAACGAGAAATAAATAAGCCTTTTCAACAAGACGAACCAACAGCAGCTGTTTTAATATCGTCGCTTCCCGATAAATCATTCGGAAGGCCCGATTGTGTGTTTTGCAAAAAGCCTCACAATAGCCAAGATTGTCAAAAAGCTTCTGCAATGAGTGTGGAAGAAAGAAAAAATGCGGTTAAGCAAGCAAAATGCTGTTTATTGTGTTTCAAAACGGGACATTTTTTCCGAGATTGTAGAAGCAAAGTAAGGTGTTTGCTATGCAGTCAAAGACATTCTGTGATAATGTGTCCAAATCTCAGTAAAGGATCTGTAAAATCTTCTTCCAAAGAGCTTGAAAATGAAGAAGATAAGGCTACAGCAATGCTTTCTTCACAGTCTTCCCAACGAGATTTTTATCTTAAGACTGTTATGTTAAGACTTCGTAATAATGGTAAACAGGTTTGCGTAAAATCTTTATTGGATGATGGATCTCATCGTTCATATATTGAAACTGGTTTAGTTAAAGAGTTAAATCTTCAATCTTCAGGCACGGAAATTCTATCTCAGGGATTATTTGGCGGAGGAACAACACCTGCTGTTAAAAACGGAAAATATAATTTGAATATAGAGGGTTTGGACGGAAAATGTTCGATACCAGTTTCATTCCTAGATCAGCCAAAGATTTGTACGTCATTGCCTAGAATACAAGATGAAAATCTTATTTCCGAACTCTCTTCCCGGGGGATAGTCTTAACTGACGTAGGTAGAAATACGCCTCCTATAAGAGCCCTACTTGGTAGTATTTTAACAGAAAGAGTAGAGATTTTCAAGTCGGGGATTTCAGCTGTAGAAACCTTGGTTGGTTGGACCATCTTGGGTCTTGGAAGGAAAAAAGAAGTTTGTAGTATGGTATCGTTGGCTTTGAAGAACTTTGAATTGCATAACATTTGGGATTTAGAAGTTTTGGGCATAACTGATCCAACAGAAGTACATGAGAAGAGGCTGCTGGAAGAAGACACATTAATCCATTTTGAAGAAACCCTGAAGGTTAATGAAGAACAACGTTATGAAGTTACACTGCCTTGGTTGGTTGGACACCCTCCCTTGTATAATAATCGTGAAGCAGCCGTAGCCAGACTTCGTTCTGTTACGAAGCGTATAGTAAAAGAAGGCACATTCAACGCGTATAACGAAGTTTTCTTGAATTGGCAAAATGAAGGAATTATTGAAAAGACTGATATATCAGAGGTGAAGAATTCAGCCTACTACTTGCCGCACAGACCTGTAGTTAAATTATCAAGCGCAACAACGAAAATACGGCCTGTGTTTGATGGGTCATTTAAGACTAAGGGTGGTGCTTCATTAAATGATTGTCTGAGTACAGGACCAAGTTTAACACAGCAAATTCCTCCGTTACTAAACAGATTCAGATGGGGTGCCAAGGGAGTAACTGCTGACATTAAACAAGCATTCTTGCAAATAGGCGTAAATCCAGTAGACAGAGATGTACTACGATTCTTGTGGTGTAGGGATCCTGAATGCTCAACTGTCGTCGAATATAGACATTGCCGCGTCGTTTTTGGGATAACTTCATCTCCTTTCCTGCTGAATGCAACGATACTGCATCACCTTTCACAGGAAAATTTTAAAGGTAGAGATATGGATTTTACAAGAAGGAAATTGGAAGAAGGGTTTTACGTGGATAACTTGGTTACCAGTGTCGAAGATGAAGATCAGTTTCAAATTCTGAAGAGCCAGGCAATTGAGATAATGGCTGATGGATGCTTTGATTTACGTTGCTGGTTTTCTACAGGTTGTTCGGAAGACTCAATTCAGTCAGTATTAGGACTTAAATGGAATTGTGAGACAGATAAAATGTCATGTGTTTCCTCCAAAACTGTTGACCTAACTCTATCACCAACTAAGAGAATCTTACTTTCAATAGTAAACAGTGTATACGACCCAATAGGATTTTCTTGCCCTGTAATGCTGGTTCCAAAATTGATTCTGCAAGAAGCTTGGAGGAGGAAATTGAGTTGGGACGAAGAACTTCCTGAGGATCTTAAAGTGAGATTTCGTAGTTGGGCAAGACATTTTGGTCTGATTGAACAATGCTCTATTCCACGAAGAATGTTTAGAGGAAAACTGGATGATGCAACTTTGCACATTTTTTCAGATTCATCGGTGTTTGCTTATGCTTGTTGTGCATTCTTGCGATGTGAAGACCAAGGAGAAGTTTTCGTAAATTTAGTGGCTGCGAAATCCAGAGTGATGCCAATGAACCGTCCAACGATTCCCAGAGCGGAATTATTAGGAGCTGCCATCGCTGCTCGGTTATATAAGTCTATTCTAGAATCTCTGAAGTTGCCTCTTAGAACATTTTTTTGGAGTGACTCAATGGTTGTGTTAGCATGGATTAAGAAACAAGAACCCTGGAATACCTTTGCCGGTAATAGAGTAAAAGAAATAAGAGCGCTGACGGATATCAACGCATGGAGATATATACCCGGGGAATCGAACCCTGCAGATTTACCATCTCGTTCCTGCAATTGGTACGACCTTTTCAAACAGAAATGGTGGGAAGGCCCTTTGTGGTTGCGAGAAGATGAAGCATCATGGACGGTAACGAATTTGTCGTGTCCGGTGGAAGCCCTGAAAGAACGCAGGAAGATAGTGACGAGGGCAGCAAGTGTAGAGAAAGAAGTTGTTAGTCAAAGATTCTTATACTTCTCTAAATAATCAATGATAGTACGGATGGTTGCGTGAATTTTCCGTTTCTGTGTCAACTCTCGTAAAGTTCAAGAGAAGGTTGAAGGACCAGTAACCAGTGAAGAATTTCAAAGTGCTGAACTACATCTAATAAAGATGATTCAGAACGAGTGGTCAGAGGATATCAGGAAGAAGTATGAAACTTCAATGAAATTTTATGAAGACGAAGGTGTACTGAGGGTTAGAACTCGCCTTGTATTTGGTGAAGATGACGAGGACTTTCAATACCCAATTGTTTTACCTGATCATCCAATAACTCGACGTTTAATTGAGTATACGCATAAGACCCAAAATCATGCTGGTGTACAGACTATACTGGGACATTTGCGAGAAAGATTTTGGATCCCCAGAGGACGGAGGATTATCAGGGAAGTGATCTCTAAGTGTATTCCCTGTAAAAGGCATTCCATGAAACATGCGACAACAGAGTGTTCACCATTACCAGCCGATCGTATTCAGAGAGTTGCTGCCTTCCAAGTCACCGGTGCAGATTTAGCTGGTCCAGTCTTTCTGCGAGGAGGTATCAAAGCTTGGATTATATTGTTTACCTGTGCTGTGTATCGTGCCGTACACCTTGAGTTGGTAACGTCCTTGTCAACTGATGCCTTTATTCAAGCCTTGCGAAGGTTCATCGCTCGTAGAGGGAGATGCAATGTTATTTATACAGACCAAGGAAAATTTTTTATCGGTACCGCAAGAGCACTTCAAAATTTGGATTGGGAAGCTATTCAATCAGACTCTGCAGCGCAACAAATAAAGTGGAATTTTAATCCTCCAAGTGGCCCATGGTACGGTGGATGGTGGGAGCGTCTCGTTAGAGTTCTCAAAGATCTTTTGAAGAGGAACATCGGTAAAGCTAGTCTCAGCTATGAAGAAATGCTTACTGTGTTGACTGACTGCGAAAGTACCATCAACCAAAGACCCCTAACCTACACGTCTGAGGATCCTGAAGAGCCAAAGCCTTTGACCCCTGCTCATTTTTTGCGTGAAGTTTCTCCACCATTACATTGTGACACAGTTGATCTATATCTGATTGACAGCAACCATTTACGAAAGAGATTGTGCTACCTTCAAAGGGTTCTTGAGAGCTTCCGCAAAAGGTTCCAGAGAGAATATCTAGCTGCATTGGTGAAAAATCCTGAAGATAAACAACGTTCCAATTTACAGGAGGGTGATATCGTTCTTGTGGGATCTGATAATTCTAAAAGAATCGAGTGGCCCTTAGCACGGATCGAGGAGTTGATCTCGGGCAAAGATGGCAAACGAAGAGTCGCTCGATTGAAGCTGGCTCATACTACTCTTATTCGGCCTATTCAACGACTCTATCCTTTAGAGATACGATCCGAGGACGTAACACCCACCCCTCCCATCATGGAGGCACAGATTTCTGATGTTTCTAAAGACACCATCCTAGAGACTCCAGAAGTAAAGTATACACGAAGTGGTCGTCAAGTGAAGATGCCAAAGAGACTAGACCTTTGATTAGAAAGAAACTTTATATACTTTAGTTTAGAGACTTTAAGTTAGAGTAATTTTTTAAGTGGTATTAAATATTTCAGTTTAAGTATTACACACCAATATTTTGTAATTACAGTTTCTCATACCAGTTATTGTAACATCACTGGCTCTCGCAATCATCTCCCTTTGATCTACTTTCATATGTTCATTAAGTTTTGTCTTGATTAAAATCAATACAAAAGGTGGGAGTGTTGCGAATCGAAACGATACTTTTAATCGTAACCGTTTTGTATATCTGTTCGACTGTTCCTAAGAATAAAAACAAAAGATGGTTGTTTGCTTGCAACTAAGATTTTAAGCTTTATTTACATAGTTAATTTGTAAATTTCGCCTCTTATTTTTATATTGAGGCCTTGTTCGTAAAACAAAACACTGATGGCAGTATGGTTAGAGCTCTAGCCTCGTATGCCAAAGGTGTTAGGCATGGATGTTCGTTATGATTCGAAATCCACATTAAGCTGTTGGTCCCTGCCCGATTAGCCGTCATTGTACATAAAAGTAGGCCGTTGAGAGTACAAACAACCAACCAAATGTAGACTCATCAATTGATAGAAGTGTAGATTTGCTTGGGAGATTCCTGATTTCGTTATAAGATATTCATATTGTCATCAAAATCACTACAATTTAAAAAATATCGGGAGCAATTTCCTCCCCTTACCACCACCAGTGTATTTAATGTTGATTTTTTTTTAAACTTGGGAGAAAAAGATTCTTTTTAATAACTCTTGCTACATTTCGGAATAAACTCTGCAATAACTGTAAATGTAAGCTTTCCCAATCTCAAACCGAAAAGAATTTACTTTTGAATTTTTAAATTCATTTCCGTTGCTTTCTTACTACTTCACAGCCCGATTTCGATGTATTATACCCATTTACAAAACCATTAGCAATTTTATATTAAGAAAAGTGAAATATAAAACCTCAAAGCAAATATGAATACCTTCACTTCTTGGAAAAGAATACATTCAATATCGTGAGTTTCGGCAGTATCATTTGAACATTTTTTTCCCCCTAACTTTGATTTTTCAAAACTATTTCCCATCTCACTATGAAAAATATAAAATCGATTATTAAATGACACACAGTTTATTTTTTCCTGTGAATTTTTCCCTTTTCTCCACTTTTATAAAAATTTAAGTAACTATTAGGGAGGGAATAAAAGCATCCTCCCATGCACCTTCCTGAGGCCACCCATTTCCATTATTTTTATGTATTGAGTTAAAGTAAGTAAGAGTTACAAAATCAATACTGTTTTGAATATGTTTTGTCATGTTCAAACAACGTATCAGTTTGATTTTCCCAATACCTGGCAAGCCAATATAAATGCATAATTCCGTGATTTCAAAACACGTGGGTGACATAAAAAAATTAAAAAAAAAAAAAAAATTACATCACTTTTGTTGAGAAATCGATTAGCGTTCCCGTTCAAATTAGAAAAAACATTCATCAAGGAAAGGGCGCAAAGAACTGACAGACCGCAGTTTTGGAGAGAGTTGGCGTCATATTGTGTATGAAGAACCATGCAACTTTGACGTCTGGAATTTATCCACAAATATAGAAAATAATCTGCATTGGATGAATCATAGTTCTAATGAAGGAGTACTGAAACATTGAACCATGTAGGAGAGGGGGGGAATTGGGTGTCGAATGCATGTGTTGAATTGTTGATGGAATGGCCGTGTGAGTTAGTTGCCGCGCCTTTCTCAACTTGCTTGCTCAGCTATGAAGTTGCAGATCGAAAACAACAGCATAGTTCTCACGAAAGAACCTTTTCGTTTTCTTTCTTGACTTTGCGTTTAATGAGAAAAAAAAAAAAAATTAGGTGAGGGAACGCCATTCCGCCTTCTAAAAAGGTAAAGGATCGCCGTTCCCACGCGTTCCCGCTCCACTACACACCTGGTTCCACTTTACTTTTCTGGCAGTACGCCAAACCCAGTGTGGTAGAAGATATTAATCAATAATTCTTACATACTTTTTGTTGTTGAAAAAAGTAATTTTTATTACGCGCTACCTCAAAACGATCAACGAAATCTGTGACTGCTGATTAAATACTGAATTGTATTCCTTTTTATTCAAATTTTCGGAATTTCCGGTTCACTGAGGCGACAGAAGATATTAACCTATAATTAAAAAAAAAAATTATAGTTGTTGTTATTAAACAATACTAACATTTAACCACTACCCCCAATCGTTAAACGAAATATGAGAATTTTTAGGAATTTTTGAATTTTAAACACATTTAGCCCAATTTTCGGAACTTTGGGGCTATTGAGGAGACAGAAGATATTAACCCAGAGTTTTAAAATTTCACACACTTATTACTGATGAGTGTCCACAAATTTTCCGCACTACCACTATTGATAAACTTTGATTTTTTCGATACGCCCTACTCGTTAGTTCATCTAACGCCGATGGAGTAAAAATGTCATACCAACAGCTCGCGCGGCCACAAAGGCATAAAAAGTTGTATAGTGTTACGAATTTTTTCAGCAGTAATGACGACACAGTTTTTACAAAATAAAAACTAATGATTTATATTTCACCTCAGAGTCTTACAAACTTATATAAACAACAGCGAACTCTTTATCAAGCTTTCACAAAAGCTTTAGTGCGTACGACTTCAGAAATAGCCATGATTCAGTCCCCGCAAAAGCAAGCTCTGAACTCCTTTCAAAACAGCACTCGAAATGCAATTGGCTGGAATTTCGTCCTAAGCAATTTTTAAATTTTCGTTTGGCGAACTTCCTGGAACAATTTAGAGCAAATGTGTTTGGCTATCAGAACGCCTTGGGAAACATCTCGAAATTCCTGGATTAAGTCGCGCGTTGCCAACTTTTTTAAGCCTGCATCATCGCTGTTAGTACACAAGTTTATAAAAAAAGAACTTTAGAAAGGAGTACGTACATTTACAATTGAGGACTTGAAAAGGAAAACGACCTAGGTCCAAAAAGGAAAATTTTTCAGGAGAGCCGAAAAATGAAAAAGACTCCCATCTTCTACTTGGGGCGTTCTCCATTTTATTCCTTCGGGTTCATAGCCTAACTTCCTTTCGTTTAGTTCTTAAATGCCTTCTTAATATTATTGTTATTTTTAATGCACTTAGGACGTTCTTCACTTCACTTCACTTCGCATAACACATACAGTCAGGGTAACCTTTCGACAGATTTTTGAACTATTACTACTGGAGTTCACACTTTGGGAATTCTTCACTTTGTTTAGCTTAGTCTTAAGTAGGGATGGAACGGATATCCGGCAAATATCCGATATCCGGCATATCCGGCTGATTTTTCAATATCCGAAACCCCGTCGGATATCCTATTTGAAATACCGGACATCCGATAATTTCATTCGGATATCCGGATATATATCCGGCCACCAGGTATCAACAAGAAATAATTTTTTTCAAAAAATAATGATCTTTTTCGGACAAAGGGTACACCGCATCCTACACTTTTTTTTAATTTTTTTTTTCTTGGACATAAATTGCTGTCAAGTTCGAAAACGAAAAAGTTCCTACGTGAGAACTATGCTTTCGCATATCCCTAACTTCATAGATGATCTAGAAGATGCAGGTGCATTTAGTTTGAATTCGAAGAAAGAGGCACCGTATTATTGGCGCCGAGTTGATAAGCATAAACGATTCCTCCAATCTTTTTCCATACACATCCTTCATACGTGTTTTGCAATATGTTCTTTTCATTCCAAGTTTATGATCTGATTAATTCCAGATGTTATATTTGAATGCCTCTCCGTAAAACACGAACCGAAATACTAATAAATAGTACTTTTTTTTCCATAACATAAGTCTTCCCACTTCCTCCTTTTTTTCTGACATTTGCTAGCGAGTAAAAAGCAATAAATAGCCAATGCGCACTCCCCAATGTTTTTTTTTTTTTTTTTTTTTTTTTTGTTCTATCGACGATAATACCCTACCCCTTTATGATGTGAATGGTATGGTCTAATTTCTGATTTTTCATTGGCAGAAGTTGAAAGCTGGTATATTTTTTCTGACGTAAAATGAAGTATTGTAATTTTTAGGTCTTTAACACAGCGCCACAATGTGGAATTATATTTAGCTCTCTAGAATGTCTTGAATCATAGTTTTCTCCAATTACAATCCAATTTATAATTTTTAATAACGGTTCATTTAAAGTCACCCATTTCGAAGTATTTTAAAATTAATGGAAATGACGAAAGCAAAGCCCTATGTGTTACTTGCTCCACAGAATCGTTTAAAAAATATATTGTGCGCGGCAAAAGCTCAAAATCCTTTTCCACAAAACCCTTTTATGGAACCATTTAATGAGTGTGCATAAGGAAATTCACCGAAGCTTAAAAGACTCACTAAATGCATCAAATAGTGATGAACAAGAAAAAACAATTCATCAAAACAAGAAATGCACGCAGACAACATTGGAATCGACAATATATGTACCAGAATTGTGGAGTTTAGATGATCCTAAAGCAAAAGCCTTAACCACAAAAATATGTAAGTTCTAATTTTGTTTGTTATCACCTTGCTGTGTGTTTTTCGGGTAAAAGCTATATAGGATATTTATGCAGACTTGAGGAAGATTATCTTATGTTTACATTACATGATACAAGGTAAGAAGAAGTTGAGTAACAATTTACAAACGTATTTCTGAAATATTTTCATCACATTGCAGAATGTTTGGTACAATTTTAAGTAACACACAAACAAAATGGTGATGAAGTTTCAAAATTGTTCAGCAAGTGTAGGTATTGGCATCACTAAAACATCGTTTCATCAACTAAAGTTTAAATAAAAAAAATTAACTCAGTGGCGTGACAGCCCGTGTGGACCAAGGTCTGCTGGGCCCAGCTCAGCTTTCTTGACTGTGGCATTTGTGTGTCACATAGCAGATGTTCCGGTCAGATGGTCATTCTGACCCCGAACCCCAGTGTTTAGATCCCAAGCATGCATGGTCCTCCTCAGTTTATTTCTTTCAGGTATAAACAGCTAAGTCAACCTTTCCCAATTCGCGAATCAAACCATGGACCTGTGGCATACAGTGCGGTGCGCTAATCACTAATTATAATTTACTTGATACTTCATATCATGACCATTTTTTTCGTATAGCATATCGTATAAATATCGTTTTTAGTATATAGACCGAATATCCGGCCGGATATCCGGTGAAATCCGTTTCGGATATCCGTATCCGGTAGACATGGTACCCCGGATATCCGAAATCCGGTATCCGGTAAAACTCACATCCGTTCCATCCCTAGTCTTAAGGACATTTTTCCGTAAAATTTTTTTTAAAAAAAATCGATTTTTTAGCTACTTAGGTCGTTTCCCATTGCTCCAGGCCTCAATTGTATTTATAAATATTGCTTAACAATGTGTAGTGTTTAACCACTAAATCAATTAAAAATTATAACTTTTTATGTTTGCATTAAAATGTGTTTATTAAACTGAATAAACACATTTTAATACTGTTTATGCTTGTGTATCTGGAGCGAGATAGATTTTAATCGTCAAATTGGCATTCTTTCATTTCATTGACACTACTTGGCTCCTTCTATTTCGAACCTTTGGCAACCCCATCATTCGAGGAATTAACTTCGTTTCGATCACACGGGTCATTGCAAGGCTCCATCTCTTTTCAATTATTTCGCTTCAGATGCGCAAGAATGTGCTTGAATTCCTCATGTCAACTGGTGACATCCAATAGACTCAACCTCGACTAAATATTGAATTTACGTGGAGAATTAAACATTAGAAAAACAACGAACTCTTTAATTTATACAGCCATTTATCACATTTGTATCGAACCAGACACAAACAAATACATCAATTTTAATTAAATGTCTTTAAAATATATATTATCTTCTTCAAGAAATGGGAATTGTTACTTGGAATTTGTTTCAATTAAGTTTAATCTGGCTCATTCAGGATCTGTATCACGTCTTTTTTGTAGCTAATAGATCCAAGAAATATTGAGCTTAACCAGGCATATTTTTGATGAATTGTAGATCTGATAGTAATGTGCAGCTTGAATGGAGATGGGGGAGATAGAAAATGAACTGAATGGATTTTATACAAATGATGTGCATGTCTATTGAAAACTAATACAGGGTAGATGTTCCATAAACTCCGCTAACTATTCGAGTGCAATTTTGATTCGATAATTGTTCACAGCAATAGTTAAGTATTATTAATTCCCCCATCATAAAATTAGCATAAAATCTTTTGTCTGTCTTTATTTCAATACGTCGTATCTAACCAACACGCGTTTCTGCATATCATTGCGTTTGTATCATACCTTGCAAGAAAGTCAACGCTCCGTCCGTATGAATGGCGTCTACTAAATCTGCATCCGTGTCAGTTAATCTAAGGCTCTTTGGAAGATCTTGAAATATTGGACCGGCAGCATCCAAACCTGTAATAAGTATAACCTTTCTTATCGTTGTAAATGGAAGGGAAAAAAAAAGTTTCGCAATACCTTAAACTATATTGTTGCGTGGATGGGTTCGAAAGATTTGAAGCCAAAGCAGATCAAAAGTTGCAGAAATTTATTCCAATCTAACTCTTCTCAGATTCTCTTACAACTCCAGAACTTCTCGTTCTAGTAGACAGAATACAGCTCTTTTCACAACAATAGAGCTCAAAACAGCAGTTAAAAACTTGCCAATACAACTGCTCAAATCGCTGCACAAGACAATGCAATACAGTTCGCTTTCGGAACTATCTGAACGCTCACTGAGACTCAGTAATTCCAGTCAACTAATGGACTCAGCTAACAACTAACTCCATCACCCGCTCTCCTGAGCTTTTATAGGGGAGGAGAACATAAGTGAAACTTCTAGAGATAGATATTTGGAGAACTTTCCAGATCGCAGTCGAAAAGGCTTATACATGTACATGGGGACCGAAAATGTAGCCAAATGGTCGCCAAATTTGGAGACAAAAATTAGTCGCCAAAACCGTCGCCAACTTGGCTCTATTTCGCCAATTTGGCGAGATTGCCATTACCATAATGTTAAAAGCCCTGCTTCTTAAAACTCGCTTCCCAGAGTTACCTCTGTAAAACTCGTTATGAAGTATCAAGACCCATATAGCAGGGAAACCATGCTCACGACAAACTATTGCACTGCCTTATGCGAAATGTACATAAATTTTCCTATTTACAAAATTAACACTACGAAATATTTACAAATATACAAAAATTCGTAATATTATTAAAATTACGCCTTAAACAATTTTGTGTGATAATATCGTCAAAAACATTAATACGATTGGAATGTATAAGTTTATTTATATCTCATTTATTTTCTTGAGAACTTCTGTGATGGTAGAGTGTCAGTTTGGACACTCTAACATCGTGATATGAAACTCATACATAGTAATTGAGGTGGTTTTCGCAACTGAGCATTGTCAGGTAAAAATTAATAGTATTTAAATTGAACCGAATGTCTGGTTTTGCTTATAATTTTTCAGTGAAGCAGCTTCTTTGTGTGAAGTTTAAATGAAAGAGGCATCTTTTTTTACGCATTATAACGATAAATACCTATAAAAACAGCTTACCTAATTCTAAAAACAAAATATTAATTCAATAAAGTCTCGTCAATGAGTGCAACGTGAAATGCAACCTATTTAAGAGAGTTGGAGGTGATTTTCCGAAAATTTTAGATTAAATATTATTATTTTCCTATACTTGTGTATTACTTTCACTTGTACTGTCACAAAAGTTCTCATATTTATGATTCCGTAAAATTGCTCCTATCCCAAATCAACTTATATTTATTTGGATGCTTCAGCTGTCATTGTGATTTATGTGTTTTCTCAACACTCACCCACACCCATGAATCTTGATAATCAAGGACTTTTCCAAACTTCAAAAGTAATGAATTATATTGATCATGGCACAAACTAAGTAAATAGAGTGGTCATAAAGAAACTTTGCCGATGTATGGACCTCTAGCGGCCATTCCGTTCAACAGATTGAGATGAGATTTCAGGTATAGTTATTTATAGGTATGAGCTCGAGATTCTATGAATGGTAACAAAATGGTGCTCACGGTTAAGGTTATAGTTACAGAATATCGAAATTTTCAAATAGCAACATTTTCCAGTCCCGAAATGCTCAACGCATGTGAAAACCCTAAAAAGAGTTGGAACTGTACGTGTATCACAAAAAAAAAAAACCCCGCGTTATATACGCACCAAAAAAAAACCAGCTCTGCTAACGCCCAACATGAACACGGTCGGGGGACAAGGAGGAAATTTGCACATGACAGAGGAAAGAAACCAATCACAGAACCTTTGGCTTCTCTTTGGCCTCTGTCATATTTGGTCTGCATATTTCCACCGTGAGCCCCGATCGTGATTTTGTTGGCCGTTCGCACAGCTGTTTTTTGTGCGTGCATAACATGTTCATTATTTTGTGATGCACTTACCGTTTCAAAGCTCTTTAGGGGTTTCGCATTCGCTGAGCATTCGACAGGGAAAAAAAGTTGTTGCCATTCTAAAATTTCGAGTTTCTGTAACTATAACCGTAACCTTGAGCGCTATTTTGTTACCATTCACACAATTTTGAGCTCATATCTCTGAATAACTATACTTGAAATCTCATCTCGATTTATTAAACGGAACGACCGCTAGAGGTCCATATATCGGCAAAGTTTCTATATGACCACCCTGTATTTAAATAAGCAAAATTATACCTCTCTTTAATAATGCTATGTCTTTATAAAAAGTTATAAATTATTCGATAATTCAAAATTCCATCAAAGCAATATTTTATGAATGTTACGTTTACTATCAATCTTTCAACAGCTATTAAGTTAACAATATTTATGATGCCAATCCATCTAAAATGATGAATAATTTTAATGCGTAAAAAAATTATTACATTATAGTGAATGTATCTGATACATCACTTCTTTTAGGCTGAGATGTTTAGAGTGGAAACATCCACGCAATAATGTGGAACTTTTGTAAGCAGAGTTACTTTTACAGACGTTGGAGGAACCTACCAGAAAGTGTTCGACATTGACTGCTAGGTTTCCGACACCGCCTGGTGACTGACCTGTACCTATGACCAGCATTACATTTTGGTTTGGGAAAGCAGAATCACGGTAGAGACAGAATTCATAGAATTGATTCAGACCGCCATTAATTTGAATATAAAATGAAATATTTTTCATAAGAAAAGGTATTGAAAATCAAAACAAGGTTATTGGGCTATAAGATAAACAGGTCAAGCAACAAATGGGTGATTTTCAGACATTTGTTTTCATTTACCTGAAATCCTTCCAATATTTTCCACCACTTTTGAAGCGAAGCTAGACGATTGCCCTCCCAAGCTGTGCCCTATGAGGTGGACAGACTTCGGATTTATTTTTTCGAAATCCTGGGAAAGAAAGGAGTCGTTTACTTGTAAAAACAAATGCAACAATTATTTGAAACTGAGTTAAATTACCATTTTGTTCAAGTTTTTTATATCTATAAGAAACGTACAAACACTCTTTGTTCACTATCTACGCTATTCACAATTTTATCTATATTTTGACTTACCACCTCATTACTTCTATAAATCCTTTAAATTCATTTCTGACTTTTATGAGCATTTGCACTGACCTTTTACTTCTCCTCTTCTCCATTTGTATAGCTCTGATTAGATTCACGTCAAATATACCTTTTTTTCACAAGAAATATATCGAACTTCGATAAATCGATTGGTCCAAATAATGGATTTAGATCGAAAATCGATTGAATCGATGGAATCGATTTGAATTTTTACAAAGAAAACTTCTGTTTCGTGCCGTTGACTAACATCAAATCAAAAACTATACGACCCCATTAAATTTATATAAGATAAAAGTTCGGAATTTAGTTTATTTTGACTTTATAAATATATAACATACGTGACCAATCGTCACTATTAAACTACAAAATGGTATCAGGTTGACTACATTGATGTAGGTCTATTGACGAGAATTTAAAAATTTCAGACTAAACACATTTTCCCCCAGGTCTGTCCCGATACTATGTAAAAAGTGCATTCGCATCGGTTGACGGCTCTTTCCATGTCCGTTCAGATGAATTCTTCACAAGAGGCTTGTGACTTATTTCTACGGATTGAAGTTAAGTTTGTCAGCGTCAGCAGTAAAATTTCATGCAGATTTCATTGAAATATGTGTATTTTGTGTGTGCCCCCAAAATTTGATAGAGTCCATTGTAATCAGCAAAGAGTCCAGCTGCTAATTTTCAGTTGGGTTAGATGACAACAAGAGGATTAATTAGCCATCCGGAGAATTTGCCCATCACAAATAAAATCCAAGTTACTGTAAAGGATTTAGTGAAAACTATTAGAGTCAGAAAACGCTTTATACCAATGTGTTTTTTATTGTGAAAACGAATATTCTACACCCACTTCAAAAGAATGTATTAATTCACTATCTGTATAGTATAACTTTATATGACTGTCAAGAGAATGGAAGCATCTTCCTGTGAGAGGATTTCAAAAATATTGACACCATTATAATTGTCTGAAAGGAAATAGGTTTGGTGTCAAACAGTAGGTGAGAAATCTCTAAATATACAAGGCAAAGCCCTCACTCACTCACTGACTCACTCATCACTAATTCTCCCACTTCCCACATAGTCACAACTCTGAAAATCGGCACAAATATCAACAATGGTAAAAATAGAAAAAGTAAACTATTCCGATCTCGATTAACCCACTTTAAGGGGTCGAAAAGGGGTTAAACGTTCCAAACGGGGGACATTCGAAAATCCTACTTCCCACATAGTCACAACTCTGAAAATCGGCACAAATATCAACAATGGTAAAAATAGAAAAAGTAAACTATTCCGATCACGATTAACACACTTTAAGGGGTCGAAAAGGGGTTAAATGTTCCAAACGGGGGACATTCGAAAATCCTACTTCCCACATAGTCACAACTCTGAAAATCGGCACAAATATCAACAATGGTAAAAATAGAAAAAGTAAACTATTCCGATCTCGATTAACCCACTTTAAGGGGTCGAAAAGGGGTTAAACGTTCCAAACGGGGGACATTCGAAAATCCTACTTCCCACATAGTCACAACTCTGAAAATCGGCACAAATATCAACAATGGTAAAAATAGAAAAAGTAAACTATTCCGATCTCGATTAACCCACTTTAAGGGGTCGAAAAGGGGTTAAACGTTCCAAACGGGGGACATTCGAAAATCCTACTTCCCACATAGTCACAACTCTGAAAATCGGCACAAATATCAACAATGGTAAACATAGAAAAAGTAAGCTATTCCGATCTCGATTAACCCACTTTAAGAGGTCAAAAAGGGGTTAAACGTTCCAAACGAGCGATATATTCGAATGTCCTACTTCTCATATTTTCACAATTCTGAAAACTGGTGTGAATATCAATAAAGACAAACGCAGAAAAAGTAAACTATTCCGATCTCCGGTGGATCAAGGGGTGGAAAAGGGGTTAAACGTTCCAAACGAGGAATATTCGAATGTACCACTTCCCATATGGTCACAACTCGGAAATTTGGTACAAATGTCAAAAAAGAATAAACATAGAAAAAGTAAGCTATTCTGTTCTCGATTAACCAACTTTAAGGGGTCGAAAAGGGGTTAAATGTTCCAAACGAGGGATATCCGAATGTTCCTCTTCCAATGTAGTCATTTTTCTGATATTTTTTTGCAAATGTTAAAAAAATAAGTCATTCCAATATCGATTAACGAATTTTTAAGGGATGAAAAGACGACGCAACATTGAAACTATACGAGGATTAACTTAATGTCTAATTAACTTAATTCCAATACAGCTACTACTTTGAAATTTAGAACTAAGAGCAAACATAAACACAATAAACTATTCCAGTTTACTATTCACAATTATAAATTTCGTTTAAAATGTCAACAAAGGAAAGTTCCTATTTTGATAAATCAATTTGTCGGGATCGAAATGGGAGCAAACGTCTGAAGTGTAGAATACATGAATGTCTTTTGATCGCTAAAATGCTAATGGTAAAATTTCGTAGCGCAGCACGGGAATTCAGCTAGTGTGGACATGTATTCGATGCAATCAATGTTTCAAACTCTTTCATAAATCTATATATTTATTTCTAAAGGAATTTATTATTTATTTCTTTTAGAAATTTGAATGCAAACATGCGATGCTTGTATGTGGACGGTAAACTAATATGATTTAACTTACTATAAAAAGTTGAATGAGTTTTCCCACATCAAACCCAACAAAAACGGCATTCAATGAAGCAGTCGTGTAAGGCAGTCCATTGTATTTTGTCCAATTAACAACAATAATGTTATAATCATCGATCTTAAATAGTTCATCTTTAATTTCCTGTAAAACATGAAAAACATGAGGATCTAGAAATAAATGATTTTTTTTTTTAAGCGTACTTTTAATAAATAAATTAAAATGTTAAAAATAAATAATTTTCTTTTAAGTTATTTTAGGTTTTATTATGTAAGCATATATTAATAGTAATTGACGATATTTGTTTACATTTTATAGCATTTACTGACTTTGTGTTATTAAAATGTATAGTTATTATTATATTTATTTTGTATCAATTTAATTTTGTGACTAACTTCTACTTACAACTCAGCTGTGTTTTAGTAGTTATATGCAAGATTTAAAGTGTATTCCAGTCTAGGTTTATAGACTTTCAAGGCGACAATGGCTACATAAGATAGTACAAAATATATAAAAGTAAAAATTACATTTTAAACTAAAAAACACTTAAAACTACTCGAGTACAAACATTACATTAACATTAGCAAAAATACCATAGCTGGGGAGAGAGGAAAACGTTTATCAATTTTGAAGGAGCAGCTATTCCTTTTCAAATTATATCATAACACCCTATTTATTATGAAGTTTCCAAACGAAAGAGCACAAAAGAGCTGCTACACTGACTTGATTCTCATTTGGGGGAGTAGGATGGATAGTGTCAGTGTGCTCAGAAATAATCGTAACAATTCTTTAAAGCATTACAAAATGTTCTTTTACGTAATATTTCATATTGGAAAAACACATTTTTACAGATTTTCGAAACGGGGATGAAATGGTGCCTTTCTCACCTCTGTTGAGATGCACGAGGGCGATCGCCCCTTTGCCCCCGTGAAATTGGGGTCTATGATTGTTAGAGGTCGGCGATATATCGATACGACGTTATTTTTATCGATATTTCTAAAAAAATATCTATATTAATAATATCGATAAAAGTCACCGATATATCGATATTTTCAAACATTTTTAGTTTTTTGATGATAGTTTTGTAGGTTCATGTGTTTTTTTCGATTTTCTTTATTCCCTTTTCAAAAACTACAAAATTCAAGTTTGAACTTGGCTGAGAGACAGTTAAAATGTCACCAATATTCAATATTTTGCCATACACTTAAAAGCTATTGAAAATTATCTAAATTTTTCTTAAAATCAATTAAGCGAAAATATATATATATATATATTTTTTTTTGTAATAGATCCATTTCAGTGGAAAAAGTAGTAACCTTTTAAAAACGCCATCATGAAAAGTAGAAATCCCCAAAAAACTTTGTTTCTGGCAAAATTGAAAATTAAATTTTAAAAAAAATCATGTATCGATATATCGATATTTTATTGATATTTTTTTCTATGCAACGATATAATATCGATATTTATTTTAATCATGTCCATTATCTACACTGCAAAAAAAATCCCGTCAAATTTACGGTTTTAAACTGGCAGCTGGGTCGCCAGTTTAAAACCGTAAAAAATACGGAAACATTCCGTATTAAATACGGTTTTTGACTGATTGCAACGGTTTTTTCCCGTAAAATGAACGGAAACTTTCAGTAATAATTACGGTCATTCCGTACAAAATACAGTTTTCTCCCGTAAAATAAACGGAAACTTTTCGTATTAAAAACGGTTATTGACTGGTTACTAACATTGATCCCCCGTAAAATAAACATAAACTTTCCGTATTAAATACGGTAATTTCATACAAAATAATTTACTCCCGTAAAATAAATTAAAATTTCCTGTATTAAGTACGTTGATTCCATACAAAATGCAATTTCCACCTGTAAAATAAACAGAATTTCTGTGTTGAATAAGGTCAATTCCATATAAAATACAATTTCCCCCGTAAAGTACACGGAAACTTTCTGCAATAAATTTCATATAAAATACACAGAAATTTTTCTGTATAAGAAACAGTTTACCCCTATAAGCGAAGTTTTTCTCTATTTTACACAAAAACTTGCAGTGACAAAAAAGGTTTACAAATGTAAGTGAACGGTTTGCTTTTGCAAAATATTAAGAAACAATTGTAGATGGAAAAGCTTCTGCCACAAAATATATGATTAATTTTAGTATTAAACACAGTTTACAATATCAAGAAGGCATTTGTGTTCTGCTAAAGGTTTTGTTAGTAATAATGACCATATTCAATGGATGAAAATCATAAAAATTAAAGTACAATTCTGTATCACAGCAAAATATTCTATGTCCCATTATAAATTAAAACAAAAAAAAAAATTCCGAAGCAATAAGGTAATCCTTCAACATAAATAGAAAGGTAAAAAATATATCACAAAATGAGCATGTAACACAAAATAATTTATTAATAGCTATCAGTCTTTTCTTATATCAAACTATAATAATAAATTTATTTGGTTATCTATACTATGATTACCTAGACTTTCAATTTGATTAAAACATTAAAAAAATGCAATAATTTACTAACTTTCAAAATATTTTTTAACGCGACAGGATTTAAATGTATTTTATGACACTGTGTATATATATAAGTATTAAGTAAAACAAATTAAATTTGATAAAAATATAATTTTATTTCAATACACATAATAAAAGTATACATAATTATAAAATTTCAATACACACGAATGAAAAGTGGTTCAGATTACTTTATTTAATAAACAAAATATTATTGAAACACATCTAATAATTATTAAACATATTTAATAAATTTTCAAAATTGACAGTATAAAAGTATACATAATTATAAAATTTCAATACACACGAATGAAAAGTGGTTCAGATTACTTTATTTAATAAACAAAATATTAAAAAATTTCTAGGAATAATTAATCATATCAATTAATACAAGCTGCAGCAACTTTTAAGGCCATATGAAAATCATTATTAATTTTTCAGTTTAGAAAAATATGCAAAATATACGAAAAGGAAAAATTTAGATTGCGGAATGTACAAATTATTGAACACATCTAATAAATTTTCAAAATTGACCAATGCAAGTTATATCTGAATAATTATGACTCTACAAAATCACCATCTTATAAAATGTCCAAATTACCACAGTAAACATACTTAAAAATTTTTTAAAGGCTAATAATTCAATGTATTCACATAAGAAAATTAAGTTAAAATTGAAAGATGACCACCCCTACATTTTGCAATGAACTCGCCTGGATGACGTGGAAGGCACGTGATCAGGTGGAAGTGGTATTTAACTGCTGCTGGAGAGTCTGAAGAATCATTCTTTCACTTACTTCTGTGTGTGGGAGTGAGTTGCCTGTTGTTGTTGTTGCTAATCCTCACTGTCTGACGGAGTCAGACAAGATCTACAAGTTCGTTGACTAAAAGGAAGTCGAAGACTAGGAGAGGATTGCTAAAGATGTGACGGTTCAACCTGGCATGCGCACCTCTTCTGCACATCTTCACCTTGATTGGTCAGCCACAACATCGGCGAGAGCGCATGTCCAAGCGGCCTGGTAAATAAAAGCAGCTAGTTAAGGTCTTCGGGGCTGCTTGCTGGGTTTTTTTAGTTTTATGTTTAGGCTCAGTTAGCCTGTAGGATACACCGAGTTGGTGTTTAGGTTACCGCTGGTCGGTGGACCTGACGTAAAGTGTACCGGAAAAGCTGTCACCGCCTTGGAATCGCTGCCGCAACCAGCCCTGGTAAGCGTAAGAAGTTCACTACTTCCCCCTCGGTGTGGCGGCCCGTTGCTTATGCTTGCAGTGTAAACAATAAACCCAATGCAATCTTTGAACTCACCTCTGTTCTTTCTTGGTGACCAGAGTGCGTGACAAAGAGATCCTCCTTAGAGAGTCCAATGCAATCCAAGAGGTGCTCAGGAGAGGTCTGATGATTTTGGCACTTGGTGCAGGTGGCAAAGGTTTTCGTGCCCTCGTTGAAAGTTAGGCACTTGATGTGACCGCTAGCAAGCCTTGATAGAACAGTCCGGGTATGTCTGTCACACGGGAGGTCAAGGGACAAACCCGGTTTCGAGCCCTTGTACCAATTATGGGTTGGGGTGTTTTCCACTCCTCCGAGATCTTTGATTTTTCCAGAGAGTACAATTCCAAAAAAGTAAGTGTGGAAGAGGGAGATGTTGAAATCCTGCAATTCTCCTTAGCAAGGATATCGGCCTGATCGAGTTGCCTGGTCAGATGGCAGAGTCAGGATAGTCTTTCAGGCGAACAGTTGCTCCCTCAATGTACAGTAGGTCATGTACAGTGCTCCCTCAGGCCGGTGGTGGCGGTATTATGCTTTGGGGGACGTTCTCTTGGGCGTCTCTGGGACCCGTGGTTGTGGTAGAGCAGGTATCGGAACATCATTGCGGTGACTGAGCCTTTGTCTGGATTCATACCCAGAAGCACCTGTGATACAGATCAAAATAAAGTTTTTAATATAAATCCTTTATATGCATTGGTAACTTTTATGTGCAATTACAACCAGTGTTTAAGCTTTTTAAATGCCACTAACATAGCTCTGTAACAATACTAATGTCATAATTAGCATTCACAAAAGCAAAACTATTTTTAAAACAAACCTCAAATAGTAAATGAAATAAACACTTGTATGTAAATGATAGCAGATTATCAAAACTACTATTACCGGGTGGCCACAAAATTTACGAAAAAAAGTTCCCTGATTTCCATGATGGATTTCTGAAAATATTCCCCGATTTTATGGCAAACTTTTTATCCAATTTCCCCAACTTATCCAGAAGTGTAGACATCCTGATCAAATAGAACATGTTAGCTAAAGAGATAACGTGCCAATTTTTTAAAAATAGTTTTGGCGGTAATGAAAAGTTCAAATTATTCCGAAACATTACATTTTCAACGATTACCGCCACAATTCTCTGGGTAAATGGCGCCAAAATGTGGATGATCAGGAAAACGTGTCTTCAGAACAAAGAAAATTTCCCTGATTTCTGTGAAATTTAAAAAAAATCCCTGATTTTTTTCCAGAATGAGATAGTTCCCTGACATTTTCCCGATTTCCAAGTTTTCCTGGTTCTGTGGCCACTCTATATTAGTGTTATTTAAGTACAGCACCTCTAACAAAGGTGAAACAAGCAAGTTCTTATAAAACTTAGCTTACCACTGAACGTTGCAAGAAATAAAAATGTTTAATTCTAATTATAATACACTAAGTAAATTTATTCTAAAAGCACTAAAATTTATTCCAACAGTATTCTCACTTCAAATAAATAGAGTTGTATTTGTCCCTAAATCCTATCTAAAATAAAAGAATCTCGATAGTTTACCTGAAAAGTGCAGAGAACTTTTAAAGTCTAAGGAGTTGTTAGGAGCCAGCGATAAAACTGCTGTACAGCAAGGCATTCAGCACAACTGGTAGTTTCTTTTTGAAAAATTCCAATAAACTGTACAAAATATGAAAAATATTGTAAAATTTGTCATCCTTATGTACATATATTTACACTCGTGAAAAGAGTCAAATGAACTAGCTAGCATGAAATCATCTTTTAAAAACCTTATTTTGAAATATGGATCTGCACATCAATTGGGTAGTCTAGGGATGGGATAAATGGATTAATTTCCTTCAAAAATAAAATTTAAGTTTATCTCCTTAAAATAAAGACTCAATATTTCACACAACACTATTTCTTATTATATCATTAGGTTCATGGCATTTAATGTTATAAGCGATAAAACGATAATTTGCGGAAGGAATGGATTAGAAATTCTCAATTACTACTATCCGTTAACGCTAAAAAAAAGAAATTTATTGAAAGAAAATCTTTTTTCTTTGCTCACAAACGTAGGTTCATTTTTTAGCTACGTTTTTAAAGAATTTTACATTAATTCAACTAACACATTTCATAAAATGAAGAGGTCTTTTAACCCCTGCATTGAAAGGCTATATCATCACACCAATGCTATAGTACTTGAAAACAGCAACATTTTAAAAATCTGTTTTGCAATTAATTCAATCCCAAAGATCACCAGCCCTTCCCTTACTTTTGCCAGTGACCAAGTACGATAACATTTATGACAGATGATCTTGTCTTGACAAATAAGCTATCTAATGTTGAGGAACATGATTTTCTTCAGTCAAAGGCGGTAGGTGCCATGTAAGAGACTGAAAATGTTCCCAAGTGATTTCTAAGGCAATCCCAGCAGACTTTGATTTGAAACAATCGCAATGAAACTGCAGTGTCGTTTGACTGAAACTTCACACAATGGAACAGATGTAGTGGGGCATTTGGCGATAAAAAAAATCAAAAACATGGTAACTGAATAAGTTAAAACATAAACAATAATAAAATCAAATTAAAATTTAAGTAATAAAATTAAAGTATGCTAACTTAAAATAAAAACCCATTGTTACAAACTGCATTTTTCCTGAAAAAAACAAAACAAATAAAGTATAAAATATAACTTAAAATAAAACTCTTTGACAAAAACTACAATTACCCAGAAGAAAAAAATAACAAATAAAATCGCCCCCAAAAAATGTCCTAAACTACATCTGTAGTAAGTAATTTTTAAATAAAATTTTAATTCTCAGATATCAAATCTGATCTTCCGAAGTTTCATTTGCAAAATTTGTGCCAAAACATTCAAAAGTTATTACAAAACTAAAGAGCACATTTCTAAATGATAGCCAATGCAGTTAATTAAACTTCATTTAGTTTTACAACTCTTACAAACTCGTGAAATATTACGTACAATATTCTATATCACACGCATATGTTTCAGAAAAACAATAGAACAACATCGCTGTTTTTGCTTACATTCAATAAAATAAACATTTTCTGATTCTGATGTAATTTTATGTACATACATGAATTTCATAGCAATGAACAAATTAATTGATAAATGATTATGATGAATGATTGATATGAATGCTTAATTGATCATTATAATGAAAAGAAACTTACCAAAGAAGCCACTTTCTTTCAAAACAAACATGCTCGGCGTCGTTTTCGAAGGAAGGCGTAACGCGCATGCGCAGAGAGCGATTCTTGGTGAATGACGGTTATTAACTGTAACCTTGCCTACGAAAACTGCTTTAAACCGTAAATTCAGGTTTACGGATTTAAACCGTTGATAATATTGGGAATTTCCGTATAAGTGACGGTTTTTTTTTACAGTGTACCAATAACTTTCAAGAAAATTCAGAGTCTCTACCCTGGCACAACCCTGACAAGAGAATTTGAGAGTACTTTTTTATTTCCGGAATTTCACCGCGTTTTTAAATTTTGTACTTTTCAATTGATTTTCCATCAATTGAGTAATGGCATTTGATATTGATAAAAGTAGCATAGATAACCAATTTCTTTGCAATAATAAAAATTCTTTTAGATTGAGTAGTGGAAAAGATGGGGAATAAAATAAGTATAGTAACATATGTATATATAATAACATAAAAAAAAAGAAGCAAACTTACGAGAAAGACGGAAGTATTCTTCAATTCAGTTCCAAGGCCGTGTATAAGAAATTTCGTGTCCAAACTTGCATTAAATGGAGAGTTGCGAAGTGACTCTTCACTAATTTCCAAGTTGTACCCTTTATGTGGCTCAATTGGGGTGAAAAGAAGATACTGTATCGAGTAATGTATTTCTTTACTAACGTATTTTGCACCGAGTTCTAAAATTTTTTTTGCGAACTCTGTAACTTCTGATGAAAATTCCTTGATGTCTAAAGAAAGATTTCCAATCCTATTTATAATGTTTGATACCTGAAAATCTTGCTTTTCACTAGAGATTGAAATACCTGAAACTGTAATGAGAAGGATTTAATATATATGTGGTTGTAAAACTCTAAATTCCAATTTCCATATTTGAATTTAATCGCTATTACTTAATTTAATTACGTCGGTGTTCAAGAGTTACATTTAGTTCCTTTTTAGCCGTACTCTTTCAATAAACGCCTCCTGGAGGTTTCCTGCTGGTTGAACTTCCTGATGAGAAACTAGTCGGGACCTCCAATTCCATATTTAATATTTTACTTTTTGTAATTTACTGGTTATAAGCTCTACAATTGAGCTGCTTTGGCACCAATGTGAACTTGTACTATTAATTTTTCCTTTCTGATTATTTTGCCATTTGATTTTTTTTTAAATTTGAATAAATTTGCTTATAATAATTTAATTTATATATTTTACTTATGTTTTCAAGTGACAATCTTTGTTCTTAATTTTTGAAATGTGATGCCATATATTTGAACAACAGCCATCATTGAAAAGGATTTCAATCTTCATTTATATTCTTTTAGCTATTTGTAAACCTTTACTGGAATATAGAGATACGAATCTGGCATCACTAGCCTTCACCATCTAGAGTATTAATTGTGCGTGAAAGAATTGAAGTTCTTTTACAGAGATCATACTACAGTTGTGTTGTATGGCAGTTATGTGATGGGATAGTGAGAAAAGTTAACAACAAGAAGTCATATTTGCATGGTGATTCACTGCTTGATATTGGAATAGTGCAAAGAAACGTTTGGTTATTCTGAAAGTAAACTTTTTAAAGCCACGGAAATATGCTTGATCTGTCAATATCAGAAATTATATTACAAATTTAGTAAACACTATAAATTTGATAATGGAGAACAATGAACTTGATCAACATCAGGAAGTTCAAAATAATTTTAGACTTAGTATATATTTTATTCGTCAATAACAGAAGGGTGCACTTTAAAGTTACCCGTGTGCATTTAACATGTGAACACCAGAAGGTCAACTATATATGTAACCATATTGTGTACTTTTGACAAGGTAAAATCAGACGCCGACCAGAATCAAATTTCAACCTAACTTTGTGTTTAAATTTAATTGTAGATATGCATTTGTATGTTAACATTCGGGGTACATTTTACTTTTAATGTCTGTTGATCTAGGTCTAAGAAGCCTTTAGATAACCTTCTGAAATTAAAGAAGCTTCAACAATATTGAATATGCAGTAGCCATACCGAAACATCGAAATCCAAAAGAACAAGGCTGGATACAGGAATGCTTGGTAGGTAACTGTGGTTTAGATTATACATTATGTTGCTCAATGGACAATTGCCGCATATGTTTCGAAAGGCGATAAACACAAAAATCACTGCTCAATGCGTTTTTTTTTTTTTTTTTTTTTTTTTTTTTTTTTTTTTTTTGTAAATTTGTAATCGAAATTCCCGGGTTAGACGTCGACGAGAAAACGATCAGTCTGGTTCGAATTGAACGTGACGTAAAGAGATCCTAAACATCTTGGCTTGAAATGCAGCAGCGGAAACCAGTTTTGCAAGTTTCTCGCAAATCACGCGAACCTGTACGGGATATAGCAATGATCTACAAACGCCAACGATTTCAACGTCAACTATTTGGCAGAAACCTTACGGTAACCATAGAAAAGGTAGGACCCCTTGACGTCACAGATTTTGCTGAATTTTGCTTGATCGAACTGATTTTGGCTCGGTTTTGAGGCAGTTTCTTTTCTTAATATTTAAATAACTAATTTTTTTAAAGAACTTTTGTTTAAGTATTTGGAATCAGAAAGAAATTCTTGATAAATATAGACTAATTTCATTCGTTTTTTAAAAATACGGGTGTTGTCCATTGCCGATTTAATGTTAATCGACACGGTGCACAGGGACTATTAGAAATGACTCTCTAACTTAGAAGTGACAAAATTACGAAGCAGCAAATAACAGAAAGAAGAGACAAGTAATATGTTTGATATAGGCAGGTATGGAATTTTAAACACTGTGGTTTGCAAAATTGATTGATGGGAATAAGTTTGATGATGTCTGCTTAAGTATATAGATAAAGCTCATTTTCATTTGAAGGGATTTGTTATAAACTAAACTGTGTAATATGTTCTGAAAACACGTCTGTGCATCTTGCAAAAGTAATGCATTCTGCAAAAGTGACCGTTTTATTGCACTATTATTTACTTCAATTTATTTATCATAATTTAACGCGATCATATCATGTTACTTAAACTAAAATCAGTATTTACTATGTTATTTTAGAGGTCAGTGCTATACATAATTTTGTCGAAGATCGCAGAATGTTACTTCACGACTTAATTTATATTAAAATCGAAAATGTACATTTACCAAAGAATGATTGAAATGCAGCTGTCCATATGAGTAATATCATCACTGAGAGAAGAGTAGTTTTCTGCATTCTAGAATTAGAAATAAAACCTTTGTAATCATAAGGCTGAAAATAAATGGAAGGTAAAAACAAACAATTTTTCATACAGCTCCATTCAAACACTTCCTTTAGATTTTATCTCACGGTAATAAATTCGCAATCAAATCCACAAATATAAAAAAAGTGGGCTAAGTTTCTAATACGAAAGTTTCTAATATCCATACTAACACATAAAGTGATAGTTTTTAATTTGAAAATAAGTATGAGTAAATTTAAACAACTTATGCACATTAGCTTTTCAGGAATATTCTAACTTGATAAGTATGTCGTTATACTTTATTGACTAATTCAAGCTAATAAAGAATTTGCGTAAAATCTGCCGTGCGTCATCAAAGAATCCCCCTAATAGAATGTGTTATTCGCGTCTTTCTTTTATATTTTTCTTCACTTCTAATTATGTCACAGTTAAGTTTATTCTAAAATTTCTTATTGGAAAATGAGAAATTTACAAAAACTATGGTATTCTCAATAATGATATACGAAAGATATAACATGGCGTACTCAAAGATATGCGAAAGAGGATTATAGGGAAAGGCAGCTTAATGATTATTTTATTGCTAAATCTAATAATAAAATCTACCTAAAATACCCAATATACTGACCCGGAATACTACAGGAAGTAAACATTTCTATGATTTTAAATTAGTGTTAGAAAAAATAAATCAAACATCAAATAACATACCTGTACTTGAAATATCTTACCTGTGAATTTCTTACTTTCCGATATCTCCTCTTTCGAAAACAGCGTTGAAATTGCTTCTGATTATGTCTATTATTAACACACTATTCAATGACAAAAATAAAATAGCAGCCCGTAAAGCATGGCAAGATTTACTTAAGCATGGAATGACTTTTCATAAAAAGATGCGACAAGTCAATTTTAATTGTAATTTTCCCTTCAAATCATGTATTTCAAACATTGGAATAAAATTATGCAAATAACACTTTTATTTTGAATGACGAATCTGAAATTATACGGTTAAAGTCGGTACCTTTTCTGTCTTCTTCATAAAATTTGCAAAAAAAATTCATCATATAAGGCATGTTTTTTCGAAAACAATTCAACAGTATAGTGGTTAGGTAATAGGTAATAACATTAAATATTCAATTAAATCCTGGGGAAATTTCCTTTTTTTTTAAAGTATTGTTCTCTGATCCATTAATTTAAAAAAATGCAAATAATGCTGTATGATTATTTAAAAAATGCATTAGGATAAGTAAGGTAATAAGAAATAAAAAGAATTTTCATTAATAATAATTGAGAATAATAATTCGATATGAATGCTCAGAAAGACATAGTTTTTTTTCTTTTCTTTTATATATATATATATATATATATATATATATATATATATATATATATATATATATATATATATATATATATATATATATATATATTAGGTGCCATATATAAAAAAAATATCTTTACGTTTTGGCGATATATGGTTTGGTGACTTTTTACGTGCTTGTGATTCGTTAAGATCTATTTTGGCGCATAACTGTGGCATACGACCGACAATAACAACAAACAGCATCACCATTTTATGTACCAAACACTTTACGTCTGCTGCATTTTCTGTTTCAAACAAGCTTTCTGCAGAATGCTATAAATGATATTAAAATGTCATTTCAATGCTCTGTGAAAAACTGAAAAGGCAATTATAAAATGCTCCAAGAGTTTCAGTTTATATTTCCCAAAGATCTTGAACTAAGAAGAAAATGGATAACTGCTGTTTCGAGAAAAGATTGCGTAACTATTTTGCATAAAAATGTTTTATTGAATAATAATTATAAAATAATGTAATTAATTGTTTATACAGATTTGCTGTTTTATTTCGGAAAAAAAAATTCAAAATAATATTAGAACATACGATTTCTATGCTACCAGTGGGAAATGCGACGGATTACTCTACCGACATCACTCAGTGCGTAAACCTTCTTATATAGGAAGTATTGTCTTATCTCCCCCCACTTCATTGAGTTCTTTTTGTAAATCGTTAGCTATTGAGGAAAAACTAAATATACTTTCTTTGAAAGAAGAAACCATATATTCTTCTGGACCTTTATAACTTCCTTGCATTCAATTAATAATAGTCAGTTATAATTCAATATCATAACTTACATAATTTTTAAGTAAAGTATATTTAAAACACAACTGCAAAAATAAAAACGATAAAGTGCATATACTAACGCACGCGCAAAATAATAAAAAATAATGACAAAAATTATAAATAATGAAAAAACTAATATAATAATAATAAGGAAATAATAATAATTAAATAATGATAATAATAATTAAATAATAATAATAATAATAATGAAATAATAATGAAATAATAATAATAATAATTAAATAATAATTAAATAATAATTTAATAATAATAATAATAATAATAATAATAATAATAATAATAACAACAATAATAACAACAATATTAACAATAATTACAAACAACAATAGCAATAATAATAACAACAACAACAATAATAACAGCAATAACAATAATTATTATTTTTGTTATTTTGCCCACGAGTAACTATCGGTTTTAAAGGCTATGTATAAAAAACTATTTCAGCGTTAACGACCGCGCAGAATTCAAACATACCTAGGTTTTGATATAATTCATGATTTAAACATCTAAGCCAAGATTCCCATAAGCAGCCAGTTGATGTACAACGTGTGTATGGTTACAGTCTAAAAATATGTGCAATTCACAAAATTAAAAATATCTTAATTATTAATAATGTTTAAATTTATTTCTTTGTGTGTGTGAATTTAAGATATTTCTATAAATAAAATTAACATTCTGGCCACTTATGAATAGTTTTCTACTTTCTGGTTTTATTACAAATTCGGGGTTATGTGGTGAAGAAAAGAATTTTTCAATAATTCTTTGGATGATGAGCTACATAAGTCAAGTGACATATTTTTAGAAATCTCCTTGTTTCCAGTTTTAATTTAGTACACAATGTAAATAAACAAAAAAGATTATTTAGCAACATTAAATAAAGTGAAGTTTTGATCTTTTATTTATTAAATTTTTTATTTGGGTATCTATAGACCAGATGTATGTTCTAAATACGTTTAAATCATCCTAACAGTTTCCGCTTATTTAAATTTAAACATCTTAACAAAAAGACTTCGAAGTGATATTGTTAAAAAGAATTACATGATTAAATTTCTGCGGTAAACCTTTTTATTAATTTTAATTTAAAGAATGCCTTTTTTTTTTTTTTTTTTTTTTTTTTTTTTAAACAAACGGATATTTACATTGTATAACATAAAAGAAGGTACATTGATTTAGTTTTAAGTGATAAGACTTTTGAACTTTTACCTGTTATGTTCTGGATTTCAAAAAATGGTTTTTGAATATGAGCAAAAGAACTGACTATATGTACTGAAAATATTGCTACAACAAAAATTACTGTACGTCACAAAAGGGATTTGTAAAAGATTTACTTCTCACAAATAAAACTCCAGGTACTCACGTTCATAAATAAGAGGGTGAAAATGACGAAAAATACTGTTTTAGTTGTTTTAAGGATTGAGAGAACTAGATGAGAGAAAATCATATATTTGATACTATCTCTTAGATGTCATCTTTGGATGTTTCGATCAATATCTAAAAATGATTTTTACATTTTAATAGCGGTGACATTACAATTTTACAAGGAAAAAATATTTCAGTGTACAGCAAAAGATAATGAGATTTTGTAAATTATCATTAGAAAATTATAATAATAGGAAATGGCAGCTTACTCAAAGTTTTATTTAAAAAAAATTTTACTAGAGATTTAATAACTAGCTAGTTAGCGTTGAAAATGCACTCATATCTTTGTGTTATTAAAACAACATTTGAGAATACAACTATGCAACTATGTTGCGATTATTTTCTGAGATCTTAAAATTACTGTTTAAAATGGTTTTCAGCGATATTATAAGTAATTTTTTCTGTCTTAAGAATTCCTTGAAAAAATGAATAAATATGAGTTGATTACTTTTCATTAAACAATTAGCAAACTTTTACTAAGCAAACTCGCTGCTGTCTTATTGAAGAGTACTAAATTTTGTGTCGACCAAGGGTAAACGATATTTGAATATTCTGCAAACATTAATTCAAGTTGAAAATACAAGTTACTTTCTGTACTCCTTTTTAGAAGTTTTAACTGAATAATTATAGACTTATAGAGGATCCACTGGTGTTCAGTCTTGAAATCAACACCAGATTGATTGAGGCTCGCAAAGGTCCATGATCTTTTCAGAATTGGCAAAAAGACTTAATTTAAAAGCCAGAAATACTCCCACATTATTAAGGGTATAAAGAATTCTGTAGCAGAAACATCATTGAAAGAGACAAAATTAACTTTGTATTCGCATAACTGCAACGAATCCTTTGAAATGAACGAGTTAATCATTAAAAATATAACCATGAATCTTCCAAATTTTAATATCGAAATAACATAATGGCCTTGTTTGGAAGGACTTACTTACCCTTGCTGATCCGAACTTTCATGTGACATCCCCGATTGAAGTTCTGATTGGCGCAGACTTGTTCATTGAATTTTTTCGGGTGAAAAAATCATCGAGCCAGAGGAACGCCTTGTGCCATAAATTCCAAACTAGGATGGTTGCTTTCTGGTCCTATCTTCTTATGCCAGTAAGTAAAGAAATCGTTAATTGTCATTCTATAATCGATCTTGAATTCAATTCTTCGTTGCAAAAATTTTGGCAGATAGATGTAGTTCCAGAATCATCAGTCATTGATTCTGTAAATGACAATTACCAAAAAACTGTGAAGCGATACTCGTGAAGGTACGTTATCATCTTACCATTCAAATCTATTCCGATACTTGGAGACTCCGAATTTCAAGCTTTGAAGTGCTTCCAATATTTAGAAACAAAATTCAAGTTGAACCCAGAGTTCAAAACAATGTACTGTGAATTCATGAGAAAATACCTATCTCTAATCCATATGGAAATTGTTCCAGAAGAAGAGTTATCCAATCAGGCCTCCTTTCCCTATCACGGTGTTCTACAACAAAGCTTCGTGTTGTGTTCGACACATCCAGTAAAGATTGAAGAGGAAATTCCCGAAATGACTTTATTGAGGTCTGTCCTAAGCTACTCTTAGAAATATTCAAGATACTTATGAACTTCCGATCATATCGAATAGCCTTTTCAGGTGACGTAGAGAAGATGTTCCGACCTGCGCACCTTACTTGGCTGCAAAAACTCCTCTTAAACTAGCCGAAGACACAATGCAAAAAAATCCAATTGTTTCAAAGGTAATCAAGGAAATTTTTTATCTGGGTGATCTCCTGAGTGGAGCTTCTTCACACGAAAAGGCCTCAAAAATCGTCGATGAAGTCAATCAAATAATGGGAAGTGGTGGATTCATATTAAGAAAATGGGCTTCAAACTGTCCAGAGGCAATAGAAGCTCTTCCAGATGATAGAAGACTCAGCCATTCAAACGAGAAAGTTGAAGAGGATCAAGACGAGAGGCTATTGGGTTTGACGTGGAATTCTTCTAAAAATACGCTACAGCTGAACATACAGAGAACATCTGAAGCTCAAACTAAACGAGATTTTCTGTCTTTCATTGCAAAAACATTCGACTCCCTAGGTCTGCTTCCCCCATCTACAGTCATTCTTAAAATCTAAATTCAAGAACTATGGAAGATGAAGTTGTCTTTGGAAGATGAAATACCTCCAGAAATTAAGCATGTATGGGAAGACTTCTGAAATCAAATTGATTGTTTAAAATCCATTAGGATTCCTATATTAATAAATATGGATGAAGAGGAAACAGCTAAGTTCCAGTTACATGGATTTCCTGATGCATTGCTGAAGGCATATGCTGCAGTCCTCTACCTGGTAAGGTTGGATCCTGGTGGTGATACATCTCACCCTATTAGCTGCGAAGACGAAGGTAACTCCGTTAGCTGGGGTTACATTGCAGAGATTTGAAATTTCAACGGCGTTATTGTTGTCTCAGCTCACCTTGACAGTGATGAACTCTCTACCAATTAAACTTGAAGATGTTCACCTCTGGTCAACCTTATGTTGGATTCATTCCTCACCACTGAAAGGTAACCATTTTGCATCCAATCAGGAGCACAAAATGAAGTCTTTAGTTCTAAAAGCTCAGTGGCATCACATTTCAGGAAAATGTAATCCGGCAGATTGTGCTTCCAGAGGAATGCTTCTTGAAAAACTACTTCATCATGAACATTCGTTGTATGGCTCGTCCAAGTCGTGGAATGATTACTCATACCCTCCTATCAGTTAAGATTCATTCTCTGATGAATCTGAAGAGATTCTTTGTTCCGCATTGTACGTGCGTAACAAAAAATAATCCGAACGATGGCTATATCTTGCATTCTTAATTGATGAAATAACAAAAGTCAAGTGCCATTGTAAACCGTGGACAGTTTTTATTAACTGTATATATATATATATATATATATATATATATATATATATATATATATATATATATATATATATATATATATATATATATATATATATATATATATATATATATATCATAAGGGATCATCTACATATTAAAACTAAACCAAATTTTAAAAAGTTCGATGCAACCCCATTTTATTATATCATATTTAAATTTGGAATAAAAAAAAAGCAGGAAAAAAAAAGTCTAAATACCAAATTTCATAATATTCCTATGAGTGGATAGTAATTTACATGATGTGAAAAAATGGCAAATTAATGTTAAACAGAAAATTGTTTTTTTTTTTAGCTATAAATTCTTAAGTAGTTAATATATTTTAGCAATTTTTGTTTCTGTTGGTATTGGGGCGAGCGAACTATATTTTATGCGGATTGGTACAAGATCCGTATGGATGTAGTTTGTTCCTCCCTCTACCGGCAGACCACCGCCATTCCTGTTGTTGACGTGAACGAGTGAAGACCTGTGTGGTTGTGTCTTATGTCGATAAGCTGTGTGCTGAATGGGTTCTTTGTGAACTTTATCGTCTTAATCGTCAACATGTCCGTCCCGTGTTAATAAGTGTATCTGTCAACCCTACCTCCATGGACTATTTTTATAGAAAAGAACAACAGTTTCAAACGGTAGTTTGTAAAAAGCCAAACATAAACAACATACAACTTTTGTATTAAACAGTTTTTTAATAATTAATTATTAATTAATAAAACAATTTTTATTTTATTTAAATAGAAACATGTATCACTTTTTTTGTGTGTCTATATTAGAATTATCATGTTCAAAAACTCCTCCAGAATTTTTTAAATTTCTCTTGACTTTTGGTTTTCAATATTTTAGCAAAAATGTAAAAAAAGCTCATTTTAAGGGACCGTGTAATAGATTACGTCTTGAAGTACGCAAAACAATTGCTTCTTCCGCGCTTTAAAGAAATTTACCTTCAAAATCGGCCAAAACATTTTCACTCAAAAGTGACGTGTTTCTCAATATATTGAACTGAAATTTGTTATCTAGGATAACAACTTAGATTCTAAATTGAATGAATCGAATTTTTACAGACTGAGTTAAATTTACTTAGTATACAGCCCCATAAAAAAATTAAACCAGACATATTGAAAATTGCAAACAAAACATTCTGGTGCAAACTAATAATTAGAACAGAAGATATAGCTATCATTCGGATTTTTTTTTTAACTTACTGTACAAAAAGGCGTACAAATAGAGCTTTCTGAATTCCTATTCAAGTTCTCATTATATACCAAATTGATAAATATCGTCGCCTATAGGGAAAAATTCATACACAACTGCAGAAATCCTATTGAACTTCGCACTGACCGCGAATGAAACAAAGTCTTCTTTACTGCTGGCAAGTGAATTTTTTAAAGAAATTAAACTACTTCAACAGAAAAGTTGCCTACGTCAAACAAGCTGTTGACTTTTACTCTTTATGTTTTCCTTGACGAATCACACATTTTAAGAGTTGACGGAAGACTGTTAAGACAACACAAGCTGACAAATGATCAAAAATATCCTATATTACTTCCCAAAGAAAACATAGTTACTGATTTGATCATTGAGTATTATCATCAGAAACATTTTTATGCTGGCCTCCAGTTAACGTTATCTCTTATACGACAAAAGTACGGCCGATCCAAGGTGAGGCGAGTAATACACCAGTGTATACTCTGAAAAGATTGCGTGCTGCAACTTGTCAGCAGTTTACGACCGACTTGCCATTCGAAAGAATCGATCCCTCGCGCTGCAACATTAATTTAAATGAGCGATATAGACTTCTACAAAAAATGCGAGCTGAATTCTGGGACCGATGGTCTCGGGATTACCTGAATCAACCACAAAGACCCAAGTCTTCGAGCCTTGAACGTCAGAATCTACAAATTAGAGATTTGGTAGCAGGGGCGTACTGGCCATTGGGTTGTCCGGTGCAATTACCGGGCCGGTCAGTGTCTGTAAAAAATGGGCTGATCCGTTTTTTATTTTATTTAGCTTTTCCATAATTTTTCAATATAAATGTTATCCCCAGTGTGATGTAGAGGGCGCTGCTTATGTAATCCCCTAGCGGCGACTTCGTCGCCAGAGAGACAGTATGATCGGAGGAGTAGAGGTGAACGGACGTGGAAGTCGCCGCTCCTAGTTTGGGTTTAAGAACCTATTTCTATCTAATGCACGAATAAACCTGCTGTCCATTTAATTGGCCTCTTTCACTTTTACACCTTCATCATACAACATGGGGGCTCGCCGTGCTTTTTACCCGCGACCATACAACATGGCTCGCCGTGCTTTTTACCCGCGATCATACAACCGTGCTTTTTACCCGCGATCATACAACCGTGCTTTTTACCCGCGAGAATGCGATGAAAAAAATATTTAAAAAACTGCACTTCCACGCATCCAGAGGTCAAACCAAAATCCTCTTCACGAAAAAAAAAAAACCTTTACTTCCACGCATACAGAGGTCAAACCAAAATCCTCTTCACGAAAATTTTTTTTTACTTCTACGCATCCAGAGGTCAAACCAAAATCCTCTTCACGAATTACCGCAGCAGTCAGCGACCACCAGTGGAATCTACAAATAAAAGGAAAACTCATCAACCAGCGTCGTCATTATACAACTGCATAACACTCGCTTCGCCGAACAAGTCCCACTTCAGCCGTCAAGCAGAAGTTCAACGAAGCTAACATCGTTATTCCACATAGCCAGCAAGAATCCAGAATCCTGAGCCAAATCGAACCTACAACTACAACACTGTCGCTTCGCCGAACAAGTCCCACTTCAGCCGTCAAGCAGAAGTTCAACGAAGCTAACATCGTTATTCCACATAGCCAGCAAGAATACAGAATCCTGAGCCAACTCGAACCTGCAACCACAACACTGTCGCTTCGCCGAACAAGTCCCACTTCAGCCGTCAAGCAGAAGTTCTACCAAGTCAGCAAAGTTATTCCACATCGACCAACTTCAGCCGTCAAGCAGAAGTTCTACGAAGTCAGCAAAGTTATTCCACATCGACCAACTACTACGAACCAGAAACCAGAAGCAACGAGTACTCTTCGAAAGAGCAACAACATAAAACGGATACAGCTCCAAAAGCGAAGTAAAATCAAGAAACGCAGGTAGGATCCATCTTATTATTAATTATGTTTAAAAATACCAAAAAGCAAGATCTCGTATTTGTCGCCGCTGAGTTAGATATCGTTGTACCGGATGGTGCCACAATTCTAAAATTAAAAGACTTAATCGAAAAAAGTGAAGCTTTCGTTAAAGATCCAGATTTCGTTCAAGATTTAATAACAACAGTTGTAGCTGATAGAAAAGCCCAAGAGGCAAAGCAAATCGAAGAAGTTAAACTCGCACAGATAGAACGACAACCCAGGTAGCACAGCAGTATTGGCCAATGTCGGAAACCGGAGCTCTGGAAGATTGGCCAATCCTGGGTAATGTCGGAACGGCCAGCACCGAACGGCTAACATTTTTGCAATATTGGTCAATATCGCAGTGCGGTTTTGGCCGATCTCGAGGAGCAGTTTTGGCCGATATCGATGCGTAGTTTTGGCCGATCTCGAGGAGTAGTTTTGGCCAGTATTGATGTGCAATCTTGGGCAATATCGATGAGCATTGGTTTAAACCAAATGTTTTTCTTTTCCCTCAGAAAAACGAAATATTTTTTTTTAAAGAATAATTTAAAATTGTATTTTTATTTATAATTAGATTTTTTAAATTATTTGATGTTGTAGATGACTTCTATTTTTAGCTGAAATACAATATGTTCTAATGTATTTTAAAATAAATCTTCCAATTAAAAACTATTGAAGTTTTTATAAGTATCAAATGAATCGAAGAGCAATATTCTATGTATTATGTAGTAAACAATTACTATTGTATATATTGAATTTAAAAAATAGTACCTCTAAATAAAATATTAAAATTTAATATGATTTGAATGTCCCCATAAATAGCAACAATTGTTTATTTACTTAGTTCAAATTACTTTCAAAAGGAATATTCATTGTTTATAAAACATAAATTATTCTTGTTTATGCTAAATTTTATTTATAAATATGTATACATGTAATTAGAAAAGGATAAAAAAAAGACCTCTGTTTAAACCAAAAAAACATGTTTTTTTCCAACCCTGAAAGAGCAATTTTAGCTACTATTTTTTTATTATATCACAGAGCAGTTTAGGGTAGATTTGCCACTCAACATATCTGAACTTTCTTTTTAGTGGAAGAAGTGGTTGCAAATGATAATTCTTATATGCGTTTAGATTCAATTTTGAGCTGTTCAATGTTTAGTAACACATTGTTGCCCAAAAACCCTTAATAATTTGTTAAGTTATACTTAAACATTTGTAAAATAATGTTTTCAACTCCCCTACCAAAAAAACAACATTTAGATAACAAAATGTCTGACATTCAAGGATTTAGAAAGATACATGCAATTTTAAACTAGAAAACTAACAGTAGAATTTAAAATCCCTATTGGTCAATCAATACTCATTGAACTTTTTATGCTAAGGTTTCATAAAAATAGAAGGTTGAATTTTAAACTTGTGAAGTATATTTTTTCTGCACCGATCAACTTCATTTATGAAGTCCCTTTTCATTTTTAAAACATAATTTTTCTCTATGCATTAAGAATCAAATAGATAGTAAATAAATCTCATTTTAATGCTTTAGTTCATTCACTTCAATCATAATATTGTAAAAGCAATAAAGTGAATTAAGTTGCAGACCCCCCCCCCCCCTTCCCCATTGAAAAAGTTTTCATCCAAAAATTATTTGACAAAAACATCTATTATTTTAAAAAATCCACAATAATATTTACATGAATACCTCGTATAATGAATAATTTTTCATACTTTCATTCCTATTTTAATTGCTTTTTAATGACCGATAATTGAAACCCAATATAATTTAATTGATATTTTATGGCTTAAAAACCATGCACTCTTAAATTAATTGTCACTTTCTGCAGTGCATATTTATAATAAAAACATAAATTTAATACAAGCTGTTTATTATAATACATATTTTATTTTACATATTTTATCTTCCTTTGAAGTTTCTACCTCGGCGAAGAAAACGAACCTGAAATATAAAATTATTCATTTCTGTTTTCATTAAGATTACATTAAAATTTAAAAATCAAATTATTGCATCAAACTTTTTCTAGTCTTTAGCTCTTTTTATTTTATCCAAACTCTTTTTGTTAAGGAACTGGAATTTGTTATCAATAAAAGAAATCATGCAGTGCAGCATTTACTGCCCATTAAAAAATAAAAAAAATTGCAAAATGAAAAACACAATTTTGCACAAAAGCATAAGATTATTAACATTTTGTTAAATTGTTATATCAGAAAACATTTTCTACTAACATTTAAGAAAATAATTTTAAACTGGTATTTAAATTTCAATCGTATATACTGAGCTTGTATGAATTTAATTTATATAAAGTTCTCTGCAAATACGTTTGCACCAATTTGTTGTTTTTTCTACTGAACTAATTTTTCAATTATAAGCATATGACAAAGGTGATTTGTTCAAAATTGTTTAAAGAAACAGATAATTTTTTTTTTATTTGAAAGACCAGAGATTCTCCATTGCTTATTATATTTTAAAATATAAATTATTGTAACATCAAATTGAAATTGCTTGGATCGTTACCTAATTGATTATCATATATTCTTACCTGGTAGAGGAAGTTTTCACGCTTTTTGGTTCACAAACAAGTTTTTGCTCGTTTTTTTGTGGGATTCCAAAGAAGGGGGATCGTCTTTGAAACGGGCTCTGGAATATTAGTTCGGCTTTTCTTGGTTAATAAATTTTCATCTTCTGAAGAATCACTCCCAATTGAACGAGCAAGCTCAGCTTTATCTTATGCCTGTTAAAATGAATCTAAATAGGAAAATTATGGATATATGCTATCTCAAACTAGTTGCAAAACTTTATATACAATTTATTTATCCAATTAAATATCTTATTTAAAGCACTTTTAATATAACTCACTAAAAAACCAATCTTCAGTTTGAGAAATTAAAATAGAATATTATTTAAATCTGTTAATAAATATCGGTTATTCATTTCCACCATTTCAAAAATCTACACCATCAAAACTTGAACTGATAAGTAGATCAATGACTTATGAAACATTATTTGTGATACCTTGAATTATTTGTATATACCCTATACAAAAATTGTAATTTAATTACTGTATGTACAATAGATTTTAAAATTAAATGTTTGCCATGTTATACTTGAGGGCATATATTCTTTAATCATGTTCATTCCCCCCTTCCCCATTTGTTGCAAACTACCAAAGACAACTTTTGTCTGAGATGAACCAAGATGAAGGAATTACTTCTACGGGTTCTCCATTTCCATCAATGACCCTACAACAGTATATTTCTTTATTTTAAACTGAACAGAATAACAAATTAACTATTGAAAGGCCATACTGGCATTTTACTGCCAAGGGAAGGAAGGCTACAACTATTACACTTTTCATTCCAAGACAGAAAATAGCACTAACAATAATACTTGATTACAATATTTGATGTTTACTTTTCAAATGGAAAGTCTTTTCTTTAAATGAACAAAACATTTTTATTTTATAAAAACAACATCTTTGCATAGTGAGTTTAAATTAACAAAAATGAAGTTAGGCATTAAAAATATATTTTTGTAGATATTTCAAAAATTTCCATTCATTGCTCTTTTCTGAGAAATCAATAATTGCACAAGACAGACCTTTTAAATAGGAGAATGTACATATACAGTAAAACCCTGTTAACGCTAAGTCGATCTGGCCACTGAAATTGTTCGCTTTAACCGAATTTTGTGTTAAATAAATTAACGTTAAGTTTTAAGTACGGAGAACTGCTTTTCCTTCGCATTAAATGTGATTTTATGCTAAGCAATTTTGCGTTAACAGGGTTTGCTGTATTTTTTCAAAAATAGGAAGCATAATAACATTAGTTATACATATTGTTAAAATTGACATTTTCTAGAACATTTACTTTTTATGCAAAGCGGTTGATCGAGATAATGCACCCTATTCCACACCACCTTTGAGATTGAGTAATAGACATGTTTTAATTTAATGTGGTTTCCTCAATATGCCCAATTCACAATATATTCTATTAACAGAGCTAATCATGGAGCTTGGATATTGAATTTTATAAGCAATATAAACTAACGATAACAAATATGATAAATAGGAAGGCAAACTAGAATGTAACATGTAGTATAAGTATTTCAATGATGAGCATAATTTGAAACAAGCAATGGAGGGGTAGGGGGGAATGGCTAAATGAGTATTAGTTTGCATCCGTGTATGGATGAGATAAAAGCTGAAAATCTTGTTTATATTTTAAACAGCAGCATTAAATAAATAATTGAAACCAACTCGATTCCTAATCAAGTTTAATGTGAATATCAATCACCTTTGTCAACATCGCTTTTGTAGATCAAACCAAGTCGGCAATCAAGTATCGTTGAAATTAACTAAAACCAACTTAAACCAATAATGTAATACGTAGATACCCCATGAAATCGACAAATTATTGTGACAACACTTACCAGTAATAAGTTTTCGATCCAATTTTAATGTTACTAATGACCGTCGCGCCGGCGACATAACATAAATAAACTTAGTAAACACACATCCGGGCACTTCAGTTCCTTCAGCCACTCGGTGGCGATTCTTTTTGAGAAATTCTGCGCATCGTTTTATATCGGATTCTGCCAGTTTTGGCCGTAAGTCGGAGATCGTTCCAAAATACATGATTTTTTAAAAAATGCTTAAAACCGTGGCAAAATTATCACAAAACATATTAATGCAAACCTTCCTTTCTTATACATAAAATATTTTAATTTTAAAACTGTCGATCAACCTTTCAAACTTTTGAGTATCGTCTATCCAATATTGGGCGAGATTGGGCAATATCGGCATCGAACGGCCGATTTTGCGCCATTCCACATCGGGATTGGCCAATGTAGGGCTGATATTGGCCAATACTGCTGTGCTATTTGGGAACTCGAGCTCACAGCTTTTAAAAATACTACTGCATTAAACCAAACTAGTACTGGAAGTACCACAGCAACCGAAGCAAGTCCAAATATCGAAAGTCTTCTTCGCAGTGTTCGAACGCTAAGCATGCCAGTCCCGTCGAGACCAGAAAACTACAATTTATTCTTTCAGTCCCTGGAACGTGCGTTTACGACAAAAAATGTCCCAGATGATGCAAAATCGGAAATTTTGATTAGCATACTGGGCGAACAGGCTAGTTACATTTTACTAAATATTTCGGAGAACGACCTAAAAAATTACGAACAAGTCAAAAGTATTGTCCTGCGCCAATTTCAACCCACGCCACAAGAATGTCTTCTTAATTTTCGAAGGAGCCAACGCATGCCGAACGAGTCGCATACGCAATTTGGGTCAAGGCTATCACAATCATTCGCATATTACTGTAAGGTACGCAACGCCACTGACTACGAAACACTATGTAAATTAATGGTGTCGGATAAACTTTTCAGCACACTTGACCGCCAAACACAAGCACACATCGCCGTTCGCCAAGGGGAAGATTGGCTAGAACCTAAAGAACTTGCAAAAGAGTGTGATATTTACTTTACGTCAAAACGTAAATCTCTAAGCGAAACAAATCATCAGCAACAAACATACAACAGCGGGCAGAATTTCCAAAACAAAAATACGCAAAACCAATACAGAGGGTCATTTAACAGACCGCCAAGGGGTTCTTACAATCACCGCAACAACAACGATAATTTTAGGCCAAATGCACCAAATAATCACGTCTGCGAAATAGAAACCGGAAGAAATTACAACCGCGATAAATATTTCAATAAGCTACAGTACGAAGATGTTCTTATCGATGATAAAAAAATAAAAACTTTGATCGATGGAGGTACTAATATAACTTGTGTAAAAACCAGTGTATTACCACCCTCAACAGTCTATGACGGATCAATAACCCTCACAGGAGCTTTCGGTTCCACACAAAAAGCGAAGTTGACAAAAATAAATCTAGCTCATCCTAAGAACAAAAATCCAATTCTAGTTACGGCAGCAGCTTGTGATGACTTATGTTCGAATTTAATAATTCCACCTAACGTATACGAAAGCATGAAAAAACGAAACACACTTCCGATTGTAAACGAATTCGAAACCCGCGCGAAAAAAAAATGCTATGTTGCTTCAAAAAAGAACTCGGAATATATCACTTTTCCTGCTGACAAAAATAACGAAATTTTAAATACTTCGCAAATCCTTCCGATTCCGGAAACTCAAAAAGAAGGCACGTGTCAAGGTCATAACTCAACGGAAAACACGGGCTCTTCGTTGATGGAGGCGGGGCTTAATGTCCCCAGGAGAATAGACGAGCGGTCATTGGAAGATCCTGATGAAGTAGGCGAAGTTTGTGTTAGAACAGAAGACGCAGGAAAAGGCTCAAAACCAGAAGCTCCTGGTCCAGAATGTAAACAAACAGCACACGTTGACTGTTTACCTTTTCTATTTACGATTGGGGATAGCGTGAGTTTAAACGAAGCGGATTTCTTGCACATTAACGACGATAACTTGCGGGATACTGTTACGAATATGGTAAAATTTTATAAACCAAATAAGATAAAAAGTACAAATTTTCAAATGAAGATTTTTTTATCGGATGAAACGCCAATCTTTCAGCGGGCACGCCGTTTATCAATCACCGAGAAATTGGAAGTTAACAGGCAAATCAAACAACTATTGAACGACGGAATTATTTCAGAAAGCACTTCTGACTTTTGCTCACCAATAGTTTTGTGCAAAAAACAAGATGGCTCAACACGCATGTGTATTGATTACAGACGTTTGAATAAAGTGGTAATCAAAGAACGATTTCCAATTCCTATTATAGAAGACGTCTTCGACAGGCTACAAGGGGCTACCGTGTACACAAATTTAGATCTCAAAAATTCGTTTTACCAAGTAGACGTTGATCCTGCCAGCCGCAAGTATACGAGCTTTATTACACCAGATAATCAGTATCAATTTAATAAAGTCCCGTTTGGACTTTGCAACTCGCCGTCTGTTTTTCAAAGATTCATACAGATTGTTTTTCGAGAACTTTTAGAAACTAATACACTGATCTTGTACTTAGACGATTTGATCATCCCATCAATCAATGAGTTAGAGGGTGTCGAAAAACTCAAGCAAGTCTTCAAAGTAGCTTCCGACTATGGACTTGAGTTTAACTTTAAAAAATGCAATTTTCTACAAAGAAAAATCAACTTTCTCGGGCACATTTTAGAAAAAGGTACAATTCGTCCCTCGACAGCCAAAACAAACGCTGTTTTAGGTTTTCCACAGCCCAAAACAACAAAAGATGTTCAATCATTCTTGGGTCTAAGTGGATTTTTTAGGAAGTTTATAAGGGATTATGCTGCCATTGCAAGACCCTTAAGTGATCTTTTACGGAACAATACTCCTTTTTATTTTGGTACAGACCAAAAACAAGCTTTTCTAACACTGAAACAGGCACTGTCAACAGAGCCTGTGCTACACCTATATAAACAAGGCTCGCCTTTACAGTTACATTGTGATGCATCCTCAAAAGGATTTGGTGCTATTCTTCTTCAAGCAGACTCGGATAACATATTCCATCCTATACATTATATGGGCCATAAGACATCACCACGAGAAGAGAAATATTCATCGTACGAATTAGAAGTTCTTGCCATAGTTCAAGCACTAAAGAAATTCAGACACTACCTTGTAGGTACCAAGTTCAAAATTATTACAGACTGCCAAGCCTTCCAAAAGACCATGTCAAGGAAAGAAGTTCCACCAAAAATTGCCAGATGGGCAATGTTGTTAGAGGATTTTGACTACGAGATAGTACACAGACCAGGCAAGCAGATGACACATGTTGATGCTCTCAGTCGTTACCCAGTCATGTCAATCCAAGTTGATGCAACAACCCAGAAAATCTGCGATGCTCAGTCAAAGGACGAATTCACACAAAACATTAAAAATCTAATCGATCACTCTTCAACTACAGAATACAAATACAAGAACAACATTCTTTACAAGCTGGTCAATGACCAAGAACTGTTAGTTATACCACAAGACATGCAAAAACAAATAGTCCAAATAGAACACAATAAAGGCCATTTCGGGATCAATAAAACTGAAGCATTGGTGAAACAACAATTCTGGTTCCCGCATATAAGAAAAACCGTCGAAAGCGTAATATCCAACTGCATTCCATGCATACTTTCTTCACGTAAAGTTGGAAAACAAGAAGGATTTCTACACCCAATCCCAAAAGGCGACGTCCCGTTGGACACTTACCATGTCGATTTTCTCGGCCCACTTCCAAGCACAAATAAAAATTACAAATACATCTTTACCGTGGTATGTGCCTTTAGCAAATTCATATGGATATACCCTGTTAAGTCAACGTCAACAAAAGATGCTTTGGATAAACTTCAACTCCAACAAATTACCTTCGGAAATCCTAAACGAATAATATCAGACCGCGGATCAGCCTTTACAGCAATAGAATTTAAGAAATACTGCGAAGATGAGGAAATTGAACATGTCACAATCACCACTGGTCAGCCTCGTGGAAATGGACAAGTAGAGAAGTTTCATGGAACACTTATCCCTGTCATCACAAAGTTATCCCTCGATGACCCCAATAAATGGTTTAAACATGTGCCAGCAGTCCAACGCGTAATCAACAGCACCGTTTCTTCAGCAACAAAGTACACACCTTTCGAGCTCTTAATAGGGATTAAAATGAAAAATAAGGAAGACCTTAACATCAAGAAAATCCTCGAAGAAGAACACATACATACCTTCGTCCAAAATAAACGACAAATGCGCGAACAAGCAAAAACCAATATACTACAGCTGCAAGAAAGAAGCAAGCACAACTATAATACTCGACGCAAGACAGCAAACAAGTACAAACTCCACGACAAAGTAGCCATCAAAAGAACGCAGTTTGGTACTGGTTTAAAACTGCGTCAAAAGTTTATCGGCCCATACGAGGTGGTAAAGATTCGGCCAAATGACCGATATGATGTCCGTAAACTGGGGACAACTGAAGGACCACTTCTCACATCTACATCAGCTGATATGATGAAGTGCTGGGAAGATACTTAAGTTTCTTCAATTTTCTTCTACAAGAACTTTTTACAGAAGAGACTTTTTTTTCTTCTTTTTATGAACTTTTGAAAGGAGATACTTTTTTTTCCATCATACAAACTTTTTAAAGAAGATACTTTGTTTTTCTTTTTATGGACTTTTGAAAGAAGATTTTTTTTTCTTTCACACAAACTTTTTAAAGAGAGACTTTTTTTTCCCTTTCTACAAACTTTTCATGGTGCAAGAACTTTTTCCACAGACTTTAAATTTTTAAGAACTACACATTGTGATCTTCAAGACATTAATGTTGTTTAAATTTTATTCTTGTGCTGTATTTTTCAATATCTTTATTTACATGTGTAGTATATATCAATGAGTCGGCGGTCCTCCTCAATCAAGATGGCCGAGTGTTATCCCCAGTGTGATGTAGAGGGCGCTGCTTATGTAATCCCCTAGCGGCGACTTCGTCGCCAGAGAGACAGTATGATCGGAGGAGTAGAGGTGAACGAACGTGGAAGTCGCCGCTCCTAGTTTGGGTTTAAGAACCTATTTCTATCTAATGCACGAATAAACCTGCTGTCCATTTAATTGGCCTCTTTCACTTTTACCCCTTCATCATACAACATAAATAGTTGCCTTCCTTAAGGTATTTTAAAAAATCCCAATGCAATCAAATCTCACTCACTCACCCCTCCCCCCCCCCCCCCCACACACTCTAACCCGGTTTTATAAAATTTATATATTATCGAATAACTTTTTATCTATTTCTGATTATTTAAAATTAAGGATGTCATTTTCTAATAAACTTTTTCATTAAACCTGGACATTCTTTAGTTGACAATTTAGATTTCTTTTAATTTTTGCAATTTAGATGTGTTTATTTTAGTTTTGGTCAGTAATTAATTAACGGTATGTGGAAACTAAGTTCACTAAAAAGAGGTATAAATAGTAGAGGAAGAGAAAAATTGATTTAATTAAACTAATTATTATAAAAATTTCATAATTAAAATTTATAAACAAAATTATTTAATTAATGAAAATAATTATTAAATATAAAAATTCCACACACACAATAATAAAATATGTTAATTAGTAAAATTAATTACTGGAATTTTCTATTAAATATGATTTTTAAAATTTTATTGATGATGATGTTGAAAATTTGGGCCGACATAAATCTAAAATCACAGGGCCGATTTATGTATCCAGTACGCCCCTGTTTGGTAACCATTCATGTATCAAATCTTCCTCCATTCAAGTGGCTACTTGATAGAGGTCGGAAATATCGATCAAAATAAATATCGATACTATATCGTTGCATAGAAAAAATATCGATACATGATTTTTTTATTATTTGATTTTCAATTTTGCCAGAAAAGAAGTTTTTTGGTGCAAATTTTTACTTTTCATGAATTCCTGCCAAAATTATTTTAATAAATAAATTATAAAAATTGTTTTTATAAATAAATTTATATTATCAATCAAAATAAATAAAATACGTTTGGATGTCAATTTCAAATTCACATTTATTTTTAAAGAAGAAATTTTGAAAAGTAGTTTACCGCATATTTGGCTGATTGAGATGTTTTTAACATTTGAAATTAGATGCAAATTCCAGGCACACGTTGGCAACAGGAAAGGAATTGTGTTAATGACTACTGATAAATGATCTTATCTCCATTACATTGTTTTCTTTTTGGTTTGGGTGCTATTTTAACTGTCTCTCAACCAAGTTCAAACTTTAGTTTGGAAGTTTTTGAAAAGGAAATAAAGAAAATCGAAAAAACACATGGAACTACAAAACGATCATCAAAAAACTAAAAAATTTTGAAAATATCGATATATCGGTGACTTGTATCGATGTTTTTATCATCGATATTTAAAAAAAATATATAGATAAAATATAGTCGTATAGATATATCGCCGACCTCTACTACTTGGACGTGTGGTTCAGTGCTTCCGGGGAGCACTGGCCACATTAGAGAAGTGCTTTTAAAAATTGCTGCTGGTGATATCAAAAGACCTATTTCCTAAGTCACAATTCTATTTTCCGCACGGGAGGATGTTCAGTCTTGAAATCAACACCAGATGGCAGCTCGAATCAGACATTTTTTTAGTACTAAAAACATTTAATTTTTTGTAATTCTATTTTTGAAAAACGAACTGAAGTGATTCTCTGTGTTAAGGAATCGAAATCAATATGTGTCTTTCGCTGCTATGTTGCGAAAAAATCCGAACTATCTTATTCCATGATGAAATTCAAATCCGAAGTATTCATTTTGCTGTGAAATTAAGTCAGAATCATATTACATTTAAAAGGATGTTTTCGCTTCTCTGAAATTACATTAAATAAATCAATTCAAGGCAAGGCATGATAAGATGTTTTTATTTTCAATTATTTAAAAACATCATCAATTGTTTTCATCAGTTCACTTATAAATCCCCACCAACTGGTTAGCACTGCTAATCAGCAGTTACATTTTGTTGTGGTAATAAAAAATGGTAAAAAGATTACCAGGTGTATTTTTTTCATCTTTGACTGTGAAATATTTTCCTATTGACAAGTAATATTTATAACTAGCTAAATACCCGTGCTTCGCTACGAAATTTTAACATGTGCAATATTTTAGCTAGCTGTGAGGCCTCGCATTGCGGAAATCTGTCATTCGTGTATAGAAACCAGTTTTTGGCGCTTGGTTCATAGCTACGCAAAATCGAGCTCGCTTCGCTCGCTGAAAGGTTCATTGCTGCGTAAGCATAAGCTCGCTTCATTCACTTAAATCTAATTGCTAATTAAAGACTTAATACTGGAAACCTCTAACTTGTCAAAGAAAAAATTCCCTGTTAATACAATAATACAACACCCCTTTAAGATTATTTTAACACGTGTTTGTGGAAAGCAAAATTAGAGGCTAAAACTACTTATGTTGAAACTTTCAGAGATCTAGGCCTATTCGAAGTCGCTTCTTGGGAAAAAATTAATTGAAAAACAAATTAAAATTTTAACAGTCTTTTTGTCAGTCCAATTAGAAGGCCAAAACTACTTGTGTTGAACATTTCTGAAATGTAGCCCAATTACAAATTATTTTGTAAAATATTTGTTAATTAATTAAAAAAATAAAAATAAAAAAATCTGTTTTTCAAAAATCTAATTAGAAAACCACAACTATTTATGTTGAAAATTTCAAAGCTGTGGCCTTATTTTAAATCGTTTTGTAATATATAAATTAATTAATTAAAAAAATTAATTAAAAAAGAACAAAATAAAAATTTTAAATTCTGTTTTTTAAAAGTCCAATTAAAAGGCCAAAACTACTTATGTTGAAAATTTCAGATCTGTAGCCCTATTAGATATCGTTTTGTAACATATTTATTAATTAATTAAAAAATGTAATTAAAAAAGAACTAATTAAAATTTTAACGTTCTGTTAGTGATGTATACAATTAAAAGGCCAAAACTACTTATGTTGAAAATTTCAGAGCTGTAACCCTATTAGTAGTCGTTTTGCAAAATGTTTATTAATTAATTAAAAAAACTAATTAAAAAAGAACATAATAAAAATTTAAAATTCTGTGTTTTAAAAGTCCAATTAAAAGGCCAAAATTACTTATGTTGAAAGTTTCAGAGCTGTAGCCCTATTAGTAATCGTTTTGTAAAATGTTTATTAATTAATTAAAAAAAATTAATTAAAAAAGAACAAAATAAAAATTTAAAATTCTGTTTTATAAAAGTCCGATTAAAAGGCCAAAACTACTTATGTTGAAAATTTCAGAGCTGTAGCCATATTAGATATCGTTTTGTAACATATTTGTTAATTAATTAAAAAAATTAATTAGAAATTAACTAATTAAAATTTTAACATTCTGTTTGTGATGCATAAAATTAGAAGGCCAAAACTACTTATACTGAAAATTTCAGAGCTCTACTTCAATTTTAAGTAGGTTTCTATAAATCCACAGACAAACAGACTGACAGACAGACAGACTGGCAGACAGACAGACAGACACACAGCTTGTTTTATTATTATAGATTAGTTTGCCGAAACGACGAAGCTCGCCCCTAGCCTTACTGTTTTAATTAACATTTCATAAAAGAATAGGTGGAATCTTTTTTCGCAATATCATGTTAGTTAAATATGTAAACACAAGTTTAGTCCAAGGTATGTTCCACGACATTTACGCATTAAAGCGATGTAATGCTTAATAACGTCAAAATGATAATTATAAACATCATGGTTGGATGATGGTTTCAAGATGGTTTCTTGAAAGTGACCTTAGTTATAGATGTATTATTGTCTTCTCCAAAGATCTAATTTTTTATTATGACTCGTTTAACAAAAATTTAAATTTTGCAATAAGTTTATTGGTTTAAAGGTACAGGAAAATGTTGGAATGATAATTATTTCATTTCGGTATAATCTAAAAAGTTCTACCAAAATGCTTACCAATAGATTAATTTCATTTGCATTCCATCTAAAAACCCAAATATAATTTCCAAGTTATGAATGAAGGGCATTGGCTGTTATCAACGTTGTTACCTACATCTAAACAGGCTCTCATTAGGTTCAACTATTAATCCATTAAGGTGCATGTATACCTTAGAACATTTTTTTTAATTCTGAGTTTAAAAATCCAATTATTTTTTACATTAGTTGGAAAGTATATGATTAAAATAATTTCATACAAAAAATTCAAATTTCGACACTTGTTAATTTTTTAATTAAGCTTTAATTAGATAATTAGTACTTTTTTCAAACAATGATATATCAGATTATAATTTATTTAGAAACGCAATTCTACTTGGAAACCATTCGAAATATTAGTCTTAATGTTTTGAAACTCAATTAAGTTTCTTATATAGAAGAGTTTTTGTTTTACAATTTATTTTGTGTGAAAACATGAAAAAAATCCATATTTTCAAAGAATTCTAAGTTTTAAAAATCCCTAAAAAATCAATTTCTCAATCAATATTATATAATTGAGTTTCAAAACATTTAGCATATTATGTAGATTACTATGATACAAAAAAAAAATTATAATTGAACATTTTGTTGTTGAATTATTGTTGTTTGAATAAAGCGTGACATAATCAAAATACAGTTCGTCAGTAAACAGGTTTAAAGTTTTAAAAACGTGGTATCTAACAGGGGAAGTACCTACCTATAATTGATTGTAACTTAAAAATTATTATGGATATTTTCACATGTTTAGTATTGTTTGAAAGCTAAAGTATCAGAGAATATTATTATATAATAACAAAAAAAATGAATATTCTTATCGAGTTTTATAACCTCATCATTTAATGATACTAATGGTAATTTAATATTACCATTTAATAAAACTGATGTTTCTTTTAAAGAGACGACCGGTTTCATGTCGATGACAAAGTATATTTAAAATATTGGTAAGAAGAAGACATGGTGACCGAAGGGAAGTTAGAATACACCTGCTCGAATTATTCAGCAATAAACAGCGTTAAATAATTTCGGAGAACTTCTTTATAAAGGCTGGGAGCTAATATTAAATGACGTAAAACCGAGTTATTGGCAGTTTTTACAATACAGAGAACGTTGTTTGAGAAAATAAGAACTAAAACTGAGAAAAATAAATCGTGTTATTCTGTCATTTCCTCTTAGTTTTCGATGTCTTGATTGTTATCTCAAACTTGTTTTTTTTGGTGTTCTTTCGTTAGTTTTCTTGTACAAAGTAGAAAAATAAGGACTGCTGAGATTCCGATTTTTTTTTATAGAAAGTAAAACTTTGATCATGAGCTGAAGCTGCATGGCATGTATTTTGCTTTATCAAGGAACGTTTTTAAGGACATTAATATTTCGCTACCTCTATTATTTAAAGAATTTTTCTCAAATTTATTCTTTACGTATAACTATTTGCCACCTGTTTACTTTTACTGAGCATAGGTTCTTTAGCGAAATTTTGAGAAGAGGAAAGGAACTTCTAATCCAAAATTAATTCTTCTCGGTGATGTTTTGGCACACTACAATTCTAGAAAAAAGAAAGCCTTTTTGATCATACTTTGAAAGAAATTTTCTTTCATCATACTGTAAAAGTTAAACAATGTTAACTTTTTAACCTATTAGCGGCAAGTTAACAAAAATCAAAAATCGATTATTTTCCTTTTAGTTTTTCAGCTTCAATGTACTTTTAAGTAGTGTCCGAATCAAATGTCCCTAGTTTGGAAAGTTATACTTAACAAAAAGTTAAAAAGCATAAAAAAAAAAAAAAAAAAAAAAAAAAAAAGTAAAATTAGATAACAGGACTAAGTTTTTAGAATGACGCCCATGACAATTCACTCTCAATGTGTTATATGTTCTTTCATTTTTTTTGGCTGAGACTTCTGTAATGGCAAACATTTACCCGGACATGTTGGAAATGTACACAATACCCCAAATGCAGCATTTACAACCCATGGTTATTTTACAACAGGATAGTGCTCCTCCTCACTGGAGCACAGATGTTTGAGCATTTTCGGATGCACCTTATGCTTACCGATGGATAGATAGGACGCGGAATGCTAATTGACTGGTCTCCAGACGATCTCCAGGTCTACGATCTCCAGACATCAATCCACTGGATTTTTTCTTATCTTTTGAGGCTACGTCAAAAGATAAAGTCTATTCAAGGAACATATGTGATGTTGAAGACGTTCATGCCTCAACATCACTGCTGTAGCTACTGTGACTGCGGAAATGTTCAGCGAACATAGCTGAAACTAGACTACCTGCCTCAGGGTACTAAGGGAGCCAACGTGAAAAGTGCACTGATTTTTTTTTCCTTCTAAAAACTTTATGAGTCCTGTTACCTAATTTTACATTTATTTTCTAAAAACTTTATTAGTCCTGTTACTTAATTTTACATTTATCTTAGGCTTTTTAACTTTTTGTCAAATATTACGGTCTTTCTAAATTAGGAACATTTGATTCGGATATTCTGTACTTCGAAAGTTGTAATTTAAACTTTTTTTTTTTTTTTTTTTTTTTTTTTTTTGAGAATCTATTCAACATACAATAGTTTAATAGATTTGAGTTCAAGGAATAAATGTTTATTAATGTATTAAAATATTTTTCAGTTTCATCCTCTAAAAATATTTACTCAAATAATTTTTTGCTCAGATATATTCCAAGATATCTGAAAGACTTGTCTCAGAAATTCTCAAATTTTTATTTTCAGAATAGCTAACTTGCCTTTAAAATCTAAATACTCTGGCATTTTTAACTTTTTTTTTTAAATAAGTGTTTTCAAATATTTAATAATTGGTTTACGGATATGTATAATGAATTTGTATGGCTGTTCGTATAATGTAGACAAAGTGAGGTAATATGAAATTAATTAATAGAATGTGATGGATATTTTTCTCAAGTAACACTTTCCTTTACTTAATGTCTTAATATGGTCCGTTTGTTATTGCAGAGTCAAGAAAATCTTCACATAACAACCAAATCATTTTGTAAATGAGGAAATCAAAATTGGCTCAATATGTCTAATGTTGCTTTGAACGTTCTGTCAGGTCATTCCACTTTATCGACTTAGAGTAAACAACTATTGGGTAATGCTAATCTAAGTGGGTTATATGCCCAGCTGTTGTTGGAAAAACACTACAAGAGAACAAAATTCATTGGCATTTGTGATGAGCAAGTTTACTCAGCAGCCACTAGGCCTGGGCGATGTTAACATTTCTGCATCGTGATATAAAATGTTGGGGAAATGTTAAAAAGAAAAAATGTTGAGTTTGTGATAAATTTGTCAGATTGTGTCTAAATTTGTAGTTTCTGTCATTATTATTTCTATAACATTTAAAAATGGCCACGAAAGTATCAAGTCCTAGAAAGGTGGGGAAGGGGTCATTTTCCGTTAAAATATATAAAACTATAAAAAGCTAATTTTTTGAGCTCGTGACAATTTTTTTTTTCATTGTATTAAAAACTTATAATTTCTTCAACTATGATGAGACACACATTTAAAAACTGTCATTAAAAAGTCAATGCCCTCCCAGAAGGAAGGAGAAGGGTTCATTTTTCTTCGAAATATTTATTAAAAAAAATATATTGAAAAGTGTAGATAGCGTTGCGAAAATTCCATGCCTTCAGGATTTTAGGGTTATTTTGTCAAAGCAAGGTAAAATAAGACGTTTTATTCTAGTTAAGGAAGCCTATCCAATGGATATGCATAGGATAAATTACTTTAGAGCAAAATGTTCTAGAATCTTTTACTATTTCCCTCATGTACTGAATAGTCATTTTTACGTTTTAAAAATATTGCTCTTGACCCCTTCGCACTTAGAAAGAGTGGAAGAACTCAGAACTCTTAAGGAAAAAGTTATCTTAACATTGATACTTTCATAAAAATTTGGTAGAGACTTTATAATGGCAAAAATGCAATCTGACAAATTTATCACAAGCTCCAATTTCTTTTAATCATTTTTTATTTTTTCAACAGAAAGTAACTCCCTCTCACATCCTTTAAGGAGGAAGTTGACTTTTTAATGACAATTTTCAAATGTTTATGAGGCATTATGATGCATAATGACTCAAATTATAGATTATGACGCAAATTTCAATCTGAATTTTTTTGTCGTGAGCTTGAAAGATTCCTTCATCATTTGTGAGCATTCTAACAGAAAATGACCCCTTCCCGGTACTTTTTAAAAGGACGCTGACACTTTTTTGGTAATTTTTAAATCTGCAAGACATGATAATGATACAAATTACTGATTTTTAACAAATTGACAAATTTTTTGCAATTCTCAAAAATTGCTCTAGATATTTTTTGACAAATGTTTAGGGCACACAACTTCCCTATTTACAGACTATCCAATAGGGGCCGTTCAAATATTACGTAAGCACCTAGGGGGGTTAGCTATTTGCTTATTTTTGCTGACAAAGGGGGGGGGAGGGGGTATGAGTGATGCTTACGTAAGCATTTAATAATCCCTTTATTTCTAAAAAAAAAATTTCACTTTTGTACACCGATTTCTAGGATAGGTGACTTTCCATTCAAATCGATCTAAGGGATTTAAACTTACGTCACATAAGAGTGACGTACTCTGCCTTCAGCCAATTACAATCAAACATTGATGATGCAAAATACTGCAGTTTCAAAATGAATAAAGGGGATTCCCCTCTTTTGGGTGTTTGGAGACGTGAATCCTACATTAAACCTAACTTATGTGACAGACAATTTTTGTTTTTGTTTCGCTTGGCGACTGGCGGGCGCCTAAGATGGAACAGTAGTTGGTTTAAGGTTCAAGATTCCGAATTGAGTTGTGTTTTGAACAAGTTTCTTTTTCCACTGCAATCCTTCTTGAACGTTTTGAAGATTAAGCAAATATAGTTGCTCTGCTTTCTGTTTGCTTTTTTTAAAAAAAAAAACATATGTCTTCATTTCGTGAAATTTTATATAAAAAGCTGTTTGAAGCTTTTAAAAAGTCTACATCAAACAAACCCTTGAAAGATATTCAGGATATAAATAATGAGGTATGGCGTCATTTTAAAAATTTCTCTAAAAATAACGAAGAACTAGAAGTGTTGGTGTTAAAAAGAGTCTAAGAAGAGTTGCGAAAGGCAACTAGAAAAAAAAGTTCATTATTTGCATTGAGGGTCAAAAATTACCAAAAACATGTTTACGTAATATTTGAACGACCCCATATTGGTTAAAACAAACAGACGGTCATGCACGTATATATAAGTCATTTGATTCCCATTTTTCCCAGCAATACACAAAAATGTTTAATTTATAAATAAAATTTAAAATAAAATATTTTTTAAATATTTTTATCAGGATAATATTTTGCGGCCTATCTAAAACAAAATAAATAAAAAATAATTAAAAAAAAATTATGTATTTGAATTAGAAATATAATTTAAAAACTATTACAGGGAAAACAACTATAGAATTTCGCCCATTCCTATGACCTGACCGTCAATGGGTTAAAAAGTACAATTTTCTATCCACCCTAATTTTTTCTACCACCCCATTTTTTCTTCAAATTTTTTCCCCCCTCATTTCAAGGTCATTTGGGCAAAATAAGATGTCAATAAATGACATTTTTTTTTATATCAATATTACATTTTAATAAAAACTTTTTCCACTCAGGCTTAATTAAACAAACAATTTTTTATTGAAATTAAAGACAAAATACGTGTATTTTCCTTCAAAAATCAGTATTTCGAAGTCATTTAGGAAGAACAAACCCTTTAACCAAAGGATTGAAATTTTGTGCACTTCATTAGAACAATAAAATGCAACTTTCTAACATACGGGTATTTTGGAAATCGGAAATTTAATTGCTTCAATCCACCTTTGTATCCATTGTCCCCTATTTTAATAAAAGTAACAAAACCCTTGAAAGAATGTGCCTTTAAATATTACAAAGTTGATGCACGCAACTAAACGCAATTAATTTTGGATAATGATAGATTGCAGTCAGGTTACAGATGAGATTTTATATATCTTTTTTTTTCTTTTTTTTTCAGGTGACTTATTTCGAAATATCGAACTTGCAGGTTTAGTTGCATTGGCAACGCTTGAAGACACCATCGACAAAACCATCGGCATTAAAGTGTCAGAAATAATTGGCAGAATTGCAAGTCTTCCAGCACATGTCATAGACTCTACGCCATTGGTTTCATCTTTTGTTAGCAGCATAGTTGAAATTGGTCTAAAATATGCCAGTAAGGAGGTGAACTTGCCTTTAAAGTATCTGCTTTTCACCCCTGTTGCAAATAAACAGTACAACTTGGAAATTAGTAAGAAGTCTCTTGACGACTCAACATTTAACCCAAGCCTATATACGATATTTCTGATACACGGCCTTGGAGTAGAATTGGTGAATTCTTCTGTCTTTTTTGTAAGTTCGTCTTTCTATTGCGCCATATATGAGTTTCACATATTATGTGCTATTTTATTTGCAAGTTGACTACTTTAAAGCTAACGTAGAGTCTTTCTGCAATTAGTCCCTGAAGAACTCGATTTTGACCCAGGCCGAAGAAAAAATTCTTATACATGGTTTCTAGGCCTGGGCGATGTTAACATTTCTGCATCGTGATATATCGGGAAGCAAACATCACGATGTCACGATACATCGCAATGCTAACTATGTGTATATTTTTTTTTTTACAAAATACTACAAAACAACATTTTCATAACACGCTATATAGCCGAAAGTTATGCTTAATTAGCTTTGTAAAATTTTATTAAATTCATTTTAATTTTGTATAGTTTTAGGAAGTTTATTTTAAATAACATGAGCAGCGACCGAATTATTTTCAGCGAGATACACAAAACACCCAAGGGGGTATAAGCCGGTTATTATTATTATTATTTTGGTTTGATCCGGATTTTTCAATTTCTCTATCTTAATGAAATTTTACTTTTTTATTTTCCAGGGAAGGAGGGGAGTGGAGGACAAGTGCACTTCCTGGCGGTGCACATGTTATTTTAGTTATTGGATATTCTTAATCATTAAATCAAAAACATACTTTATAATGAATATTTTATTACTTACAATATAACTATTATGCATTAATTTTATTTTTATTGTTTAACATTTAAAATTCTAATGATCTTTATTTTGTGCCCAAAAAATCTGCATTTCCGCATTTTTAAGAAGCAATGTTGGATTGATACTTGTGGATATAAACTTTATTCAAATTGTACAAACTGAAAAAAAAAATATATAAAACATTTATTTACTTACGAGACCGAAGAGGAAATCCTCAAAGTGGATGGGAAAAAATCGTTTATAAGTATTTAAGAAATCAAATTAGAGAAGCAACTGTGATTAGTCCATGCACTAGTTCACATTGATTTTGGCAGATATAACAAACAGCTCATAGTAATAAATAACCAGATTACCTTAACTGAGTAAGAACTAGACAGAAATTACCACTCCAGAATACCGCATTCCCCTTGCGTTCATAAATAAAGCAAAATAAAATACTAGCAAGATAAAAAAAATCTTAATACTTTATTTCTTTCAAGTTAGAGAAGTAATGAAAAAAAAAAAAAAAAAAAAAAAATAATCAAAAATGAAACACAAAAAGTGTAGGAAATGCCCAAAAATAGATATCAAGGTCTTATATTTGATGACTATTAAATAACAATCAAAATGTTTTCCAAGAGTTGAGAGAACAACATAAATAATGTTCAAACATTAAAGGAATACTTCTTTTATCGTATCTCCAATATTACTAGACTGCTGGCACCACCTGTCAAACGGCCCGATGTCGACGGTTTCCTTATGTTTCTATACAATATTGGGAACATCGCGCATGTGCAGGGCAGGGTAGATAGAATTATAACGATGTGAGCTTGCTGATGAAGTACCGCGCAAAAGGAAATGAAACTCGTTTCAAACGGCACGGTGTCAACTGTTTCAATACGTTTCCATAGTATCTTAGGAACATCGCGCATGAATCGTGGCGCTGTTCTTCGTCCTTGAATGCGAATGAAGTATCGCCTCAGCAAAAGCAAATAGAAATCGTCTCAAACGGCGCTGTGTTAGCTGTTACAGTACGTTTCTATACAGTTTTGGAGACAGCACGCATATGCAGGGTGGATTACTGCGATGTGTTGAAGTATCGTGTTTCAAACGGCGGGGTGTCGACGGTTTCAATACGTTTCTACAGTATCTTAGAAACCCCGCGCATCAATCGTGGCATCACGGTTCTTCGTCCTTGAAGTGCTAAGCAAGAATCGCGCTCTCGTCGAAAAAGATCGAGATGTATCGGGTATGCGAAAATAGTGACACCGGTTTGGCGATGTTGATTTCACATCGGTTTTGGACGATGTATCGATACATCGCCCAAGCCTAGCAGCCACTAGGATTAAGGATTTAGCTTAGTAGGATTTCTAAAATGATTGGATTAAACATTCTGTTTTGATAACTAGCTAAGAATAAAAAATTAATTAAAAAATATAGTATTTAAGCTTATATTTCATTGTATTTTTACTTTCAAATACTTTAAATAGAAAGATGAAAGTATTCGCTAAAAAAGAATCGATTTTTTTCTCTTTTTTTGCATTTTTAAGCGTTTTGAACATCCTGAGTTTAAAATAGTGGTCTAGAAAAAATGTCTGTGTGTATGTTTCTCTGTAGGGCATGGGACTTATCATTAAGGTTTTCTTAAAAATTGCTCTTGCGCATAAGGTAGCTACTACTAAAAATGTATGTTTTTCAGCACTTGCCAAAAAATGGTTCTGGCAAATTTATACAGCAGTCACGGAGATTAATGATTTTTCTTAGCGTGATTTCTAAAATGATTGGATTATCCATTCTGTTTTAATAATCAGTTAAGCATTTAAAAATTCACCACAAAAAATCAGCTCTAAAAAATTAATTAATTAAAAAATAATTTAAAAAAAAAAAAAAAAAAAAGCTTATATTTTAATGTAATTTTACTTTCAATTACATTATATAGAGATACAACTATTGAACAACAAAATTAAAGTAATAGTAATTAGAAACTAGGGGTGTGGAACATCGCACAACTTTCAATTACACTATAATGCTGATGTCGATTTGTGCCATTAACCCCTTTTTATATTTTCATCATTTATTTAGAAAAAATGACCAGTTTGGTGAATATTTTTTACCATAATTCTTGTATATATAAAAAACACTTCGCCAAATAGGTGATTTTGGGATATACTTTTCAATAATTCTTATATTATCCTTTCATATATGTGAAACTGAAATAAGAGGAGAAAAAATGATCGTTGATGAGGTATGCTCGAGGAAATAGAACTCTGAGTAAAAAGCATTTTTCAACTTTTTACACCATTAAAGTATTTTAATGGGAATTTCGGAGGTGGGGATATTTAGAACACTTTAAGAGGCATTAACACAGCGATTTTGGACAAAGTCGTTAGAGCCGTTTTTAAGAAATTACTGAAAGACATGATTTTTTCAATGGCAGCTGCCTTATACGCATGCGCGATTTTGACGAACCCTTATTTATAGGTTCCTGTTCTATTACCAACCCGCACACCAAATTTGAGCATCGTAGATCAATTTGTTCAGGATTTATGCTACCACAGTCACACACACAGACATTTTTTCTAGATCACTTTTTTAAAATCAGGATGTTACAAAACGTGGAGAAAATGCAAAAAAAATCGAAGACAATTTGAATAAAAGAAAGAAAGCGATACTAATTCTTAATAATGATGTAATAGCGATTTGACTTTTAAAACTCATTACATCCAGGATAACTATTATGAAAACCTATCCAAATCTCAAAAGTACATGAATTCTTAGTGTTATAGTAAATGTCAGCATTTCGAGGAAAGATAAGGTAGTTATTACACTCCGCTTTTTATAAGTGTTTCGACTGCAAAGTTTGGCAGTTTGCCGTCCCCTCCCATCGCCTTCACTGAATACTATCCTCGAAAAATTATCTAAATCTGAAATATGAAAAGATAAAACAATCAGTGGCGTCTCGTGGAGTTTTGCAAATACAGCCGGAATGCATTTAATTTGATTAGTTTAAAATTAACATTTACTGCTCAATTTTCATTATTTAGTTTAGTAACTTTCTTAATGAATATTAGAATCCAAATGAAGATGGAATTTCTACGGTAAGTAAACAAATTGTTCTACAAATAGCAAACCTGTTGCAGCAATGCACTATTATTGATTAAAAAACCCATCTCAAATCAACTGAATCTGATGATCATCGAGCAAGCTGCAGCCACAGAGGGAAGTTTCAAATCGGCTCCACCGTTGTCATGACAAACCCTACTCGTATGGACTCCTTCCAAGTATTTTCCTACATGCTAATGTACACAGTTTTGTGGCTAGATTCAGTCTTTTAAGAATTTTTCCAACTTCAGCCGTACTTGTGAATTCGAAAACTGATTGGCTTGTGTGTGCATGAATCGGGATGTGTGAGGGAACCAATAATTTCGAAGAATTCTGTCCAGACGGAAATAATTTTCGTGAAAAATTTACTGATGTGTTTTATTGTTACTTCTCAAGTTAGTATTAAAACTTATAATTGAATCATTTTGAAACATGGAGCCTTGTTATAAATAAATAAAAATAAGTTTTTTTTTTCTGCTTTCTTTTTCATATCATTTTGCAAAAATTTAAAGGAAACTTTAAGTTTGAGAGATAAAGTTTGAAGAATTTCAGTTCATTTATGATTGGGAAATTGGTGAGGTGAGTGGGGTGGGGGGGGGGGAGTAGATTGATTATCAGTATTGTACACTTTTGAAACTAATTGACGTATCTGGCTTACAAATAAGTTTTTTTTTACATATTTTGAATGAAGCAAATGTTATGTTGACAAAAGAATCAGATATTTTACTGCGTTATTTTTTTTTTATCTACGTAAATTTTACTATCAATTTCCGACCTTGAATGTAAACTGCACCACTAGCAAAGAGTAAGTTAGTACACTACCAAGAGCAGTCAGAATGTAACTCCTTCTAAAAGAGAAAAATCCCCACGCTGTCAATGCAAAGGGCCGTTCATAACCTGAAAGGTTCAGTGACATAATCTTCCCTTCCACGCTGTTACCCGAAAGGAACTTCTTTACCAACTCTTTGTTGACAGCCTTTGCCTTGATGTCGGCTTCATAGACACTTGAAGCGGACGAGGTGACCAAAACGAAGGATAAAAATGCTCTTACGGGGATAAATATATTTATGACTTTATAGAATTTGTCGAAATCCGATATTTTGTTGTCAGGGACAATCTTCACAAGACCAGAAAACATTCCTAAAAGATCGGAAGCCTGCAGTAAGAATATGGCGAAAGACATTGAATTTTCGAATGCCCCCATTGCTTCAATAACTAAGTTATATCGATTGAAAATATTTTCTATCTTTGGAATGTTAAGTTTAGGTCTTTCACTTATTATCTTTTGAGTTGCTGTCACGTGTTCTGACAATATTCTTCTAATACACTCGCACATACTTATATAAAGCAGAGCAATGTATGTAGTTGTCGAATATCTGAAGAAAAATGTAACGGATTTAATGACAAAGAGAAAAAAACAGCTCATGTTTGTAGGTACATTTTTTATATAGAATATGTAAAATTCTACTAATACCAAACAATCTTCACTCATAAGATATAATGTCATACTCAGACAGACAATCAATGGAACTAGAACTGTTAGTGCAATGCCGATTTTGATTATTCTAGAAACCGATTTAACTTTCCATTCCCTTGCTAAGATACTAATATTATTGAGGACATTGGGAACTTGGCTTCCTCCTCTATTTAAAGTAAACCAAATTGTAAAAGCAAGAACTTCCGATACTTTCCTAGATACTACAGTATCAATTTTTGTGATCCTTTTATAGTCAAACACTGCTAAAGTCATTATGCTGTGTAATAAGAAGCAAATCCAAGATAATTTAATAAAAGTTTGATACAATCCAGGGCATCTTAAACAACTTCGAGATCTTGTAGTGCTGAGATCCACTCCGAAATAAAACATAAATTTTATTAAAGTTGCAAACATTTTCTTGTTGAATAATATATATTTTTTTCGTTAAAGCTCTGAAAATTAAGACATACTAACGTTTTAAACGACGCAAAATTATATTATTGCATATTATTAATAACTACGTTTAATAAAAAACTTACTATTATCTTCCTGGTAAAGGAAATATTACACGGAAAACACTTTCCTAAAAGAATTATCATTCGATGTTTTTGAACTTTCATACTTGAATTAATCAATGCGGTTACTAAGTGCTCAACAAAATCAATTTTTTAAGAAAATGCATCAAGATACTTGGAAATTTTTACTTTGCTATCTTATTTGATTAAAAATACTGTTTATTTCTTTGTTACTGTGGAAACAGATTAATAAACTATGAATCCATCCAATGTTTGTGATTCCTTAAAAAATTGGTTTTTCCCCCTTCTTTTCTTTTTAAGGTGGGAGGGGGAGGGGATATATCCGTATATTTTCAAATATTAAATCCCAATGCTACACAAAATATCATAAAATAGTGCAGGATATCATAAAATCACCCTTTGAAGGGACACCAGTGGATGAAAGTTCTTTTCATTGAAGATTACTTTCAGCAATGAAGGAAATAAACTTAATATAGCAAAATGAACTTATTAATGTTATTCAGAAACGCGAGGAAAAAATAATCCCACATTTAAATTTACAAGCACATGTTAATGGTTAAGACCATGTTGCTCTTTGTCGGACTGTCAGAAATTCAGACTGGGAATTACACTTGACTGGTACACAGGACTTCATAAAGTATTTTTTTCCTTTGATCGGTAAAACTTTACTAGAATGATTCCTCTGTAGTTGATGGATATGGAAAAACTTAATAAAGAGCATACAACTGTATGGCAAGAATTAAGAGGAAAATTGGTTGTAAACGAAACCCGAATACTCTTTTGTTCTCTAGGTGCTGATGAAGCTCTGGAGGAGAACAGAACACTTACAGTTCAAGCTTTGGACTTACTGGCATTTCTTTAAATCAGAATGCTATAACAAGGTTCTTTTTGGCAAATCCGGAGCTCTCAAGAGTTGTTGCAGCAACCAAAGCAATGGTTAGAAATGTTACTCCCAATACAAAGTGCCGTGACAAAAATTGTTTATCTGCTCGCAAGTTACAAGATCACAACGTAGAAAAGTTAGTGGAGATTTTCCAATCAACAACCGACACTTTCAATTGTAACATAGATCGACTTATACATCTTGTGACGAAGAAAGTTCTTCCAGTTGTTGACATTGGTGATAGCCTTTTTCTAAAATCATTAACGAAAGCATTAAAAAGATTATCCAGCCAACCAGTATAGAATAATTAGTACCATCAAAATCTTGAGTTAAGATTTTACCAACAATGAAAAGGACAAAACTTAAGACCTTCAAATCAGCATTCAAAACTGTGTAACACTGAAGAAAAATGTGTTAGAGTTGAAAGCTGATTTTTCAAGATTTTCCGGACTAATGTTTGCAGAAAGAAGTCGATGTGAAATAGATTTAAAGACCACATTTTGTTATCATAAATTCTCATTATTACCACCAGTTCTCTTTTCTTTACATGGATTGGTATTACTTTCTCGGACATGTAATGGCAATACATAGCATTACTCCTCGGCAAGAGGATTTACTGCTTGGCCGAGCAATTACATGACATTACTGCTCGGTTGGTTGGTTGTTTTCAGATTATCTGGCGCCGTCAGCAACATGAGAGCTATAATGCGCCGAAACATTCGTCATTAGACAAGCCAACATACATTTACAAACACCCCTGCCTAACACTGGACTCGAACCCGCAACCTCGTGGTCTAGAAGCTAGCACGCTAACTACTATACCGTTTGGTCCGCACATTATTGCTCGGAAAAAGAAAGTTTATGGATATCTCGGAGGCCTTTTTACAAAAGTGCTTCACTATGTTGTAGTAGTTGATGAAATGACGGAGTTGCACTCCTCCGATAAACCTAAGACAGTCAGGACTTGTGAGGAACTTGCATATAATTTTGTTTTGCAAATGTCAAAAAAGAATGGCATGTGCAAAGAGGTTCATACAAGATTTGACACCGTTCTACTATATTCGCTAAAGACTTCAACAAGAGACGTCAGGGAAAATAGGTCCCTATCCAGTACTAAGTGCAAACATCAACAAACATACACAAAGTAACAATGCACCAGCTGCTTTTGTATGAAGAGACTTATGAAGAACTGACAAAAATACCTGGCTGAAAAGGTCATGAACTATGCGGTCAAGAACAATAAGCAGTTTGCTTGCAGTAAGAAAAAAGCATGCAAATGCAAGCCACATAGACGTGTCGTGTCTTGAAACCACGCAGGAGAAAGCACATGCTAAATTAATTTTGCACAGTATCATGTTGCTTCTAGAAGCATTAGCAAGGTTCCCATATACTCACCAGATACAGATGTATTAGTAATAGCTCTCTTTGGAGATATCCAATGCTTCCAAAAAAAATTCAGCATTATAGAGGGTACTGTCAAAAACAAGCGGTTAATTCATCTTCAGCTAATTTATGACACGATAGGGACCATTAAGGCTGCATCGCTTCCAGTACTCTATACTCTTTCTAGTGCTGGTATCACTGGATCATTTACCATAAAAGAAAAGATATCATAGCGGAATGCTTTTTATTCAGCTCGTGATGACATTATAGCATCAACAAATGCGTCTTTCTATCCAGCTCTTTTGCGGGAACAATAGCAAGCAATGATTTGGGCACAAGGTACCTCCACTTATTGATTTTGGCTGATCTCTTGTGGATGGTAGTTTGAGCTTATTGCGTGTACAGAACCTTGTGCTCCACATAAGCTTTTAGAGTTGACAAAGTGCCTTTGTCTAAAGCGTCAGTGTGCCCCCTCCCTGCCGATTCAATCTCAACAATCTACCTTGTACAGAAATTTGCTCAAATGGGGGAAGGTGATGACTTGTGCGATTACACTGCAATTGTTGATCTGATAATTGATGTTTGATCTTACACAGTTGCCCTGTCATGTATGTCCCATTCTAATGTTATAATATTAAAGATATTTGCTGTGACAAGTTTGAGCTGAGCTGTGGTAAGGGCCGGATTTAGACTTGATAAGGCCCTAAGCTATTTGAGATATGGGGCTCTTTACAAGTCCAGACATTATAATACAGTGCCAAATATATTTTTTTGATTCTGAATCTTCAGTGCTTGTACTACTCTCTGGCTTATAAATCTTAATATTTGTTGCTTCATTCGTTGAAGTAGATTCTATACAACTAGATGTACCAGGTTCTGTATAAGAAATAGGATGAATATCCTGTGACTGACTCACTGTGTTAGAGGCTTTTGGTTCATCAAGCCCCTTATCTATCTTTGTTATTGTTAAGAAACTTTCTAATTTTGTTAACTTGCTAAGTTGTTCTTCAGCTCTCTGCTTCATTTTCCTGTTTTGAGCTCCACTTTTATAACTTCTGGTTGACATCTTGCAAACTGTGGGCAGAATATTTAATATAACTATGACTGAAATTTTTTCCCTGAAATTGTTCTGTTGGGCCACAAAAATTGTTCACGTTAACCGAATTTTGTGCTAAACGAATAAATTAACGTTAAGTTTTAAGTTTGGGAAGCTGCTTTTACTTCGTGTTAAACGGGATTTCATGTTAAGCGATTTCAAGTTAATGGGGTTTGACTGCATTTATTTTAGAAGGGCAAGGGCCATTGTTCACTTTAAGGGGTGGAAACGTTTCACAAAAAATGACTCGAGTCTGAAACTGCATTCAACAATTAGGCGTGTAGCCAGGTGGTGGGATATGTTGATATATCCCGTCCCAAAAGTTTTCTGTTTACTCTAAGAACTTAAAAATCATAGGATTCGTCTTGTTTAAAATGGTAAATTTATTGAAAATGATTTTAAATGTATAAAAACCTATTATCTTAATTACTAAGTACAGGCAGCACTAATAACAAAATGAAAGGTAATTTTTGAATAAAATAATTTTTATTCATACATATATTGCATCCTTTCTACAAAAATGACATGATTCAAAATTCATCATTTTGAGTAAAAGCGTGTAAAATATCCGTCATTGCATGTACTTGAAGTTAGTTGAATGTCACAAGATTGTTTTCAAATTGAATTCAAGTTGAAACGGACCTAAGCGTTCTTCCAACCCATATAATATGTAATTGTGTATACACTTTAACTAAAAACTAGGGGTGTAGAACATCGCACAACTTTCAAGTACACCATAATACTGACGTGGATTTGTGTCGTTTGTATATTTTCATCCTTCATTTAGAATAAATGGCCAGTTTGGCGATATTTTTTGAGATAATTCTTGTACGGGTCTTTAAAAAATAAAAATATTAATAATAATAATAATAATAATAATAATAAAAAATAATAAAACTCTGCCAAAATGGTGATTTTGGCGATATACTTTTCGATAATCCTTATATTATCCTTTATTATAAACGAAACTGAAGGGAGAAGAAAAAACGATCGTTGATGAGGTATGCTCAAGGAAAGAAAACTCTGTGTTGAAGGCATTCATTTTTCAACTTTTTACGCCATTAAAAAATTTTACGGGAATTTAGGAGGTGGGAATGTTTAGAACACCTTAAGAGGCATTACCACAGCGATTTTTATCAAAATCGTTATAGCCGTTTTGTAGCAATCATTGAAAAACATGATTTTTTTCAATGGCAGTTACCCTATGCGCATGCGTGATTTTGACGGCCACCACTAACCTTCATACCAAATTTGAACATCGTAGGTCAAGTTATTCGGGAGTTATGTGGACCACAGACACGCACACACACATTTTTTTTTCTAGATCACTTTTTTGAAATCAGGATGTTCCAAAATGTGAAGAAATGCAAAAAATTCGATTATTTGTTTTAACCGAATGCTATACTTTCATTAACCTATGTATATATACATATTGCTAAGAGGGGAGGAAATATATTTTGGAGTAAACACTCAGTTTAGAAGTTTTGCCTAAGTTCACAATATCTGACACCAGCTGATGTTTTGAATAGCAACTCATAAAACCTAGCTGCGAGGACTTTTGACATTAATGTGATTTTCGAACTTATAAGGTCTTTGCAAAAGAGGATACTTTTGGCTGCATGCATCTGGTTCCCAACGGTTTGGTATAGAATTTTAGTTTTTATGGATTTCTGTTATGTAATTTAATAAAGAGTTTCTTGGTTGATTTTGGGTCACTTCATCTGCATGACAGAGGAATGTTTTTCAGAATTCACCTGATAACATCTGTGGATGAGGTCAGTTTGGCCGGCTGCCTTAAACGTAATGGTAAAATCTTATCCATTCATGAAAATGATAAACACGTCGGAGGACCATGAGATAGAGAGTTAAAAATGATCTTGATATATTGAAGGCGGACCTAAATCTGCTATTCCAGAAAAAGAAACTGAATAGATTTTCGTAAAGTTTAAAACCTGGGTACACAAGAAAATATACACATTCAGATTAACATTCGGACAAACGTTTTAGAGATTCACGTTCATACAATAGTAACCCATCAAAATGTAGCGAAAACTGCAGGAGTTTTTCTCCTGCCCCGTCATCTCGTTGGATGCTGAACACGAGCCCTGATTATCGGTGCCAAAAACCAACAGTATCATCAACGACAAAAGTATCATCGATTCAGTATATGCGTAACTTCAATAAGTGCAATTTATTGTTTCATCAAAAGATATAATGTGTGGTCAGCGTTAAAGTTAATTAATAATTATTATTACGTTATTTGAAAAGAAGCACCCTAGCAACAAATTGAATATATAAAAAAAAAGAATAATTTTGAGTTGTGTCAATCTTGTAGCAAGGGTGCGATAGAATATCACGAAACATGAAATTTTAGATGTTTCACTGGTATTCATTGCTACGAATTTTGTCAACATCACTTAAGCCTAACTAGACACAGAGCAAGTCAGTTTCTGCAGTCATATATAGTTTACAGTAAGCAAAAAATATTTTCCATTTATGTAAAACTAGCTGAGTAACCGTGCTGGTATATAGGTAACAGTTTTTGGCGCTTCACTCGCAGGAAGGTACATCGCTACGCAAAATCGAGCTTGCTTCGTTCGCTGAAGAAGTTCATTGACACATAAGCGCCGGCTAACTTCACTCGTTGAAAGTTTCATTGCTCTGTAAGCATATGCTCGCTTCTCTCGCTGAAAGGTTCATTGTTGCGTAAGCATAAGCTCACTTCACTCACTAAAATCTATAATTGCTACATAAAGCCTTAATATTAAAAGTCTCTCCCGTGTCGAGACACACACACAAAAAAATTCCCCCCGTTAATGCAATAATACAACACCAGTTTAAGATTATCTTAACATGTGTTTGTGAAAAGCAAAATTAGAAGGCCAAAACTATTTATGTTGAAACTTTTGAAGCTCTAGGTCTATTAGAAGTCGCATTTTGTGAAAATATTAATTAAAAAAATTAATTAAACTGCTTTTCAAAAGTCCAATTAGAAGACTAAAACTACTTATGTTGAAAATTTCAGAGCTGTAGTTCTATTAAAAGTCGTTTAGTAAAAAAATTTTTTTAATTTATTAAGAAAATTAATTAAAATTTTAACATTCTGTTTTTCAAAAGTCCAATTAGAAGGCTAAAACTACTTATGTTAAAAATTTCAGAGCTGTATCTCTATTTTAAGTCACTTTGTAAAAAAAAAAATTATTAAACAAGAACTAATTAAAATTTTAACATTCTGTTTGACATATGAACAATTAGAAGGCCAAAACTTCTTGTGATGAAAATTTCAGAGCTCTACTCCAATTTTAAGTAGCTTTCTATAGATCCACAGATACACAGACAGCTTGTTTTATTATTATAGATAAAGCACTTTATTTACTTTGATGTTCGATTTATGAACTAAATATTCTCTTGTAAATACTGTGAACTGCGTTGGATCTTGTTTGTTGTGGTCGATTTCGAGTGACGATCCGTTATGGTTCCAGTGATATAAGGTTGACCCATTTTTGTGAAACCTTCGCCGCTGTTGTTTTTCGTTGATGGAATTTGAGCAAAAAATGGTGCAACTGCCTGCCGCCCTTGAAATTACACCAAAATTTGGTTCAACGTTGAACTGAAAATTTTAACAGTGAATAATAATGAAATAAATTATCAAAATTACCAGCATTTGCTGTCGAAATATTTCAGTAATTTCAGTAGTCATAATTACAGGTAATACCGGTTAACCGATCTAACGGTAACCAGGGGTTGGCGAGTTTCAGCGAGCGAAGGGCGGAGCCCCCAGTATATTAAATATAAGAATTACCTCTTTTCTTCTTCTATTAATTAAAAAATAATATTTGTAAACTATTCTCTTAAAAAGTTTTCAGCCAAACTTTCATTTCTCTGAAATCTTCTTAATAATGTTCAATATACCCCGCAACAACGAACAAGGTTCTTAATTAACAAAGCAAAATCTTAATTATCAAAGGTTCTTAATCATCATAAGTTCCAATAGTTAAACTATGGCGCCATTCACTTAAAGAAAAAGCGAGTAACTGATTAAAATTCTGATATTCAAATAGGAAGACTCCTTACTAATGTGCAGGGAGATAATTTTTCAAATTATAATTTGATAGTAATATTTTAAAGCAGATTAACTTGATAATTTAATTGGTAAATATTCGGTGTTTGCATATTTATAATATAAAGTGCATTGCGTGTTATATTCTCCCCCTGAAATTATATAGTACATTAAGTTTCAATTATGACAACCATAATTACAGAATGGTTGGTCAAACTGAAACAAATAAATAATAAACTACAAACAATCCGATGACTAACACTTAAATTATCTTAAATTCTTCTCAGAAATAAAAATACTAGTGAAGAAAACCACGCCGAATTGCTTGCCCACTTTATGTAATGATTGTGGAATTTCGTGTGATAATTATTGTCAGACACAGGCCGATGGCCATATCCCTCAAGACAGGTTCAGGTGATGCAGATAAAATTGTGGCAAAGCTAGTGGGGCTAGAAAATGAGTCGTTTGTAGAGTTTTACATTTGACTTTAATAAACTATTAGGATTTTTATAATATCGGCGACAAAACCCGCTACACCTTCCACTTTCCATTCTCTCTCCTCGCAGAATGTTCTCCAAGTATCTCCTTCCATCGTGATGTAGAAATTAAAAAACCTTGCACTTGCACACCACCACAGTTTCATTGTAATTCTCGAATTAATATAGTAAAAAATTAAGTGATTTATTAAAAAAAAAAATCATCTGATAGTTAGAACATTTTTGGGATTTATGGTTAAACCTGGTATAGGATTTTCCCTTTAAATATTATTATTATTTTCATTTTTAAAGCATCAAAATATATTGAAATCAGTTTAAATTAAAAAAAAAATTTTAGTAGCAAATCTGTTTATCTTAACTCTATAAATACTATACTTCTTATAACAACGACTTCAATGTCTGTTAAATTAAATTAGCCTTTATAGTGAAAATTATCACATTCACTATAAATTGTGCTTTTTGTATTATAATTCGCACATTTAATATTGAACATTTGGTGAAAATAAAATTACTATACGTTTTATTGTGTTATCCGGAAGTTAAATAATGATATTTTGTTGAAATGTCTCGACAACTATTAAACAGTAGCACACACAAATTTCGATAAGCTTTATGAATATTTTAAGACTACTTTTGTAATTATAAATGAAAGGTATACAAAGTTTACCGAGTTAGTTAAGAGCCCCAGGTACTTCCAAACTTGAAGCAAGCTTCAAACGCAATTAAAATAATTATGTGTTTTCAAACTAACTCTGGATACAGAATGGAGATTTCTCAGTAGTTTTGAGATAAAACTTGGAATATGTTGACAGAGACGTGGATGGCTTGGCATGAAATCCCATTCTTAAAACTTCAGATGATTCTTGTGGACACTTTTTATCCTCAAAGTTCTGAAAACTGCTGCATTTGACGGAGTCGAATTGACACACATTTATGGATTCCAAGTAGAGGAATAAAACCCTGTGGTGGTTGCAATTTATTTCGTCGTATACATTTTTCACTAAAAAAAGAGATGATGGCATTTATTGATCTTTTTATTTGGCTGATGACTGAAACTAAGGCTAAACATTTTGATAAAATAAATGATAAGTTACAGATCACTAAAAACAGTGAGGCATTATTTGTTTATTTAAAACTTCAAAGAAACTGGACATTGTGTTTTAACTCAGTTAGTAAAAATAACGATTTTCTATTCAAATTAATCAACATTTATTTGTATTATAGTGCTGATATTATGCTATAATTAGATGTTTGATGGATTGTGGCCTGCCCAAGCCATTCAATAGTTGAAATTCGCTACTGCTGTACAGTCATTCAGGGTAACTTTTCCTCGGGTGTAACTTTGTGCCATCTCCTAATTTTCAGTATATTTAGTGCTACAGTGTTGCTCATGGCCCAGCGCTAGACAATGCTGGCAATATTGCGAAACTGGTTTTTTGCTATGTAGTTTAGAAAATGAACTGGCAAAATAGTACATAATTTATTTTGCTTTTCAGTTATTTTTCTTAAGTAATGTTTCCAAGTTCCATTTTAATGCTTATTTAAAGTTGATGCAAATCAAATAATATCTGAAAATAAGTATCAACTTACTACTTTATCAGATATATTATTTTCTGAAAATAGTGAAATTTTTAGTAGAAAATGGCTATTTATTCACTAATATTTGGTTAAGAGCATAGAGTCAAGGCATTAACATTTTATCTCAAGTTCAGTATAACTTTGAGCCTGTTCAAAGTTAGGCTCATGACAGAGAGTACTGTTTATACTGCATACATAATCCACATTTTATTCCATTTTATTTATAGTAGCTTTTAAATAAATTTATATACACACAAATGCAACTTTATTTACGGAATCTTTAATTGTATGCAAATCCTATTAAATGATAATACTGGGAGTGAATTCAAAAAGTAAATATAGACAACATTAAAATAATGAATGATCTAGCAGTCATTCACAGAGGTAAAAAAATTCTGCTCACCGACAATTGCCGTAAAAAGCGTTTCAGTTAAGGAAATAAAAAAATTCTATTATAAGAAGGTTATTTTAGAGGCACAAATAATAAATGGTAAAGTAATAATTAGAGCAAGAACATGAAGGGATCCGTCCAAAGTCATCTACCATATGAACTCTTGGTAGACAGCAGAAATAAAAGTCCTGAACTCAATAATGCAAGTGACAGTATATGTAATGCTAAATCATTTTCGGAGGAGTGGAAAGCCGAATATGTTGGACAATGGAGATCTGACAGGATTTATTTATACTGATGAAACTAATGTGGAAAATGTTACTGAAGAATCAGCGATTGTTCAAATGGTGACTGTTGAACACATCATTGAGACAAGTTGTCATTCACAGAGCATGTGTGTTGTTGATTTGTGTTATGGCTTATGCAAAATTGACGACCACTTGATTATTCAATACGATGGAGAATTGTACCCAGGTCAAAGTACCTTATAAGACAACATGTTCTTGGTGAGATGCATGAAGAAGTCTGGAGCATATTGAAAATGGCTCCAGATGAATCAATGAGGATTTTATTTCCAGAAATTATTATTCCAGTTAGAAGACGAAGAGTTTTCTAGATTGATGATGTAAAATTTACCATTTTATTTGGTACAAAACTATTAAGCCAAAGTAGGCTAAGAAGAAAAGTTATGAAATTTAGGCTTTGTTTTTATTTTGTCATATTTCTTCTAGCATTAAGAGTATAATATACGTATGTGTGCCACATTGTGACATGGAAATGTACTTAGTTAATAGCATAAGGGCGGCCCCTATATGTTTTACAACTTTCTATTTCTCTTTTCAATTCTAACTTGATAAAATCAGTCTATTTTTGAGTGAACGAACTGAAGATCACTATTTTCACTATATTTGTATGTCAAAACTGAATAATAGTTTTTTTGCAATATATTCATGTTATTTTGTATACATTGTTCCTACCTAATGTGATGTTATTTGAAATATGCAAACTTTTGATGTTGAGAACTGCAGCTCATGCTTCAAATATTTTGAAATTTAATTTTACTAATTAAAAGCTGCACCGACTCTTAGATTGAATAAAAAAAAGGTATTTTATGTGAAATTTATGATTCTGCTTCAAAGTTACCCCGAATGATAGGGCAACTTTGCACTGGGTTCTTTCATCATCAGCCCTTACTAATTTATGTAAATTAAGCTATAATTTAGGGTTTAGTCTTCCATTTTATGTCAATAGGTCTGAAAATACTATTAAAATATAAATAGGACAAAAGAAAAAACAGAAAATGTGGATCAAAGGTTTCCCTGAATGAATGTAATAATACGTTTTTAAAACGACTTCCTATCAGTTCTGTGAAAATCTCAGCACGTGTTCATAAGTGGTTTCAGCGTATGATACTGGACGAGAACACAACCTTATAAATAATATTCATATGAAACTTTTTTTTTATGATGTACACACTTTTCCAACGTTTGATGAGTAGTTATTTACCATAGTAAGGGTATTTTTTTTAAAATAATCATTAACTAATAATATTATGTTATTGCACTCACCTGTTACTGATTCTTTATTTATATCAATAAATGTGTTTCCGGGAGAGCATCCTGGCTGTTCACTTCCACCATTAGGAAAAAAATCTATGTCCCCATATGGGTCGATTGTGCCGAATCCTAATAAAATACTTTTTTTTATTATTTATTACATTAAAGTACTTGCAAATTCTGTAGATTTAATGGAATGTCATGATGTTTAGAAGAGAAATTGATATGTTACTCAAATGCTTGTAGAACATAGATGTTGTATGATGAAGGGGTAAAAGTGAAAGAGGCCAATTAAATGGACAGCAGGTTTATTCGTGCATTAGATAGAAATAGGTTCTTAAACCCAAACTAGGAGAGGCTACTTCCACGTCCGTTCACCTCCACTCCTTCAATCATACTCTCTCTCTGGCGACGAAGTCGCCGCTAGGGGATTACATTAGCAGCGCCCTCTACATCACTGGGGATAACACTCCACCATCCTGATTGAGGAGGACCACCGACTCATTGATATATACTAAACCTGTAAATAAAGATATTGAAAAATACACCACAATAATAAAATTTAAACAACATTAATGTCTTGAAGATCACAACGTGTAGTTCTTAAAAATTTAAAGTTTGTTGAAAAAGTTCTTGCACCATGAAAAGTTTGTAGAAATGGAAAAAAAAGTCTCTCTTTAAAAAGTTTGTGTGAAAGAAAAAAAAATCTTCTTTCAAAAGTCCATAAAAAGAGAAAAAAAAAGTATCTTCTTTAAAAAGTTTGTATGATGGAAAAAAGTCTCTTCTTTCAAAAGTTCATAAAAAGAAAAAAAAGTCTCTTCATTTAAAAGTTCATAAAAAGAAAAAAAGTCTCTTCATTCAAAAGTTCATAAAAAGAAAAAAAAGTCTCTTCTGTAAAAAGTTCTTGTAGAAGAAAATTGAAGAAACTTAAGTATCTTCCCAGCACTTCATCATATCAGCTGATGTAGATGTGAGAAGTGGTCCTTCAGTTGTCCCCAGTTTACGGACATCATATCGGTCATTTGGCCGAATCTTTACCACCTCGTATGGGCCGATAAACTTTTGACGCAGTTTTAAACCAGTACCAAACTGCGTTCTTTTGATGGCTACTTTGTCGTGGAGTTTGTACTTGTTAGCTGTCTTGCGTCGAGTATTATAGTTGTGCTTGCTTCTTTCTTGCAGCTGTAGTATATTGGTTTTTGCTTGTTCGCGCATTTGTCGTTTATTTTGGACGAAGGTATGTATGTGTTCTTCTTCGAGGATTTTCTTGATGTTAAGGTCTTCCTTATTTTTCATTTTAATCCCTATTAAGAGCTCGAAAGGTGTGTACTTTGTTGCTGAAGAAACGGTGCTGTTGATTACGCGTTGGACTGCTGGCACATGTTTAAACCATTTATTGGGGTCATCGAGGGATAACTTTGTGATGACAGGAATAAGTGTTCCATGAAACTTCTCTACTGGTCCATTTCCACGAGGCTGACCAGTGGTGATTGTGACATGTTCAATTTCCTCATCTTCGCAGTATTTCTTAAATTCTATTGCTGTAAAGGCTGATCCGCGGTCTGATATTATTCGTTTAGGATTTCCGAAGGTAATTTGTTGGAGTTGAAGTTTATCCAAAGCATCTTTTGTTGACGTTGACTTAACAGGGTATATCCATATGAATTTGCTAAAGGCACATACCACGGTAAAGATGTATTTGTAATTTTTATTTGTGCTTGGAAATGGGCCGAGAAAATCGACATGGTAAGTGTCCAACGGGACGTCGCCTTTTGGGATTGGGTGTAGAAATCCTTCTTGTTTTCCAACTTTACGTGAAGAAAGTATGCATGGAATGCAGTTGGATATTACGCTTTCGACGGTTTTTCTTATATGCGGGAACCAGAATTGTTGTTTCACCAATGCTTCAGTTTTATTGATCCCGAAATGGCCTTTATTGTGTTCTATTTGGACTATTTGTTTTTGCATGTCTTGTGGTATAACTAACAGTTCTTGGTCATTGACCAGTTTGTAAAGAATGTTGTTCTTGTATTTGTATTCTGTAGTTGAAGAGTGATCGATTAGATTTTTAATGTTTTGTGTGAATTCGTCCTTTGACTGAGCATCGCAGATTTTCTGGGTTGTTGCATCAACTTGGATTGACATGACTGGGTAACGACTGAGAGCATCAACATGTGTCATCTGCTTGCCTGGTCTGTGTACTATCTCGTAGTCAAAATCCTCCAACAACATTGCCCATATGGCAATTTTTGGTGGAACTTCTTTCCTTGACATGGTCTTTTGGAAGGCTTGGCAGTCTGTAATAATTTTGAACTTGGTACCTACAAGGTAGTGTCTGAATTTCTTTAGTGCTTGAACTATGGCAAGAACTTCTAATTCGTACGATGAATATTTCTCTTCTTGTGGTGATGTCTTATTGCTCATATAATGTATAGGAGGGAAGATGTTATCCGAGTCTGCTTGAAGAAGAATAGCACCAAATCCTTTTGAGGATGCATCACAATGTAACTGTAAAGGCGAGCCTTGTTTATATAGGTGTAGCACAGGCTCTGTTGACAGTGCCTGTTTCAGTGTTAGAAAAGCTTGTTTTTGGTCTGTACCAAAATAAAAAGGAGTATTGTTCCGTAAAAGATCACTTAAGGGTCTTGCAATGGCAGCATAATCCCTTATAAACTTCCTAAAAAATCCACTTAGACCCAAGAATGATTGAACATCTTTTGTTGTTTTGGGCTGTGGAAAACCTAAAACAGCGTTTGTTTTGGCTGTCGAGGGACGAATTGTACCTTTTTCTAAAATGTGCCCGAGAAAGTTGATTTTTCTTTGTAGAAAATTGCATTTTTTAAAGTTAAACTCAAGTCCATAGTCGGAAGCTACTTTGAAGACTTGCTTGAGTTTTTCGACACCCTCTAACTCATTGATTGATGGGATGATCAAATCGTCTAAGTACAAGATCAGTGTATTAGTTTCTAAAAGTTCTCGAAAAACAATCTGTATGAATCTTTGAAAAACAGACGGCGAGTTGCAAAGTCCAAACGGGACTTTATTAAATTGATACTGATTATCTGGTGTAATAAAGCTCGTATACTTGCGGCTGGCAGGATCAACGTCTACTTGGTAAAACGAATTTTTGAGATCTAAATTTGTGTACACGGTAGCCCCTTGTAGCCTGTCGAAGACGTCTTCTATAATAGGAATTGGAAATCGTTCTTTGATTACCACTTTATTCAAACGTCTGTAATCAATACACATGCGTGTTGAGCCATCTTGTTTTTTGCACAAAACTATTGGTGAGCAAAAGTCAGAAGTGCTTTCTGAAATAATTCCGTCGTTCAATAGTTGTTTGATTTGCCTGTTAACTTCCAATTTCTCGGTGATTGATAAACGGCGTGCCCGCTGAAAGATTGGCGTTTCATCCGATAAAAAAAAATCTTCATTTGAAAATTTGTACTTTTTATCTTATTTGGTTTATAAAATTTTACCATATTCGTAACAGTATCCCGCAAGTTATCGTCGTTAATGTGCAAGAAATCCGCTTCGTTTAAACTCACGCTATCCCCAATCGTAAATAGAAAAGGTAAACAGTCAACGTGTGCTGTTTGTTTACATTCTGGACCAGGAGCTTCTGGTTTTGAGTCTTTTCCTGCGTCTTCTGTTCTAACACAAACTTCGCCTACTTCATCAGGATCTTCCAATGACCGCTCGTCTATTCTCCTGGGGACATTAAGCCCCGCCTCCATCAATGAAGAGCCCGTGTTTTCCGTTGAGTTATGACCTTGACACGTGCCTTCTTTTTGAGTTTCCGGAATCGGAAGGATTTGCGAAGTATTTAAAATTTCGTTATTTTTGTCAGCAGGAAAAGTGATATATTCCGAGTTCTTTTTTGAAGCAACATAGCATTTTTTTTTCGCGCGGGTTTCGAATTCGTTTACAATCGGAAGTGGGTGTCGTGTTTTTATGCTTTCGTATACGTTAGGTGGAATTATTAAATTCGAACATAAGTCGTCACAAGCTGCTGCCGTAACTAGAATTGGATTTTTGTTCTTAGGATGAGCTAGATTTATTTTTGTCAACTTCGCTTTTTGTGTGGAACCGAAAGCTCCTGTGAGGGTTATTGATCCGTCATAGACTGTTGAGGGTGGTAATACACTGGTTTTTACACAAGTTATATTAGTACCTCCATCGATCAAAGTTTTTATTTTTTTATCATCGATAAGAACATCTTCGTACTGTAGCTTATTGAAATATTTATCGCGGTTGTAATTTCTTCCGGTTTCTATTTCGCAGACGTGATTATTTGGTGCATTTGGCCTAAAATTATCGTTGTTGTTACGGTGATTGTAAGAACCCATTGGCGGTCTGTTAAATGACCCTCTGTATTGGTTTTGCGTATTTTTGTTTTGGAAATTCTGCCCGCTGTTGTATGTTTGTTGCTGATGATTTGTTTCGCTTAGAGATTTACGTTTTGACGTAAAGTAAATATCACACTCTTTTGCAAGTTCTTTAGGTTCTAGCCAATCTTCCCCTTGGCGAACGGCGATGTGTGCTTGTGTTTGGCGGTCAAGTGTGCTGAAAAGTTTATCCGACACCATTAATTTACATAGTGTTTCGTAGTCAGTGGCGTTGCGTACCTTACAGTAATATGCGAATGATTGTGATAGCCTTGACCCAAATTGCGTATGCGACTCGTTCGGCATGCGTTGGCTCCTTCGAAAATTAAGAAGACATTCTTGTGGCGTGGGTTGAAATTGGCGCAGGACAATACTTTTGACTTGTTCGTAATTTTTTAGGTCGTTCTTCGAAATATTTAGTAAAATGTAACTAGCCTGTTCGCCCAGTATGCTAATCAAAATTTCCGATTTTGCATCATCTGGGACATTTTTTGTCGTAAACGCACGTTCCAGAGACTGAAAGAATAAATTGTAGTTTTCTGGTCTCGACTGGACTGGCATGCTTAGCGTTCGAACACTGCGAAGAAGACTTTCGATATTTGGACTTGCTTCGGTTGCTGTGGTACTTCCAGTACTAGTTTGGTTTAATGCAGTAGTATTTTTAAGAGCTGTGAGCTCGAGTTGTCGTTCTATCTGTGCGAGTTTAACTTCTTCGATTTCTTTTTGTTTTTCAAGCTTAATTTTTTCGATTTCTTTTTGCTTTTCATTAGCCTCTTGGGTTTTTCTATCAGCTACAACTGTTGTTATTAAATCTTGAACGAAATCTGGATCTTTAACGAAAACTTCACTTTTTTCGATTAAGTCTTTTAATTTTAGAATTGTGGTACCATCCGTTACAACGATATCTAACTCAGCGGCGACAAATACGAGATCTTGCTTTTTGATATTTTTAAACATAATTATAATAAGATGGATCCTACCTTCGTTTCTTGATTTTACTTCGCTTTTGGAGCTGTATCCGTTTTATGTTGTTGCTCTTTCGAAGAGTACTCGTTGCTTCTGGTTTCTGGTTCGTAGTAGTTGGTCGATGTGGAATAACTTTGCTGACTTCGTTGAACTTCTGCTTGACGGCTGAAGTGGGACTTGTTCGGCGAAGCGACAGTGTTGTGGTTGCAGGTTCGAGTTGGCTCAGGATTCTGTATTCTTGCTGGCTATGTGGAATAACGATGCTAGCTTCGTTGAACTTCTGCTTGACGGCTGAAGTGGGACTTGTTCGGCGAAGCGAGTGTTATGCAGTTGTATAATGACGACGCTGGTTGATGAGTTTTCCTTTTATTTGTAGATTCCACTGGTGGTCGCTGACTGCTGCGGTAATTCGTGAAGAGGATTTTGGTTTGACCTCTGGATGCGTAGAAGTGCAGTTTTTATTTCGTGAAGAGGATTTTGTTTTGACCTCTGGATGCGTAGAAGTAAAGGTTTTTTTTCCTTGAAGAGGATTTTGGTTTGACCTCTGTATGCGTGGAAGTAAAGGTTTTTTTTTTTCCGTGAAGAGGATTTTGGTTTGACCTCTGGATTTGTGGAAGTGCAGTTTTTTAAATATTTTTTTCATCGCATTCTCGCGGGTAAAAAGCAGCACGGCGAGCCCCCATGTTGTATGATGAAGGGGTAAAAGTGAAAGAGGCCAATTAAATGGACAGCAGGTTTATTCGTGCATTAGATAGAAATAGGTTCTTAAACCCAAACTAGGAGAGGCTTCTTCCACGTCCGTTCACCTCCACTTCTTCAATCATACTCTCTCTCTGGCGACGAAGTCGCCGCTAGGGGATTACATTAGCAGCGCCCTCTACATCACTGGGGATAACATAGATCAATAATTTATCTACCCCAAAAAGTTAGATATCTAACTTCGTATTTAAGTTTATGTATTTTATGTATTTTTTATGTAGTTTATGTATTATGTATTTTATGTATTTTAAAATTTATATTTAAATTAGGATCAGTATAGAATACAGCGTATATAGCAATATATTAATACAAAAACAAAATACTAAAATTTATGATTTCACAACTTTGAAATTTGGTACAAATGTCAACAAAAACAAGCATAGAAAAAGTTAGCAATGCTGAACTTGATAAACCAAATATTTAAGGGATTAAAAATGGATCAAAAAAGTTTTAAATGTAAAATATCCCAGTGTTCAATTGCGAAAAAGCTAGGACGCTGATGCCGACCAAACGGTATAGTGGTTAGCGTGCTGGCTTCTAGACCGCGAGGTTGCGGGTTCGAGTCCCGTGTAGGCATGGGTGTTTGTAAATGTATGTTGGTTTGTTAAATGACGAAAAATTTCGGCGCATTATAGCCCTCGTGTTGCTGACTGCGCCAGATAATCTGAATACAACCAACCAACTAGGACGCTGATAATTAGTATCATACTTTTCAGAGCTTTAAATAGTAACACTAAGCTATCGCCATTTCTATTAGACCACATTAAGTGATCGAAAAGTGTAAGACGCATAAAATGTGAATATTAAAATTTCTGATTTATATTTAAGCCAAGACACTGAAAATTTGTGCATATTTCTTCAAAGCTTAATAGGCAAAAACTAAACGTTAACGATTTTGACTAAGACCACATTTGAGGCGTTGAGAGCCAGAATGGATCATTCTACAGTGTTTGTTTTTGTAGGTGAAGGTTGTTTCTATTCCGGCTGTTTCTATTAAAACCCTTCATACCAAATATGGTTAATCTAATGGACAACTAAGTTGGCCATTAGATAAGCATTGTGAGATTGTTCGTTCTGGCGCTCAAAGCTTCATTAAAAGAGTAAAAAATGGTCAAGGGAACTAAAGTGAAGAACAATCCATTAAGCCATGATGCTGAAAATTAGTACACTTTTATTCAAATCTTTACTTAGTAAAGTTAAGTTATTCCGAACTCGAAACAACTATTTTTTACATAGTCAGAAAAGTTCAAACGTTCCAAATATGGAATATATTTTTGTCCAGATAGTGCTATGAACCTTGCAATTAAAATTGGAAAAAATTCCTCTTTTTATTCCAAAGCTTTTGGATAAATGGTGGAAAATAATGTGCATATAATTTTTTGACTGCTGCCTTTTAAAATTTAAATGCATTTTATAAGTAAAACGCATATATTTGAATAGTACTCTATTATATCCTTTCTTCCATACCAATTTTTTTTTATCAAATTTAGTCTACAATAAATAATAACTCGAGTTTAGTTACGCTAACTCAAAGTTTTATAATTCCATGCATTATGTAACTTCATCTTTTACGTGATCATACTGCAGTGAAATGATATTCCTCACAACTTCGGTAATTTAGGGGGAAACTCCGACTGCCTTGTTGAGCGTGGCATCTCTGTCCAAACAAGCCGTCTGGAGATTATGCACCAAATGCTAATTTTAGACTATTCAAGTAACCATTCAAACGATGGTGAAGAACAAGAAGTGTCCCTCTGAGCCTTATTTGTCTTTTAGAGTCCTGTCTTTTTGACTTTGATGGGGAATGGACCACTCCATAGCAGTGATCAAGGTACCACTGCTCTGGAGGAGTGAAACCTTTTCATCTGAGTTAAGCCGCAAGGTAGTGAATTTGTCAGATCTGTAATGTAATAAAATTAACATATAAGCAAGCAGGAAAAAGAGAAAATAGACATGGAGACAAGACATCACATTTGCTCCCACTGAAGAGAATGTCAGGAATGAGCAGGAGTCATCAGGTGGAAGGATATAAAGGCTCAGAACTTCCACCAGTGGGGAGGCTGGGATCCATCTGGTGGGAGGAGTCAGTTGCTGGCAGGAAAAGAACACCAGGAAGAGCTTAAAGTGGAAGTGGACGACATTGGGAACTTCTTTGGAGGGAGAATAGGTTCATCAATCAGGTTCTTGGTCAGTATCATCATGAGCTACTGGAGTACAGGTTTCATTAACTCTATCAGTTGCACTCTGCAATCCTCAGCTGTAAATCTTTTGCTTTTGGTGAGCTGCTCCATGCATCGGAAGATGTCTTTTCAGTCTTTGAGAACGTAGCTGGTTTCTACTGAAAGGTTAGGTGTAGCCTTTGTGTCTTTCATCTCCACGGTGATGGTTTGGACCGTTGTTTCCATGCTAACAGGGGCAGGAAGGGCATCATCTTCTTTGTGAGCAAGCTTTACTTTGCCCGTTTGACAGTCAGAAATGAAGGTGCAAGGTGTCGCTTGACATGCTACCTCGGCATAGCTGGGCTTGGTCATATTTATCAGAAGAAGTGGCATGGGCAATAAAGGCTGTTTTCTAAGCTTGGGTAAAGAATGAGCAGTTGGAATGGTCACCATCTTGATCAATGGGCCACCACTCCCTCTTTTTAAAAGCTTCCTACGTGCAGGGCAGGAAAGTGAGCTGCTACAGCGTTCCTTGTAGCAATTGCAGCAAAGTTTGTCTCCCTCCATGGATGGACACGACAGTCCCTACTGCAGTGTGTTTTCACACAGTGGTGACATCTGGTGGGATCGATGCATTCTGCAGCCAAGTGCTTTCAACATCTTTGGCAACTGAAGCATTGCAGGACCTCTACAATGGCTTCCCCTTTAATTGCTCCATTTGTATTTGTATTTAGAGAAGCGTCTTCCAGGCAAGTATGCTCTCCTCGTCGAAGTTATTTGGAGATTCCAGGATGAAGCGAAGCATCTTGATGCCTTTTTTTCTCTTAATCTGGACAAACGACGTTAATAGGTAGGGTCTCAGGTTTTCAGCTGCTATCCAGTCGGTAATTTCTTCGGGAGTAATGGATCCATCAACTCCCCTTACAACTACTTTAAATTAAGTAGGTTTGTTGGGTTCATGTTGCGGAAAAGGGACTCCAAACTCATTCAGCCAGATATAGATGAGTGCCTCTTCATGCTCTTTGTGAGGGGTGACACAGACCTTGTCTTTAATGACCCGTGCGTCCAAAGTGCCATTGTGCTCAAGAATCTTCTTGTGCAAAAAGCCTATAGCACTTTTTCCGTCCGGATCAGCCGCAATGTAGAAACGGTCAGGAACGTAGAGGGGGATAATAATATAGCAAGATTTGCTTCCTCGTACCTTAACTCCTCATCTGTCGAGGCAATGATAGTGTTAATCTCAACAGTCTGTTGAGGTGATTCAGGTGAATCTATAAGGATAGCATTATTATCCGTGACAGGAACGTCGGTTGCCACAGGATCGTCCGAAATAGTAACAGGAACATCGACCACCGCGCGTTGCACATGTGCAAGCTTTGTAGTTTTCTTCTCTCGAGGTGCCATCACGAGCAGAACAGGTGTGTCTAGTTCGGAGCTCAAAGTCACAGTCCTGTCCAATAGTGAACTTTCGGAGAGTACAGCCTCTGGCAGACTCCAACAAGTTTTAATTGGTACTAAGGAAAAAGCTGAACCCCCGGAGAGAATTAATGTGACCTCTGGAGATATGAAGTTGCTCCCTTGACTCTAGAAAAACTCTTTAATTTTATCTACAACTGAATGTTAAATGCTGAGAAACCGACTTATTTATGCCGTCTTATGTCGTGAAATGGGCTAAGTCTTTGATCCCCATATGTCAAGGAAATTAAATTTTGTAGTTGAATTTTTCAAGCTGCAGTCCTCTTCTTTATTTCTGGTCATTAATTTTCCTCTAGAGTTAAAACTGAGTAAAAAAAAGTGATTATACGATATTTTTTTCCCAAACGTATCTCTTTTTAAATTTCTAGCTAACGCTATTATCACACATAAAATGTTTTATTTAGTTTGTTTGGAATAAACAATATCATAAAATTCATTTAAATGGCTAGGTCATCCAGGAAATTGAAATACTTCTTCATGAAGGATATTTTCAATGTTTGAATACTCTATAGTTATTTTCTTGTCGGAACATAAATTTAAAATGCTTCTTGTATTACTATTGTAAATACAGTTGAGAAAAAAATAAAAATAGTTCAAGATTATATTCTACCTTCAAGAACACTTGCCGCTCCATTCGTATGAATCGCATCCACGAATTCCGCATCAGTGTCAGTTAACCTCAGAGATTTTGGAAGATATTCAAATATTGGACCGGCAGCGTCTAAACCTACAAAATTAATAATTAATACACAATACTGCAGCGGTAATTTTTGTGTTCTGCAATCTATCTGTAAGTAAATTTTTAGAAAACTGAAAATTTACATGCAGATAGATTGTAGAACATAGAGTTCGCAGAGCTGCAGTTTACATATAGATAGATTGCAAATAAGAACATTTAAAAAAATATTTTCTTTTACATTTATCGCTTTAATTACAGAAAGGGAAATTTGTGGAATATTATATTACACGTTCACATTCTAAACATCATGTGTATAGTTAAAATTTGTAATATAAAATGATTGATAATAAAGAAAATAAAATGTTTCAAGGATTTTTCAAAGTTCAAAGAAGAATGCTTTAGAGAAGGAACAATTTCTCATCCATGGAATTTTTCCAAGATGCAATTTTACGCAAGTTAGTAACGAGTAAGTGATTAAACCTCACGTATATCACCACTCCCAAAAAAAGCATATTTTCTTTCAAAAATTAACTTTTTGCTAAATAAAAAGGTACAAAAGACTTGTAAATTAGGCTTAAAAATATGTACGTCTAAATCTGGATTATTCCTCTATTAGTGCCATGTTTTTTTAATCGTAATTGACAAAAAAAATATTCTCACTGATGATGATGTTAGCAACCCCACTACTAATTATTATCTGCACAACATTTATAATTGTTAAGTTATATCAAGGGTTTATAATAACTATTAACGGTGATTACGCATGGTAATGTCACAGTAAACTGCTATGATCACGGAAAATCGAAATGCGCATTGTGATTGACTATTTGAATGAGAAAATTCGACTTTACTTTTAAAGGCGACTTGTGATTAGTTATAAGCATGTCGCAAATATTGTTGTTGTTGTTTCTAATCTCCCTTTTGTCTGACGAAGTCAGACAATATCAGTGAAGCCATTGACATTAATGAAGTCTGACACTAGTTGTGGACAGTTATAAATGTCCTCCCAGTCCAGTCCAAGGCAGTCCAAAATGTGCTGAGGTGATGCCTGTTCTTTTTGGCATTTAGGGCAAAGAGGAGAATTTTTGCTTCCCCCGGAATATGTGAGGCCTTTAAGGTGACCACTAGCAAGTCGGGACAGACGGGTATTGGTGTGCCTATCACAAGGAAGAGATAGGGAGTGTCCTGGCTTTTTGGCTTTATACCATTCGTGAGATGGAGGTATATGCCATTTCGCTTTATTTTGAGCTATTTTCTTTGAGTATAACTCTTGATATGTGAGTTCTTGAGTAGAGAGGACAGGGTGTTCTAGTCCCTCCTTAGCAAGAGTGTCAGCCAATTCATTTCCGTGGATGTCTACATGTGACGGGATCCACTGAAAGTGCACTTTGTGCAGTCGGGATATGCTCTTGACTTTTCGTATTATGGATGATTGCGCAAATGTTGTCAAACAATGAAGCGCCTTTCAAAATAACGTCTTAGATTTCATAGAGGAAATTTTCGAATGAGATAATTTTGGACACTTCGTATCAATTAAGTAATTTAATTATATGGATGACTTCTTTTTATGATTGGGCATGTTATTTGGTATTGTTTTAAAACATTTATGGATGTCAAAACTTTTTGAAATGCTTTAAGATTAAGTTAAACTCAGCGCTGCTGTTTATTTTATATTGAATCACAATAAAAAATTTATCGTAATAAGCTGGCAGCAGAAATCTAAATCTTTGACAATAACATTCTTATTTGTTATATATCCAGCGCTTCCAGCTTTTTTATCCTTTTAGTCATTCTTAATAAGGTTTCCTCTATAAAAGAAGTATGTACTGTCAATTAGGGGTATTTAATGAGCAGTTTTTCTCATAGACAGGGTAGCTTTATTGTGAGCTGTGGCCTTATTTGTTCTCTTATCTTATATAAGAATAAATTAATATTTTTCATTCTAATTGCATTTTTGAATATAATATATTTGTAAATCGTCTTTAGTTTACTGTGCAATTTCTTATTGTTTTGTTCAACTATAAATTACCTGAATGAATAACTTTTTTTGTGCTAAAGAGAAAAATGATTATTGACAGGTCGTTTGATAGTTCCATTCATCGAAACATTTGCGTCTTCAAAGGCTAACTTGTTGGCTGTTATTGCTTCGTAAAAGGTAACATTTCTCTCCTCTTTTTCAAAAGAACAACGACAATATTCTTCGTAAAGCGATATTTCAATCATTTACAGTATATAAAGGTTTTGAGTTTCTAGCAAATAAGAAAAAAACTATTATTACTTTTTATATTGAAAGTGAGGCATTGAAATACTTACTGTATGTTCTTATTTTAATTAAATATTAAAACGATCACAGTAAAATAATTTGAATCATAGCCTGCATACCAGATGTTTTATAAGCAATACTTTGTAATTATTTAAAATGTGCGAGTTTAAGATTTCTTCTTACATGGAGGTTTTCATCAGACGAAACGGTCGTTTCGCCGCCAACCTTAAAAAGGCAGAAGCAACAGTAAGTATCTATTCTCTGCACAACTTCCAGCGAAAAAGCCGAAATTGACTATTTTCTAGCGTGCTTACGGAACTTCACATAATTATATAAAAAATACCATACATTCGTCTCGGTGATATCTTTTAAAGAAAAAAGAAAGAAAAAAAAATGAGTACCTAGGATAAAAGACAACGAAGAAAAAAAAATATTGAAATTTCCAAAACGAAATAAAAAAACGAGTTCTAGCCCGATTTTGATGTACAAATTTAGACAAACGTTCAGCCCTAACTAAGCTATAGATCTTCAAACGGATTGAATTATAGGATGTGGAATGTTTCAACCTAAAATCCTACGCTGGTTTGAACTTAATTAAATAATTCTTTCTATTTTTAATTAATTTAAAAAAACTTTTTTTCATTTCATAATTTGGTGACAGATAAAGGCGATCAACTTGTAATTGAGGTTCAGATACATATGCCAAAAGTTGCCAAACAGGTTTGCTATAATTTTGAAGTTAGCTTTTCTGACATGTTAGGCTTAAGTGAGAATGAACGTAATTTTAAAGTATAGGCAGAACGAATTGGACTATAATTATATGGCTTATAACACCTTCAAAATTGAAATAATTTAATTTTTAAAGAGACAGAATTAAAGATAAATATTTTTTCTTCAAATTGTATGTGTTATTTGAACTGTATGATAAATTAGAGTGAGTTAACTTTCAAAAACATTTTTAATTTCGGGAAATCTTCGTTGAAAAATGAAAATAATCATATTTTGTTGCAAGATACTATGGGCTGAATGCAAAGTATAAATGTGGAGGTTATGCGAGCTGACGTCACAGTCAATTCATTACAGCGGTACTAAATGAAACACGCATTGCGATTGGCTAATGGAATTTGCAAAAATGTAATTCGTTTTTAAAGATGTATTGATTTTGTTTACTTCCCGCTGAAAAATGAAATCGTAGAATCATATATCATCAGAATTATAATTTCATAGTGAATTTTAAAATTGCTGTTAAGAAAATATTTTAAATTTTGTCAAATATCAATGGGTTATTATGTGAACCAAAATAATGCTTGGTATAGTACAAATAATTTATATTGCAATAATTAGACTGTAAAAAACTTGTAATATTTATTTGTAACAATTTATTAGAATAAATTTTTATTGGAATGAACTCTCCGGCCTTGTATGTTAAAGGTGCCGGAATTGATTCCTGGGCTAGGTGCAGATGCTCGTTGTTATTCGGAATCCATGTTAAGCTGTTGGTTCCTGACTGATTAGTCGTTATTATGCACTAAAATAGGTCGTTGTGGTTACAAACTAACCAATCGAACTGAAACTTGGTAGACAGGCTCTTTGTCGATGGCAACGTATTTCATTAAGTTTTGAGGGTTGAGTTGCCATACACAAGTTTCTATTACTCGTTCGTGGTCGATTTTGATGGTTACTGCCTTCTGCATTCAATCAATTTGTCAATTTTCAAGAATATTTTGGCACGTAAGATATCATTGAACTCAACTTGAAGAATTATGAATATTCATGGTACCAGATGTACCATAGATAGTACCACTTTCGGTTTATCAATTTCCAAGATAAATATTGCAAGTTGGGCTTTTGCTTTGACGAATTATGAATGTTTAAAGTACCAGGTATGCTATTAGTACCACTTCCGGTTAATCAATTTTAAAGATAATTATTGCATGTAAGGTATCGTCGAACTCAGTTTGAAGAATTATGAATATTCCTGGTACCAGGTGTACCATAGGTGATAAAGAGAAAAACGATGAAACGGACAAATTCAAAAAATAGAAGTAGCCAGTGTTTAAAAAAAAGTTCTGATATCCCCCAAAAAAACACTTTTGAAAAGTAGAAAAACCACCAACCTCAAAAACACAAAAAACTTTCTTGCAATAAATAAATCAGAAACATGATGAAAATTTTCAGCCACAAACACATCAGTGATATAAAAAAATGGCCAACCTCTGATTACAACTCTCGATTGTGACTCGCTTAAGAATGTATGCTTACTTAGTTTATTTTTAAAATTTAAGTTTGGCTCCCATAAAAATTTACGCTGCTTGAGGTTGGTGCCCGTCTTCATCACTAACCTTTAAACCCCTCCTTTCCCCAAACAATAAAAACTTTCCAAAATGCATGTATCAACCAAACAAAAGCGCACCACAAACACTTCAGTTTCCTACTTAAAAAAGTCTTAATAAAGATTCAAATGCGAGCGTTTGAGCACAGTTTCTCTATACTATTTTGAAAATTACATCTACATAAACATGAAGATTTACACTACTTTGTATTTCCTACCCATCCAAATGAAATCATATCTCATCCAATATTCGTGCAAACAGCCATAAATTAGTTTAAATACAAGCATTGCTAATATTTCTATGACGGGCGCCAACCTCAAGCAGCGTAAATTTTTATGGGAGCCAAACTTAAATTTTAAAAATAAACTAAGTAAGCATACATTCTTAAGCGAGTCACAATCGAGAGTTGTAATCAGAGGTTGGCCATTTTTTATATCACTGTGTTTGTGGCTGAAAATTTTCATCATGTTTCTGATTTTTTTATTGCAAGAAAGTTTTTTGTGTTTTTGAGGTTGGTGGTTTTTCTACTTTTCAAAAGTGTTTTTTTTGGGGGGATATAACTATTCCGAAATAATACAATTCCAGTACAAAAAATTCAAAGTAATTTTACTTTGCTACTTTATGCTGAGTTTAGATAGTTCAATAAAACTTTTTGCTGAACAATGTATAATAATACCAAAATGTTGAAGAAACGTAATGCACAGCAAAATTAAAAAAGAAATGTTCATGATTATTTTATAAAAATAGATTTTATGTTCCATTATTTTATAAATTCTTTTCATACAGAGTTGAAAATAATTGAGAGTAGCGATTATCTGTTAATATATCTATTATTTATCAGATAATCATTGCCTTCAGTTATTATATTTATATTTGTAATTAAAAATCGAATTCATTTCAACAGAATTTATATTCATAAATAGATTGACAGACTAACGCTTGCAATCAATATTATAATAAATTGGTAAAAACATAGACAAATAATGCTTATCTTAATGTCTATATTCAACGTCATTAATGAATCACTTGATTGTTATTAGTTTCATATTCAATTTACCAGATATTCTTCCAATATTCGGAATAATTTTCCCAGCAAATCCAGAAACTTGACCTCCTAGGCTGTGTCCGATGAGATGAACAGACGACGAACTTATTCCTTTATAATCCTAGATGATATTATGGGTAATCATTCATTTGTTTGATTTAAGTAATCGTTAATAAAAATTAAGTCTAAATTTCGCCAAAGCAACAATTATTTAACCTCATAAATAATTTTCTTCCTAAAGTCCAGAATTTGTATCTGCATTTTGCAAATAAAAAATATTTACTATTTTTGATTAAATAACTTATTCATTGAAAAAAAAAAAAAAAAAAAAAAACTTTTATTATTGACTTATTGACTTATCTTTCGATATATAATAATAACTAGCTAAATACCCGTGCTTCAAATTTTAACATGTGCATTATTTTAGCCAGCTGTGAGGCCCCGCTTTGATGAAATCCGTCATTGGTGTATAGACCACAATTTTTGGCGCTTCGCTCGTAGGAAGGTTCATCGCAACGCAAAATCGAGCTCGCTTCGCTCGCTGAAAAAGTTAATTGACACATAAGCACCGGCTAACTTCACTCGTTGAAAGGTTCATTGCTCTGTAAGTATATGCTCGTTTTTCTCGCTGAAAGGTTCATTGCTGCGTAAGCGTAAGGTCGCCTCACACACTAAAAACTAATTGCTACGTAAAGCCTTAATATTAGAAGCCCCTTCCTTGTCGAGAAACAATAAAAAAATTCCCCGTTAATAACTATAATACAACAACCCTTTAAGAATATTTTAACTTATATTTAACCTTTTAAGATGTTTGTAAAAATCAAAATAAGGTCAAAACTACTTATGTTGAAACATTCATGCTCTAGGCCTATTAGAAGTAGCTTTTTGTGGAAATATTAATCAAAAATTCATTAAAAAACAAATTAAAATTGTAACGTTCTTTTTGTCAGAAGGCCAAAACTATTTGTGTTGAAAATTTCAGAAATGTAGCTCTATTAAAAATCGTTTTGTAAAATATTTGTTAATTAATTAATTAAAAAACAAATAAAATTTAAAATTCTGTTTTTCAAAAATCTAATTGAAGACCAAAACTACTTATGTTGAAAATTTTAGAGCTGTAGCCTTATTAGAAATCATTTTGTAAACAATTAATTAATTAAAAAAAATAATTAAAAAAGAACTAAATAAAAATTTAAAATTCTTTTTCAAAAATCCAATTAGAAGGCTAAAGCTACTTATGTTGAAAATTTCAGAGCTGTAGCCTTATTAGAAATCGTTTTGTAAAATATTTATTAATTAATTAAAAAAGAACTAAATAAAAATTTAAAATTCTGATTTTCAAAAGACCAATTAGAAGGCCTAAACTACTTATGTTGAAAATTTCAGAACTGTAGCCCAATTAAAAGTGGTTTTGTAAAAAATTTGTTAATTAATTAAGAAAATTAATTAAAAAATAACTAATTAAAATTTTAACATTCTGTTTTTCAAAAGTCCAATTAGAAGGCTGCAACTACTTACGTTGAAAATTTCAGAGCTGTATCTCTATTTGAAGTCACTTTGTAAAAAATAAATTAATTAAAAAAAAAAATTAAAAAAAAAAACTAATTAAAATTTTTACATTCTGTTTGACAAACATAAAATTTGAAAGCCAAAACTTCCTATGTTGAAAATTTCAGAGTTCTACTCCAATTTTAAGTAAGTTTCTATAGATCCACAGAGCCTCAGACAGACAGATAGATAGACAGACAGACACACAGCTTGTTTTATTATTATAGAAGAATGGACGTTTGTTTTTTGCAAAACAAAATTAGTTTTAAACTGTAATTAGCTTAATACGCTAATGCTGAAGAAAGAAAGTATATTACTCTTACGAAATAATACATTTTAAACTCTTAATTTAATTTGATTTGATTTAATTTAATTTAAGTTAAAAATTATATTTTAATAAATTTATTTTTTTGTTAAATTTGATCTTTTTAATACTTTTTCTTTATAGAAAGAAAAATTATTATTTTAATGCAAATGCAAATATTTGGCTCAAATAGTTTTCATAAAACATATCGCACTCTTGAGAGAAAAGTGACACTGCTCAATACTCTTCATAGTGTTTACAAAGATACAACTGCATGTGATTGAAGCTGCCTGAACAGCAGACAATTGTTTTGGAGTTGAATTGAAACTTATTTGTGACGTTCTTCCACCTTTATGTAGCCGATTGTGTACGCACTTTAACGTTAGACACGTTTCTGTACACATTTTAGTGGTTTTGAAGCTATGTCACTCTCTTTACATGTGTGCGATATGTATGTCATGTATAATCGAAATATACCGAGATATGTATCGAATTATTCGCATCTTATAAATCTAAAAGAAAATTTAAGATAAATGTGAGAAGTGCATAATTTTCCGTGAATTTTAGATAGCACATTTCATTTTCTGGGCTTTTAGAATGAGTAAAAAATACTTCTAAGTTTCCAGAATAATCTTTTTTTCAGAGATGAAATAACTCCAAAACCGGTAGATTATTTCAAAATTTAATTAAATAATATTCCAAATCAAAGTGGGTAATTTTTATGTGCAATTGCAACTTCTTGACCTCAGAACGAGTTTTTATAGTATTTGACCATTCCGAACTATTTACTAACTACTTTTTTTATCCCCAAAACTCGATTGAATACATTGTCATCTACAACGAATCAACGATCAACGAAAGCTGATAAGTCTGACGTAAGACAATAGAAGCACATGTCTTTTATTTATTTTGATTACAAAATTTTGGCAACAGGAAAGAGTTTCAATAATGATCGGTTAAAATTACTTCACTAGCGTTGTTGCTACGCAAGGCAAAGTTAAATTGACTGGACTTCACTCCATAATGATTTTATGCATTCTCATTCAATTATCTTTTCTTAAATTTAATTAAAACAATTTTAGCAACAGGAAAGAGTTTCAACAAATGATCGGTTATATGGGATTTATAAGTATTCTGAGAACGACCTTAAAAGCGACTTTTTAGTGAGAGTTTCAGCCCCAAATAGTGATAGAATGCATTGTCACCGACATCTAATCTATCTGCCAAGTTTAAGTTCAATTGGATGACGGCAAGGGGGTTTATTACGCCTCCGCAGATATGCCCCCCCCCCCCCCATCGACAAACATACATACACACAAAATCGAAACCCACACATAAAAACGAAGTTTTTAATATAAACCCTTTATATCCATTGCCAATTTTTATATTCGTTAACACAGAGCCGATTCTGTAAACAGCGCTGCTTGATTGCTTGCATCTATTTTTAAATATCAAAAACATTTCTATCATCAACATGTGCGACAAACTACGTTTCAAAATTTATTTATTAAAAATGAAAGCCACACTTACATCTACATCCAAATATCTTTAATTTATTCTGTTTAAAACAATTTTATTATTTAGTTATTAAAAAAAATTTGGCAACAAGAAAGAGTTTCAACAGTGATTGGTTTAATGCTATTTTAAGGCGATTGGATGATTACAAGTTGGTTTATTAGTATTCGGCAAAAGCAACATTTTAGTGACCGTAACAGCCCCAAAATTTGATAGAATGCATTGTCATCGACATCGAATCTTTCTGCCAAGTTTCAGTCCAATTGGATGACGGTAAGGGGGTTCATTAGGCGTCCGCAGATTTGCCATCTTCCCCCCATCGATACAAACACACACACACAATCGAAGTTAATATAAAGGATTTAAAAATAGGTATAATTAAGTTGTGAGGTGAATCTCCCCTTAAATTGTACATAAATTTACTATTTTGCATCTCACTGAGGTAGACGCGAACTTAAGGAAATAATAATAAATAATTGCCTGTATAGGATTTCTGTTATTTTTCTAAAATGTAATTACAGATTCACGTACCATAAGAAGTTGTATAAGTTTGGCGATTTCAAATCCTACAAATACTGTATTGATTGATGCTTTTGTGTAAGGATAGCCGTTGTAATCGGTCCAGTTTACAACAATAATGTTATAATCTCCTCCATGCAATAGTGTATCTTTGATGTCCTGTAAAAATACGAAAGAATTTAATGTATTAAAATTGTTATTGTTTAACAATAAACTTTATTTCTCCGTTTAGTGATGTCCATGTAAATATGCACAGTAGTTTTAGTTAAAAAAATTTATTGAGGTTCTCTCATATAAAAATTGCGCAAAATATTATATGAAAAATGTTTTTATATGCTATATTTTTGAGATAGTAAATAGTACTTACCCTGAATTTAATTTTGAAGTAAAGAGGTAGTTTGAGTTCAACACTTGTTTATTTATATGTATTTTTCGTTCATTTATTGCAGTCTGTGTAAAGGGACTGCCAAAACTTGCATAACATTTTGTATTTGTTAATCATAGTGTAAATCAGTACCTGAAGTTATGAGCACAATTTATACGAAAGAACCCTCTTCAAATCATTAACTGTTGCTGTTTTTTACAATAACACTGAGAAACCATGTATAAGAATTTTTTTCTCCGGTCTGGGTCAAAAAGCGAGTTCTGTAGGGACTAATTGCAGAAAGGCTCTAAGCAAGCTTTAAAGTAGTCAATTTGCAAATAAAATATCACATAGATTGTATAACTCATACATGATGTAATAGAAAGAACGAACTTACAAAAAAGACAGAAGAATTCACCAATTCTACTGCAAGGCCGTGTATCAGAAATATCGTATATAGGCTTGGGTTAAATGTTGAGTCGTCAAGAGACTTCTTACTAATTTCCAAGTTGTACTGTTTATTTGCAACAGGGGTGAAAAGCAGATACTTTAAAGGCAAATTCACCTCCTTACTGGCATATTTTAGGCCAATTTCAACTACGCCGTTGACAAAAGATGAAACCAATGGTGTAGAGTCTATGACATGTGCTGGAAGACTTGCAATTCTGCCGATTATTTCTGACACTTTAATGCCGATGGTTTTGTCGATGGCATCTTCAAGCGTTGCCAATGCAACTAAACCTGAAAGTTCGATATTTCGAAGTAAGTCACCTGAAAAAAAGATAAATAAAATCACATCTGTAACATGACAGCAAATCATTATCCGAAATTAATTGCGTTTAGTTGCGTGCATCAATTTTGTAATATTTAAAGGCAAATTCTTTCAAGGGTATTGTTATTTTTATTAAAATAGGGGATAATGGATACAAAGGTGGATTGAAGTAATTAAATTTTTGATTTCCAAAATACCTGTATGTTACAAAATTGCATTTTATTTTTCTAATGAAGTGCAAATTGTTTGTTCTTCTTAAATGACGTAGAAATACTGATTTTTAAAGGAAAATAAATGTATTTTATGTCTTTCATTTCCATAAATGAAATGAATGTTTGTTATGAATATGCCCGAGTGAAAAAAAAAGTTCTTGTTAAAATGTAATATTGATATAAAATTTTTTTTCATTTGTTGACATCTTATTTTGCCCAAATGACCTTGAAATGAGAGAATTTTTTTTTAAGGAAAAAAAATTAGTATACATTAGGGTGGATAGAAAATTGTACTTTTTAACCAATACTGGAACCAACTCTGGAAAGTTGTGAGCCCTAAACATTTGTTAAATAAATACCTTGATCAATTTTTTGGGAATGCGAAAAAGTTTTCAATTTGCTAAAAATTAGTAATTTGTATCATTATCATGTCTTGCAGATTTAAAAATTGCCCAAAAAGCTTCAGCGTTCTTTTAAAAGAAACGGGGAGGGGGTCATTTTCTGTTAGAATGCTCAAAAATTATAAAGGAGTCTTTCAAGCTCGCGACAAAAAATTTCAGATTGAAATGTGTGTCATAATCTATAATTTGAGTCATTATGCATCATAATGCCTCGTAAACATTTAAAAATTGTCATTAAATGTCAACTTCCTCCCTATAAGATGTGAGAGGGAGTTACTTTCTGTTGAAATAATAAAAAATGATTAAAAAAAAATTGGAGCTTGTTGTAAATTTGTCAGATTGCATAAAAAATCAATTATTTTTGCCATTATAAAGTTTCTACCAAATTTCTATGAAAGTATCAATGTTAAGATAACTTTTTCCTAAATAGTTCTGAGTTCTTCCACTCTTTCTAAATGCGAAGGGGTCAAGAGCAATATTTTTAAACGTAAAAATGACTATTCAGTACCTGTAAGAGATGGTAAAAGATTCTAGAACACATTGCTCTAAAGCAATTTATCCTATGCATATCCATTGGATGGGCTTCCTTAACTAGAATAAAAACTCCTATTTAACTTGCTTTGACAAAGTAACCCTAAAATCCAGATGACGTGGAATTTTCGCAACGTTATCTACAAGTTTCAAGAAGTTTTTTTTATTGTTATTTTTTTTTTTTTTATTGTTATTATTTTATTTTTTTAAAAAAAACATTTCGAAGAAAAATTAACCCTGCTCTTTCATTCTGGGAGGGCATTGAATCTTTAATGACAGTTTTTAAATGTTTGTCTCATCATAGTTGAAGAAATTATAAGTTCTTAATGCAATCACAAATTTTTTGTCACGAGCTCAAAAAATTGACTTTTTACAGTTTTGTATATTTTAACAGAAAATGACCCCTTCCGCACATTTTTAGAACTTGATACTTTCGTGACCATTTTTAAATGTTATAGAAATAATAATGACAGAAACTACAAATTTTAACGCAATCTGACAAATTTATCACAAACTCAAAAAAAAATTCTTTTTAACATTTTTGGAACATTTTAACGGAAAATGACATCTCACTTCCTTTTGAACCGATCCTTTAGTTACAATTTTGAAATAATAAGGACATCATAATGACACAAATTATTAATTTTAATTCAATTTGTCATTTCAAATTGTGATTTTTAGCATGTATCAATATTTTGATACATGCTAAAAATCACAATTTTACGTAAATTTCACAAAATTAGCCCACCTTCAATCAATTTGAGTACTATGTTGATATTAACGGATTTTCAAAAATTGCATTGTTCGTGTGTCGATAAATTTAGCAACCTTTTTGCACTACTTAGAATGAATTTGAAAAAAAAAATTGAAATTCGGCTCACCCTAATGTACAAAAGTGGCTTTTTAGTTAACAGTTATTAAAATTTAAACTTTTACTCTATTCAATTAATTTCAACTTTTTGCTCTATTCAAATTTCAACTTTTTGCTCTATTCAATTTTCAACTTTTTGCTCTATTCAAATTTCAACTTTTTGCTCTATTCAAATTTCAACTTTTTGCTCTATTCAAATTTCAACTTTTTGATCTATTCAAATTTCAACTTATTAATATTTGCAACTATCAAGTAATAAATTTTAGCAGAGTGCAGTAGCTAATCTCAAGTTTGTAATTGATTTATCAGAGTGACTATTTATCCCTTAAAATGGAACTTTGCAACACATTTACACGTTTGTTTCATAAAAACGGAAAATTAGTTTCACATAATTACTTAAAATTCATTGTAGAACTAATTATTGTAAAATACTTATTTTTTGATTTCCTGCAACGTTATCTACCGTCGGTGATTCTGACGTTATGACGATAAGCTTTTTTAAAATACCATCGGTGAATTCACTTTAATTTTAAAGAACATCATTCCAGTTTCCACATTTTAAATGTCGTTTAAATTTTTTGAAAATTTGTGTTGTAAATTTTTGGAATATTTACAACTTTGGAATCTTTGGAATATTTCTTAATTTTAATTACTGTTATAATATTTTAATTTAACTAAAAATTCCTTTATATCAGAAGTGGAGAGGAGGCTATAAGAATTAGTACCTTGCCAGACATCATTTTGAATTTTTATACATTGCAAAGAAATACTAGCATAATAAGAATATACTAGTCTCCCTTGGTGTCAATGGTAATAATTATTACTCCATTAATGACAACAAATAAATAAATAAATGAATGAATGAATGAATGAATGAATGAATGAATGAAGGAATGAATGAATGAATGAATGAATGAATGAATGAATGAATGAATGAATGAATAAATAAATAAATAAATAAATAAATAAATAAATAAATAAATAAATAAATAAATAAATAAAAAACAATATTAAATTACTAAAAACTCGACGTATTTTAAGATAAATAATCGATTTAGGGCTGATGTACAGTTTACCCTGGGTCTTAAGTTCAAGCCCATTACAATGTTGGTGGTTTTTTTAGTGTTTTAGAAAACATAGATACATCAATTCAACTGAACAACATCAGCATTAATCTCTTTTTATACAAGCAGGGACACGCAATGCGATTCCTTCGCATGCCCAAACATTAAGTAGGGATGGACACCGGACCACATTTTTGACCAATTGAAAACAATACGCTTGGGCTTAATAATGTAAACTGGAAAAGTCCTAAAAGAAGCAAGTATTTGGTCTTGGAGGAGTAAAATTATCTGCTCTCTTCATCTTTTAAAATTTTAAAATGTTGGATTATCAGTCAAAAAGTGTTGTTCATCATTTGGCAAGTAATGAGATATTTCGCTATCAGTTTTATTCAAACTCATTAAGAGTTGGTATTCAACTAGTTTCTGCCACACCCCACCTCTCAACATATTTTTAAACTACTAGAACATATTTCTGCATTCAATACAAAATTCAGAATGATGCTCGATGGATGTGATACCAAAACTTCAATGCTTCATCTCCGTCTTCAGCTTATCTCAACGTAAATTAATTTGGCATGATAAATTAGATCATGGGAGTGATGATTTATACACTGTACTGATCAATCTTTATGAGATGAACACCAAAATTAAATCAAGTCAAAATTGAATGAATCAAAATATTAGATGTCATAGTAATATCTGAAAGAAAATGGTTAACCCATTTGATGATAACACGATAATTTTTCAGTTTTATCAAATGCAATATTAAAACCTTGAATAATCTTACTGAAGTGCATTTTAAAGTTGAATATCACGCTACTATTTTTCAAAATTATTATACGTCATCTATTTAGAAATATGGTCTAAAAATATGAAAAATTTGATTATAGATGATAATCGCTATAATAATAAAAAAAAAATGACGAGGTTAGATAATAATTATTGATTTACATAAAATTTAGGTAGTAATTGAGTGATGTTGTTTAAACACCAAATAATTATTCTGATTCTTCAAAATCTTATGTATGCTAAAAGATTATATAAATCCTCAAATGTTTTTACTAAAGCTTTACCAATAGTATTTTAATTTCAAAAGTATGATATACGGCCAAATATCCGTTAGTTGGCCACCATTTATTAAAGTTAATGTAAAAACAAACTTCTGTTCACACTTAGCAGCAAAAAATATGTCAGAATAAATATACCAATATTTTTGTTGCTATCTCTGACTAGATGTATGTTTTGTTTAATAAATTAGGGGTGTGGAATATCGCACAACTTTCAATTACATTTTAATACTGGTCACTCTATTTAAATTTGACGCAGATTGGTGTTCTTTACCGTTTTCATGTTTTCATTCATTTAAAACAAGAAAATTCCAGTTTAGCTATATTTTGGGCAATAATTCTTACACTGGCCACAAAAAACACACCAAAATTGCGAATTTGGATGTATATCGTTTTTAATATAAGTCTTATAAGTCTTTCTTATAAATGAATGAGAAGAAGAACTGCGATGCTTGAAAGAATAGATCTCTATGTAAAAGACACTCGTTTTTCAACTTTATGACTTTATCGTATTTCTACGAGAATTTCGGAGGTTTGAATATTTAGAACACCTTAATAGCCATTACCACAGCGATTTTGATCAAAAGCGTTGGATCAATTTTTTAGCAATTACACGAAAACACATTTTTTTCAATGACAGCTACCTTTTGCATCATTTTGACTAAAACTTTTATGACAGGTTGCATGACCGTTAACCCGTATGCAAAAGTTGAACATCGTAGGGTCAATCCATTCAGGTGTTTTGCAAAACACTGACTGACATTTTTTTTTTTCCCCTATACCTCTTTTTTTAATCAGTACATTTCAAAACGTGGAGAAATACAAAAAGGAAAAAAAATATGACCGAATGCAATACTTTTATTAACCTTTGTTAATAAGTGGGAAATTGAAAGTAAAAAAGGTATAAAATAGAAAACTTTGCACTGATACAGAATTCGAACCGATTTCGTGCTTCTCTTATCTAAATCGTTACTGGTGAACTTTTTGAGTTAAGCCTTTTTTTAATTACTGTGCCAATATTTCTCTTGATATTATAAACATAAAATGAGTTTAATTTTTTATTTTTTTAAAGCTTTTGTTGATAAAAAATAAAATGAATTGAGAGGAAAAGTTTAAATTGGTTACACCAAACGTTGTAATCTAATGTTAGGTTATTTTCCAATATTCGTCACCAACGGCAACTGTTCGGTATCAACTACAGAAAAAAAAGAAGAAAAAGTAAATCATCCAATAACAAATGAGTGTTTTGGGAGATATCAAGGTAGTTCTTAATTGAAAAAAAAGTTTGTAAATCGTGCTGCAATGCATATAAACAAAACAAATCATTTTAATTTTCACGATGTAACCATCGTATATTGTCAATTCTACCATAATTTTAACTTTTAGGTAAGAGAAACTTTGGAAAACAAAACGTAACAAATTAACATAAACTGTGTTTGAAAATGCGTATTAGTGTTTTAAGATTACTGAAAAATTGTCAGCAGTGATCGTTTTTAAAGGAATTTTATTCTAATGACTAAATATATTGAGTTTTTGTGTCTAATTTTCCTTACCGTCTCCATGACTTTTATATTCAATAAAATGTTACATTATGTAAAATTTACACTTATTATGCTTAATATTGGTGACCATACAATCCTAAGACACAGCAAACCTACAATAAACAGCATTATGAAAGGATTTTTTTCTGTTAGCTTTGCCGAAATGTTACAATTTATCTATTTTTTGTGTTTTGCGTTCATACTTTTAACTTTACACCTATATATACCAATGGAAAATAGACTGATAGTACAATAATTTTGAAATGGGGCAGAAAATTTATTAATTATATCAGCTGACAAATTTGAAGCCACTTACTGAAAGTTTTACTGTAGGGGACGGTATTGAAAGCGAAGGGACGGTAAGAACAACACAGAGATAGGTTACAAGTAATAGAAAAATAATTACTAAATTATATTTAGTTAAATATTCGGATCTAAATGTATTGTAATAACAAAGTTTCCTTCTTAAAATAGCTGTTGAAATATTTTGCCATAGGCCTTGACATTGTTTATGCACAAAAATCTGGTTGATATTGGCTGCGGCGGATCTTCAATTCTAGACATTATATCTGTCACTGGCAGTCTGTGGCGACCTTCTGTTAGTGGCTAAAAGAACTTGCCGCCAGAGTGATGCATTTACATAGCAATTATTGCATCAGTATCCAATTTTTCTACAATTCCGGGATACCATGAGTTGTTCAACTTACCTATCAAAGTTTCAAAATAATCCTTGGGGGCGGTAAGCCGACCAATAAAGCCATCCAGCCAATGTACTGTGTTGTTTCAGCTTGTTCTTTTCAAACCGGTATGATGGAATAAAATGGCTGCTACTAAATGAAATGTGAGTTTTCTAGTATGCAATTTTTATTATCAAACTGGCACTGTAGCTTCTTATATTGTCTCTCTTTATCACTTTAAAATGAGGGACGGTAAGGGTATCAAAATCCAGGGATAAAGTTTAAAAAAGAGAAATTAATATTGAAATTGTCAAAAGCCAACACTTTATTTATTATGTTTAAAAATAGTGTAAGTTCAATAATATATATGAGTATATCTGATTTCCAAGATACAAATCTATCAATTTTGGCTTCAAACATAAAAATGGTCGTTAGGGACAAGGGACGGTAAGAAATTTTCTACAAAATTTTTTATTCTAAAAAAATATTTTACGCTAGTTTACTTAATAAATGGTGTTGTGTAGTTTTATAAAAATTAAATTTGTAGTTTAAGAAAAGAAAAAAAGAGAAGTATGCTTAATTTTAAAAGTTATGCCTCAGGGACTTAAAAGTCAAAATTATGGTAGAATTGCCCATATCTTTGATGCATCAATTTCATGTTTCCGTTACACTTATATATTTCATGTTCCCGTCATACTTACACATTTTATGTCTCCATTACACGTTTGTCTTGCTACGCAGGGGAGAAAGAAATCGAGTATGTGATTCCTTATAGACTGAGAGGCGACTGTAAGTTTAGGTATCCATCGAACATTATTTTGAATTTTTAATAGAGTATGGAGAAATGTTAGTAACTCATGTATCTACTGGTCTGTCGGGTCAGAAATGGCCGAAACTGTGAAAAAATAGTTTGAATGCGATGAACTAAATCTGATTGCCAAATATGACATAGGATGTTAAATAATAAGCTGAGCATTCGGATTTGTTATTTGCTAACCCACTGCTCATTAATTTTTAACGAGGAAGATTGCAAACGATTTAGATTTTTGGAGACGTCTAGCTTGCAACTTTTAAAAATGAGCCAAGTTAGTGTCATTGGTTTCGTCATCAGTGACTTAATATTTATTGCCAACATGACTCGCGTTTAAAATTTGCAAGTAAGTCGTTGCCTGAGATCTGAATCGTCAGAAACTTTCCTAATTAAAAAGTAATGGGTTACCAATAAAAAAGAATGCTCATTATTTGGTAAGTGATGAATTATTTGGATTTAGTTTAACTCATTCAAAGTCAATTTTTGTACAGTTTTGACCATTTTTACCTCAGCAGTCCAGTAGATGCATAATCTTCTAACATTTCCCGACATTCTAAAAAAATTGAAAATAATGTCCGATGGAGACCCGAAATTTGCTGACGCATCTCGGACTATTACAGTGTGTATAAGTGCTTGACATGTTATACCCGAGATATTAAATTGAGCGAAAAGATTGATGTCTAAATTAATCTTCTTCAGTCTAATTATATCTAAAATCATTTACAATTATCAATATTAAAAGCATCATCATAATTTGAAAAACGTCTTAAACTTGATTACTAATAAAACCCATAAAAAAAAGTTTTTAATAAAAATCTTTTATTTGCACTGCCAGTTTTTATATTCATTATTTTGTTGTCAGTGTGTGCTTGTTGTTTTCATCTAATTTTAAATATTAAAATCATTTCTATCAGCAAAATAAGCGGCAAATTATGCTTCAAAATTTATTTATTAAAAGTGAATGTCAATCTATGCATTCATGTCCAAATATCTTTTATTTATTCTGTAAAAACAATTTTGACACTAGGATAGAGTTTCACCAATGATCAGTTAAAATCCTTTCATTTACAGCGTTACGGCCCAACGAAACTTTGAATTGACTGGACTATACTATAATAAATTTTTGCATTCACGTCCAATTATCTTTTATTTATTCTGATTAAAATAATTTTGGCAACAGGAAAGAGTTTCAACAATAATAGGCTAAACAACAATACTCCAAAATGATTATCGAAACATGTGTAAAAGTGGCATTTTAGTGACAGTGATAGATTACAAAACTTGATAGAATGCATGATCATTGTCATTGAATCTATCTGTCAAGTTTGAACCTGATCAGATGATGGCAATTGTGTCGTTTAGGCTTCCACAGATTTGCCCTGCAGCCATACCCACAAACAACAACAAAGTTAATATAAAGGATTTATAAAAAAATTAAGTGAATTTTATAATACTCATTATTTAGGCTACGTTCTAAATATTTGATGTAATGAAAGCTTTTATATTTCTTTTCACTATTCAGTTATTTACCAATAAAAATTTATAAATATATATTTAACTTTTTTCTAAAACAATGTTAAGTGCTTTAGTTAAAGATAGTTTTCATAAAAATAAGTAAAAAGGATACTTATTTATGCTACGTATAGATTTGAATTTTTATACCAATAGTTGCTCTTAAGTGAAATGTCTATTCTAAACACACAAAAGTCTCAATCCCTAATAGTTTAAAAATATTAATTAATACTCACACTCACGTATCCACTTAATTAATCCATACTTTTTATAATTTTTTTTTATCAATTTAGATTATTTTTGTAACAAAACAAAGAAGAGGTCTAAACTGAGCCATTTGGTGATTTTCCTGCAGACACTGTTGAAATTTTGAGTTCGGAAAAATTATATTTTAGGAAACAACCCTAATAGCACACATCCTCCCAGGGAGGTCGTGAGAAGTCATTCGTAGTCCCGGGAATGACTGGGAACTTCCTAGGGACCTCCCTGGGAGGATGTATGCTATTAGGGAAATTATCATCAAACAAAAAAAGAAAATTATAAAATTAAAAATTAAACTTTCTAAAAATGAAAATTAAACTTTTATTAAATAATTGCTTTTAATAAACAAATAATTTATTAATATATATATATATATATATAAATTAAAGGTGAAAATTTTCACTAAATGACTCAAAACTGGTGCTTTTACCTTGAGTAAGTATAATCTTAAGATTTATAAATACCCGAGTCAGAAGCAAACGGAGATGTAAACATCAGAAGTACGATGGCTGAGAAAGCATATTTCTTCATTCTAGAAAATTGGAAATTACAGTAGTTAGAATACTTACTTCAATAATAAGGAATAAACAATAAAAAGAGCTGAACATATAGATTGATAAAATCAGTGCTGAGTCATTAGAAAATATTGAGCTCTTCTTACATAGTTTTATCTAAACAATTTTGAAACAGCTGATTGTTATAAATTATGCAATTGTGTGTTTTTTTTTTTTTGTTTTTTTTTTTCTTTCGTTTCTCTACAATATTCAGAAACTCTTAAAAACTTAACCATGATCTTCTACTTGATATTTATATTGTTTAAATTATTATAATGTCCGATGACTTACCTGATTGGCTGTGGGGTTAAGGCTCTAGCCTCGCATTCCAAAGGTGCCGGGTTCGAATCCTGGGCTTGGCATGGATGTTCGTTATGGTTCGGAATCCACGTTAAGTTATAGGTACCTGCCTTATTAGCCGTTATTGAGCAAAAAAATAGGTTGTTGAGTGTACAAAACAACCATAATGTCCGATGGTGTGAAATGGGTAGAATTTGTGAAATTTGCAAGCGTTGTATTTAGTAGAGAATAAAAAATAAAAATTTGTTTTGCTATTTTGACGTGGATCTTCTTCTTTAATAGAGTTTTTTACTTTGTAAATGTTTATAATATGTATATTTACTTATACATATGGTGTACTAAAATAGTATTTTAATATTATTGACTAAATTTCTATTTTTAATTAACTTTAAAAAAAAAAAAATTATAAAAAAAAAGCAAAATCTGTATTGTAATACAAAACATATAATATTTCGGAAAATATTTTTATCTTTACAATATAATAATTACAAAATTGCACATTAAAATTAAAAGTAATATTATTTCAGCTTAATTATTACCACTTAAAATAAATTCCATACTAATGAGAGGAACGGAAATTAATGTCGTTTTTTTTTGCATTAAATTCAAACAGATAAATTTTTACCAAGTTTTTGTTTTTAACCAAAATGTAATCACTCTCATTATCTACAACCTTTTGCTATCTAGTGTACGAATTTTTAATGCCGGATCGATAAAAATCAATTGGTTTATGACCGAAATATCTGGAGATGGTATTTTGGACATCATCCCAATTTTCAAAATTTTTACCACTTAAAACCTGTTGTAGCGATCGGAATAAATGGAAATCCGATGGCGCAATATCGGGCGAGTATGGTGGGTGAGGCAATACCACCCGTCCTAATTCATTAATTATAATTATTATTATTATTATTATTATTATTATTATTATTATTATTTTTATTATTTTTTTTCAGGATTCGTCTTGCGCAGTGCCATTTTGCATAATCTTGTTGCAAAATAAAGCCTTTTCTGTTGACAATCACTGAACACTTTTCAGTTAAAAATTGGTTTACTCGATACAGTTGATCACATTAAAGGTCTGCATTCACAGTTTGTCCAGGTTTCAGCACTTCAAAATGAACGATTTCGTGAATACTCCACCAAACACATAAAAGTGCCTTTTTGAGATTTAAACCTGTCTTCGTAGCGATGTATCCGAAGAGAACCACTGCCTTTTACATTTTGGATTAAAATAGAGGACCCATTTTTCATCTCCAGAGATCAAGTGATCAAAAACCGCTTCTATATTGTGACGTTGAAGCAATAAATTACATGTTGTGGATTGGTTACCTTTGTTTTCTTCAGACAGATTATGGAGGGACCCAAACATCTGCTCTGCTTACTTTAGGAATCTGCTGGAAATGTTCTTAGATGGTCGACCAAGGTTGGTTAAGAGTGTTTGACTGGTCCTCGATTGTCTGATACGGATTTGCTTCCACTTCCGCCCTTAACAATTCAATGTCTTAAGTTGTTGGTCCTCCTGATCGGTATGAGTCGGAAAGATCGAAATCACCAGATTTGAACTTGAAAAAACACCTTTGACATTTACGAACGTCTAATGCGTCTGGATAAACATCATACGTAAATATTAATAGTGATTTCTTAGAAAAATTAGTGTAAAATAAATTTCTACATTCTTGTGTTTAAAATAGATATCTCACTTATAAATAAATATTGTTTTTATAATTAGAAATTATACATAACACAAGTAAGATCAGATGCTTTTACTAATTTGCATTCAGTGAATAGTGAACAGAAATATCGAAGCTTTTATAGTTTTAAATCTTTTGATCATAGCTTAAATAAAATACGCATAGTAAAATTCCACTTATAATATTACTTATATATATAATACTTATAATATTATATATATATCACACATGAAAAAGAAAAGAATGTAGAAAAAAAATGCTACAAAAGTTTCCTATAAAACATTTTCCTAGTTATAATGAGATATTTAATAATGACAGTAAGAATAAAAAGCATTATTGGGTTATTTCTAGTACATTAGTGTAGTTTTTGTACCTTTATGTCAGGGCCTATTCTAACGGGCAGTCGTGGCTCATTTGGGCAGTCATAAATTGAAAATGGGCAGTCGTAAATCTAAAATTGGGCAGTAGTAAAAAGTAAAGGAAAAAACACTGCAAGCCAATAATTTTTTCCTTTCTTCCCCTCCCTAAATTTTCCGTATTCTTTGTTTTCTTTTATCAACTTATTAAAGCTTCAGAGATGCCAGTTCAAAATGTACAGCCGATTGCGAGCTATGAGCATTATCTCCTTAATTCCTTATTATCAGAAGAAAAACATTGGGATGAAATTGTTTTTCCAATAATGGGAATTACTCAAGAAACGCATTAAAAATATGACACAGTTGAAATTGGTTCGAAATATCTCAAATTATGGTCCTACCAACTTTCATTCCTATTCTTCGAACTCAAAAGATACATTAAATTAGGCAAATACACTCTTACTTATAAATATAGATTTGGTGACATTACATTATTAAGCCCAACATTCAAATATTTTTTTCAAACTTTTACTTTGAATGTGTTTTCTTTAAGTTCTTTTTCTTAAAAAGTGAAGAAAAATTCCTTTTGCGTGTGCGCATTTTATTTTAATTCAGAAAATTATTATTAATCTGCAAGTAATTCTTTTTCCAATTTGATGACAAATGCTTTTTATTATTATTTAAAAATAATATTCTTTTCTTGCTAATATGCATGAGGACTTTTTCATTCGATTTTATATTTCCTTTGTTTGTTCATTTAACGACGTTTTATTTCATTGGGATCTTTTTTAGCCTTGTAGCTTAGTAAGGCCATCATAGCATGCATATGTGTATAGTAAAGAGTTCAAAGATTCATAGTTCAGACCAATTTAACACACAAACTTCAAGATAAGATAGTTTTGGCACACAAAAAGAATTAATTTTAAGAAAATCTTGCGACAAGAAAAGAGTGTGACAAAATTGTTTGCATTACTACAGGACAAGGACAAGGTGGAGGTCTTTTACAGAACATTATCTTCCAACTTCCTCAATAAATCTAGTGTCTCTCGATCCTGCTCCCCATATTTCCGGTCAACACTCCACCCCCAGGAATGTGGTTTGAAGGGGACTTTTTTTTTCTTATCTTTACGCTATATTTTTAGAGGGCCAGTGACTTGACAACAGTTTATTCTAAGGAACGAAACAGTTTAACTGTGTGCTTTTAGCAGCAATGGCGACTGGTAATCTTTTATAATGTTTTTTTTTTTTTTTTCATAATAAAATAATCTAATTACACAACTGCGTACGATTGACTCTTGAAACGTCACAATGAAAAGGTGTGTAACATTTTAAAATAAATATGAAATATATAGCAGGATACAAGATTAACGTATTAAAAATCAATTTATTGTTATATTCAAAGATAAATTATCAGTAGATATGGTATTTAGTTATTAAGCTGAAAGTTTGTTATTTAAGCCACAGCTGAATTAACAAATCTAATTCTACGAACTAGAGGGCCACCTAATGGCTGTGAGGTTAGTACTCTGATATCGCATGCCAAAGGTACCGGGTTCGAATCCTGGATTATGAATGGATGAACGTTGTGGATCGGAAACTAGGTCACATCAGGATTAGCCGTTATTGTGCAAAAAATAGTTCATTGAGCGTACAAATTAACCAACTGTGAAACTAGAGATTTATTAATAGAAATGAAGCTTAATTTTTAGCATTTTAACACATCCATTTTAGTGGAGATACAAGTCCACAACATGGATATTTTGAGTTCTTTTTAAGAAAAATAATCGCATTTACAAATACTTAAAAAAATAGTTTTAAATTTGTAATAGCTTTTTTGAAATATAAAGCATATACTTGACATCTTGATGAGTAAATCTTTAACATTAATTAATTGTGGAATATAACTCTTTAAACTTGGGAATCAAGTATTGGGAAAAGCTTATAAGTAAGAAAATGCGTCAAGAATAAACTTTTTGGTCAATTTTTAATAAATCACACATAGGGACCTCTAATCCTAAGCAATCCAATTGGACTTCAAAAAATCAAAGTCTAGATTAATGAAGGTGATTTGATTCACAATACCTGAATGTAGTATGCATTTAGTTAATTTCCCAGACACTTACTCTGGCTCTATAAAATACTTACCGACTGGTATTTTGACTGATTAAGGAGGTATGTTAAAAATTAGAAAGAAGAAGAAAAAAAAAAAAATAAGGAAAAAAAAAAAAAAACGTAAATGCCTTTTTTCCTTCAACCAATAGCCCTTCTATTTTCTACCCGATAAAATGTTTTAGAGAGGATGACTCAATGTACTTATTCGTTAATTGTAAACCATTTAATATACATTTATGATATTTTTTAAACAAGTGTTTTGTCAATTGCCGGATAAGAAAAAATCTTTTACACTTTCGACGGATTATTACATTCTTAACAAGAGAGAAACCTTTTCTGACAAGACAAGGGTTTAGTCACTTGGTGAATACTTCAATGGTTAGCTATTACTAAATTCAAAACATAACCTATTTATATCACTGGTGACTTTATTAGACTATTTATTTTTAAGGAAGAGGGGAGATGGGGGGGGGAGAGAGAGAGAGGATGGAATTTCGTATTGGGCAGTCGTAAATTTTGCTTAGAATAGGCCTTGCTTTATGTAGCTTTACATACTTGTCACTGAATCGATTAAATAGTTTGATAGTCGTCCCTGAGTTCACCATGCTTTCCATACGTTAGAACACTAATCAATATAAGGAAACAATTTTTGGTATACCTTTTATAAATATTCCTAACTAGTTGCGTGGCCTCGCGTTTCTGGGTACTCGTTGTGGCATAATAGGTCTTTGAATTTGACAATTCAGGTTACAATACAGGGTGGCAAGCATAAAAGAGGTGCTAAATTACTTTTAAAACAAAAGTTTAGAATCGATAATTTGAAATTAAGTTTAACAATCTGAAATGCAGTTCCTCTTTGAATGTGGGGTCTCTTTTACGCTGGTCACACTAAATAGTTATTACAAAATAAACACCAAAAAAATAAAAGACACTACTCATGACTGTCCAATAAATGATTTCAGTATGAACCCACAAATAATACTTTTTAAAAGGTTTGGACCATTTTCGGTAAAACCGAAACTGTTGCCAAGAAGAAGCTTTAGCACACTGTCATTAAAATTACCGCTAAAGCTTCATTTTTGCGACAGTTTTGGTTTTGTCAAAATTGGAAAAAGGAATAATTTGTGTAAGTACCGGGAATTTTAAATAAACAATCTGTATATATTTTTGTGTGAATATAAAACTGTATAAAGTGCAAAAGTGTATTTTCTGAGCGTTAAATTATTTCGGACTTCAATCATCATATCTTCGAGCCAATATGGCTTTTTTACGAAGCCGAGATGGCATCTGGTTAAGTGCAGAGCCGATTTCAGGAAATACAATATTTTATAAATCTTCATTCTAGATAATATGATATTTTTCAATTAAAGGAGGCCCAAGTACGGTAAGGATTGTGCGCCAAGAATTGCTTACAAAATACTGCGGTAAATTGTGGCAACCACATGCAATTCACTTGTTATTAAAAATGGCATCTACTCATCAAAAAGATCATTTAGAAGAGCTTTGTTCTTTGCTATATTAATCTGGAACCCTTGTCGTTCAAAATTAGTTTCACGAATAGAAGTGTTAGACCTATAATTTTACAAGTCATGGACATTTCCAGTTTCATCAAGGTTTCTTTGAAAACTGTATCATATTTCATCGATAGTATATTTCACTCTGATCTGATGCGATACAAAAAAGGCTTCAGACAAATTAAGCACAATTCAAAACAAATTTTATTTAGGTATTGTCCTAGAAAGAATCGTTCTCTAAGCAATGTTTTTTTTTTTTTTTTTTTTTTTTTTTTTTTTTTTTTTTGATAAATTCAATGGATTTTATTTTAAATTATGTTTCAATTTCATTTATTATTTATATTATGTTCTAATTTTATTTAGTTATCGTATTTTTAATTCAGTGGAGTTTTCTGAAGGCCAAATTTTCTATACTACATGTGTTCCGTTTTTTTTTTAAAAAGGCGTTGGGTTATTCACAAAGTAAAAAATAAATCCCTGTGGTATTGTGTGCCGAGGATTAGCAATATCAGCAGTCAGGTACATGTATCTTGGATTTCAGAAATAAGACGTCTGAAAATACCACAATGGCTCGCTGAACCGCAATTTCAAATAAGTGTTACTACCTTTCAAAAGAAATTTCGTTGTTTCTTAAAAGACGAAAAAAAAAAGAAAAAGAAAATAACGCATATTACCAAATTTTTAATAAATTAACTTTAAGTAAAATGTAGAATAAATGTACATAGCAATGGGATTAAATTTACATTAAATCTTCATCAATATCAGATAATATAGTGATTTAGCAAGTTTGCAATCGCATGCAATGTTCCATTACTATGAAAAGTACACACAAAGTTTCAAAAAATAAGTATTAGTAATTAAATAAAAAAAATATATATATTATTCTTTTTCCTTTGGATAGTGATACTTATAAGAAACTAGCTAAATACCCGAAATTTTAACATGTGCAATATTTTAGCTAGCTGTGAGGCCTCGCGTTGCGGAAATCTGTATTTCTTGTATAAGACCCAGTTTTTAGCGCTTCGCTCGCAGGAAGGTTCATCGCTACGCAAAATCGAGATCACTTCGTAAGCTGAAATGTTCATGGACACATAAACACAGGCTTATTTCACTCATTAAAAGGTTCATTTCTATGCAAGCATAGGCTCGCTTCGCTCTCTGAAAGGTTCATTGCTGCTTACGCATAAACTCGCTTCACTCACTAAAATCTAATTGCTACGTAAAGACTTAATATTGGAAGCCTCTCCCTTGTCAAGAAAAAAAAAATTTCCACGTTAATACAATAATTCAACACCCTTGAAGATTATTTTAAAACGTGTTTGTGGAAAGCAAAATTAGAGGCTAAAACTACTTATGTTGTAACTTTTAAAGATCTAGGCCTATTCAAAGTCGCTTTTTGTGAAAAAATTAATTGAAAAACAAATTAAAATTTTAACATTCTTTTTGTCAGTCCAATTAGAAGGCCAAAACTACTTGTGTTGAAAATTTCAGAAAAGTAGCCCAATTACAAATCGTTTTGTAAAATATTTGTTAATTAATTAAAAAACAAAAAAAATTAAATTATGTTTTTCAAAAATCCAATTAGAAGGCCACAACTATATATGTTGAAAATTTCAAAGCTGTAGCCCTATTTGAAATCGTTTTGTAATATATATATATATATATATATTAATTAATTAAAAAAATTAATTAATAACGAACTAAACAAAAGATCTGTTTTTCTAAAGACCAATTAGAAGGCCAAAACTACTTATGTTGAAAATTTTAGAGCTGTAGCCCTATTAGAAAACGTTTTGTAAAATATTAATTAATTAATTCTAAAAATTAATTAAAAATAAACTAAATAAAAATTTAAAATTCTGTTTTTCAAAAGTCTAATTAGAAGGCTAAAACTACTTATGTTGAAAATTTCAGAGCTGTAATCCAATTAGTAGTCGTTTTGTAAAGTGTTTATTAATTAATTAAAAAAATTAATTAAAAAAGAACAAAATAAAAATTCAAAATTCTGTTTTTCAAAAGTCCAATTAAAAGGCCAATACTACTTATGTTGAAAATTTCAGAATTGTAGCCCTACTAGAAATTATTTGTAACATATTTATTAATTAATTAAAAAATTTAATTAAAAAAGAACTAATTAAAATTTTAACATTCTGTTTGTGATGTATACAATTAGAAGGCCAAAAGTATTTATATTGAAAATTTCGGAGTTGTAGCCCTATTAGTAGTCGTTTTGTAAAATGCTTATTAATTAATTAAAAAAATTAATTAAAAAAGAACAAAATAGAAATTTAAAATTCTGTTTTTTAAAAGCCCAATAAAAAGGCCAAAACTACTTATGTTGGAAATTTCAGCTGAAAATTTCAGAGCTCTACTCTAATTTTAAGTAGGTTTCTATAGATCCACAGAGCCACAGACAGACATATAAACAAACAGACACACAGCTTGTTTTATTATTATAGATAGGCTTTAACTAATTAACTTAAAATAATTTGAGCGTTGAATAAAACCATAATGCAACAATTTTATATTTGTTAATTTTACTATCAAATTTGTATTTTGTAATTTTTGTTTCCGATATTGATTGGACTGTTTGTAAAGTTATTCTATCTTCAGCTTTATTAATTACTTTTATTACAATTAAATTAATTTCTGATTGAGTTACTCTACTAATTTTGTATTGGTATTTTGCTAAACATGACACAATAAATGTAAGAATTTTCCGAGTAATTTTTGACAAGTACTTGAAACGTCTTGAAACTAACCCCAGGTTGCTTTTACTCACTTTTTGGAGAAGTTTAATTTACGCTTCGTAATACTGAGATCCGCCCCTCACTAGAAAGTGACGTGTTTTTTTTGTTTTTTTTTTAACGTAACGAACTGAAATTTTATATTTTGGGTAAACGAAATATTCTAGATCGAATAAATATGAAAAAGAGCTCGAATTGAAATTTCCGAAGTTAGAATTGAATTTACTTAGAAAACAGCTCTCTAAGAAAAAGCATCCTCATCTGTATCAGGCATATAAAGAAACCTCAATAGTCTACCATTTTTGTAACCGAAGATGTAGTCTTCATTTGGATTTTATTTTTTAGAATTTTTTTGCTTAATGTATTTGCTTGATATCTGAAACTAGGACTCCTGGGCCATAAGGCGGAATGCGGGATGGGACGAGGGACGATGACGTCACCGGAAGTGGGCATGACCGGATATGACGTCACAGGATATGACGTCACCGTAAGTCACGTGACCGGAAGTGGAGTTGAGTTGTTCCTCTCCTGCTGCTGTTTTAGTTTCGGTTTCGTTATAAGCTGTTTGTGTATGACGTCACAGTGGGTATTACGTCATAATTTGTTTTATATCAAAGTTTTGATCGGTGGCAACACTTTTTTAGTTTCGGTTTATCTAGCAGACGGAGTTGAGTTGTTCTAGGGCTGCTTCTAAACGAAAACATTATAGTGGTAGGCTTTTATTGCGTGACGTCACAATGGGTATGACGTCACTTATGACTTTACAAAGTTTAGCTTTAAGAGAGTGGCAACACCTTACATCTTGAGACATAGATTTAAGGCGGAGTTGAGTTGTATTTATGCTGCTTCTAAACGAAAACGTAATAGTGATGGGCTTTAATTGTATGACGTCATTATATGTTAAAGTTTAACTTTTTAAGTGTGGCAACACCCTGATATAGTTTTAAGGATGGATGCGGGATGGGTCGAGGGGATGATGACGTCACTGGAGGTTGAGTTGCTCTAGGGCCGCTTCTAAGTGAATAAGTTAGAGTTATAGGTATTTTTGACTAGTGACGTCACAGTGGGTATGACGTCATTCATGATTTTACAAAATTTACCTTTAAGACGATGGCAGCTTTAGGAATATGCTAAGTTTTAGGCGGGATGGAGTTGAGTTGTTCTAGGGCTACTTTTAAGTGAATAACTTAGAGTGATAGGCTGTTTAACCAGTGACGTCACAGTGTTAATGTAGTGGGGGATGACGTCACGATTTGCTTTATATTAAAGTTTAAGGAATGACAACATCTTGTATCCTGATATAGCTAAGTCTCCTTTGATTGGTTGAAATAAAAGCTCGCTTCTGATTGGTTAGAATATGTCACGTGATTTCAAATGCTCTTCTCGTTGACTATACAGTTTAGTAAGACAGTTTTCTACTAAGTTTAATGTAATTGCTGCGCCATCTAGTGGTAGGAAGGAATATAAATTGCACAGTTTATAACTTTTCATGCTTCACCATTAAAAACTTCAAATACATGCAAAGATAATATATTAACACAAATGCGTAAAGTTTCGGATTGAGTTGATTTTTTTTTCTATAAGTGCTTAACTCATTTAAACTAATGTTGAGAGATATAATCGCAAGACACTTTTAAGGAATCAGGATTAATCAATGTTAGACACATAAAGTCTCATTATTTTCTCAATAACAGTATGAAATGTAAATATAAACTAAAATTTATGAGATAAAAAAAATTTAAACTTTGCAATCTTAACGTGAAAATTTCTTTTACAGAGCTTAACATGTCATTAACATTTTTTTTTTCTTTTATTGTCATAGTTTTTGATGGATTGAATACACAACAAAAAGAACTTAGACTAGAATTAATTTTTAATATTCAGCAACTGAAACCGATTATGGAAGTTAAAGCAATGATTTTACAATTATTTTTAGGTTGAGTTAGTCTGACCCTGTTGAAGGGAATTAGTAGTTGTAGTGTGTTCACACGTGACTTTGAAATATAATATTAGTAATATACATTTCCAAAAAGAAATATTTATCACTTTGAAGAGAAAAATGACGATTTTTTTTATTTATATAAGTATTATTCTCAATTTTGTAAATTTTAAATGTTATCCATATTTTATTGTGGAATCTATAATTTTTTTCTTCTTCTTCCAGAATGGTTTAGGAAAAAAACATTTCATTTTAGTCAGAACAATGTTTTCAAAGAGATGGAAATACATAACTTTTCGATATATAAACCTTCAAATACTATGAAATTGATTCTATTTGTTACAACCGGTTATAATTCAAAGCTATACTGTACTATGCGAGCGATATTATATATCTTAGCTACTTACTATCTATGTTAAAATTTATATTACCAATAAACTTGTTAGAAATTAATATGTCTATGTTAGTTATATTAATCAAGATAGTTTTTATTGTACAATGATACTTACTTAAGTTGATGAATGGCAACACAGAACTAGCTGCTAATGCTGAATAGAGATGTGATAACTGATTTTGGATACTCTAATGCCTAAATAAGAGAGAAAAAGTAACATACTTGAACATCTTACAACTAAGAATTCAAAAGTGAACGTGAAAGTTTACTTTACGAATAAAAATCATGTCTTTAAAATGTGTACGAATATCACTAAATAAGAGAAAAAAGTAACATACTTAAACTCTTTACGGCAAATAAGTTTAACATTAACGTAAAAAAAATTTACTTTACACATAAAAATCACTTTAAAATGTGTAAAAATATCGCTAAATAAGAGAAAAAAAGTAACTTACTTAAAATTTCTAAGATATATATTTAACCTTTACGCGAAAATTCCCTTCATATATAAAAATCACGACTTTAAAATATGATATGCAAGAGAAAAGTAACGTACTTAAACTTTCTACGACAAATAACTTTAACATTAACGTAAAATTTTACTTTGCACATAAAAATCCCGACTTTAAAATATGTAGAAATATCGCTAAATAAAAGAAGAAAAAAAAGTAACATACTTAAACTTTGAACGACAAATAACTTTGACATTAACGTAAAAAATTTTCTTCACATATAAAAATCACGACATTAAAATGTGACGTGTAAGAAGAATTAGCATACTTAAAATTTCTACGACAAATAATTTTAACCTTTACGCGAAAATTTACTACATACATAAAAATCATATCTTTAAAATATGTAAAAATATTGCTAAATGAAAGAAAAAACTAACATACTTAAACTTTGTACGACAAATAACTTTAACATTAACGTAAAAATTTACTTCACATATAAAAATCACGACATTAAAATGTGACATGTAAGAAGAATTAGCATACTTAAAATGACTACGATAAATAATTTTAACATTTGCGTGAAAATTTACTACATATATAAAAATCATGTCTTTAAAATATCGCTAAATAAAAGAAAAAAGTAACATACTTAAACTTTCTACGAGAAATAACTTTAACATTAACGCAAAAATTTACTTTACACATAAAAATCACGACTTTAAATTTGACATGTAGTACTTATATTTTGAAAATAGTTTGAAATATCCTTTTAAATTTATGAATGCTCGCTTTCGAAAGACACAAATAAAACTGATATTACTCATGATAATTTACACATGCATAACATTAGTCAAAGTGAAATTTTTATTGCTTGTGACCGATAACTTTTCAGTGAAGCAGAACTTACATAGGAAATTTGTGCAAACTTTTTCAACTTTTAAACCAAGTATCATGTAAAATTATAAATTACGATAGGAAATAGCATAGTTCAAAATCGGAACAAGTCTTGTAGTTAAGCTAAATTTATTTCTCAAGGAATTGAAAGCATACCAGAGAAGTCCTTATCATTTCGCATCTTTTCTCATGTTGCAAGAAGACATACTTTGTAAAAGATCGTCTACAAAAATCAGTAAAAAATATATATATTTTCTATGGCAAAGATAAGACTTCACAACTTAATTACTGAAATTTAGCTAAGTTGCATATGGTTTATTCACATAACTCGCATATGCTTCGAATGTTGAAATATATTTTTCAGTTGAAATCAAACTCATCGAAAATAAATGCTATCTACATTTTCAAGTCGGAAATTACTATTAAATAAACTTTAAATGTAAAACATTGTCATGTTAAAAAGAAAAATCTACAAAAATGTAAATGATAATTTTACTTTTGGTACATAAATGATGAATAATTTATGATTTTATTCTAGGCAAACGTTTTATTGTCTAACTGAGAACTTAAACTTTAGCAGAAAAATGAAAAAGTAAAATTTTTATATCCTATCATGCCTGTCGAAAATTGAATTTATTAGCTGTTGTAATAGATTTTTACTGTCCAAATTTCTATAGTTTTTCTTCCCAGTGCAATAAAATTAAGTTCATGTGTAATGAATAGTTTTTTTTTTTTTTTTTTTTTTGATGAATCTTATAAATTTAATGAAATTATTATGACCTAAGAGATTGAGTGAACTGAATAAATCAATGATGTAAATTTAAACAGCGACTTGAACTGATACATACTATAACTGTAAAGAAGTATGACAAAGTGATAGATGAAGTGAAAATAGAAGTTGAGTGAAATGTGTTGAAAAAAGTTGAAGACGACAAGAAATTCGTAAATGAGAATTATCATTGACTTATATTAACGTCGTTTTTCTTGCTTATGACAAGAAAATACACTCTTTCTTATTAAGAACCAACTTGATATCTTATCATAGAATGACAATGATGAAATATCTATACATTAAAAAAAAAAAAAATACCAAACTTAGACATAGCAAATTTCTTGAAATTCATGTATAATGTGAGAAGTTTTATTGGAAATATAGAAGATACAACATTGAAAGATGTGAATGTTTCGAAGTACTTTATCAGAAATAAAAAAATAAAAAAATGCGCTGAGGTCCGCTATAAAAAATTTTAGGAGAAAGTTTAAACAAAATTTAAAATCAAACATGCTTTTAAGTGGTAACACATATATTAAAACTATAGCACATTAAACAATTTATATTATGTCATCTCAGTTGGTATTAAACTGAATAACATTAAAAACAACCACAAACTGAATAAACATGATAATTATCAATATATGTGGAAAAGTTTCCTTTTTTCACATATAAAAAAATAACACATTGACATACGTTAAGATCACGAAACATGCGTAATCATATACCGATAAGAGCAACCAATGTTGCGGGGAGATATTCACGTGATGGTCAATATCCCATGAATAAATTGATTGATTGAATTTCTAATGCTGATTCCAATAGTATTCCACGTAACTTCGACTTGATATGTTACACTACACTGTTAAAAAATTCAGTTCAACGTTGAACCAAATTTTGGTGCAATTTCATGGCTGGCAGGCAGTTGCACCAAAAAGTGGTGCAACTTCCATCAACGAAAAATACTGATGAGGAGGTTGCACGAAAATATGGTGCAACCTCGGATCACCACAACCGTAACCGATTGAAATCGACAACAACCGCATCAAGACCGAAAGCCAATGTCTAGCACAGAGTATTTAAATCATTAATCGAATATCAAGGTAAGTAAAATGCTTTATTTTACATATATGGTAAATGTTTTTTGCTTACTGTAAATTATTTATCGATGCAGAAACTGATTTGCCCTGTGTTCAGTTAGGCTTAAGTGATGTTGACAAATTCGCAGCAATGCATTACCAGTGAAATTACATTAAAATTTCTGATTTCGCGATGTTTTATCGCACTCTTGCTACAAAAGTGACACAACCCAAAATTCTTTTTTTTTTTAAATTAAAGTGTATACATAATCATATATTATATGGGCTGGAAGGACGCTTAAGTCTGTTTCAGCTTGAATTTAATATGAAAACAATCTTGTGCCATTCAACTAGCTTCAAGTACATGCAGTCTCGGATTTTTTACTCAAAATGATAAATTTTGACTTATATTGCACCCTTTCTACAAAAATGACATATGTATGAATAAAAAATTATTTTATTCAATAATTATTAGCATTATCCTAAAGTTTATAAGCTTTAACTGTTGTATGCAGTTTCAGACCCGAGTCATTTTTCATGAAATGTTTCCACCCTTGAAAGTGAACAATGGTCCCTCCTCTTTTCAAATAAATAATAGTACTTAAATAATATTTTATTATTTTTCCGCCAACTTTTAACATACGACAAGTTTTATAACTTAAATATTCATTTATTGAAGTGAATAAATTTCCGTATTTAAATATATATATATTGACTTGAAAACATTCTTTGAAATATATATATATAAAAGAAAAAAAAACTTTAAGTTTAAATTGAAATTTTTATAAGTTTTTCAACAGTAACTTATTAATATTTAGAAAGAGGTCGGATATCTTCAACTATTCTACACCTGATTGGACAACACTTATAATGTGTATGAGAAAAAAAATTTCAATTACTAGATGAGAAAGAATTTCTTGTAGGAATCAATGAAATTGGATAGTTATACTTTGGTTCGAAGCAATTTTCATTTCAAGCATATGATTTGTTGCTAAGTCGAAATAAATACACTTTAAATCAATGCTTAGTATCTATTCTTTTATTCTTACTATGATCATTCTTATATTGAAGGATGATTTTTCGAAAGTCAATATATTTGAAAAATAAATATATCTATAGTGTAACATATCAAGTCGAAGTTACGTGGAATACTATTGGAATCAGCATTAGAAATTCAATCAATCAATTTATTCATGGGATATTGACCATCACGTGAATATCTCCCCGCAACATTGGTTGCTCTTATCGGTATATGATTACGCATGTTTCGTGATCTTAACGTATGTCAATGTGTTATTTTTTTATATGTGAAAAAAGGAAACTTTTCCACATATATTGATAATTATCATGTTTATTCAGTTTGTGGTTGTTTTTAATGTTATTCAGTTTGATACCAACTGAGATGACATAATATAAATTGTTTAATGTGCTATAGTTTTAATATATGTGTTCCCACTTAAAAGCATGTTTGATTTTAAATTTTGTTTAAACTTTCTCCTAAAATTTTTTATAGCGGACCTCAGCGCATTTTTTATTTTTTTTATTTCTGATAAAGTACTTCGAAACATTCACATCTTTCAATGTTGTATCTTCTATATTTCCAATAAAACTTCTCACATTATACATGAATTTCAAGAAATTTGCTATGTCTAAGTTTGGTATTTTTTTTTTTTAATGTATAGATATTTCATCATTGTCATTCTATGATAAGATATCAAGTTGGTTCTTAATAAGAAAGAGTGTATTTTCTTGTCATAAGCAAGAAAAACGACGTTAATATAAGTCAATGATAATTCTCATTTACGAATTTCTTGTCGTCTTCAACTTTTTTCAACACATTTCACTCAACTTCTATTTTCACTTCATCTATCACTTTGTCATCCTTCTTTACAGTTATAGTATGTATCAGTTCAAGTCGCTGTTTAAATTTACATCATTGATTTATTCAGTTCACTCAATCTCTTAGGTCATAATAATTTCATTAAATTTATAAGATTCATCAAAAAAAAAAAAAAAAAAACTATTCATTACACATGAACTTAATTTTATTGCACTGGGAAGAAAAACTATAGAAATTTGGACAGTAAAAATCTATTACAACAGCTAATAAATTCAATTTTCGACAAGCATGATAGGATATAAAAATTGTATTTTTTCATTTTTCTGCTAAAGTTTAAGTTCTCAGTTAGACAATAAAACGTTTGCCTAGAATAAAATCATAAATTATTCATCATTTATGTACCAAAAGTAAAATTATCATTTACATTTTTGTAGATTTTTCTTTTTAACATGACAATGTTTTACATTTAAAGTTTATTTAATAGTAATTTCCGACTTGAAAATGTAGATAGCATTTATTTTCGATGAGTTTGATTTCAACTGAAAAATATATTTCAACATTCGAAGCATATGCGAGTTATGTGAATAAACCATATGCAACTTAGCTAAATTTCAGTAATTAAGTTGTGAAGTCTTATCTTTGCCATAGAAAATATATATATTTTTTACTGATTTTTGTAGACGATCTTTTACAAAGTATGTCTTCTTGCAACATGAGAAAAGATGCGAAATGATAAGGACTTCTCTGGTATGCTTTCAATTCCTTGAGAAATAAATTTAGCTTAACTACAAGACTTGTTCCGATTTTGAACTATGCTATTTCCTATCGTAATTTATAATTTTACATGATACTTGGTTTAAAAGTTGAAAAAGTTTGCACAAATTTCCTATGTAAGTTCTGCTTCACTGAAAAGTTATCGGTCACAAGCAATAAAAATTTCACTTTGACTAATGTTATGCATGTGTAAATTATCATGAGTAATATCAGTTTTATTTGTGTCTTTCGAAAGCGAGCATTCATAAATTTAAAAGGATATTTCAAACTATTTTCAAAGTATAAGTATATTTTACAAGTTTTTACGGAATGAACTTTGCTCCAGTTATATTAATATTGAATATTCATCTTACAAAATAAGCGTCTTGTAAAACAAAATTACGTTTCAGTTTTCTGAAATTTATGTATTTATGTGTAAGTTATTTAGAAATTATGGGTGGAAGTTAAAAATCTCTATATTAATGATATATTGTCATCAACTCTCAAATAAAAAAAAAATTCACGTATAATTTAGTTTGTTCAGATGATGTTCAATTTTACGTAGTAACAAACTCTACATTTTTCAAATTTATGCTAGTTTTTCACAAGAAAAAAAAAAAAAAAAAAAAAATATATATATATATATATATATATATATATATATATATATATATATATATATATATATATATATATATATATATATATATATATATATATATATATATATATATATATATATATATATATATATATATATATTCTTTAAGTTTGCCTAGCAAACTTTTTTCAGTATTTAAATTTTCTAAGTATATTCCATCACATGAGTAGTTAACTATTTCCACTAAGGAAAATATCTTATTATTTTAGTTTGTTTGAATGATGTTAGATTTCTATGTTTCTGATTGGTGATTTGCATATACTCTTTTAAAAACTTTACACAATTCGTAACATATATGTTAGAAATAATAGTATATCGGATCTGAGATTGAAAAAATTTATAACTATTATCATGTAAAGAAGGTTAAATTTTAAAAACGTGTAATTGAATATGAGTGTTACCATGAGAAAAGTTAACTAAATTACTTGTGATTTCCTTTCAGAGTATAAAAAGTTATGTAGTTTACATATAATTCGCAAGTTTCCTTCAAATTATCTTAAGATGTTTTAAAAGTCTTGCAGGCGATTTTCAAAACTTGAATGCATATCTCCAATGTATTTAATATCTACAATTTATTTAATATTTTCACCCAATTCACCTTTCTTAGATTGATAAGTAAAATAAACCTTAGTCAGCATGTATTGCACGAGTTAATACGACATCTTAACCTATATTATTACAAAGTAAATTGTCTTTCTTGAAGTAACATAAATTTCCAACTTATATTGATTTTCCGATTGAAAAGTAGAGGTGAAATTTTTTCTTTGGAGTATCTATAACTAGTATTTATTTTAAATCTCTTACTATTTTTCTTCTATGTAACAATTTTATTAAGTTTTACCCGTATTGTAGCATATAATCCCACTGAGTTTGAACAATATTCAATGTTTTAGATAATAGAAAAGTTTTCAAGTAGAAATGATCTTAAATTCTCCAAGTGAATCATACTTTTTGGAAGAAAATCCATGCGAATTCTACCTTCACTTACTAATGTGTCTTTGAAATCCACTTCATTCATTCCAAGTTTTCACAAACATTTCATTATGAAAAAGGCAAAGTAGGAAAACGATAATCTCAAAGACCTGCTGACACACCACAGCATCATCCGCTGCTTGCGCGTCGATGCTGCTGTTCTTGATGTACAAGTCTCCCGACCTGTTTGAACAAGTTTTAGCGTGACTCATCCTCCGGTCTAAAAATGCCGGCAAGTGGCGTATCACCTACCGCTAACCTGATTGGCTAATTACCGTCACCTGCTTATCATCCCGTTTATAGACGTGAATTTTATATGTAAAGTAAATTTTTACGCTAACGCTTAAATTCTTTGCTATAGAAAGTTCAAGTAGGTTAGTTTTTTTTTTTTTTTTCTCTCTGTTATATGTTACATTTTAAACACATGATGCGAAATTTTTACGTTATGCTTATCTTAGAAATTTTCAAGTATGTTACTTTTTCTTTTATTTAACATTAACCTAAGAGTTTAATTGTATATGAGAAGTAAATTGTCACGTTAAAGTTTAAAGACATGATATTTATATGTGAAGTAAATTTTCGTGTAAAGGTTAAAATTCTTTATCTTTGAAATTTTTATTCTGTTAAATTTCACATTATTTAACATTAACCTAAGAAAATAATTGTGTATGAAAATTTCGCGTATTGCTTAAATTTTTGTCGAAGAAAGTTTAAGTATGTTATTTTTTTTTTCCTTCTCTAATTTAGCATTATTCTTACACATTTTAAAGATAAAAATGTTATGTGTGAAATAAATTTTGGCGTATTGTTTCAATTTCTTACCTTATAAATTTTTAATATTTCTTTTTCTCTAATTTAGCGTTATTCTTACACATTTGAAAAACATAATTTTTATATGTGAGGTAAATTTTCGCTTATTATTTAAATTCTTTGCCTTATAAATTTTTAGAGCTTCTTTTTATCTTATTTATCGTTGATAAAAGAGTATGATTGTAGATGTAAAGTTAATTTTCACGTTCAATTTTAAATTCTTTGCCTTGCAAATTTTTAGTGTTTCTTTCTTTTTTTTTTTTAGTTAGAGTTGTCATTATACATTTTAAAGACATGAATGGCAATGTTTGAATTCTTTGCCGTAGAAATTAGTTATACTTTCCTCCTACATATCAAATTTAAAGTCGTGATTTTTATGTGTAAAGTAAATTTTTGCGTTAATGTTAAAGTTATTTCTCGTAGAAAGTTTAAGTATGTTACTTTTTTCTTTTATTTAGCGATATTTTAAAGACATGATTTTTATATATGTAGTAAATTTTCACGCAAATGTTAAAATTATTTATCGTAGTCATTTTAAGTATGCTAATTCTTCTTACATGTCACATTTTAATGTCGTGATTTTTATATGTGAAGTAAATTTTTACGTTAATGTTAAAGTTATTTGTCGTACAAAGTTTAAGTATGTTAGTTTTTTCTTTCATTTAGCAATATTTTTACATATTTTAAAGATATGATTTTTATGTATGTAGTAAATTTTCGCGTAAAGGTTAAAATTATTTGTCGTAGAAATTTTAAGTATGCTAATTCTTCTTACACGTCACATTTTAATGTCGTGATTTTTATATGTGAAGAAAATTTTTTACGTTAATGTCAAAGTTATTTGTCGTTCAAAGTTTAAGTATGTTACTTTTTTTTCTTCTTTTATTTAGCGATATTTCTACATATTTTAAAGTCGGGATTTTTATGTGCAAAGTAAAATTTTACGTTAATGTTAAAGTTATTTGTCGTAGAAAGTTTAAGTACGTTACTTTTCTCTTGCATATCATATTTTAAAGTCGTGATTTTTATATATGAAGGGAATTTTCGCGTAAAGGTTAAATATATATCTTAGAAATTTTAAGTAAGTTACTTTTTTTCTCTTATTTAGCGATATTTTTACACATTTTAAAGTGATTTTTATGTGTAAAGTAAATTTTTTTTACGTTAATGTTAAACTTATTTGCCGTAAAGAGTTTAAGTATGTTACTTTTTTCTCTTATTTAGTGATATTCGTACACATTTTAAAGACATGATTTTTATTCGTAAAGTAAACTTTCACGTTCACTTTTGAATTCTTAGTTGTAAGATGTTCAAGTATGTTACTTTTTCTCTCTTATTTAGGCATTAGAGTATCCAAAATCAGTTATCACATCTCTATTCAGCATTAGCAGCTAGTTCTGTGTTGCCATTCATCAACTTAAGTAAGTATCATTGTACAATAAAAACTATCTTGATTAATATAACTAACATAGACATATTAATTTCTAACAAGTTTATTGGTAATATAAATTTTAACATAGATAGTAAGTAGCTAAGATATATAATATCGCTCGCATAGTACAGTATAGCTTTGAATTATAACCGGTTGTAACAAATAGAATCAATTTCATAGTATTTGAAGGTTTATATATCGAAAAGTTATGTATTTCCATCTCTTTGAAAACATTGTTCTGACTAAAATGAAATGTTTTTTTCCTAAACCATTCTGGAAGAAGAAGAAAAAAATTATAGATTCCACAATAAAATATGGATAACATTTAAAATTTACAAAATTGAGAATAATACTTATATAAATAAAAAAAATCGTCATTTTTCTCTTCAAAGTGATAAATATTTCTTTTTGGAAATGTATATTACTAATATTATATTTCAAAGTCACGTGTGAACACACTACAACTACTAATTCCCTTCAACAGGGTCAGACTAACTCAACCTAAAAATAATTGTAAAATCATTGCTTTAACTTCCATAATCGGTTTCAGTTGCTGAATATTAAAAATTAATTCTAGTCTAAGTTCTTTTTGTTGTGTATTCAATCCATCAAAAACTATGACAATAAAAGAAAAAAAAAATGTTAATGACATGTTAAGCTCTGTAAAAGAAATTTTCACGTTAAGATTGCAAAGTTTAAATTTTTTTTATCTCATAAATTTTAGTTTATATTTACATTTCATACTGTTATTGAGAAAATAATGAGACTTTATGTGTCTAACATTGATTAATCCTGATTCCTTAAAAGTGTCTTGCGATTATATCTCTCAACATTAGTTTAAATGAGTTAAGCACTTATAGAAAAAAAAATCAACTCAATCCGAAACTTTACGCATTTGTGTTAATATATTATCTTTGCATGTATTTGAAGTTTTTAATGGTGAAGCATGAAAAGTTATAAACTGTGCAATTTATATTCCTTCCTACCACTAGATGGCGCAGCAATTACATTAAACTTAGTAGAAAACTGTCTTACTAAACTGTATAGTCAACGAGAAGAGCATTTGAAATCACGTGACATATTCTAACCAATCAGAAGCGAGCTTTTATTTCAACCAATCAAAGGAGACTTAGCTATATCAGGATACAAGATGTTGTCATTCCTTAAACTTTAATATAAAGCAAATCGTGACGTCATCCCCCACTACATTAACACTGTGACGTCACTGGTTAAACAGCCTATCACTCTAAGTTATTCACTTAAAAGTAGCCCTAGAACAACTCAACTCCATCCCGCCTAAAACTTAGCATATTCCTAAAGCTGCCATCGTCTTAAAGGTAAATTTTGTAAAATCATGAATGACGTCATACCCACTGTGACGTCACTAGTCAAAAATACCTATAACTCTAACTTATTCACTTAGAAGCGGCCCTAGAGCAACTCAACCTCCAGTGACGTCATCATCCCCTCGACCCATCCCGCATCCATCCTTAAAACTATATCAGGGTGTTGCCACACTTAAAAAGTTAAACTTTAACATATAATGACGTCATACAATTAAAGCCCATCACTATTACGTTTTCGTTTAGAAGCAGCATAAATACAACTCAACTCCGCCTTAAATCTATGTCTCAAGATGTAAGGTGTTGCCACTCTCTTAAAGCTAAACTTTGTAAAGTCATAAGTGACGTCATACCCATTGTGACGTCACGCAATAAAAGCCTACCACTATAATGTTTTCGTTTAGAAGCAGCCCTAGAACAACTCAACTCCGTCTGCTAGATAAACCGAAACTAAAAAAGTGTTGCCACCGATCAAAACTTTGATATAAAACAAATTATGACGTAATACCCACTGTGACGTCATACACAAACAGCTTATAACGAAACCGAAACTAAAACAGCAGCAGGAGAGGAACAACTCAACTCCACTTCCGGTCACGTGACTTACGGTGACGTCATATCCTGTGACGTCATATCCGGTCATGCCCACTTCCGGTGACGTCATCGTCCCTCGTCCCATCCCGCATTCCGCCTTATGGCCCAGGAGTCCTAGTTTCAGATATCAAGCAAATACATTAAGCAAAAAAATTCTAAAAAATAAAATCCAAATGAAGACTACATCTTCGGTTACAAAAATGGTAGACTATTGAGGTTTCTTTATATGCCTGATACAGATGAGGATGCTTTTTCTTAGAGAGCTGTTTTCTAAGTAAATTCAATTCTAACTTCGGAAATTTCAATTCGAGCTCTTTTTCATATTTATTCGATCTAGAATATTTCGTTTACCCAAAATATAAAATTTCAGTTCGTTACGTTAAAAAAAAAACAAAAAAAACACGTCACTTTCTAGTGAGGGGCGGATCTCAGTATTACGAAGCGTAAATTAAACTTCTCCAAAAAGTGAGTAAAAGCAACCTGGGGTTAGTTTCAAGACGTTTCAAGTACTTGTCAAAAATTACTCGGAAAATTCTTACATTTATTGTGTCATGTTTAGCAAAATACCAATACAAAATTAGTAGAGTAACTCAATCAGAAATTAATTTAATTGTAATAAAAGTAATTAATAAAGCTGAAGATAGAATAACTTTACAAACAGTCCAATCAATATCGGAAACAAAAATTACAAAATACAAATTTGATAGTAAAATTAACAAATATAAAATTGTTGCATTATGGTTTTATTCAACGCTCAAATTATTTTAAGTTAATTAGTTAAAGCCTATCTATAATAATAAAACAAGCTGTGTGTCTGTTTGTTTATATGTCTGTCTGTGGCTCTGTGGATCTATAGAAACCTACTTAAAATTAGAGTAGAGCTCTGAAATTTTCAGCTGAAATTTCCAACATAAGTAGTTTTGGCCTTTTTATTGGGCTTTTAAAAAACAGAATTTTAAATTTCTATTTTGTTCTTTTTTAATTAATTTTTTTAATTAATTAATAAGCATTTTACAAAACGACTACTAATAGGGCTACAACTCCGAAATTTTCAATATAAATACTTTTGGCCTTCTAATTGTATACATCACAAACAGAATGTTAAAATTTTAATTAGTTCTTTTTTAATTAATTTTTTTAATTAATTAATAAATATGTTACAAAACGATTTCTAGTAGGGCTACAACTCTGAAATTTTCAACATAAGTAGTATTGGCCTTTTAATTGGACTTTTGAAAAACAGAATTTTGAATTTTTATTTTGTTCTTTTTTAATTAATTTTTTTAATTAATTAATAAACACTTTACAAAACGACTACTAATTGGATTACAGCTCTGAAATTTTCAACATAAGTAGTTTTAGCCTTCTAATTAGACTTTTGAAAAACAGAATTTTAAATTTTTATTTAGTTTATTTTTAATTAATTTTTAGAATTAATTAATTAATATTTTACAAAACGTTTTCTAATAGGGCTACAGCTCTAAAATTTTCAACATAAGTAGTTTTGGCCTTCTAATTGGTCTTTAGAAAAACAGATCTTTTGTTTAGTTCGTTATTAATTAATTTTTTTAATTAATTAATATACATATATATATATATTACAAAACGATTTCAAATAGGGCTACTGCTTTGAAATTTTCAACATATATAGTTGTGGCCTTCTAATTGGATTTTTGAAAAACATAATTTAATTTTTTTTGTTTTTTAATTAATTAACAAATATTTTACAAAACGATTTGTAATTGGGCTACTTTTCTGAAATTTTCAACACAAGTAGTTTTGGCCTTCTAATTGGACTGACAAAAAGAATGTTAAAATTTTAATTTGTTTTTCAATTAATTTTTTCACAAAAAGCGACTTTGAATAGGCCTAGATCTTTAAAAGTTACAACATAAGTAGTTTCAGCCTCTAATTTTGCTTTCCACAAACACGTTTTAAAATAATCTTCAAGGGTGTTGAATTATTGTATTAACGGGGAAATTTTTTTTTTCTTGACAAGGGAGAGGCTTCCAATATTATGTCTTTACGTAGCAAGTAGATTTTAATGAGTGAAGCGAATTTATGCGTAAGCAGCAATGAACCTTTCAGAGAGCGAAGCGAGCCTATGCTTGCATAGAAATGAACCTTTTAATGAGTGAAATAAGCCTGTGTTTATGTGTCCATGAACATTTCAGCTTACGAAGTGATCTCGATTTTGCGTAGCGATGAACCTTCCTGCGAGCGAAGCGCTAAAAACTGGGTCTTATACAAGAAATACAGATTTCCGCAACGCGAGGCCTCACAGCTAGCTAAAATATTGCACATGTTAAAATTTCGGGTATTTAGCTAGTTTCTTATAAGTATCACTATCCAAAGGAAAAAGAATAATATATATATATTTTTTTTATTTAATTACTAATACTTATTTTTTGAAACTTTGTGTGTACTTTTCATAGTAATGGAACATTGCATGCGATTGCAAACTTGCTAAATCACTATATTATCTGATATTGATGAAGATTTAATGTAAATTTAATCCCATTGCTATGTACATTTATTCTACATTTTACTTAAAGTTAATTTATTAAAAATTTGGTAATATGCGTTATTTTTTTTATTTATTTTTTTTTTTTTCGTCTTTTAAGAAACAACGAAATTTCTTTTGAAAGGTAGTAACATTTATTTGAAATTGCGGTTCAGCGAGCCATTGTGGTATTTTCAGACGTCTTATTTCTGAAATCCAAGATACATGTACCTGACTGCTGATATTGCTAATCCTCGGCACACAATACCACAGGGATTTATTTTTTACTTTGTGAATAACCCAACGCCTTTTTAAAAAAAAACGGAACACATGTAGTATAGAAAATTTGGCCTTCAGAAAACTCCACTGAATTAAAAATACGATAACTAAATAAAATTAGAACATAATATAAATAATAAATGAAATTGAAACATAATTTAAAATAAAATCCATTGAATTTATCAAAAAAAAAAAAAAAAAAAAAAAAAAAAAAAAAAAAAACATTGCTTAGAGAACGATTCTTTCTAGGACAATACCTAAATAAAATTTGTTTTGAATTGTGCTTAATTTGTCTGAAGCCTTTTTTGTATCGCATCAGATCAGAGTGAAATATACTATCGATGAAATATGATACAGTTTTCAAAGAAACCTTGATGAAACTGGAAATGTCCATGACTTGTAAAATTATAGGTCTAACACTTCTATTCGTGAAACTAATTTTGAACGACAAGGGTTCCAGATTAATATAGCAAAGAACAAAGCTCTTCTAAATGATCTTTTTGATGAGTAGATGCCATTTTTAATAACAAGTGAATTGCATGTGGTTGCCACAATTTACCGCAGTATTTTGTAAGCAATTCTTGGCGCACAATCCTTACCGTACTTGGGCCTCCTTTAATTGAAAAATATCATATTATCTAGAATGAAGATTTATAAAATATTGTATTTCCTGAAATAGGCTCTGCACTTAACCAGATGCCATCTCGGCTTCGTAAAAAAGCCATATTGGCTCGAAGATATGATGATTGAAGTCCGAAATAATTTAACGCTCAGAAAATACACTTTTGCACTTTATACAGTTTTATATTCACACAAAAATATATACAGATTGTTTATTTAAAATTCCCGGTACTTACACAAATTATTCCTTTTTCCAATTTTGACAAAACCAAAACTGTCGCAAAAATGAAGCTTTAGCGGTAATTTTAATGACAGTGTGCTAAAGCTTCTTCTTGGCAACAGTTTCGGTTTTACCGAAAATGGTCCAAACCTTTTAAAAAGTATTATTTGTGGGTTCATACTGAAATCATTTATTGGACAGTCATGAGTAGTGTCTTTTATTTTTTTGGTGTTTATTTTGTAATAACTATTTAGTGTGACCAGCGTAAAAGAGACCCCACATTCAAAGAGGAACTGCATTTCAGATTGTTAAACTTAATTTCAAATTATCGATTCTAAACTTTTGTTTTAAAAGTAATTTAGCACCTCTTTTATGCTTGCCACCCTGTATTTTAACCTGAATTGTCAAATTCAAAGACCTATTATGCCACAACGAGTACCCAGCAACGCTAGGCCACACAACTAGTTAGGAATATTTATAAAAGGTATACCAAAAATTGTTTCCTTATATTGATTAGTGTTCTAACGTATGGAAAGCATGGTGAACTCAGGGACGACTATCAAACTATTTAATCGATTCAGTGACAAGTATGTAAAGCTACATAAAGGTACAAAAACTACACTAATGTACTAGAAATAACCCAATAATGCTTTTTATTCTTACTGTCATTATTAAATATCTCATTATAACTAGGAAAATGTTTTATAGGAAACTTTTGTAGCATTTTTTTTCTACATTCTTTTCTTTTTCATGTGTGATATATATATAATATTATAAGTATTATATATATAAGTAATATTATAAGTGGAATTTTACTATGCGTATTTTATTTAAGCTATGATCAAAAGATTTAAAACTATAAAAGCTTCGATATTTCTGTTCACTATTCACTGAATGCAAATTAGTAAAAGCATCTGATCTTACTTGTGTTATGTATAATTTCTAATTATAAAAACAATATTTATTTATAAGTGAGATATCTATTTTAAACACAAGAATGTAGAAATTTATTTTACACTAATTTTTCTAAGAAATCACTATTAATATTTACATATGATGTTTATCCAGACGCATTAGACGTTCGTAAATGTCAAAGGTGTTTTTTCAAGTTCAAATCTGGTGATTTCGATCTTTCCGACTCATACCGATCAGGAGGACCAACAACTTAAGACATTGACTTGTTAAGGGCGGAAGTGGAAGCAAATCCGTATCAGACAATCGAGGACCAGTCAAACACTCTTAACCAACCTTGGTCGACCATCCAAGAACATTTCCAGCAGATTCCTAAAGTAAGCAGAGCAGATGTTTGGGTCCCTCATAATCTGTCTGAAGAAAACAAAGGTAACCAATCTACAACATGTAATTTATTGCTTCAACGTCACAATATAGAAGCGGTTTTTGATCACTTGATCTCTGGAGATGAAAAATGGGTCCTCTATTTTAATCCAAAATGTAAAAGGCAGTGGTTCTCTTCGGATACATCGCTACGAAGACAGGTTTAAATCTCAAAAAGGCACTTTTATGTGTTTGGTGGAGTATTCACGAAATCGTTCATTTTGAAGTGCTGAAACCTGGACAAACTGTGAATGCAGACCTTTAATGTGATCAACTGTATCGAGTAAACCAATTTTTAACTGAAAAAACCCTAGAACAACTCAACCTCCAGTGACGTCATCATCCCCTCGACCCATCCCGCATCCCTCCTTAAAACTATATCAGTGTGTTGCCACACTTAAAAAGTTAAACTTTAACATATAATGACGTCATACAATTAAAGCCCATTACTATTACGTTTTCGTTTAGTAGCAGCATAAATACAACTCAACTCCGCCTTAAATCTATGTCTCAAGATGTAAGGTGTTGCCACTCTCTTAAAGCTAAACTTTGTAAAGTCATAAGTGACGTCATACCCATTGTGACGTCACGCAATAAAAGCCTACCACTATAATGTTTTCGTTTAGAAGCAGCCCTAGAACAACTCAACTCCGTCTGCTAGATAAACCGAAACTAAAAAAGTGTTGCCACCGATCAAAACTTTGATATAAAACAAATTATGACGTAATACCCACTGTGACGTCATACACAAACAGCTTATAACGAAACCGAAACTAAAACAGCAGTATGAGAGGAACAACTCAACTCCACTTCCGGTCACATGCCTTCCGGTGACGTCATATCCGGTCACGCCCACTTCCGGTGACGTCATCGTCCCTCGTCCCATCCCGCATCCCGCCTTATGGCCCCGGAGCCCCACTTTCTAACTACTGAGTAGCAACGACTTTTTAGTGACAGTGACTCTGCCACTATTCAACTTATTCTTTTTCCAACACTACATCACAATTTTTTTTTTTATCTAAATTAAACTTGAATATATGCAATTAAATATAACACACAACGCATAATATATATTAGATAGAAAGAACTGATAAAAATAAATAGAAAAGTTGAAGAAGTAGTTCTTGTTTTTAAAGCAGGTATCTGAGGATAAATATAGTTATTATACACTCTGTCTATAAATAAAAAATAAAGTACAATTACTCAGGAGAACATTAGTTCCTGTTACGTACCAGTCCATATTAAGAACCAAAACTGGTCTATATTAAGACACCAAGTCTGTTTAAAAAAATACACCCAAAATTCTTTAATTAAGGTAAAAAGTTCATATGAAATGAATTTACTATCAATCATAAATTAACGCTACATCTCAAAGAAACGGTAATGTATTTACCTTAGGAGGCCAGAGCTTTTCAGCCGGAAATCAAAATATTCAATAATTTTCCCGACAAAATAGTATAAGTTACCAACACTAGAACTTATCGAATAAAATAGGCCTATTCCCTTTTATAAGTTCATAGAAAACTACAAACAGTTACAATTTCAGCATGGATAGCTGATTTCAGAGATATTTCAGTGCTCAATATTAGAAACGTTTTTTCTTTTAATGCTTTTCGGGAGCAACTTTTCCAAAGATCAACAAATAATGTTAAGTCGCAGTAAACTTCTGAGTTTTACATACCTACATATACTTTTTAATCGATAACATTTTTATGGAACGATTCAATAAAAAAGTTCCACTTTCTAGAGAAAAAGTTTTCTAGAACTTTTATATTATCGTTTGTTTTTATTACAACCAAAGAGAAAGACGATTTTTATTTTGTTCTGCTTTTGTTGCTGATGTTATAATAAAATTTTTATATTGAAACTAAACTGCAATTGTGTAAGAAAAATACTTACAGTAATTTGTGAAAAAGGCTTCCTTATTTTTGACTAATTCTAAATTCCTTTCTTGAGACATCTGTGTAAAATAAATGTATTTTTCAAACGCGCCAAAATAATTTGTAATAAAAAGATATTTGATTAAATTCAATGAAAATTTTGTGTTACTAAAAATAGCTTTAAAAAATTTAAAAAATAAATAAAAAATAAATAAAAAATAAAAAAAATAAAAATTAATTATAAGTATAAAGAAATACATTATTAGCATCCCAAAACGTCAAAGAAAATATCAATTCTTATTCTTATTATCGTCAAAAGATTAAAGATTCATAGATGTGTGTTTTTAATTATGAATACTATAAGATAATAAAAGTAAAAATAAATAAATAATCAGAAATTAGATAGGCAATTTATAAACTTTAAAATGGGAAGTTATATTAAATTTTCGTATTTATACATTATTCTAAAGTGGTTTGAATGACTTCATAAAGTGATTGAAAACATACTGAAAGTTTCATAGAAATCTGTTTAGCCATTTTAGTGTGGCTTACTGATAAACGAAAAGCCAACGTATTTATATAACTATTAAGTTACATAAATTTGTTGGTTTTTATTTATTATGATTAGAAAAATATTTCAAAATGACATGTTTTGGGGATAAGTGCGACAAAAAAACAAAACCAAGTGAGGTTTCCAGTGGACTCTTATAAAGGTTAAATATATTGTTTAATAAAATAAGTACTATAAGTTTAAATTCTTTAGAAAAAAAAAATAATAATGTTTGTATTCGCTCTTGGGTATTTTTAGGACTTAGGAAGCTTATGATAATCACTTTGTGTTTAGTGGAATTCTCTTTTGATTGATAACTTTATGTTTAATACTAGACTTAAAGGTGAATAGTACAAAATAGATCACAAAAGACCTTTAAGTCAGTTAATTTTATTGGATGCAAGTATAATATTTACATTTTCTTAGAGATTAATCGTACTTTCAAAACATTCAGTTTGTAAATTTGTTCTATAAATGAAACAAAATCTGTGAAATCCTATGACTTTCCAGTATATTTGTAGATAAGATAAACGAATGTAAATATAACGTTTCTTTTCTTAATAACATGACAATATATTCACATCAATATCAACATAATTTCAGCTTTGCGCAGAATACTACGTATTTGTATATATTTATATAATTACAACAGATTGAAATATGTAGCAGTTTATACAAACATTTATAATACAGCCAAGTAATAATTTATTTTTCTTGTAACTGAATTCGAGAATTTTTACACAGTTAAATTTTTCAAAAAACAACTCTAATAATGCCAACTATGCTTATCCAACTTGCAGAAGCTTTTAAGTAATAATTTCTTCATCTGGTGCAACTAAATAACACCATTCATACACTTTAATTGCATTGAAAACAACCTAACTACAACTAACAGCGTATTTAAATTGTTGGGCACAACGATTATTGGAATTCATACACAACAACTGGTGTGTTTTTTATACAAATTCCAAAGTTTCCAGTTTCAAAATCACTTTGATGGGTTTACTCGTCATCACTGTAAAAAAGTTTTTCTCTCTGAATACGAGTAAATACCAAACAAGAAATTGTTCCTTTGTATCATTGAACTCTATTTCGAACAGTAAGCATGAAAAAAAAAATCTTCCTATCAATACTACAATGAGTTTTATTCACATTGGGCTGTGTGTTATCAGTCTGCTTTAAATTAACATTAATTCTAATATGGCGCGATGATGGCGATTCAAACGAGATAGTCTAGCAAATGCACTTTCCAAGAGAGACACATATATTAGTATCACTAATATCCCTGTATTCACATTCGATATTCAATACTTCTCTCTGTATTCATATTCTATATTGAATACTTCTTTCTGTATTCGTATTATATATTTAATACTTCTCTCCGTATTCAGATTCTCTCGCATAAGCTGGTTTTTAATAAATGAATTGAAGACAACTGTTCACAATTTGAGTCTGAAGCTGCAACTTACTAAAAAGCAAGTTAGTGTCATAAATCGTTATAGCTTGAAATGTTTACACAATTATCCATTCATGGATACACTGACCGATTGTGACTCGGCATATGCTTTAGATGGATTCTATTGAAGATATATAAGACGATTCAGAAGGGTATAAATCCTTCTCATCGGAAGACATATTTTTTTTATAATACTTTGTATGGTATATGCAAAACTGTGATATTTTTATGAAGTAAATATTAATATTGAGGATGTTTACTTGAGTAGTAGATATCGTATGTTCAATTTCAATAAATAAAGCCGAGAAAACTACGAATATATGAACACTTTTGAAGGTAGTTACGTTTTACGAATAAATTGGACTTCCTGCGTCTTTTGTTGTCTTCTCAATCCATTCTACGTAGAGAGGGACATTAGTGTAGATTCCGGGTAAGTTCGGCTGAGCGCATTTTATCCCCCAGCTGACTACACCAGCCACAAACCAGTGGTTATCTGTCTTGCAGACAAGGGGTCCGCCACTGTCTCCCTGAAAGAACACAAAATTAATTATGTTATAGTTTACTTTATTTTAGAAATAGAGAACTACACCAACCATAAAATGAATTAGAAAATAATTAGTATTAAAGCAAATATTGGTTACAGTGGTGATTAAACAAATTTACTGTAGAATTTAGGCATAATGTAGTTAAAATATTACTATTGTTACGCGAAGAATTTTCATTTCACGAGAAATTAAGCAGAATGAAATTAACGGCAATTCGTTATCACTAAAAAAAAAAAAAAAAAAAAAAAAAAAGTACTTCTTTTTGAACTCCGTTTAGTTTTTGTCACATAAAATAATTTTTTCTTATATAAAATAAATGACTGAGTTCTCGGAAGCTTCGATTTCGAATGTTTTTGAAAAGTTGGAAACTGGCACTATATATTTTCCAAAAAGATCTTATTATGGATTAAGCCACAGAGGGATAGTACAGTGAAAAAGGCTGAGGATTAATATTCTGCATCGGATCGCTGCTCGTATAAGCTCTCCCACGCTACATTTTAAGGCAATTCATAATATTACTGTGCATAGAAATTACCAAACCATATCTCTAATAGTTAATGCTGACAATTTATATTTTTTCAATACTGTTTCTAAAACTTTTTGCTACTTTTTGCTACTTTTCTTTCAAAAAAATGTGCAAAATATTACTCCACCATTTTGGTAACGTATCACCCTAATCAAACCACTATTTTGCATAAATGCACCTTTTATCAACATTACAATCAATATTCACCTATGTCTAATTCATTGAAACGTGAGTAAACTTACAATCAAGATTTGAGTGATGTAACACTAGAATCGACTTCTTAACTAACAAAAACGGACTACTTTCGCCTGGATGATTTATCCACGCATTTGGAGCATTACTTTAAATTTAAAAGAAGATATTAGATAAGTAGACACCATTAGACAATCAAATAATAGCTAAGCCTATGCAATATCTGTCGCTGGAAATGTATGCCATAGCTTTACGGTTTTGATTTATTTTTTATCTATTTTGTAAACGTGACACAAGTTATGCCACATCAGCATTTTTAGTTCTAGGTAGAAAACTTAAGTTATTTCGATCGAAAAACATTTTCAAAGCTATATGTGTCTCACCTGGCATGCGTCCTTCTGTCCTTCGGCGAATCCAGCGCACAGCATAGTGTCTGAAATGACCACATCTTGAGCGGAGTACCATTCTTGGCAAGTGTCAAAATTCACGATAGGTACTTCCACTTGATGTATCACTTTCTGGTAGTCAGCTTCTAGAAAACACGAGCATCTGAGTCAACATTGTCTACACTCTGAAGGTTTATTTATCCAAACATAATAAGAGCATATATTTTTTGCAAAGTAAGTTCAGTGTCCAAATAGAAGTTGCTTGATGACTGTTTTTTTATTACTTTGTCATAGGAAACTTGGTGTGATTGTACTATTGAAGACTAATGCACTCTGAAGGGTTCTTATCCAAACATATTAAGCGCATATTTTTTTTTTTTTTACAAAGTAAGTTTAGGGTCCAAATAGAATTTTTTCGATAACTGTTTTTAAACTTTGTTAAAAGAAACTTGGTGTGCTTGGAATGTAGGAGACTATAATTCAATATTTAAAAAAATATCATCCTATATTAATGCAATATCTAACACTAGGGTTTTCTGAATAAAAAGCATAGCAAACTTGAAGGTTCAAAATGAAATATAATCTATTGAAAAGAATACTACAGTGACCAGGTGTTTATCCAGGAAAAGATATCGGTTATGTAAGGCTCCTTATTATTGGATGATACATCTTTATAATTCAGACGAATAGAACTAAAATTATTTGCAAACATAATAATATTATATTCCTAAGGATAAATAATGTATTTTTTACATTTCCTTTTCAGTAGTATGTGTAAACCTTGGAATAATCGGCAACTGAAATAAGAAGGATTTTATTCTTCACGTATTCTTATTCGATGTTGTATTTTTAGTGTTTTATCATAACTCTGTCAATGTACAATTACAATTTAAAAAATAAAAAAGAATGAATAGTAAAAAATCAATTATTAATGCAAACTTTTCTCCACTATATCTATAAAAGCATTATAAATAATGATCAGTATTAAGAAGGGCGATTTCAATGTTTTCTATTGTTAAACATCATTCTGAAATCCATGTAGATTCTAGAAAAATACAGATGACCTCTAGATATTCATTGGAGCAGAAATGTCTTGAAATACAATTAGGAAGTATGAATCGAAAAAATAACAAGCTAAATATTTCAGTACTCACTAAATTATGTGCAGACGTTGCAAAATTTCTAGCCTATTTTCCTTACTTTTCAATGGAACGCTAATAAGTAAAATTATGTTCTTTTCCCCGATGCCTAATCACTTGAAGGATGCATGGGCAAAATAACTCCAATTCATGGGAAAAAGCTTAAAAAAAGCACACAAAAATATAATTTTTTTTTTACTCAAATAAAGGGTGTGTGTTAATGCCGGTGAGTATATGGGATCTTATTTTTGCTGCACAGACTGTGATCTTTAAGCGTCAAAGTTTCTAGCATGAGTGACAAGAGGACACCTACAGTTAAATTTTATGAAAAAGTAGACAAAATTTGTCTTTCCCCTGAACCTTCCGTTTACTAAAAATGAGTTCAACTTTCTGTTTTATATACGCCATCGGTTACTTAAACTTATATCCTATAAGATCTTTTAAATTATTTTTGTAATTTTCAGTCGGAAAAATAAAAAGATGGCTGAGGCGAAGATAGCAATATCCACTAAAGTACTGTCCATTGAAAAGTAACGTGTTATTAACAGATCAAATCACTTATCAATTTAGGAAGATCTGGAAGGTTTAAGTTGTGATTTTCAATTCATCCCACTCTGGTAGACTTGTCGGGCCATTCCGTTAGGTAGTTATCCGGTCAATCAGGATTTTCTTAATATAGTTTTCTCTGCAACGAATTCCAGCTAATACAATACATCATGGTTCCACGTGCATTTCAGTATGATGCTCAGGAAAACACTACAGCCCCGAAAACTGTAAAACACAAACAGAAGAGCCCTACCATCATCATGCTGCTGCTTTCCCCATCCTATAACGGTACACGACTGCAGTTCTGCCACCGGCATGTTGAGAGGTGGTAGGCAGATGGGTCGTAAGAATGAATCGAAGGTGACGTGTCTGTCCAGTCGTATGAGCACGATGTCATTGGAATAGAGACTAACGGAGCTGAACCCGGAGTGACGGACTATCTGAGATACGCCACGTACTTGTGTGAAGGAGGGATGGGATGGGCGACGGGTCATGCCCAGCTTCAGACTCCAGCCCGTTGGATCACTCTGACTGCAATAGAGATGTCTCTAAATTTTATTGTATAAATATTACAGTGGTTTACTTTCTCAGTGATTTATATTCATTGTGAAAAAAGTTAATCCATAAAAAACACAGTGTTTAAAATAAATCTTTTATATGCATGGCCAACTTTTATGTTCAATTGCAATTTGTTTAAGGGATTTTGAGTTCAGAAAGACTTTTCATAGCGTTTGACCACTAAGAAGAAAACCATTGTTTTCTTGCTATGGGCAAACTATTTTTGAACCCAAAACTTGATGGAATGCATTGTCATCGACAACGAGTAGCGACAACGAAATATTAGCTCGATGCGATGAGGAAAAGTGGATTAATTAGTCGTTAGAAGCGACAATAAAAGCGTATGTAAAAACGGCCTTTCAGTGACATCCTCTATAACTCGATAGAATGCCTTTTTATCAACAACGAGTCTATCTGCCTGATTTCAACTCCATTACATGAAGACAAGCTTATCAATTAGTCCTCTCCATATTTGCAAACTAACAAAATCAAAGTTAATAAAAAGAGTTTAAAAATACCTATCAATATCTATTTTAACTTACAATTCTTCACTACTTCAATCATTTATCAACTAGAATGAAAATTTCAATGGGGAGTGAATTTCTGTTTGCTTTTCTTTTACAAAATGTAAACATTTTTTTTTTTTTTTTTTTTTTTTTTAATTCTTCTTTCCTAATGAGTGCAATTTCCATTGTAAACAGATAATAAGTTTGGAGAAGGAAAACTTTACAGAAAACGTAAAAACGCCCTCTAGGTATTTGTTAGTAATGTTAGTTAGGATTAATTAGATTAAATCGAAATTCGAAAATAAATTTTAAATTTTCATCTAACAGAAAATGTTTCCTTGATCTCAATTGTATGGGAAATAAGTATTAAATGTAATGAAGATATGTTGATTACTATATATTGGTGCATAACAGACTCTATTTTATAACGACCTTATAAATCTCGAAAATTTCCATGCCAGTTGCGTTTGAGAGGTAGAATGTAAGACTAGCATTCAAGAGGTCCCACTCATCGGTAGCCGGACATCCGATTAAGACTTTTACGGGTTTGCTCAGAAACAAGAAGAAAATGCGGGGTAGCTTTCACTAGTTACAATCCTTACATAGATATTTATCTAGCTAGATTTTAGACGTTGCTAACTTTTCGTGTACACTGATAAAAAAATTGCTCCCCCTTGCACCAAAAATTGGTTCCCATTTAGCTGCAATCAACATTTGGTGCTTAGTTTCAAGATTTAATGGTGTTACATCGGACCGTAAGCACCATTTAATCGTGAAACTAAGCACCAAATGTTAGTTGCAGCTAAATGGGAACCAATTTTTGGTGCAAGGTGGAACAAAATTTTTAACAGTGTAGCTCCTTGCCTCAGATAATCATCCATACAATCAAACTGACATTTTCAGTCACCTAATATGTTCTTTTCCTAATTTATATCCCATTTTTCATACTTTATTTACAGATGGACAAAGTTCTACAATGTAAAAAATACTTGAAAGACAAAATAAACATTTCCCATCCAATATTTACAATTACAGTTCGGCTTACTTTCCGACGCAATGTGCAGCCGAGAGAACCCACCACTCCGAAATGAGTACACCACCGCAAAAGAATACTTCGTCCGGGCCACCGTGAAGAGCCACCAGCCATGGCCAGGCACCGGGCTCGGATTCTTGGCCACCCACTATACGCCAGGAAGGCTTTTGACCACCCATACTGATGGCAGACTTGCCACATTCTAGAAAGTAATCCTTTGTTTAGGAATCAAATTTATATTGAATGCGTTAATGTGTTTTTAAATTATGTTAGGAAATTAAAGAATCTTTAATATTATGACTTGTTCTTGATAATTTTAGATATAAAAATTACACTACCACTTTAAATGATCGATAAAATTTAAAAGTTTCGAATAAGGATTTTAAAATTTGAATCTTATTTTAAAATATTTTTTAATGTATAATGTCGATTTTCTTTAATCCATTCCAAAACATTCTATCCTTATATCACATCCATTCTAATATATCAATAATATTCTAATCTATCAATACTTTTCTAATATATCAATAATTTTCTAATATATCAATAATATTCTAATATGTCAATAATATTTTAATATATCAATAATATTCTAATATATCAATAAGGTTTTTTTAGTATATTAATTTATTCTAATATACCAAAGAAGTTTGTTGGTTTGTTACTAAGAATCTTTAAATAGGTTAAACGGATTTGAATGATATTTCTAGTATGTTTAATTACTTTCTAAAATATGACTTAGATTATAAGTTATAATGGAGGGTAGTCTGAATGTGGGATAGTATCTTAATATTGCATTAAAGATAAAAATTTCTTAACTACCATATTTTCTAAATCAATGTTTATTTAAATGCCTTTGTAACATAGCTGGCATGGTTTCGGCTATCACGACTGAAGAATTTGTGTTAAGAGTACTGAGCAACTAAGTACTTTGTCGGATTAAATCTGGAGCCGAGTAAAAACCCTTTGCATTGAAAAGAAATCGTGACACACTTCCTAACTAATGCACAGTTGTAAGTTTATTTATTTTTACTAATACAAAATTCCAATTTTTATTAATAGGTAATGGATTTTAATTAAATGTCAGAATCCCATCTCGAAGTAAAATATACCCTACCTTCACTAAAATATACAGATGATTTTTTTCAGTAACAAGTCTTTGAATGAGAGAATAAAAAAAGTATTCAAATATTCTTTACGATTTCTATTAATCATCATTTACAAAATTCATTCGCTTTGTTATTCTTTATAAACTTCCTAGGCAAACAGTATTGGTTTCAACACCAAATATTTTAACAGATTTATTTACCCATTATTAAAAAAAAATATTGTCCTGAATTCTTGCAAATAATTCCAAATTTAAAGTTTCTTCAACTTTAAATACATATGTACTAAATTTAGATAACTAATGGTTATCTCTTCTCCAAGTAAACTCTAGAAGAGAAAGAGGAAAATATTCCTTTCAAAAATTTTACTTGATTTTGCATCAAAAATGGTTCTAACGCTAATAAAACAATTTGACAAATTGTTGTAAAAAAGGTTGTAGTGTACCAAACTGTGACACCTTCTTAGACAGTTATTGAGGGGGTGAGCATTATTCTTATAAATTTTCCTATTTTTGAAATTTCGTTGAGAAGCAAAGATGATCAAAGCTACTTGATATACACAAGCGAAAATAACCTTTAAAGTTTATTATTTAGGATAGTCTTAGTTTAGGAAGTTACGTAATTTGTCTAATGCAAATAAAATATCACAAAGTGTACAAATATAGACTAAAATATTAAAAGATAGAATAAAATAACCGTGAATGTTATGTCGGCCAATAATTAATCTTATAAACATGGATCGGGATCAAGAGAAATTTGAAGTCTTTAAGTATGAGTTAAAAAATGTAAATACTGTTTGGTTAAATACCAATGGATTTATGCTTGATAATAATTTATATATGTGTGTGTTTCATTTTTCATACTTTGACTAAAAATGTTATATGTTTATATGCAGTTACTCACCAAAATCTTGGCACTTCAAATACACGTAAACGTTGTCTTCACCACAACCTTTGCTTCAATGAAAAAAAAAATACATTCTAATTAGACATTTCAAGACAATGTGTAAGAACTGATAAAAAAGATTAACTTATTACCGAACATATACAAATTTTACAACTATACGTCGGACGCTACTTAAAAGATGTAAGATGTGAACTCTTTTAAGCTAGTCTAGTCATTTACATAGAATCCCACTTTACAGTTCGTATTTTATTTTGAATATGAATTGTTTCAATTATCTATGTTACACCAAGATGAATTTTGATGTGAATTTCATGTGTTTAAGCTACTTCACTGAAAAGTTATTAGCAAAATAAAAAACAAACAATATTCCTTTAATTTTGTACTTGAGATTACTATACTTGAGATAGTCTCTTTTTACTTACTGACTCCTTGAAAATAAAGATTTCATTTTCGTTTTGACATCAATGGTGGTGCTAACTGCAACTCTTTTTTCCACAGGAACAGGAAATGCTTCGTCCCTCAATCTCGTTTCTTTCACGTTTCTACAAAGAAGCCATTGAAGAATTATTTTTATTTTAATTACAGTAAATAAGTGGTTTTAATTTTATTTGTATTGTTTTAATTGCGATTAACTTGCATAAGTGGTTGAGCACTTTATATTTATATTATAAAGTTTTAATAAGGTTTGATCTTTTTATTAAAATCAGTTTGTGCAAGTAACTTAATTCAAAGAACGTGTTTCAACAAATAGAATCTGCATTTTTTGATTTGTGATAAATATGTAGGGAAGACCGGGGCTGGTTGAAACCAAGGTTGAAACAACCTCATTTAAATGTCTAATTTTATTAATAGGGGAATTTATGTCATAGAAGGCATAAAAAAACGTTAAACCTACATTATTGCTACGAGAGAAAAGTTTTTATCAACAGCTCTGTATTTTAAAAGGAAAAAAAAAAAAAACTGTTTTTAAGAAGGGCGAGTAAATTTTCAAAGCTTCATAAGATATCGTATTTTGAGTAGTTTAGACCAGTTAAAGTTTTTGATTTATAAAGTGTTTATAGTGCATCGTTATGACTTGATTCACCTATTTTTAAAAGCACACGTGTATTGCTAATGGTACCTAGCGTCTTGTTTAGTTAAAATGGTGGATTGGGGCATGTTGAAACAAAACGGACGGGGCTGGTTGAAACAGTGATTCATTCCCTCTATGTGTCCTCTATCAAGGGTTATTTATGCCCAGGTGAGGTTAGAAAACTGGTATGCCAATATGCAGCAAGAAACAGTGTGCTTGATCCATCATCATAGACTGTTGCTGAAGCTGATGGAGCTGATTGGGTTTGCCAGATATCTAAAAAGACACATAACTTTGCCCATTAAAATTCTCCAAGCAACAAGTTTAGCTCGAGTTACTAGTTTTAATCAGTACGATGCCAAATTGTTTTTCGAAAATTATTCTTGTGTCTTATAAAAAATAATTTTCAACTGCTGACATGTACAACATAGACGAGGCAGAAATAACGAGTCATTGCCCAAACTGAATTATTGCTAAAAAGGTATCAAGTAAGTGGGATCTATTACCTCAGCCTAGCATGCGACATGAAGAGGAGTACCATCGATATTTGTGTTTCCTAGGGTTATGTTCCGTGATCATTTTATTTTAAGTGGGGCACCAGATTGTGTAGGGTTAGCCAATCCTTCAGGTTGGATAAATGACACTGACTTTATCGTCTTTTTGAAACATTTCATTTCAATCACGCGGTGCACACCAGAGAAGTTTGTTTTAATGATTCTCGATAATCATGATTCGCAACTTTCTATCAATATCATAGATTTGTGTAGAGAAAACGATATTATGCTCTTGAGCTTTCCACCACATTTCTCACACAAATTTCATTCCCGCTATCGTGGTGCATTTGGGCCTTCAAAAAAGTATATTAATACTGTCTGTGACAGTTGGATAAAAGTCAATTCAGCTAAGACTATGAATATAAGGGTGGTTCGAAAAAATATACATGTATATTTTAAACGCATTAAGTAAAAAGAGTTATTGCATATCTTGATTAAAAACGTTTAGAAATATCGTTTAGAAATTTTAAAAAATTTAGGAAAAATTGTTATTTTTTGTATTTTTTCCAAACTTTGAGGTGAATGCGCAATCGGAAGATATTATTATTATTATTATTATTATTTTTCAATTTTTTTTACAGTTTTTCTTATCAAGGTATGTAACAACTTTTTTCACCTTATGCGTTTCAAAAATAATTTTTTTTTTTTTTTCGAACCACCCTAATGAATATATACTATATTATTAGTATAGGAATAAAAAATTTCTAATAAAGCAATCAGCACAGCATTGCTCATATTAATTATAGCAAAATAATTATTTTTATGATATTTGTTAGGTTTCTGAATTAATAATGCAGTTGCATTTGTTTATTATGCTAGATTCCAGCCACGGGATAACAAACGGCTTTTATAATTTTGTAAACGTTGTTGCACGAGAGAGTATTTTAATTAAAAAAAAGAGCAATGAAATGTATTTAGATTGTATCGTTTTCAGTTTTCGAAAAATAAAGTAAAGTGGCGGTTTGTTGAGAACTGGATGTGATTTCTTGAATTTTATTTTCCTAACATAAGCAAAAAGCAACGACTCACATTTGTGCGGGGAAACCGATTTCGATAGAAGGGGAGAAATGTTTGTGATTAAAGGAAGCAAGAAAGAAGATTTAAGGCGGGTGTTGGAAGAAATGGGTGAAACACCAAATGCTACCGCGAAAGTAGTGGACTTGCGGAAGGCTATTGATGGTAACCAACGCTATATTGAAGATCCGGAATTTTGGGAAGAGTTTTTGATTACAATAATAGAAGAACGGAAAGCTGCTGAAAGTGAGAAACAAAGAGAAAAACATAGAGAATAGGAACTGCAGATGGCGCGATTGCTGTAAGGACAAAGGACAAGTAACGACGGTGGGGTGAGTGATTATACTAATATAATTAGCAATGAAGGAGAGAGAAGTTCGATTGAAAGTTTTGTTAAAAGTATTCGTGTACTCACAATGCCGGTTCCGGCAAAAGCGGAAAATTTGGTATTATTCTTTCAATCATTAGAACGTGCATTTGAAACCAAAAAGGTACCACCTGAATTTCGCTCAGAACTTTTGATTACCTTATTAGGTGAGAAGGCGTTGAATGTACTGACTTATATCAAAGGAGAAGATATTAAAGATTATAATACTGTGAAGGAAATGGTGTTGCGAGAATACGAACGGTCTCCACAAGCGTGTTTGCAGAACTTTACAGAGGCTAGACGATATGCTAATAAAAAGTTCTTTCAATTTGCCTCAAGGTTAAATGCTTTGTGGTTGTACTATTGTGAAAGGAAAAAAGCACAAGAGTTGCAGACTGTAAATGATTTAATAGTTTCAGATCAACTTTTTAAAACGCTAGACCCAGAAATGGCAGCGTTCATTAGGATTCAGCAAGGAGAGAATTGGTTTAAACCTTTAAAGTTAGGTAAGGAGTGTGACATCTTCTTTGAGTCAAGGGGGAAGTCATTAATGGGTGGTGGAAATCAATATCACATGAACAGAAATCGTAATAAGGTGAATTTTGAGAGTAATAGTATAAGATACAGCCCACCATTGCATCGTAGGGGCAGTTATAGAAGTGAAGATTTCAGAGGAACAAGACCACAAGCATGCTTTATATGTGGACGAACATCACACCTAGCCAGGAATTGTTTCCAGAAATGTGGCAACGACAGGGGATCACAGTATGAGAGTAAAAGAAGCGATACAGAAGAAGATAAACAAGCCAGTACGGAAGTAGTTACAGCAAAAGTCGGTGGGGAATTAGTGTCAATAAAATCAAAGCAAACAAGCAGAAGACTACAGATAGCACTGGTGAATATAGTGAAGATTAAATATGGGCAAAGGATATTGGAAGCAATACTGGATTCAGGAACACAGATTACAGTTTTTAGAGAAGGCTTGTTGCAAGAACAAAATGGTGGAGTTAAAGGAAAAATTCGGTTGCAACCTGCATTTGGCGAAACAAAAGAAGCAAATCTAGCAGAAATCAAAATTAGTTTAGCAGAAGAAGGTGTGGGATGTATCACTCCAACGATCACAGCTTTGGTGGCGACGTGTAAAGATTTGAATACTGACGTTTTGCTAGATATGGAAACTTATGGAGCGTTAATGAATCAAGACAAAACTTATACGACAGGGTGCCCAGTATATATGACGGAATTAGATGTAGAGGATATAACTGATGAGGAAGCAAATGAGGTAGACTCCTTAGAAGAACAGATATGTTCCGAAGAAGAAAGAGGACAAGAATTTAGGAATGGTACGGATGGAAGTCAAAAAGGGAAAGAAGTTAAAAGTGAAACTGAGAACTTCAGAAAAGAACAGCTATCGTGTGCAACATTAGTGAAAGAAGGGAGATTTGCAAGACAAGGAAAAGGCAGATTTCTAGTTGTGGGAGGTTTATTGTACCATAACGAAAAGATTATGGAGCAGCAGGTACAACAGTTGGTGTTGCCTCTAGCTAGACGGAAAACAGTTCTAGGGATAGCTCATGAATCAGTGTTTGGCGCACATTTAGGAGCAAAGGAAACGGCAGAAAGAATTAAATTTTCATTTTATTGGCCAAACATGTGTAAAGAGATAAAGGAACATTGTAGTTCCTGTCATAGTTGTCAGATGCGGAAAGTGATTCGCTCTACTGATAGAATACCTATAGCTTCGGTAAATTGTCCGGAACTTCCATTTCAAGTAGTGAATGTCGATTTAATAGGTCCAATCGATCCAGCATCATCGAGAGGACACATATATGTGCTCTGCCTGGTAGACCAACATTCGAGGTGGCCAGAGGCAGTCCCATTAACATCTCTGACGGCAAAGACGACTTGTGCAGCCCTTTTACAAATATTTCGCAGGACGGGCGTGCCAGAGGCAATTGTCTTAGATAATGCTACAAACTTTACATAAAAATTGACTAAAGAATTTTTATAGAAGATGGGAGCTTGCCCACGTTTTTGCACTCCAGGGCATTCGGAAAGTAACGGGGTAGTAGAAAGATGGAATCAAACATTCAAGAATATGCTACACCATGTAATTCGAGAAGATAAGCGAGACTGGGATCGTCATATTCCTTTCCTATTATGGGCTTATAGAGAGGTTCCAAATTCTACCACCGGAGTACCACCGTTCCTTTTAATGTATGGAAGGGAACCAAGAGGACCCCTAGCTATTCTAAATTCTACATGGGCAGGAAAAATGGCTGTACCTTATAATCTAAGTAAGTCGAGCACCACATACCTGCAGGAGCTGAAGGCAAGACTTGAAATAACAACACAATGAGCAGAACTAATTACAAAGCGGCAACAGGAGAGCTATGTGCATCATTACAATCTTCGGAGGAGCTATAAGGAGTTCAAAGAGGGAGATTTTGTAGTGGCTTTGATCCCTGATTCCACCAACAAATTATAAGCTAGATGGACTGGTCCAATTGAAATTGTGAAGTGAAAATATCCAGACTCGTATTATGTGAGAATGCCAGAGAATAACTTGAGACTTTTACAAGCCAATAAACTCAGGGAATACGTAGTTAGAGCGCAGACCGTGGGAATTGTGTTCGAAGATGATGAAGAGTTTGGAGAACTGTATGAAACTCCTGTATTTTAGGAAATCAACAAAAAAAAATTATCTAAAGGAAGTAGAGCTGAATCATTTGGTAGAAGAGCAACGAAGTGAACTAATTAGATTAATTGTGGAAAATGAAGATTTATTTTCTGGGGAGATTCGGAGAGCTAAAGTAGGAAAGCATACTATTCGGATTAAGGGTTATAAAGAAGCTATTAAACCCAAGTCTTACCGAGTTCCAGAAGCGTTAAAGCATAAAGTTGATGAGCAGATTAAGGAATTATTCAAGTTAGATCTCATTGAAGCTACGCAAAGTGAGATTGCACATCCTATAATATGCATTAATAAAAAGGACGGGTCTCTGAGATTATGCATCGACTTTCGAAGTTTGAACAGTGTGTCCATTCCAGAAGCCTATCCAATGCAAAATATAGATGAGTTTACGTTTCTGGTGGGTAAGAAAAATTTCATAACAATTTTAGATATGCTGAAGGGTTAAGATGGCTGAAGGGTTACCAATGGATGAAGACAGCAAGGAGCTTACAGCTTTCAGAACACACAGAGGCCATTACCTTTGGAAAGTAACGCCATTCGGTCTTAGAAATGCGGCAGCCACATGCCAACGAGCGATATCAGAGGCTATACAAGATTACTCTGAATTTTCATGTGCCTACATAGATGACCTGGCAATATTTTCGGACAGCTGGGAGGAACATATGGGACATCTAAAACTCATTTTCAGAAGGATAAATAACTTACACTTTTCGGTCAACTTAAAAAAGTGTAGCTTTGCTAAGTCTCAAGTGAAATATTTAGGACACTTAGTAGGTTCTGGTAAGCGTGGTCCAGATCCTGAAAGGATCCAAGGGGTAAGCAGTTTGCAAACACCCAAGACCAAGAAACAGCTACGAAGCGATTTAGGACTTTGCAATTATTACAGGCAATATATACCCAATTTTACAGCCATTGCACTGCCGTTAACATAACTTACTAAAAAACGGGTTCCCAATGAGCTACCGTGGAATAAAGATGCCGACACTGCTTTTCGGCAATTAAAGGAGTCATTGTGTGCTGCATCTCAACTGAAGGTGCCGGAAATTTGCAAGCCTTTCTATTTATACACTGATGCCTCGCAGTATACGATAGGGAGCTGTTTAAGCCAGTCTGATGCAGAAGGTAGTCTCCATCCTATAGCATTTGGTAGCCAAAAGTTGAATGAAGCTCAAAAGAAATGGTCCACCATTGAACGAGAGGCTTTTGCCATCATCTGGGCTCTAAAGCGATTTGAAACAATACTGTTCGGAGCGGAGATATTCTTAATGACTGACCATAATCCACTTGTATTCCTGTCAGACTCGGTTCTTCAAAGCCCTAGACTCCAACGTTGGGCTTTAGCTCTTCAACGTTTTAACCTTAAGATAGCTTATGTCAAGGGTCAGAAGTTGAGCAATGCTGATGCCTTATCAAGACTGTGAGCTAGAGACAGTATCTCATGTAATGACTTTCAAGGTGAACTAATTATGCTGCTTCATTTGATGTTGTGATTCAAATTGTTTAGCTTTCTTTTTACATAATTTTCTCTTATCAATATTTGGTGAGTATTCAGGGTGTATATGGTTTGGTTATTTTAAATTATGATTTAATATAACTCTTGGGGGGGGGGGAGGTGTAAGGTTTCTGAATTAATAATGCGGTTGCATTTGTTTATTATGCTAGATTCCAGCCACAGGATAACAAACGGCTTTTATAATTTTGTAAACGTTGTTGCACGAGAGAGTATTTTAATTAAAAAAAAAGGAATGAAATGTATTTGGATTGTATCGTTTTCAGTTTTCGAAAAATAAAGTAAAGTGGCGGTTCGTTGAGAACTGGATGTGGTTTCTTGAATTTTATTTTTCTAACATAAGCAAAAGGCAACGACTCACAATATTCATATAATTATATTTACAACAGTCAAATATTAATGTTGATGGTAATCAAATAATTATATTTATAGTAGTTAAGTAATTATGTTTGCAGTAGTCAATATTTCAATCTGTTCCAGTATGTGTTTCAATCTATCCCAACGAGAGTTTCAACCAACCTCTTACTCGGGGTTGGTTGAAACACGCATCAAGGTTTCTTAGAAATTTGTTTAAAATACCTTACTGCTCTAAATATCGTATATTAAAATTCAGTGTAATAGACCAAAAGTATAACCTACCAATACCACTAAAATTAAGTTTTTAGTGCTATTTGTTTACGAGAAAAAAAAAATTTAATTTGAAAAGTATTTCAACCTGCCCTGGTCTCCCCTACTACATCACCTTCGACTTCGAGAATTATTCATGTGGCTAAGTTCGTGATCATACGTTTAAGTAACAGTTTAATTAAATGTACTCAGGATTGGTTGAATGTGATTTTCAATTCTTTATCTGTTACAATTTAATTATGTATAATGGGGTCTGAAGGACATAAAATGAGATATTACCCTGTGTTTAGAGTCTTTATTTCCTCAATTTTTATTTCCGTAGAAGTCTGAAAATGTATTCTTCAAATTAGTTTTTATCAATTGACCGTGCTTTAATCCTCAGAGGCTTTGCAAACTCAGGAGTTGAGAGCCAAAGCATTTATGAAAGTTCAGCTCACCACATCTTGGTCTGCAAACGTGACTATCTCGGATACAAATAGCCAATACTATGCTCCAACAATCTGTGCACGTGGTATTTATATCATAGAGCAAACCCTGCATAACAACTGATTCAGACTCCAGAGATGACGATTGTGCCGTTCATTACTTCTTTCTTCATGCTTTATTGTAAATGCTGTACCTAGTTTCTATTAAATAGTGTTAATTCAAAAATTGAGTAAGATCAACCTTTTCAACATCGCAGCCTGCTAACAGCACACTCTACAGAAGAAGTGTTCTGAAAAATTGTAGACATGTGGCCTATTAGTATTAGTATTCCGTTTAAAAATAGACCTTACCAAATGTGATATGCTAACTTAAACGTGTCATTCTGCATGATTCTGACTTTTTTTTGCATTAAATTATTTGGAAAGGTTAGGTAAAATATAAGTAGAATTCTACGGCCTCAGGTAAACACATACTTTACGTTCTTGAAACTATAAAGATCGCCTACTACATATCTATCATAAGAACAGATCCGGCTACAAGACTAGCCACAATACTAGGCCCATTTCTTATCCTGATTAGAGGGGGGGGGAAACCATCTGCATTTGGACCTTTTTAGATGTCCTGTTTCTATTGTTACCACCATCATTAAGACTATTTGGTGATAATTGATATATTTATAGACATACAATCCTCACACATAATTGGTATTTATAATTGAGTTTAGAAACAAAAGGATCCCTACTTATATCCCAGCATTGCACATGCCCTAGGACTCATGGATGCCGTGTCCCACTGATCCCCACACACAGGCTGCCAGCTGTCGGTTATCAAACTGTAGGCTTCCAGTTGACCTTCGCCCCTCTTCCCATCACTGCCAGTGAGTTGAACTGAAAGAAAGTGGTTGCATCATCAGACAATAAGTTTTATATAGGCGCAATATAGCATGAGCAGTAAAAATATAGCAGAAACATTTAAAAGTATTTTTTTTCCTATCTTTTATTTTAGTAAAAATCTTAATGACTTTTTACCCATTCTACTTTGACTATTGCATGGATGCTGGTGTAAACTTTATGTTAACACTTATTAGTTCATCTTTAAGGAAATGAATGGAAGAAGGTGGACTGGTCTATTAGCAGATGATTTAGTAATGCATATAGTAGCAGTGAAGTAAATTCGTTATTTACAGAAACGCTGTGCCTCAAAGTTCGACTGTTACACCCGTACTATTTGAATAACACTCCAAGGTTAGTATAGTATTATTTTCAATCCGCTCCCTACTTCAAAATCAATTTCAACATCATATTTCATTCCATTTCTTTTTTTTTTTTTTCCGTTTTGGTGGTCTTATATCAGATTCATAACTGTCTTCCGTTAAACTATCATATTCACTACAATTTATTTCTAAGTAAAAAATATATTTTAAAATCACAAAGTAATATAAAATTTTTTTAAAGATTAATTCCTTTTGTTTTTTAGCTCGAGATAATTTCATACTTTAAAATGTATATGAAAATTTATTCAGTTAATCAAAAAGAAATAATCGATTGGAACTAAAGATGAACCATACATGAAAGTGCTATGGAGTGCAATGATATTGATAATAATACTAGACTCAGCAACCATGAACTCAAAGATATAAAGGGTTATGAGGAAAACCATTAGTTAAGTTTTTCATAAAATTGAATTGTTATTATCATCTAGCTGCCCATGAGGTTGACTGCAACGCCATCATTTACTGAGCACAATAACGTCTGTCTACATAACTTAACCACAAAAAATACGTTAACATGCTTTTTTATGTGCTTCCATTTGCATTCTTATCTTTCTTGAGGCTTGTTTCGACCCTAGGTCTTTGATATGGAAAGTTGATCATCAAAAGAAGAAATTTGGAATGGCACTTTCGCGCTGTTGTTTTGCTTCCTTCTTTCGCCGTAGTTTATCAATTTATACGATTAAGATTAAATTCGTCAACTACTTCTTTTGGATATTAGAAAACGAAAATATGAGCGATGCCATCATGCAGTGGATTTAACTGAAAAAATTTAGGATTTTTGGAAAACAGTTCTGTAATTTGTAGACAAAAAATTTTTTGTAAAAAACATTCATCACTTTACTGAGCACCATGAGCATATCCGAACGACGAAATTAATAATATGTGATCAATATTTAGGCAATTCTAATGAAAATGTAAATAATTATAATGAAGAGTTACGTTTAATTGATTAATTATTTTTAGAAGTAATGCTGTTTTCTTATTTTTCCGGAGTCACCGAATAAAATATCTAATTTGTATGCAAAATAGCTCTAATTGTATTTATAAATGTGACATTTTTTACAATGTGTTATAGTACAAATAAATTAATGACAAACTTTTATAAATTATCATTAATCAGACGTATAATTATCTTTAATAAATTATATACATTTTTATGACAAAAACTGCGTGTATCAAAAACTAAATGATAATATTCTCTCTAGCATTTAATGCATGAACTGCATTAAAATATTAGATTGACTCCAAATTAAAGATTGCAAATTGTCACGTGATATATTTATTGTGTATTATATTTATTATTCCGTTTCTTTCCAATCTTCTAATTGCAATTTTCATATGTATTATGATGAGGGGTTAATTATTCCCAATTTATTTGTGTTTTTAATTATTTAAACAAGCAAAAATCTCCAGACAATTGACAGTAATTCTTAAGTTTGATATCCTATACGCTATCAAGAATTTGGTTAAGATTTTTATCGAAATAAAATTATCAATATAAATTTGTTTAAATAATTTTTTTTTTTTTTTTTTTTTTTACTTCAATTGCATACTTCCTATTAAGCCGAGATGTTGAAAATTTTACACGTATTTCCAAAGTTTAAAATATTAAAATAAAACTATCATGATTTTAACCCACTGCCCTTAGGCTTTCAAAATAGCTAAAATGTTCCAAACGTTGGATGTTTGATGTTTCCAAATATGCAAATGTTTCGTAGCAAAGTTCAAGTATTCAGATAAATACTTATTATAAATTACTTATTTGGATTTTAGTCAACAACCACCAAAATAGTTATAAATTATAGAAAATTGTGCTTACGACATCTTCGTTCTTCTCTTCCGTCTGGACAGTCAAGTATTCCATCGCACACTAATCCTTTGTCTATACAAGTACCATGACCGCAGTAGAATTGGTCTGGGCCGCAGTTACCTATAAGGTGTCATGCATTTCGATAATATAAAAATGTATTTTACAAGGAACATTATTTAGAATAGTACATGATCTTGCCCTCCAATTTTTTTTTATCACAACAAATGTCACCTATACTTTAATAGTTTTCAAATAGTATTTGGAATGGTTGCTTATTTTGTTTTAAAAAATAAATTGGTTCGTCGATTATCATGAAATAGGGTAGTGTGGATTAAAATGGATAGCAGGGTAAAATGAGTAGTTTTAAATATATTGTTTAAGATTTTAGAAGTTCCTAATATATTCATAGTTTTTCAAATTGTTTATGGTAGTATGATGCCTAACCTTTATTTTTCTTCAATAATTTGTTTTATATGAATGCCAACAGTAAAAATTTTAATAACGTTACATTCCAGTGACTTGACTGCGTTTATTAGAAAAAAATTTATTGGTTATTGAAATTGCAGTTAAATTTAGTTTTTTGTTTATTTGTTTTAAATACAAATTTTATGAATGGGGTAAAATGGGTATAGCGTTAGGCTTAGCATATGTAGGTATTTTTAAGGTGATGGTATAAAGTTTTTCTGAGAAAAGTCTTATTTCTTAAAAATTAGAATCAAAATATGTTTTAAAGTACCACATTGAAATATTTTTTTAACATTGAAAGCTTTAAAAAAAATTAAGATGGGCAATTAAAAATCCTCCGTGGAACGGATCAGGAATCTCTCAACTGAACACGGTCATATCATCACTATTAAAAGAAGGACCCACCTGATGGGTGTGTGGTTAACACTCTGGCCTCGCATGCCAAAGGTGCCGTGTTTGAATCGTGGATTAGGCATGGTTGTTCGTAGTGGTTCGAAATCCATGTTAAGCTGTAGGTCCCGGACTGATTAGCCGTCATTGGGCATAAAAATATGTCGTTGAGCATACAAACCAACTAACTATTCAAATGAGAGGTAGCTTCAAAAATACTTGTCTCTTATAAAAATTTTGTCTTGTAAAGCAATTTTGTCTTCTATGTCTCCAAAACCTTCGAGTCTTACAATAACATGTATAAGAAATTCAAAATTGAAATCTAAACGTATACAAACTGAAGCTGGCAAAGTTTAAACGAATGAAGAAGTCATGATGAGGTTAAAAAATGAATCTGAAAACCAGAGCACTAAAAAAGTTAAAATCAATAAGAATAAAAAGTCAAACGAAAATCAAAGTACATCATAAGGCATCGATCTAAAAGTAAATAACAATAAAAATGGGCCTACATATTTAGCGTATATGGACGAAAGTAGAGTATTTAGGAAAAAAACGAAGCCAGAACTTATTGGAAAAGTTATGTAATCAAAGAAGACTCATATGACATAAAAAAATTTTAAAAATCTAAGATTGACGAGTTTTATGTTTTTCCGGATGGTGGAGCTCACAAACGCCATTGAAAATAGCCAGACTGCAGAAATTTTAAATGAATCAGCATTAAACAATAGGAAGAATTATATTTTTGCTAGATTTTAAATATTAATAATAATAGTATTTTGAAGTCATTAGGTGTAACATGGAGAAGAATGTGATTTTGATACAAATGTTACAAAATTATTTTTTATATTTAATTAGGCTTGTGCTTTCTTTTGGTTTATTATTCATTTTATGGTTTTCATTGTTAAACTATAATATACCCATTTTCACCTGAGTGGGGTAAAATGTGTATAGTAAACATATACCTATGAAATGTTTTATCACAAACATAATTATGTAACATAATAATTAAAAATTAGATGTTCTTACTCCCAAGATGTGCAATGTAAATAAAAACCACAATAAAAATTTAATTGTTAAACATTTACATGAAAATGTTAGCTAAACATAAAAAAACGGTGATTTTTATACCCATTTTTACCCCCACCCTACCCTATACAACTAAACTTAATTGAGAGTATTTTTTTTCCCTTCCTTCTTTGAAATTCTGGTTTTATTCATGGCGTAATTGAACGATACATTTTCTCGTCATCCAGAAATTTTGCAATTTTAAATGTTTGGTATTATAAGTGAAAAGTTCTATAGACTTTCGAGTGATGGATACTAAGGGCTGTTATAAGTTGAGCACATATTGGTGAGCCACAGACTCCCTAATTTAAAACTGTGATATCATGGAAGTTGCCATAAATTTTCATCAAAACACAAAAATCAACTGGGTCCTCTCTGGTAACTAGAGTAAAGAGCCCTAAACTAGAGCAAGATATCGATTCAATCTCAAATGGATTTAGTGCCTGCAAAACTCCTTATAAAAGATAAAGAACTGGAGTGCTGTGACCAAAAATGATCAGCCTGGAGGAAAATTCTTAAGAAGTACAGGGTCTAATGGAAATAAAAAGAAAACGTTTGATAAAAATAACAAACGTTAAAATACTTTTAAAACCTCCTGAATCATACTATGAAATTTTCTGCTAAAGCGTATATAATGTTGTGTTAATCATTACTAACGTCATGCTGTACAAAACAGTAGCGTGTAATATAATTAAATTAGTCTTCAGAACTGTCTGACTAACTTAATTATACCTAAATATGTTACTGTTTTCTAGGTTTGAGACACAACTATTACTTATTAAATTCTTTTTATTTCTATAAAGTGAATGTAATACAATGGAAAGTGAACTCACTGCAGTTCCTTTCGTCAGCTCCATCCGTGCAATCTGAGAAACCGTCACACACCCAGGACTGAGGCAGGCACCGCGTTTTGTCACACCGGAATCCATTGACACATGCTGAAATAACATTTGGAAAGTTAGGTAAGAGGCACAAATAGAAAACTTCGTCAGGTACTGATTACGATGCAATTGAAACAAGTCTTCAATAATTGGCAATGTTTGAAATACATAACAGGCTTGGTAATAGGATTGTAATGTCAACAAACTAAGACTAAATGCAAAAAATTCATGTCTGCCAATGGTTTAAAAAAAATCATAAGGATAATAAAATAATTAATTTTCTAAAAATATAAAAGATATTTAAGAGCAATTAACTTTATAAATATTAAAGATTAGTAGGGATAAAAGTACTGATTAAAGGTAAATTTATTTTCAATTTTTTTCAAGTACGAGATTACAAATAACCTACACACTAAAGAACATACACTATAAAGAGAATATTATAATATATATAACTATAAAATTTTAAATATATAAAAATAAATTCATATTGTAAAGTAATTAGAAAAATTTATAATTTTTATGGACTATAGAAGTTTGTTATGTCATTTGTACTCAAAAATACCTTAATTAAAATCTAACACTTAAAAAATAAAATAAAGTAAAGTGAAGTAAAGTAAAATAAATGTTTTAAATTTATCTTTATTAGAAGTATTACAATAAAGACATAAATTAAATATTGCATTAAGTTTCAAGGAGATATTCGCAAATAATTAAAACTTTTAATTTAGAAAATAAAGTGACTTTCTGATGATGCAACTTAACATTATTCTGTAAGAAAAATATGCCAAAGCTAAAATTACCAATATTATTATGTGGATATACTTAATTAATGACACTTACTACACTTTCTTTTACGCAAGAATTTAATTAAAATCAATTCACACCTTCCACACAAAAGGTCATTTTGCAACACAGCAACAATAGCTTTATCCTTCGTAACCCTACGTAGCGATGTCAAAGACATCGTTACACAGATTCTAAAAAAACAATTTGAATTTTTCTCTTAAGCCCCTGTTACGCAAGTTCAGCAGAATTATTTGTCGTCGAGGTTTCAAAATGCCATCATTCTCAAAAGACCAAGCAACAAATAAAAATATCCTTTCTGACATTTTAAAAGTGCATTAGACTACTTTGAAACATTTTATGTGTTTCATGTCAGGTTACCCATGCAAAGTAATGCTTCTTTTGAATTCTTTTCAAGAGTTGTTAGTATTATTTTATTAGTTATTCTTTAGCAATATAATATTTAAAATCTCTATATTCTGTAAGATGGTATAATGGTATTCATATGATAAATTTTATCTATAAAGATAGAAGTCCGTCGGAATTTGACCATGTATATCCTTTTCTAGAAATAAAGTCAAATAGGTAAAAGTCGATTTAAGTTTATAATCTTTATATCGATAGAATACGCTGGCTTACCTAGACCATGGAAGCAGGTTGAAAATTTTCAAAAGGGGGGAAATCGAACACAAAAGGGTGCAAGGTGGTTAATTTTTTGCTTTAACTATGATTTATCATTTGTCTACCGTAAAAAAGTTTTAATTAATAGCAACGTATTAAATTTCTTATCCAATCAATATTTTAAAACATACATCATACTTTTTTTCCAGTAAATCATATAACTTTTCTCCACATTGTTTTTTAATTTCTAAATCCAGTGGGGTACAAGTACAAGCTCTTGTACCCTCCTAGCGGGTTCCATATATGAGACACACACAATAGAGTTAAATGGACATATTTCTTTCTAAAATGTTCCTAAGTCCTTCAACCTTCAATCTAAATTCAAGGTATAAATTTGAAGATTATAAAATTTATCTTTCAATGTGTCTAAATATTTTCTTATAGCATTATTGAAAAAAAATTCAATGCGAATTTTTTACGCCAGTTTTTACTAAATTTTACACAGACACCAATCTTAGTAAAACTACTACGCTATAAATCACAAGTAAATACTACATTTTAAATTATATACAAGGCATTTTTTTTTACAATTTTTTAAATAAAAAGTTTCTTAGACATGTATGGCAAACAATCCAGAAAAGTCTCACCTCTGGCAGTCATGTCCAAACTTCTCATCTGTTCGTGACCTATGCAAATTTCAGGGTCCGGAGATTCGGGTAGGACTTCGCAGACCAGCGCTTCCGGCCAAGACACGGAAAACACTCCGAGGAAGAAATCGCATTTTCGTATCGTTTCTGTTGCGAAAAAGATTCACATTTAAATTTATAAGTAAAGAATTTAAAACAATGTTATTAATGCATGAAATTGCATGGTTCTTATGAAATGCATACAATCGAAAAATTAATTTATGCACCAAAAGCAAGATAGAAATAGTATAATACGATTTTAGAAAAAAAGTTTTGGGGGGAAAGTTAACAATTTGAACTACAAATCTCCATTGATTGGTTGCACAATGAAAATTTATAACGAACTTTTATACAGATAATTAGAAATAGAGACCATCCTAAGACGTTAAAATAACTCACTGTTAAAATGTTTTACCAGTATACTTTGTTATTTCTACCAGTTGTTTAGAAGTATACTAGAAAAGCTAAACTTTTTAAAAAATTGAAATCTTAAAGAAAATCCACTAATAACTTATAAAAAAAGTATACTAATACACATTTCAAACCACTCTTTCCTAACCATACCTTGGCACAGTGACCTACAGGGAGGCACCAACCTTCCCTCCTCCATGCATTTCGGGGCGTAAAGGGCGCACAGGAATAAGGGCAACAGAGAGTAACACTTGACGCTGACCAGGGGTTCGTAGCGCGCTAGGGCTTCGCTGGCGTCATTCTGATTGGAGTGCCCTAATGAGTTGGGATATACTGTGTAGGAGTAGGGGACTTTGTACTTGTGGCAGAGGGGAAGGCGGAGTGAACTGCAGCCTTTGCCTGAATTGGAGGAAAATGAGGGGGGTGTAAGTTGCATAATTTGCTGAATAGATAAAAGATAAGGAAGATGAAATGTAGTTATAATTCAAATTTAACTCTTTAGTGCCATATGAGCCTGTTGTTATCATCATATATTCATTTTTAGATATTACTGACTTTAAGGAAATTTGCTTTAAAAATCCAAATCTAAAAATTATTTTTTATTATTTCTAAAAATAATTCACACTTTTGCAACAACACCGAAAAATTACAACTAAATTACTGAAATTTAAATTTTATTGGATTGCTTTCTACTGGATCCAAACCTCATTCATAACCTAACTTTGCCCCAGCAATGCTTACTCCCAATTAGTGATATATTAGTGATTGTTTCCATAGCAGTGATACATTTCCATTTAAAGACGAAATTAAAACTCAAGTTGCTTTTTATAGTTATCGTTTTCCTAAGTCTCTATAGCATATATAGCTAATCTGACGATATATTGATTATAATAAGTTTTAGTCGCTTCTAAGCAAATTACACTATAATTAAAACTGTATTCTATATTTAAATGATTAAAAAATATATTTCATTGAATGTTCTTCGCGTAGTCAGTAAGCAAAAGGAATTTTTAGTAAATTTTTAAAAGATATTATATGTCTTCCTCTGTCTGTAAGGCTCAATGGTTAAAATATCTTCTCATTTTCAATTATTCATAATTTTCTATAATATTAAGATTTTGAAGTAAGTAACTGATGTGTAAGTATAACCACAAAAATTATTCTTACTTTCTTTTATTGCTTCTTCTACGTATAAATCCCTTGGTAAGACTATGTAAAAAAAAAGAAAAACTTTTCTTTAGAGGTATAAAAAAAAAAAAAAAAAAAAAAGCATTAGTACGGTACATTGTAACAACAACATATAAAAAGGTTTCTTTGTTTGGTTGTGCGATAATTCATGCTGACTTTATAGGCATCATGAATAGTTAACACAATAATGATTTCAATATTATTATTATTAATTAGTGATTAATAAAACAAGAACTATAATTCCAAAAGTAAAAAATAAATTTAAAATAAATTATAAAAAATTTAACAATAAGTAAAATGATAATTAAATTAACATATTAGTTTTGCAATATAATTGCGTTGTACTATACTATTAGTTAAAAGAAATATATTATTTTTTGCTTTTAACGTTTTCACATTCACTAACTATTGTATTATTTATTAAAATAATTTAAAACTAAGAAACAATGGCTATATGCTATGTACTTATAATATTTATTTCAAATACTTCAAGCTATTAAAGTAATGATGACGTGCATTCAGTCAATAACTGTGCAATTTTTATTTTAACATTAGACATTAAATTAACATTAAAAAAATAACACATTCTTAAAATTGAAATTTTCAGCCCCTCTGAAATCTATTAATTTTAATTTTCTTTGTTTCTACTTAAATACCAATTTTTAATGCAACAGAGTTTTCACTAAAATAAGTATGCTGACAATGTCTTACAAATAAATTTTCATCTTAACTTTTAAACCTTTGTATTGTTGAAAATTTTATTAATTTAAAAACCAATATTTTTCTTACAGAAGGCGCCTTGTTCATTTATTGGTCCCTAAAAAAATCAATCTTATTTCTTTCAGAATTTAGTTTTTTTTATTTTAGTTTTAGGCAACTCACAAAACTGTAACTGCAACAGGTTAATTTTCAATCAGAACCCGAAGTTAATTAGACTAATTTCTAAAAGAAAAAATAAATCCTTTTCCGGATGCTTACTTCTCAGGTACCATAGTAGCAAGAGTGTAAGGAGGAGGACGATAAAAACAACATTCAGGACCACCAAACAGACTTTCCACCTGCTTCTTGGTCTGTTGGAACCTTTCCAATCATCTGACTCACCTTCGGCCAGAGGACACTATAAGAGGATAACAACCGTATTTGGGTGATTGAATAATGAATGGAGATTGAGTAGTTGGAAAAGTGTCATTCTGTGAAAGTTAAGTAAAAGAAGTGGAGACTGAAATGTTGGAAAAAAGTAGTTTGACTTCAGAAGGAATCTTGAAAGTTTTTAATAAAATGGTTTGATACATGCATTTTAAATTCTAGTGTAATTGCAGATTGAATATACACAATTTGTTTTTTATTATTAGAAATACCTTTTATTGATACTGTATACAGAAAACTGTACTTCTCTGGTAAAACCGTAAAATTTGCCCTACTTATAATTGCTGTCTTATTTGGAGTTAACTTGAATAAAATTACTATTATAAATATTGTGAGTAGTTTTTTTATATATTTTACTAGAAAAACTAAAGAACTATACACATGATTACCAGTGTAATCTGACAAGGGAAACTGTTATAATATTGCACATTGAATAGGAGAAATCCCTTAATATACTTATTCAATAATATAAATTTGACGATTAAGGGAAATACTATACATAGTTTTTAAACATTTGTAATTTCATATATGTGTCGTCTAGTTGGAAAACCGGCTATCTCCTCAAATCCTGAGAATGTGCTTTTTCATTTTTTTAAGTAACTTAACGACGTAAACTTTTCAACCAAATGGAAACAAGAAAACATGGCAAATCTGGTAAAAGCTGTGTTTTATTTGCGTTTGAAAATCCCGATGTGCTGCAAATCCGGCCAAATCCTCCAGTCGGTGAGTTTCAAAGCCGGTCATGTCGATATTACGGATGGACTTCGACTGACAAAAAAACTTTGCATTGCCTAAAATTCCAGACCACATTACAGTTTACACAGTTTACATTTATTACAGTAGGCAGCTGTATTTATATAACCTCATTATTGTGCAGGATTTATTCAAAGATTCATTTACGAAGAATAACGTGTTCATTTACACTTGGGGAGAACATGAATACCCAAAGGTTTTAAACGAAATTGCTTCAGCGTTATTTCACAGGCTACAAAATACTGATTTTACTGGGATTACTGTTCTCTGAAGTTTTTTTTTTTTTTATGGCTGTGGAGGCCAAAACAAAAATACAACATTGATATTTATGCTTCAATATTGGTTGACACGGCATACCCCTAAGCATATGAAGAAGTAATTTTCCACAATCCTGAGCATTCTTTTATCCCGCCAGATCATGTTTTCGCTCAAATTCAAGGAAGTTAAAGAAAATCGAGTCCCTCGTTCGGCCTGCAAAGTATGAAGAAATTCTATCTGAAAGTAGAACAGTTTTCGCATTTCAAATTCGCTCCCACGAAAATATTTTTCAAAACGAAAGATAAGAATAAGGTGTTGGTGCAAGGGGAGATCTTTTTCAGATCTGAGATAGGAGTCAGAAAGCCGGTTATGATGAGTTAGAGAGGTATTATGAATAACAAGCTTAAGGCAGTGGATCCGGGTACCGTGGTGTAGCCTATAAAACAGAGTTAGCCGCTACGCGGCCCGCAATCCAAATTTGGGCAGCGACAGATTTTTCTGCGGCCCACCGTCTCTACAGAAGATTTTTAAAAAAAATCAAATTTCGCTGTACGGACTTCTTCTTACATAACTGTAATTTATCCAAAATAATATTCGGATCATGTAGTGAAGAACTCTATTTTAAAATAGAGTTCCCCTCTACATGCCCGAAGAAACTATACTAAGAAGCTTTCGGCAAGGTGGTTTTCATCAAGAATAAATACAGGAATAATTTAACTGAATATCATTTGACCAATTTATTAAGATTGGCTGCAATAAATACTGCGACTCATCGATTCAACCATTAAAATAAACTGAACGATTTCGACTGCCATCGTTTCACAATTGATATCAACTAAAACGGAGCAATTAAAATGCTTTTATTAAAAATTAGGTCAAGTCGCACTGTCACGTTGAAATAAAATATTCACTTCTGTTTCAGACTTTGATTTACTAATAATGAAAACTATTATTTTAATTATTTGAAAAAGAATAAAATATTAATTGTAATTTTGTTAAGATAAAAAAAAAATCAATATTTTTTTCAGTGTAATAATAAATAAGGATACGCATATTGGTGTATCCGGGCCGCGAAAAGCTCCTACTTAAGTCACACGACCCGCCTCTAAAAGTTAGTGACGAACGCTGCTTTAAAACTTCGAGACGTCCAATACTTACTGTCAAAACATTTCAGACCTAATTGGGATCCTGACGAACGGTTAATTTTTTACAAAAATATCTTGGCATCAGCTGCTCAAGAAGAGGAAGCAGAGATAATGGAGAAGAAGAGATGGATAAAGAAGATGAAAGGATTAACCATCATAACGAAATGTGTGAAACTGTGGAAGAAGATGTCGCCACAACAGTCTGAAATTTGCATAGGTTTTTTGGTTTAAGTCATTTAAGATTATTATTTTTAAATTATTCAAGAATTTTTAAGTTACACCATTCAATATTATGAGTTTGGTGATTTGCATGTCAGCTTTAAAGTACACTGTGACTTCAAAAGTCATTTGTGGGTAGTCACTTTCCTGAAGTCCTAGGTTCAAATATAGTTCACATAAATTCAGATGTTATTTTTGTTGTAATAAAATTTAGTTGAACGAAATATTTTGGTCTATCTTGCAATCCTAAAACCCAGTATTTACATTAAATTTAGCAAAATTTAAAATTCTGGTTTGTCGGAAAACCGACTAACTCCAAAGTAAGTTGCACAAGTAGCCCAATCCAAAATAAAAAATTACATAATTCTTTCCCTGTACGTGCTCCTGACACTTTATATTGCGTTTTAAAACATACTGATTTAATGCTTAAAACAAAGAGTTTTAGCGCCTATCTCATTTTGGCTAAGTGGGGCAGAAAATCAGCTTTCCCCGAAAATTTTTTGGAGATGGCCTATTTTGCAACCAACTAGACGATACATGTTCAATACAATACAAGAAAAACTAAAATAAAATATTTGAACTGTTTAGAAGACATCTGTCAATTGAGAATTTTAGAAAAATTTTTAAGAGTACTTTTATTTTAAACTTTTATACTTAAATCTGAATAAATGCAAGTGTTACTTTTTTATAAAACATTTTTAATTTTCGTATTTTATACAAAATTATGCATACATAACTTCAGCATAATCAAAAATCATAACTTCCATTTCAATTATTAAATATAATTTAACAAAAGCCCAAGTACCATTCAAATTTAGAGTAATCAAACACGTTAACAAAACCCACCATTCAATAACAACGATGTAACTTTGACGATAAATTTTAACTAAGTTACTGCGAGATTTGGAAAATATTAATAAGCCTTTTCTATTCCCTTCTCAATTAAACAAACACGCACTCGATGGCTTCATTAAGTTCTCCTCAACTTTGTGTGTTTGATAATCTTTCTTTCACAGCACTTGGCATCAAAATTCGTATTTGCATTTCCTCCGGAAGAATGTAGGTAGTTGGAAGTATGGTGCCGTAGGATATTCAGTAATCATTATTTTAATGAAGTGCTCTGAAAGTAGGGAGAAATGGTCTCGCCATGTGTTTTCGCCAATGGTAATTAATTCATTTGTGGAAACAGATGGTGTGTTATATTTCAAGAAAAGAGCATTGTGTATTGCTTAAAGCATCAAAGGGTTCTCCACTGGAAAACAAATAAAATCCGATCTTCGTGATGAACTCGTGTCCCAAAGGAAAGGTATGCGACTCGAGTACAATTTATATCTTCTTCGCTTTATAGACTCTCAATTAGAATGGCCTGGGGAAAGTGTTTTGATTTTCATTTCTTGTTAAGTGCAGATATAGGAAAGTTCCTGCAAATCCCCCTCAATAACAATTTTTATCCGTTAAATCTCGGGTATAGTTCAATTTCAATACATATATATGGTCATATTGCACGTGTTTTCCATTCCACTCTGCAAATTAATATTCTTAAAACCACCCAACTCATATGATAGTTATATTTCTTAACCCCAACGAAAAAATGGTATCCAGAGAATGGTAATATCATAAACAAATAAGTAGACAAATTGCATATTTTTTCTACAATATGGTGCTTGACAGCTGAAAAAAAATAATTGCTCAAGCAAATCCAATAAATTGAAAATCATTTATGCGATACTATATCAATTAAATGAGTAACGTTTAAATTAAATTACCATTCAAACGAATTCACATCAGATTTTATTTTCTTCGGTTATCTTCTGAACATTGACTACAAAGCTTTTTTGGAAGCAAAAAATAAATCCACGAATTGTTAAAAAGTAAAGAACACTTGCTTTAGGTCTACATCAGCAAAGTCTTGTGCTAATTTTATGAGTAAAAAATTACAATTGCATGAAATAAGAGTCATTCAACTTTTCCCTTTATGTAATGCAACATTAAAAAATTTGGTGTGTTCACGTTTGCATAGAATAATTTGCATAGTACGATTCGACGTAAACTGTACTAATAGAATTCAGGTACTTGCAAATGAAATTGCAAACTAATTGTGAGTCAATAAAATGATTGACTTGTTTATCTATATATTTAATAGGCAATACGTTTTTTGGGGTTAGTCCGTCCGCCTAAACTGCTCAACCAATTTCAATGATCAAGGTGTCATTTTAAAGGAAATAAGCTGTAGATTTGCCAAAACGTGCAAAAATAATTTATTAACACTTTATTAATTAGTTAAATTTCAATATTTTTCATCATTAAGCTACTACAAAGCCTCAATGATTTTGAATATATGATTGGCAACATCCTTACGTATGTAAACAAACCGGCTGCACAGGGGTTCAACCAACCAACCAACCGTTGCTAATTTTAAAACTATCTACGTATGTAAACAAACCCGTTGGTAATTTTAACGCTCTTTTTAAACTCTTCGTTTCAAAGTTGATTTTTTCTGTTTTTCTGAAGCATTTTTGTATTAGAGTAATTATTATTTTGAAGTATTTCTATCCAGAAAATGCTTCGCGTTGGACGCCGTTCTCTAAAGGGGTGACTTATCAGAATAAATAAAAGATATTGGGACTTCAATGTAAGGGCATAGCTAATGAAATTTTAAGTCAGAATGTTGGCGGATAGTATATTTAACTTTCTATTATGAAACTTGCAATTTGGGTGTTTTCTCTATTAGGCCTTACATTAAATTTATAAAAAATTGGTTACATTTTTTATGGCTGGCAAACCTATTCGAGAGCAGCATGATGTTTTAACCACAAATTGGACCGGCAAAGCTGCTCAATCCGAGCGCAGCGAGGCGTTTGGGGGTTGGCGAGCGTTAGCGAGCAGGGGGCAAAGCCCCCTAGTTTAACAGTAATCACCAAACTTCTTCTTTACTGTACTGAATATGTGAATAAGTTTTGTTTCAAAACGCTCCAATATTAATATCACGCATAATATTAAAAATAAAAAATAATGAACAAGATTTGAAAGGAATGAAAATATTAAGATTTACTAGTTCAATTTAAACAAGTTGCGGAATATAACAGTCACTATCACTAAATGCCCGCTTCTACAGTTTTGTTTTATGTTACATATACAATTTAGATATTTGTATAATAATTATAGTATGGTCGCCAAATTGGGGAGTTTCACTTAACCAAGAAAAAATTTTATCACCGAATATCCCACCTCAAATCTGCCGATAAAACGGTATAGTGGTTAGCGTGCTAGCTTCTAGACAGCTAGGTTGCGGGTTCGAGTTCCGTGTAAGGCATGGGTGTTTGTAAATCTATGTTGACTCGTCAAATGACGAATGTTTCGGCGCATTATAGCCCTCGTGTTGCTGACGGTGCCAGATAATCTGAAAACAACCAACCAAACAAGCTCAAATCTGATATCTCGATTTGAAATTATAATGTATTAGTTATTATATTAATAAGGTTATTAACAATTATAAAAGTACTCATCCGGACCAATTTCAGAATACTATTGCTTGAAACTTAAGCTTGAGTTTAATGTAATCCCACAAATCTTATTGATACCTTCAAACTGATAAATGACGCTTCTGTGGTACTTAAAATTTAGACAATTTTGTAAATTGACTAACAGTCATTATCGCAAGATATATCCTTCTATAGCTGTGCTTCCGGCCATCTCGAAAATCTATCCATCACTGTAAGGCAATACGAGAAGCCATTCGATAGTGTTAAGGGGGCTATTAAGTCCAGATGAACATGATCAAATTGACAAGAAGGCATAGGAAAATTTTGTAGGGGGATCTAGTATGCTTGTGTATCTTACTCTTCTGGTGGCACACCAGACATATTTTTACCCATTGTTTCATATCCCTGTTCATGGAAGGCGAAACAAAACGGGAGCGAATTTGGTGAGTAGTTCGTCTGACTTCTGTATGTGCAAGATTGTGTATTGGGGTGTCCCAAAAAAAAATCAACTTTTAAAAATGTGAACTCTCACCCTCCAAAAATGTTCTTTCTGTGATTATAAAACACCTTGATTTTTTTCAGAATTTAAAAAAAAAAAAAAAAAAAAAAAAAAAAAATAGAGGTTCCTTAAGGTTACTGAATTTACATAAAAATTTCCAAAATAATGCGAAATGAGGAATTTTTTTTTATTATTATTATTAGCTACACTTAGTACTATTAATGTTAAAATGAACTTTTTTTTTTCAATTATGAAAGCTACTTTTATATATATTTTCAGACACATTTTGTCTCAATTATGTTTTTGCTCTGGGTAGGTAAAGATATAAAATATTTTTAAAAACAAAAAAAAATATGATTTTTGGATATTTCTACATTCTGCATATTCATACACACAAAGTAATTATTGCACTTAAGATACAGTAATTGTTCTTTAAGATTACAATAATTATTATTTAAGACTAAATTAAATACTTGTCACTTAAGTATACAATTGTTAAATAAAAAGAAAGAGGAAGAATTTTTTCAAACGATCAGATACTTACACATTTTTTAAACATTTACATATTTTTATCAACTACATTTTAAGGAGATTTTAGCGATTGCACTTCGTAAGTACGACTGGTAACAAAAACTTGTTTTGTTCTTCGCTTTTTGTTGCATAATTAAAATACTGGATTAAGGCAACATCTTGTTAATCAACATCATTTATGCAAGCTAAGTTTTTACCAAAAATTGCCACTTTTTTATAGGATGGCGTTCCGACCGATCTTGAACTGGTAACTGAGGAAACTATCTTCATTTTTAGATACTTCAAAGAAGTATAAGAACTGCACAAATCATCTAACTTCGGTGGAAGTATTTCTTATAGATGTGAATTCGAACTCCTTTTCTTTTTCATGTTCAAAACAAGTTTTGATTTTTGCTTATGAGAAATGAGATTTGGAAACGAGCTCAATTCTCCACTTTAATACTAGGAATTACGTAAAATCATTTTTAATCCTTTATTGCTTAATTGTTTATCATCGTATTATTTCAACCTTTTAATAAGTAAAACATCAGTAGGAGGAGCATCAAGGCAAGTAAATCAAGACAGTCTATCCAACAGTTAATGCCATTATAATACCTTTGTAGCTTATCATTAAACAATAACTCCCTTTTCATGGAGTAAATGGCTTTTGCCATCCAACGAGCTCAGTGATGAGCACCTGGTTTCCGAATCTTAGATTGAATGGTAAATCCAATGATAAAAATATTTTCATCGTATTTCGAAAGCTTAATTGAAGGTCGGGAGGTAACTGATGCACATTTCAAATCTTCCGAAACAGTTCTGTTCGATAGTCTTTTCTCTAACATTTGGTCTATCTTTTCTTCTATCTAACCAAAATTGTCTTCTAGATTCTTCTTTTCCGGAATCTCTATCCTCTTCACTAAATACTTAAACTTCTTTTCGACATTCTCGAATTTCCCTTAAAATTTGCCTTCTATTTGTTTTACGCTTTCTTCCATAGTTGTTAAAAGATGACCCTTTAATTCCTCCTGTCCGGCAGAGATCGCAGCAATATTCTTCTGCATTTCCTCTTGGCCAGAAAAAATTTATTTCTTCATCTCTTCTTGGCTGGCTTTCATTTCATCCCGCCCTTCGAATATTTCCTTCTTCATTTCTTGCATGAAAGCAAAAAGTTGTTTAAATTCTTCATCTTGTTCTGCCATTGCTCTGGTTATCGGCATTCAAATCCCACTTCTGACACCAGTTGTGGCGTGGATGGGTTCGAACGACTTGAAGCCAAAGCAAATAAAAACTTGCAGAAATTTATTCCTGTATAACTCTTTGCAGATTCTTTTACAATTCCAGAACTTTTCGTTCTCTTTACACAACAATAGAGCACAAACAACAGTTAAAAACTTGAAACACAACTGCTAAAATCGCCGCAAAAGACAATGCAATACAGTTCGCTTTTGGAACTATTCTGAATGCTCATTGAGAGACAACTAACTAACTCACTCCATCACACGCTCTCTTAGGTCTTATATAAGAAGGCGAATCTTCTAGAGATAGAAATTTGGAGAATTTTCCAGATCGCAGTCAAAATGCCCTATACAGGTACATGGGGTACATGGGGGTCATCAAATGGTCGCCAAGTTTGGCGACATTTAGCGATTTCTCGCCAACTTGGCGAGATTGCCATTAACCATAATGTTAAATGGCCTTCTCCTTGTAAAAATCGTTTTCCAGCATTATCTCTGTAAAACTCGTTTTCAAGCATTAAGAGACGTATTGCAGGAAAGCGAAGTAAAGACAAACTCATGCACTGCCTAATACGAAATGTCCATAAATTTTCCTTTTTACATAATTAATATTACGAAATACTTAAAAATATACAGAAATTCGTAACACCATCAATTGTTGGGATGGAGTAGTGCATAGACGGGCGACACTGAACCCACCCTATAAATGTCCGAGGAAACAGTTGTCTCAACCCAAAATCTACATTCATATTTATTGTACTAAATGCTAGAATTTTAATGTTGTTGACTGCAAATAATGCAAATTCACACAGGGTAGTGTTAGTTGAGTAAGGGCCCACGTCGACTTCCGATCCAAAATCCACAAGAAATATGATGCCGGAGATGTGATCGGGAATAAAAAATCGTCTGGATTTATTAGTGATGTCCGCCATTCCACAGGCATGACGGAACCTGGTCGTTTTTTTTTTGTGTTTTTTTTTTTTTTTTTCATACAAAAAAACTTGCATAAAGGCACAGAATTACAAGCTTGTTGAACTAATATTATGTGATAGAAACATACATCTGAGGAAAGGTTGTCACCTCTGCCTATGGAAGTAGATCGCTTACGTTGATATCCACGATTCTCATGTTGACGAGCCTGGGAAGCAACTTGTTTGGTGAACTCATCAATTTGTTTGGATAGCTCATCGTAGGGTGTTGCAACAGATGAAGCCAAATATTTATTAGATGATGTAGACAAAACAGTCGATGGCTCTATGACTTCTGATTCCTTCTGCCAGTTCGTCTAAGGTATCCGTAGACACTGAAAGCATGGTAAGGATATTAGATGGAAGTCTCTGGAGCCACACATTTCTTAAAAACTCTTCTTTCAATTGACCTCCAGAGAGGTCTTTCATTTTCCGGAGCAACTGACTTGGACGCATGTCGTAGATTTGTAATTCTGTGAGGAGCTTTTTTTATCTTCAAGTACTCAGAGTCAGCAAACTCTGAAATAAGCCTTTGAGTCAACGCTTCATACTTATCGGTTGCAGGCGGCTCGAAGATTAGGTCTGTAACATGGCACAACGTTTCGTAGTCGATGTATGAGACCAGTGCGGCATACTTCGTTTCGTCATTATTAATTTTGCTAAGTAGGAAAGAGTTGTTGCATTGTTGATTCCATACCTTGACGTTAGATTTCCAAAAAGTCGGCAATCGTAATCAGTCGGGTCACAAAATTCCAGGAAAAAAAGTTTCCTGATAATTCCCAGACAGATTTCTAAAATAATTCCCTGATTTTACTGTAAACTTTCTTTCCAATTTCCTAAATTTTTCCAGATGTATAGAAACCTTGATCAAATAGAATATGTATGCTAAGGAGATATCATGCCATTTTTTTAAAAATAGTTTTGGTGGTAATGAAAAGTTTAAATTATTCGGTAACATTAAACTTCCAACAATTACCACAACAAATTTTCGGGTAAAGGGTGCCAAATTAAGGAAGAAAGGGAAAAACATTTTTGAAAATTTCCATGATTTTCGTAAAATTTTATAATGTTCTCTAATATTTCTCTGATTTCCAGGTTTTCCATGTTTTGTGGCCACTCTGGTAATGCAATGTTAGTAACTTGTGGAGTCTTTGGTTGAGCATGGTTCTGCATGATGAAAAGTACTAAAGACCTCAAATGGCGTAGGAGAAAATCTGGAGACACGACAGAAGCCTCAGATGCCGTAGGGAAACATTCAAGCTAATGCCATGCTAATAGAATTAAACTTCCTTACTTAATTAATCTGTTTAATTACAAAATTAAACATGTACAACAATACTTAAAACAAAAAGGAATTAAGATGCAAGTAGCGACACAGTCTCTCTCTGTTATAATCTGGAGTGTTCTGGATTTAAGTCCATGCACAGGCTGCAAGCTCTTGAGTTTTCAATCACATGTACATCACATAAAAACAGTGCATTTGCAGCTCGCTCCATTACGTGATAATCACATTTGTTACGCATGGCGCGATTCCCTGCACTCCATATGTAACCTGATGATAACTTTAAAACATATTAGTATTGGATTTAAATTTAAATTCTAAACTGTGATAAAAATGGCATTATAATTCATTGTTAATAGTTTTTATAATATCATTTTTTGTATGTTTTAAATAATATTTGTATCAATGTCGTCAGCAAAAATAAGACTGACAACTATTTGAATGTTATACATTTACAATGCCACGCTTTAACTATAAAGACAACCATATATATATATATTAACAACAATATATATATATATTAAACCCTTTTAGCCAATATATTGTTATTAATATATGGAATTAATACTGTTACACGTTTAATAATCCTCTCTATCGCAACATAGCTCCTGGGAGCAAAACATTTGTTTTCTTAAATGGCGACCTGCTTACTTTGCCAAAACTTTCCAGTGACACAGGATATAGGAGCTTATTTCTCTAAGATAAATCCTTTTAAGTGCTATGATAAGACTTGGAGGGAGTTTTGAGAATTGAAGTAAGTAGTTTATTTTCGTTTTAGGTGTTCGATAAAACTTTTACGTGTTTTGCATCAGAAATGTAGGAGTACGAGTGACGAATATGAACACCCATTTTTTCTTTCAAAACTTTGCTTCTTGTTTCATTAACACTTCTAATTAAAAATTCAACAGTAAGCTCTTTGATAAAAAAATTAACGTTAAAAATGTTTGTTACCTAAACATTAGCAAGCATATTATAGATAATTGCATCTTATAACTGCATTATTATTATATCGATGTTGGAGAAAACACACCTTTTTATTGCTGCAAGCTAGAAAATTAATTTTTAAAACTCTTGCTGGATAGATTGAAAACCTAACTTCAAGCTCATTAAGTTAATTACAATGTTAGGAAATTTATATATGATAAAAAACAACTAAAAATGTCATTAAAAATTACAATATGTTCGCAGATATAGGACCAAATTAAATATTAAAACAAAGAACATTAGGCAAATTTAACTATATGTTAGGTAAAAAGTTCACACTAAAAAAAAAAAATTCACACATTTATCTCATTTTACGATTTACTATAATTCTGTTTAATGAAATTTCTCTCGAGGATGTTGAAAAGATAATTTTCTTTTCAAGATTATGAAAACTAAATTTCAAACACACATTTTTATCCTTCTTCAGTATAAGGGGAAAAAATACTTCTCATCCAATGTCAACTCAATAATACGTTACAGAACAGGCACACAATTTTATCAATATTTATTATAAAATATATTGAATCAGACCCACTGTATTGAAATCAATTAATTTCCATGATTATGAGGATGATTTCAGTTATGGTTAATAGTATATGTTTTAGAGCCATTCTCAAGAGAACACTTCCCAAATAAGTTTTCAGATAACGTTATCACGGAATAGGAATAAATATAGCTGTGATCTCACAAAACCATATTATATGAGACACTCCAGTTAATTTTGTACAATTCTATTTTAAAAAAAGTTAAAGGAGTGCGTTAAGAAATTTTTAAGTGTGGAATTGCTTTCCAGTAAAGTTAGACATTTAATTAATTCATAGAGGAAAACAAATAATTTACCTGTGGTTCTGGTTTTGAAGGATGTTTATCATTAATTCCTGCTTCAGCATTTACTTGTTCATTTGCACTTTTGCTCGGCTCACTAGAGCTCATGCTCGTTGTAGCCCCGTGATCTGGAACAAAAATTTAAAATATATATACATGGTAGTTAATAAAAAAAAAATTATTAAGAAGCAGCATGCAAGTGGTACCATTTTTAAGTTGGAAATTAATGCATATAAAATAAATAAAAAGTTAATTATACTAGGGGTGTGGAACATCACACAACTTTCAATTACACTCTACTACTGACGTCAATTTGTGTTATTTACCGTTTTGATATGTTCATCATTCTTTAGAAAAATTGCCTTTTTTTATCTCTCTCTATATATATATTAAAAAAACCTTTGTCAAGTAAATGATTTTGGCGATATACTTTTCTATAATTCTTATATTATCCTTTATTATAAGTGCAACTAAGGAAAAGAAAAAACGACAGTTAATGAGGCGTGCTCAAGGAAAGAGAACTCTGTGTTGAAGGCATTCGTTTTTAAACTTTTTACGCCATTAAAGCATTTTTACGAGAATTTCGGTGGTGGGGATGTTTAGAACTCCTTAAGAGGCATTAACACAGAAATTTTGGACAATATCGTTAAGAGCCGTTTTTAGGAATTACTGAAAAACATGATTTTTTTTCAATTGCAGCTAACTTATACGCATGCCGATTTTGACGAAAACTTTAATGGTAGGTCCCTGTGCCATCACCAACACGCACATCAAATTTTAACATTGTAGGTCAGTTTGGTCGGGAGCTATGTTGACCACAGACATACACACACAGACAAACATTTTTTCTAGATCACTCTTTTGAAATCAGGATGTTTCAAAACGTGGAGAAATGCAAAAAGATCGAATTTTTTTTATCGAATACTATACTTTACCCTATGTATACATATAGGTAATTGAAAGTAAAAATGTGTCTACACCATATTTAATTACATTTCTAAAAGTTATCACATAGAGAAAAAAATAAAAAATTACGAACTATTTAATAAAACTTTTCATAACATCCTTTAATTTTGCATCTATATTAATAAGTGCGTCTAAATAATATTGGACTTCTTAAATTTGTTATTTTCTTTTATACATTTTGTATTATCATGTTTGTCTTCGTTTAAAGAAAGCCTAGAAAAATGGAAGGCCTCAAAATTGTACATTTTGTAACCAGCATGCAACAGAAATAATTGTACATTCCATAAAATAAGATAATTGAATTCTTTTAAAATTGTAAAACATTTTCTATCGCAAGGTAACAACGTAGTATAATACTTGAAGAATAACAGAAACTTCTTCAAAACACTTTAAATTTGTACAATACAGTTGTAATTAAATAATTAAAAGAAAGCTTCGTAATCTTATAAATACTATTTAATTAAATGCATTTAAATATATTATTAAAGAAAGTAGAACTACAAAATTCATCAAACATTACTATGGAATATCTTTGATATTGTTGCAAAATGGAAGCACATTCTAACAATCGTTTTTTTTTTTTTTTTTTTTTTTTTCGTTTTTTTTTCCCCATTTTGTTTGTTTTTCCCCTTCGTGAAAGTTTTATTGCTCTTTAACTAGTGATTTATATTTTACGAATATAAAGCTCTAGTCGTAAATAGGAAAAAATAAGCACACAGTTAGTCATTTAAATTATAATCTATAAAATACTAACTTTATTTTCACAAACTTCTACACTACAATAAAAAAGAATATGTCTATCCGTCTGAATCTGAACCATCCAACGTAAATTAAGTATTTCTTCCCAAATTTAATTATGAACTTATATTTTTAAATTTACAATTGAAAAATGGTCAAAATGACTCCATTCTACAAATGAAAAAAGCTAGTAGCAAAGCCACTATTCAATATCTGAAATTTCTTACTATATTTCTGATATTTAGTGCAAAACATCTGTAACTTTTACCATCTAACGAAGTATAAACAAGCGCGTCAACACTATTCACAAATAAAATTGTTGAATAACAAACATCATTAGTGTTCATCAAAACTGCTCATTTATCTTCAAAAATCATTAAAAAGATTGTTAATGCATAGATCATTTGGTTACGGGAACTATTGTGTAAAAACTAAAATAAACCATTATCTCATAAATCAATCTTTTTCCCTTACGCATCAAGAAATGTCAACTCTTCATTAAATATATACAATGGAAAAAGATAGATTTATGAGATAATGGTTTATTTTAATTTTTATACAATAATTTACGGGACCAAATGATCTATGCATTAATAATCCTTTTAATGATTTGAAGATAAATTAACAGTTTTAATGAATACTAATGATGTTTGTTATTCAACAATTTTATTTGTGAATAGTGTTGTCTCGCATGTTTATACTTCGTTAGAAAGTAGAAGTTAGTGTTCATTAAAACTGTGTATTTATCTTCAAATCATTAAAGGGACTGTTAATGCATAGGTCATTTGGTCACGTGAACTATTGTGTAAAAAAATAAAATAAACCATTATCTCATAAATCAATCTTTTTTCCTTACACAGCGAGAAAAATCAACTCTTCATTAAATATATACAATGAAAAAGATTGATTTATGAGATAATGGTTTGTTTTAATTTTTATACAATAGTTTACGGGACCAAATGACCTATGCATTAACAATCCTATTAATTATTTGAAGATAAATGAACAGTTTTAATGAATACTAATGATGTTTGTTATTCAACAATTTTACTTGTGAATAGTGTCGTCGCGCATGTTTATACTTCGTTAGAAAGTAGAATTTAGTTTTCATTAAAACTGTTCATTTATCTTCAAATCATTAAAAGGACTATTAATGCATAGGTCATTTGGTCACGTGAACTGTTGTGTAAAAAATAAAATAAACCATTACCTCATAAATCAGTCTTTTTTTTTTTTTCTTTCTTCCTTACACAGCAAGAAAAATCAACTTTTCATTAAATATATACAATGGAAAAAGATTTTTAAAATACAGAAAAGAAATGTACACTCTTAATTGGATTCAGATTAACTGCGAAAGTTTTTCCAGACAAGTGAATAGTTTGAGATTCAAAATAGTCAGCAAACGCCCCTCGTGCTTCTTTCGCCAAAATATCTCTCTTCGATTTCCGATAGAACGTCTCGAGGAAATGGCAAACAGCGTCAATCTTCCTTAATTCCAGAATCGACTGCTGCCGCTCATTATCTGTCGAGTTCGCTTTTATCCGGCCGACAACATGAAAGAGATCCTCTGCTTTTGGTTCCCACTTATAAAAGAGCCTCCAAAAGGCGTTGGGAACAGACCAGCTGGAAAGGGATATGAGATTTTTTTTTTTTTTTTGGTGTCGTGGTTTAAGAGATTTGTGCCATGAAATATCTATTCATTAAGTTTTGACCGATGTAAGTCAAAAAGCATTTTTTAGGTTTATGATAGGAGATACACTGCTACTTGTAATAATTTTTCGGGTGCATATTTCTATTACAAATAGAGAATGTAATTTTTTGTTTCTTTTTTTATAACAAATAGAGAATGTAATTTTTTTGCTTCTTTTTTTTATTATTTAAAACATTAGTTCGGTATTAAATAAAATGTATAAAATAATAATAATAGTAGTGATAATAATATAATTATAATATAATAGTAATATAATAATAGCATAATAATAATAAAATAATAATATAATGATAATAATAATAAATAATAATAATATAATGATGATAATAGTAATAATAATAATAATAATAACAACAACAACAACAATAATAATAATAATAATAATAATAATAATAATAATAATAATAATAATAATAATAATAATAATAATAATAATAATAATAATAATAATAATAATAATAACAACAACAACAACAATAATAATAATAACAACAATAATAATAATAATAAAATTAATCTATTATCATTTTATTGTTGATTATATCCAATTGTTGTTGATGCTGCTAAGATGACTACCTATACTCTGTTTTCATCAATTTCTCTTTATTATCAATATTTTGCAGAAATTCTTCTCATTTTTATCCTGAATTTGTGAACTTAGCGTAAAAATTTATCTAAATATGGGAATTAGAAAGAAAATACTTAAATTTTAAATAAAATATTTAAATATATATATATATATATATATATATATATATATATATATATATATATATATATATATATATATATATATATATATATATATATATATATATATATATATATATATATATATATATGCTTTTTTATGGACTCTATAAGCACCAAGCAAAAAAATTAACTATTTCTGTATTCTTTTTCTCTTCTTAACTTTGCTTCAAATAGAGCTCAATATAAAAAGTTTGTTCTCAAATCAGAAAAGAAAAAAACTGGAAAGAAAAAATATTTGATTTTGCGAAAATATAATAATCGTTCAAAAAGGTTAGTAAAAGTATTAAAAAAATTCCTCAGATAAGATACAAATTCTATTTTTATACGTTATTTTGAAGATTAATCTCCTGAAATTATTTTAAGCAAATAGAAATAGACGTAGAAGAAAAATTTATTGAAAGAAATCTTTTGCGAAAAACGTAACTATATATTATTTACTAAAAGGATCAAGATATGAATGATCCGTTCAAATGAAAAATGGTATATGTGATATTGAGACGATTTTCAGAAACATTGCTGGTTCGATTTCATGTAAGCAGAAAATGCGCTAAGAAAAATAATATACGTTGTATGTTTACCAAAAATATAATACATTTGTGTTTCGATATGAAAGTAAAGACAACGACTTTATTCTTAATTCATTTAAGATAAAAAAATTTAATCTTAACTATTTTTTTTTCTTTTTTTTAATTAATATTATAAAAATACTTTTCAGGAACTATTCAATTGCGTGACGGGCTTTTAAACAAAAAAAAATCCATTTAATTTTACATCGATAGCAAGTTTAAAGAAAAACTATTTTGCTAAATAAAGATCACCATCCCTTTTAATGAGTTGGTTGTTTTCAGATTATCTGGCGCCGTCAGCTACACGAGGGCTATAATGCGCCGAAACTTTCGTCATTAGACAAGCCAACATACATTTACAAACACCCATGCCAAACACGGGACTCGAACCCGCCCTTTTAATGAGATACACTTTATAAAAATAAGTAGAATCTGACTTAAAAAAAAAAAAAATCAATTTTAAAAATACACATCGATATAAAATTTATTCCAAATACGAATATATGAAGTTAGAACCAAAAAGAATAAGACATATACATAAGAATAAGAAGTAAAGAATATGGCAATTACTTTTCATAAATTAGAAACTCCCTTAAAACTCCTTAAAATATGCCCATCATTCATAAATAATACTTTCTATCGAGACAGAACTCTGATAATTGGTATACATGTCGCCAAAGCTTAAAATAGTATAACTGAAGCATCATGAACTAACCACACTTCACTTAAGACGTCTCAAAGGTTCAAAAGTTTCAATACAGAATAACCAGTTCCCTAATACTTCCTATAGAGCCAGGACGCTTAAAATCGGTACACTTTTCCCCAAAATTTAATACAGTAAAACTACGAGAGCACGATTTCTATTTACCACCTTTAGAAGACTATTCCCATTAAGCTAGAACAATAAAACTTCGATAAACATAATCGTGAATCTGCATATATATATATATATATATATATATATATATATATATATATATATATATATATATATATATATATATATATATATATATATATATATATATATATATATATATATATTAGTTAGGAAGTTACGCAATATATATATATTGCTTAGCTTCCTAACCACGAAACTAGAGAGCTGAAATTTAGCTCAGTTTTTTCTTGTAAGCAAATTGCGAAATGTTATGAGGATGAAATCTTTTTTACTACCCTAATCTACATAAAAAGTAATCATCGAACAAGTTTGTTTTAATAATGTTTATTTCATTCAGGTTAGCCACTAAGCGGCCTGTGGGCCACATTCAGCCAGCGTTAGTTTTATCTGCGGCCCGCCAGAAACGCAGAAAGACAGAAATCAAATTTCGTTGTATGGACATTTTTTTTTTGCATAATTTTAATTTGTCCAAAATGGCATGTGGTTAGTATCTGGAGCAGCGTTCTCCACGATTTGGCTTGAAAAAACTTTCAGCGAGATGGTTTTTATCCAGAATAAATAGAGGAATACCTTAACCCACTGGGGGTCATGCACGTATATATGCGTCAGTTTTTCCAGCCTATCCAAAACAAATGAATAAAAAATTATATATTTGAATCAGAAATATATTTTAAAAATTATTGCAGGGAAAACTAGTGTAGAATTTTGCCCATTCCCTAAATCGTCAATGGCTGACTCTCTTTTGATGATTTATTAGGATTGGCTACGACAAATACTCCAAAGGACATCGACTCTATCATAAAAGAAACTGAACGATTTAAATACCTTTATTAATAGTTAGGCCAATTCACATTGTCAGGTTGCAATAAAAAAAAGCCCTTCTTTTTTAGATATTGATTTACATAATAATGAAAATCATTACTTTTTTAAATATTCGAAAAAAATTATTAAATATCAGATGTAATTTTAATGCGTGAAAGAAATTTCAATAATTTTTTTTCTGTTTTCTGGAATGCTTTATATTGTTGAATCGATAGCAATTAAAGATATATATTGGCGTATTCGGTATAAATCTGTGGCCTGTGGGAAGCTCCAACTTAAGCCATACGGCCCCTCTCTAAAAGTTAGAAGCGAACGCTGATTTAATTCTTTGAAATATCTAAAATTGTGCTTATACTTTGACCATTACATTGAATTAATACCAGTGAGTTGGACTATAGGTGGCTGCTGCAGTTTAAATCCATCGACGTCGACGCCTTAATGTCCTCTCATTGGCATGGACTTGGGGAGAAAGATGCTATTTCAAGTACTGGGGTTTCGCCATCAGTTCAAGTTCAAAATTACGAGTAGTACTTATAGATATTGTTAAAATTTTATGTAACAGTACAGGACTCGTGTACCCCTTACTTCAGAAATTAAAAATACCTACTTACGAAGACTAAACATTCAGCTATTAAACATTCAGCATGTTAATAAACACGATAATTTCTTAATGTTTACGAATAATTATGTATACTAGTAATATGTATACTAGTAAAAAAAAATGTGCTTATTAATTTCATAAAACTTTCTTCGGGTGTTTTACAAGGAACATGATTGTTTCAAAGTATTGTCCTTCACTGTAATATCAATTTAAATTGAAGATTATTCAGTTATGTTTAATGATACAACAAAATCGACATGAAACCTCAAGTATATTTCAAATAAAAGATTAAAAATACAGAATACATAAACACAAATATGATATTATATCCAATTAACATATGTCATTCAACCCCATTGTTAATTTTAATAAGAAAAATAATTTAATTTGCAATAACAATTCTTTGAAATCTTCGATTTATTAAGTATCCTCTTAAATATTTGTTAAATTCATAAAAAATAATTAATTCAATTTCTGATTCAATGAGCCCTCAAACCAATTTTTAGCAATGTAATATAAAAACAAATATAGCAAAATGGATCAAATAAAGACTAACCCCTTCAAGCAATACGCTTTTATTATAAGGTAATTAATTTTACATAAATGTTATCATACTTACTCTTTTAATCTGTATGGATTTCACAGTGATTAAGAGATCTAAATAAAAATTCAGCTTTGATAATGAAAGAAACTAAAGTAAAGTGAGGCAACCCGTATTATTAAATTTTCTCCTCCCCAACTTTAAAAAAAATTCAAATAAAACATTTCTTCTTTTAGAAATGAATCCTTAAAAAGTTATGAATCTAACTTAGAAATTAAAAAGCAAGTCTTATTTCATGACATATGTGAATTGAACAGAACCGATCTTGCATTTGGGAAGCACAATTAAAAGAAAATAAATTGTTAAAGCGAAAGGTAAATCAACGATGCTTTTAATCTAAAATATTTTTCTTATATTCGTCCAGAAGTTTCCGAAACTTTTCTTTTTAAAACTCATTTAATCTTGTCGTTATTAAACAGTTAACAAATACAAGAGAAAAATAACGCTGTCGTATAGTATACCATAAAATTCATACATAAATTTCATAATGAATGCTGATCCCATGACTATTTTATTCAAGAAGTTCCTCACGCAGAAAATTACATTTTATGGTCTTTGTTCCCTTATGACGACAGCTTTTTTTTTTTCTTTTTTTTTTCTCTTTAGATACCGTCGTATTCACTTGTTTTAATGGACGAAGAACTTTTGTTACTCCTGATTTATTTCATCAGCTTTTTTTTTTTTTTTTTTTTTTTTTTTTCCTTTTTCTTATTAAGTTAGAAAATTCCGAATTCCGCAGAATTCTTTTGATGAAAAATCTGGCTCCTTTATTTATAAAAATTTCCACATTTTTATTTTTTAACGAGAAACTTTTTTTTAGTTTGGATAGCTGATTAGAATAAGGAAAAGAAAGATTTTTTTTTAGTTTTGCATTAAATGATAGAACAGTTGGGGGGTTTTTTTCTAAAAAAAAATAGAAATAATCTGAGGCAAAAAATTTAGGGGGAATTTATGATGCGTAAGTTAACTTGATACATTGTATAAAAGTTCCTGCTTTTGTTAAAATTCTGTAATATACAAATATAAACTTTCAAAATAATATTTGTAATACTACAAATTTAATTCTAGTAAACTTTTCTTTGTTTAGGGCTAATATCAGAACCCCATTGAAAAGAAAGTATACTCAATTTCCAAAAAGTTATGGTTCGTGAAAAAGATTTGTACCAAGTATTGTTTTAATTTATAACAAACAACATATCCGTGCAGTTAATTTATACTTTTTTTAATATAAATCAAGGTGTAAAGTAAGAGTAACTGTCACTAAAATACCTCTTCTATTCACCTTTTATTAGGGTGAATCAGGTCCAAATACCAAGATTATTCAATTTGGCTTGATTTATGATGAATTAATAAATTAATAATTTAATGATTGAAATCCTCCACTGTTATGGTAATGGAATATACCGAAAAGTCCTACAAATTATGCAAATTTGGTTTGTTTAGCAACAAATTTCAAAAGAAAATAACTTACAGAATGTTCAATTTTTAACATTTTTTTTTTCACCACAATTTTAATTTCTCATTAAGTTAATATGGAAACACTCTTCTGTAAAACTTTTGAAATACTTCCGGTTGTAATGCCGTATTTAATTTTATGTATTCCTTTTTGTCCTATCAATACCTTCAAACTGATATATAACAAATGTCTGTAGTACTTACAGTATAGAGTCACAAATTGCTACAAACTGAGTATCGGTCATCACTTTTAGAATTTCCATTGGAATTTCGTTATAGGACCTTATCTCGACGAAACCTTTCATCTTATAACACGCATTTGTGGCATTAGTAATTTTGGAAATGTTGATCTCGGACAGACAAATTGGTGGATAGAGTCTTTTTAATTACTATTAACAACACAATTATTTTACTGAATCAATTTTTTAATGTGATTGCAAACCAGATGAATGACAAGAATAGCCCCAAATCATTATTTAAAATAACATTTTGGAGCTGATACCAATTGATCATAATGACGCAACAATCTTTAAAAACAACTAATTTTAAGAGATAAGTTTTTGTTTACAGAATTCATCTTGGCAGATATGTCAAAGTAAAAATAATGTGTAATTATAAATATTTATTATATTAGTTATAAATATGTGCTAGAAGTTAAGCAAAAAAGTAAACTTTCACCGTCCCATCGACACATGCCAGGTTATTTTAAAATCAAAAGAAATTATAAAACTTTTACAATCTTGCAATGGAGAATTTGAGTGACATCCTTCCCGTACTTTTATTTCCAGAAACGTGCTTTCTTGCAAACAAAGCTTATTATTTTTCATCTCAAGACTATAGCTTTTATATTCTTTAGGCAAGGATGTTTTTACTTAGTTTTGTCATGTATTTTGACACCTTTTGGAGAAATAAATCTATAATAATTACTGGATATCGTTTTACAATAAAATATGAATAAAAATTAAAACTTATTAAAATGAGTAGAATTTATTTTTGTTAACATTTACAGTTTTAAATTAATTTATTAATGTAGTGAAATTGAATTTTCTATGTCTCCTTTTGGGGGGGGGGGAGAGAAACTTTCCCTTTTAATTTTCAAATATTTTTTTTTTCACTTATTTTTATATTTAACATGTGAAACACTTTAATTTGATATTAAGTAAGTCAAATAATTAGATCTCAATAATATCAAGTATTGAAGTTTATGCAATTATTCTTTTCTGAAGGAATAGACTTACTGCAAGATTATTATAGTACCCGTTAAATTATAAAATGACAAAAAATGTATCAAAATTTAAAGCTTTAAAACCCATTGACGGTTCTTGCACGTATATATACGTCTTAGGATCCCCAGTTTTTCTAGCAATACACATCATTTTTAAGTTTATAAATAAAATTTAAAATAAGATATATTTTAGATATTTTTATTAGGATGATAGTCTATAACCTATCTAAAACAAAATAAATAAAAAATAATTAAAAAAAAATTATGTATTTGAATTAGAAATATAATTTAAAAATTATTGCAGGGAAAACAACTGGGGAATTTCGCCCATTCCCATGACCGTCAATGGGTTAACATGCTCAATGATTTTTATTTGGAAACATATTCTGAGTGTCACAAATTTTTCATCTTCAACAATTTGAAATATTCATGGGCAATTTAAATTTTTTAAGTCTGCACAGGTAATTCTTGGAACTGGCATTCTTTGTTATTTTTAGGGTATTTTACGTTCTAAAATATACTTATGAATTTCTTTAAGTATAGAGGTAAACATAATTCAAAATTTATGCCCTCTATGTTTTTTTCTTCTGTAAATCTGGATTTTACAATTTTCAAAATCAAATTTGCTTCCACTTTTATGAACATTTTGAATTCTAAATATTTTCAAGCACATTTGGCACTTCTGCATTGCAAATTCTAACTTTCTATTTGATGGAATAAATTAACTAGAAATGTTGAGGGTACACTTTACTTTCGGATCTCATCGTTCCAGAAGTATTTTGCTTTCCAAAATAATGTACTTCCTTTAGAAAAGTTATCGAACTGCCATTAAGTTTGAATCCTATTTCAAGTTTCCAGTTCCTATGCAGTTGAATCCTATTTCATTGGAAGTGCAATATGTTTGGGCTTCCATTAGATCTATAAATTACCTGAATTCCAAAATTTAGTCCACTAGATCTGCTAACGGTGTATGAAGCTTTTTTTAGTATAGTTTTCTAAGAAAAAACATAAGATAGTAGTTTTATAGAAGAAGTAACAAGCATTTAAAATCTTCTATTTTCAATGTAACATTATCAAGTGCCATTTTCTAATATTAGGAAATGAGACAATTACCTAGTATGAGAAACTCGTTTCTCCAGTCTCGTTTGGAGTCTACTTTGAAAAAATAAGCAGACATGACGGTGATATTAACAAATAGTTTACGTTGGATCATCAGACTGCCTGGTGTGAGTATTCAGTGTTTTCTCACTTTTGAAACGCAAATAACGAACGATTTCTTACCTCCCATGTACAGTATCAACAATATTTCGGCCCAGCATAGCCCATGTAGCGATTGAACCATATAATGTTTAAACCCATTAACATTATATCTCGCAAGGTGTAGGGACACAGAATAATTTTTAAATCTTTTATATTAAATGCCATTTTATTTGTGTGTTTGTTTGCGAATTTCGAATGGTTAATTAACCAACTTATCACCATCCAATTGATCAGAAATTCTGCAGATAGATTCGTTGTCGATGAGTATGCATTCTGTAAAATTTCAGGGGTTGTCACTAAGAGACTGATTTAGCACCCGCTTCTATTGACGCTTTTTGCTAATTAAACCATACCTGGTCATGCAATCGATCTGAAACTTGGCAGACAGACTCATTGTAGATAAAAATTTATTATACAAGCTTTTGTAGGCAAAAAAATAATTAGTCCATAACGCGGATTTTTTTTTTTTTTTTTTTTTTTTTTTTTTTGTAATCTATGATGTCCAATGCATATAAAAAATTTAGATAAAAAAAAGCTTTTTATAAGGGTTAATTTTTTAGCACTTGAAATTTGTATTTTGAACACTGTATTTTGGAGTTTGTAAAATTTATAGGCATAATAAAACTTAACTTTCAAAATCACAAATCAATCCATATTTTTAAACCGAAAGTTTATGGCTTTTTGTTTGTATCCTTTTAGTGTGTGCTTTTAACTGTAGCTTCTTTTTAATATTAAGTATAATTTTCTGTGACTAAAATTTGTAAGAATCGTTGATTGTAATATCTATCTTATACCAAATAAAGGATACCTAATTTAATAGAAAAATAGTAATGGCTGTTCTCTTTTTTTTTAGTTGTACCTGCATAGATTAATTTAGTTTAAATAAATGCAAAAATTTCCCGAGTTTAAAGAAATGACAACATAAAGATGTATCCCATAAAGAAATATTACACATACAATGAGTTGCTGATTTTTTTTATAGATATGTCTGTTAAAAAACTTAAAATATAAATATTTCATAATCTATTTGATCACAACTTACTTATCAAATTTAGAATCTCAATACATGAGTTGAGTTTTATAAGCAAAAATTTCTGTACGAATGTAAATATTAAAATAATTACCATTCTGATTTCAATCGTTTATTATTAAAAGAAGAGGCCTCTGGAAATAAACATAAAAGTATCTTGTACTAAAAATCTTTTATAAAAGCAATAACAAAAACTTAAAATTCTATATATTTTTAGTAGTGATAGTTTTAAAAAAAAATATTCCTGCTTCATACCAAAAATTTAACCCCTTTACACTCATTTTCTTCTAACGCAATCTCAAATTGCAATTTTTTCGAAGAATTGAGAAATGAAGTGATTTATAAAAAATTTAACTTTCTTCATAGAAGAAAAATTGAATTGAGAAAAAAAAACACCTCGCGAGATACTTTTTATAAAAAAAAAGAAAAGAAAAAAGAATAGATTGTCTCAGATTGATTGTTCCTAAATGGAAAAAAAAAAATACAAAACGAATGAACTGGTTTGAAAAATGTTACAAAGGAAAAAAATTTCAGCAGTCACATCTTGTTAGATTAATCGTTTTGCTGCAGAAACATGTTTCTAGAGAGTTCAGGTTGTTTCAAAAATAAATTGTATTTTTCCAAATACTATTAGTGTCTGAAAATAATAAAAAATATCAGATTCATTCAGTTGCTACCTTTATAAGGAACTTTGAATATTTTGATGTACTTAACTTTTTAAGATTATTTCTTAATTTTTAACCATACCTCTTTTCAAAAATGCGACCAACTTTATTAAGTGTAAATCATTAAAAATGTATTTATTCGTGCTTATAGACCAGTACTATAACCACCATCATTTTAAGAACCTGAATTTTCTTAACCAGACCATTTAATAATATACAAACTACATGACCAAGTCTCCAAACCAAGTGTAGTGTGTTTTATATTGAAATTTGATTACGGACCAGAGATGTATCTATCATTATTGTTAGAAAAGGAGTTTACAAAAACTATTGAATATTTTATTCGTATGCAACATTAAATGCATTAAAAAATGAATTTGTCTGCAGACATCGTTCCTCATTGCAGTGATAATTCGTTCAAAGTACACATTACCTTTTAATAACAATTACACTTTATATATAGCCCTCAATTTTTAAACCACTAATATCCAATTTTATTTAACGGAATTTAGGTGTAGGTCTTATAAAAATAAGCTAAAATTGCCTTGTGCGTTTTTCTAAGAAATAAATCTAATCCTCAACATCTATTTTAAGTATACCTGAATTAATATTTTCATTTCAACGCGACTACTACTTTTTTATTATTAAATCTTATTATCCCACCCTACCCACCTAACTAATCGATGAATCTTTCGATTTTATGTCTCTCACGTGCATGCTAATCCTCGGTTGACGTCAGGCGTCAAAGATAGCTCTAATATTCTCCTTCTGCGGCCGACAATGTCAGTTGATGTCCTGATAAGGAGCTTCTTCTTTCGCCTGTGGAATTATAGAACAGGTGACGTGTTTCGAGTACGTGAACAGATTCATCCTCGACTTCTTAGAAAAGATGAACCTGCCTCCTGCTCGATATGAATAAAGGAGTAGAAAGTAGTCCATGAATGAAGCCAGTGGCATGCTGTTATCGAACTCATCCTTACTTTTGCAATATATGTAAGTATTCTATAACGCAGGGATTTCCAAACTTTAAAAGATTGCGACCCACATTTTAAAGACCGAATCTATAGAGACTCACTTCCCATTTAGAGTTTCAGAAACAAACAGCACGCATTCTTTCCAAAAGAAGTTTTATGGGCGAAAAAGATAATTTTGTGGAGAAAAAAACATTTAGTTTTAAAAATAATTTTACCAAAAAATATTTCTTATAAGGCCTGTGTAAAGAGTGCGCTTATTTTCGTTTGCGGTAGGTGATTACAATGAAACAGAGATTAGTTCCATTTCTTCAAACGCAAGGATTTTGACATTTGCCACTTGTTTCAATTAATACTTGGTTTTAGTTCATACCATTATCGAACATTCAACTTCACAAAGATATGGAGATGTATAGGATGTAATATCTTCAAAGCTTCAGTAGAAATGATTAGAAAAGTTTGTTAGAATGATAACCAGAATTGAGTTAATTTACTGCGATTAAAATTCAGTATTACTAGTGCATTTTCGGATAAGTCAATAAGTTCCTTAACAGCTTTCGGTAATATGCCAGTAATAACGTTTTTCTGGAAGAGATGCGCAATCCACTTTTTTATCTCTTCAGTAAATTATTAATAGAAATTGCATTTCAAATCATTCAACTCTTTTGAGATTTTGGTAATTATTCTATCAGAAACGTTCACGTTATTTATTAAAAAAACTCTAATATTTTTCGCTTTTTCAAGATCTTGTAGCAGCCCATCTAAAATTAACTCGTGATGCTCAATTTGGGAGCCGCTTCTAGTATTCTTTCTTAAATTTCTGATTTTGGAGTACTGAACACTAAGAAGGTACTTAAGCAAGTCCCTTTATAGTGTTCAGTGCACCAAGGTCAAAAACTCAAAAACAGATATTTATAAAAATCAATTCGGGGTCTGTCCGACCAAAACAATAAAATTTAAATAACGAGTGGACTCAGTGAAGGCGTGGGGTACAACAAGTACAGTCTGGTTGCATCTTAATTATTAGTTTAAAATTAAAATTTAAAAATTGCTAATCAACTTTGATTATTTATTTTACTAATTTTCTTAAATGTAGATTAGAATCGCAAATGAAAATGGCTTTTCTAGGCAAGTAAAAAGAATAACCGATAAATAGCAAACCTGTTTCACAATTCACAATTGAGAAGGAAAAAACCAGTTCAAATCAACTAAATCTGACGATGGTCGAGCTAGTACAACCAGAGAGTGAAAGTTTCGAAAGGGCTGCACCGTTGCAATGGAAACAGCTGCTGTTATGGAATCTCTCTCGACGCCAAATGCACCTTGCGAATTTCTCGACTTCAGCTGTACTTGTAAATTTGATGTACTGAGTAGCTCGAGTGCAAGGATGTGTGAGTGGGAGAGAAACGAGCATTTCTGAGAATTTTCTCCACCAAACGAAAATAGTTTCCGTGATCAGTTTATGTGTTGTTACTTCTTAAGCTAATACTATAACTTATATTGAAACCATTTTGAAACAACCAAACCAACATTCTCCATTATAAGTAGGTTAAAATAAGGTGTGTGTTTTTCTTTCACAGATTATTTTACAAATATTGAAAGGAAACTTTGAGATTGAGTAATCAAAATTATAGAATTTTCATTCATGAATGAATGTGGGAAGTGAAGACACTGTTCCGACTACACTAAAATTTTTGACCCCAGGCCGCCGCTGAGGGAACTACTTGGATGATGTCATGTAAATTTACCGCACATATAGTTTTTGCATTCCCATAGGAAGACAAGGAAATGAATAAAAAATAGTACATCTACTTCTTTAAACGTCTAGATGACAGTTATAAAATACATGTCCTTCTTTAATTCTAAAAATTACAAGAAGAAAAATTTGTAAGAAAAAAAAATCAGAAAAGTAGATGATTATAGATATTTTAAAAGAAAGATATTTCGTTTCATAAAAATAACTTAGAACGACAAAAAGACGCATTTCTTTCTGTTAATAGAGGTCATGCTTATATATTTATTTCCAAATTATCCACTGTAGACGAACATGCTTCCATATAGAGTCGGTATTGAAGAATTAGTGGGAAATGTTGATCGTTTTTAAATTGCATTTGAATTTACTATTTCGTTTTTAAAAAAGGACTTTGATGAATGCTTATACGCAAAGAAGTTCAATCGCTTACAAAGCACTCGGCGTATGAGCATTTGCACTTGTCTGAATTTTACATTTAAAAAATGATTTATTTAAAGCATAAAGTAACGTTACTTGCACAGTAATCCAAAATTGCAGGTCGCGTTTCTCCACTTAAATATCTTATAGTTTCTGTACAATGCTGACAAAAACTTAATGATTCCACCCCACCATTAGAAGGGACGGAACTGTCAGTATTGACCTTTCCCTTGGAATATCAATTGTGGAGAAATAGATTGGATTAGAGCGAATAAACAGGTAAGAGATATCAACAATCCGTGGACTATAATAAAAAAAAAAAAGGATTTTGTCCTGGGAGTCAATCTTTGCCCCGTTAAATCTTTACAAAGGAAACATATTTTTCACTTATGTTATTCATGTAACGAGAGATGCATCGCTCGTAAAAAAAATGTGTTGTCGATCAGTTTGTAAATTAAGCCAAATAATAAATAATAGCCCCTTTTAAATCATACCCTCCCTCCACACCAAAAAAATGTACATTAACTTATAATGATTGTGTGTCAGTATGTCAATTTATTTATATATGGGGTTGGGGAAGTTCTGAGTCCTAGTAGACGCCAATCTCTCGTTTTACATATTATTTTATCTATTATATTTAACAATTAGGAATATCGTTAAATAAAAATAACAAAATTATTAAAGAGTTTCATAACGTTAATAAAGTATTAACAAAGAAGAAAATGAAGAAAAACTAATAATGAAATCTGCATAAAAGAAAGAGAAAAAAATACAGAAAAGATGAAAGAAATTTGGAAGATTAAAAACGAAGAAAGAGAATAAAAAGAAACAGGATATGATGAAGAAAGAATTTTGTGCAATCATTTTCTAGAATAATATAAATTGCATAATTAAAATAAATAAGTGTAAGGAAAGTGTGCTTTCTACTTCTAATTTACTGATACTATAATAATGTAAGTTATAGTCAACCAAACACAATTGTCTTGTGAATTAATAAATGCCGACGATAACAGTGATTCTTACTTAATAATAAATCGCTTTACAAATGTTTCATGTCTACACGCCTATTTGGCTACTACGGGCGAAAGTGATACACTTTCGAATGCTGGTTGTTGCACAGAATGATAGTTTATTTTGCTTTCTAAATTCTGCTTTAAAAAAGAACATAATTATTACTACAAAGTCAATTTAAATAACAAATTATTGTTTTGCATGAAAGAATAACAATAATGTCATCGTATTAATGTAAATAATAAATTATGATATGATGAATGAGCATGATATGAAATAAAGTGCTAAAAATATCCTCTGAAATGTGTACTTTATTTTTTCTCATTCAAGAGAAATTATCACTATTTCTTCTGTATGTTAACTGATATTAATGGCTTCTGATTTCTTCTTAGAAAAGAACCTTTATTATTATCTCAAAATAAGTTAAACGTCTTTGATCTATTGATCCTTCTTTTATGCATCTGTGGTGGTATGCTAAATCAATTATATTTTACTTATACAATAGGAGCAATTTATTAAATTTATCATTTTTTAAGTATAATGTATAAAAATTACGAATTAAAACAAAACACTATTTTTCTAAAGTAGTTTCGATTAAACTGTTACATTTGTATTACTTCTATTTATATCGAGTACATAGATTTTTTTTTCCTGTGGAGAGCATTCAGTTGACCAAAAAGACTAATTAAGCCGATAAAAATATCTTACAAATGAAATGTTTTTAATTTAAAGTATAGTCCTCCATATTTATATATCCGTCTTATGAGATCGCTATATATCCCATATTTCAAGCTCTGGCGTTGAGAAATGTAAAAAATATATTCCGTTTAAAATTTTAGTTTAGCGCCCTTATTTTTCAAATGATTAGTCCTTTCGTTCCACAATGCACACATTGAACTTTGTGTGTTTTGTAATAGTAGATAATATGATATTATGAAAACAGCTTCTTTATTCGGCACCGTTAACAGTTTCTATCATTAGCTATGTCAATTTTTTTTTTGTCCACAAAGTAAATTAATCAATAGAAAAGGGATATAATTTTACTATGTGTGACCAATTTCAAAATATTATAGAATATCGATAATTGTTTATCAAAACAATTTCAAAATGTTGCTGTTTCTTTTCACCGCATGTATATGTGCTCTGTCCACCTGTTCCTGGCTTTATGCTTAGTTTTCAAAAACAAATTTCGACAAGATTTCTTAACGTACAAAATAGTACCTATGACATAAATTAAAATGTGTATTTTATAAATAAATTTACGTGTTTCAACAGGCTATATATTTTAAGTGTACAATATAAGTATTGAGTAATTATTTTAACTCCAATCCCATAGAAAATGTATCTCCTTTTCTGTTTTGCAGCTAAATTGGCTTTAGTAGAGTTTATTTCACTATAACGAAAATAATTAACTCAGAAAAATAGTTAAAAGTTCGGTAATCTTTGCACTCAAAAAAAAATTTGAGTAATTGATACTGTTCTTGGAAACTGCAATCTGCAATCGACCCCTTATTTTGTATTTTATTCATTACAATTTCGTTTCCATCTAATATTTATTCACGACCATGTACTGGGCAACACAAATTAATGCAGCTAGTAGTTCATAAAGGCATTTAAAATCAATAAGTTAAAGTTAAATAAAACTAGGGATATCGAACAATGCATAAATTTCAATTACATTATAATAACTGCATTTCAATTTGACATGGTGTGGTGCTATTTACCTTATTCGTTTTCCCATTTGCATTAATTTAAAAAAAAAAAAAAAAAAAAAAGTTGTTAAATTGATCTCATTTTTAGCTATAATTAATCCATTGGAGAATAAAAAAATTAGTAGCCAAATTGTTGAAACTCACGACAGGTATACAATTTTCAACTATAGTTATTATATTATTCGTTGCGGGTAAGTAAAAGGAGGAATAGTCGTTGGTGGAGAGTGCTCAAGGAAAGAGAGCTCTGTGTTAAAGACGCTCGTTTTAAAACTTCTTAAGACTTTATTGAATTTTTGCGGGAATTTCGGTAGTGAAAATGTTTAAAACACCTTAAAAAGGCAAAACGATAGTGCTTTTTATTCAAATCGTTAGAGTCATGTTATGGCAATTGCAGAAAAACATAAATTTTACGATTGCCTTATGTGCATGTGCTTTTTTGGCAAAAAGCCGTAATGTCAGATACCATAGCCACCACTAAACGGTATACAAAAGTTGAACATCGCATATAAATTCATAGAGGAGTTATAATGACCAAGTACATACATACACACACACACACACACACATATATATATATATATATATATATATATATATATATATATATATATATATATATATATATATATATATATATATATATATATATATATATATATATATATATATATATATATATATATATATATATATATATATATATATATATATATATATATATATATATATATATACAATATACACACATATATATGTTATATTACCGAACACAAATACAATCTTATATTACATATAAGATAATGGAAAGTAAAAATAAGCAACTAATATATTAAAACATGATCACTACCCAGATAAAAGTAATACGTACAATATTACTAATAATTTAAAATGTTTTAAATTTAATTAGTATCAGTGTTAGAAGTGTCAGTAGACGCTAGGTGAGGCGTCCCCTCACTTTTCAAGAAAATACCCATGCCTCCCCCTACTTCTAAAGCCAGTGAGATCCAACTCCCCCACTTTTAAAAACACTCAATCCGTCTAAAAACTACTAAAGAAATAAACATTAACCTTTAAATGTAGTGACACTGAGAAAAAGTTATTTAAAGTTTTCAAATGTAAAAATTCAATTTATTTATTAACAAATACTATTACGCTTGGTTAATTTTTAGCATCGGATAAATTTTAAGTTATATTTCTATTCTTTCGTATAGAGACAAGCTATTAAAAAAACGTTTTAAAGATCTCTATTATGTTATTATGAAAGTATGCACATTTAGAAGCATTATTTAAATCTAAATAAACAGTTATGAATGTAATATCGAGTTATTACTTCACTTTATCTCTTACTTCCAAGTAAAAAAGTTAAGTAGCAGAATATTCAATAAATTAAGAATAAATTTTCAACCTTTGTTCAACGTTAATGTTAGGAAGTATAAATTATTTCCTTCCTAATTAATATTTTTAATATAAGACAGAAAATTATAAAATTTATCAATGGGTGGGTGTGGGTATGGGGGGGGGGGGGCTTGCACTTGTCACCAACTTTTGGGGATTCCCCCCCCCCCCCCTACACACACACTTTTTTCCTTCTCACTTCTACCACAGATTATTATTAGTTGTTACTATCACTAAAAACAAACAAGTTATTGATTGTTTCAGGGGATTCGAAACCATCTCTATTCGGTAATGCTTATTGCAGAGATTCCGTGTATTATTTTCTATGAAAGCAATAAAGATGAGAACTGCATTTCTCTTCGATGTATTTAAGAAAACTTTATTAAAGAAGCTTAATAGCTTCAATTCACCCATTTATTTGAAAAGTGTAAATTAATATTACTCTATATTTTCACGTTGAACTCTTTTAGAGATGAAACAAATTAAAACACAAATATGTTGTGAAAAAAAATATATCTCATAGTATCTCTAGATGTTATTAGTTTGAGCGTTATTATGTACACATAACTTTGAAAAAAATCATTGCCCTTAATAAATATATTTTTAGGAGGAAGGTATTGTATAAAAATAGGCATTTTATAAAACTAAAATGCATCTATTTTAGTTATAGAAACAATATTATTAAAAGAAGGGGTTGAAACATTATTTTGAAATTGCAACATAGTTAAATGTAACTATATATGTCAAATATATGCTACACTTAGGGGTAGAGGGTTAAATAAATTTTCAAGTATAAATTAAATTATTTCTTACCAAAGAAGAAGAAAATTACAAATATAAATCTTCAATGTTCGGTAATATCTTTAATTTTTATTTTTTTCCCTCTCTTTCTTATTTTCTACAATCAGTACAAAGTTTTATATAAATATTTTTTTTTAAATAACTAAAATAATTGTATAATATTATAATAGTATTATATAACACAGTAATGTATAATAATTGTAAAAATATATATTTATGAATATTTTAAATACATATAATTATTGCGAATAAAGAATTACCAAAATAAATTCAAAATATAATTTTAAAACAATCATCGAAATGGATTAGCAGAATAAACTTATCACCAAGTAATATTAATTTTGTACGAATACGTTTTATGTATTTAAAATTAAAATATTTAATTTTTAATATTTTGAAAGCATAAACTATTTTTTATCTAAACTACTTTCATTTATACAGTTCTTGCTTGAAATGAAAGCACAGTTCGTGGAGAACTCGTAACAACGCCATTTTTCATCCAAACGCTTTCCAGCTAAAACTGACAATAAGCTCGAAGACAAATGGTTTTAATAATGGTGAGGTTACAAGGATAATGAGTGTCTAAGGAAAAGAATTTATTAGTGCTTTATCTTTCTTTTCAGAGCCCTCCTTACTTCGATTGCGTCAACACGCGATTCAAAAGCATATGGCACAAATTATATTATTTATATTCATCGACGATTGTTAGCGAGAAAATCAAAAATAAGAAAAAAAAAAATAAGAAATGTTGATGTTACGGTAAATTAGATCGAATAAATTAATATATTATGGGCTGTTGGTATATTTTGAATTGTTGACGTTTATTAGAATCAAAAAGTATATACCGGGTAGGAAAAGGACAGGAAAATTTTAATTTGCAAAACAATGAATGATTATCAAAGAGTTGTGTAGTGTAGAGATCTGATTCTGTCGCCATTATATGTCCTTACCATCAATTTTTGTTTGAGGTTGAGATAAAATGTAAAATATAAATATAAGAATCAAGTATCACTCACGATCACTTCCTAGATGGTGAGTGAGACCTTACATCATAAATTACTTTCCACGTTGGAGACCTTTGCAAGCTTTATATAAGACGACTCTGTGATGATTATGTTACTACTAAAATTTATATTAGAAAAGGGTATTTTGTCATATTTAACAATGAGTTGGATTATACATGCCTTTATGTTTTGAGAATTGACTCAACATTTGTTACAGTAAATATTTTAACATGGTCAAAGTAAATTTGTGGTGTGGTTTCTAACTGTCGAATGTGACAAAATGTCTCATTAAGTGAGAGATTTTTTCTCATTTGACCATTTTGTAATTTTTTTTTATCGTTAGCAATTATATTTTAGAAAAGAGTTGAAAACGTTTAGTTTTGTATTTTTCTTTGGAATTACTTAATAAATAATAATTTATTTTCCTCTATAAATATCACTTTTGAAAACTTCAGTGTTGAAAATAATATTTGTTGTCTACAATACACTACAGAACATTTGTATAAGCTTATTTATTCATATAAACAAGCTTATACAAATGTTCTGTTCATTTGTCTGATCCCAACATTTCCAAACAAAACAACAAAAACTACAAATACGTGCGATATTCAAAATGAAAGGTATTATCGAGACAAGCTTCCATACTAAAATTCAACTGGAATTGTATAGAATATGGTGAACGAAATTTAATTTGCAAATCATTAAACTCTAAATTGTAAATGTGTCGAATATCGGTTTTAAGGTTTCTAAAATATTTATAGAATAACAAAAATTTAAATTGAAAATTCCAATCGAAAGTGCCTCAAGCTCAGCTCTTCCACAGAACTCTATAGTATAGAAAATTTACATATTGATTAAAAATAGAGTTATTGGGTATGAACGTGTGAATAAGAGGATTTTTAGTGACAGTTACTACATGATTAAACTTCTTTAGTTTGGAAGACACAAAACAGAATTCATTTAAGACCGAAGCCCTTGTGATGTGAAGTGCAAGGAAAACTATTGCCAGGATGTTTGGTGTTGACATACGCTATGAGACATGATTACTCACCCGTTTGAAAATTAAATGACATTGCAAGAGAAGAGAAATTTAAAATATTAAAATGTGCACCGTGTTAAAATGTACCCCCCTCTGATCTCTATCCTATGTTTATAGACTTTTTTTATCATATGTTTATAGTTGACAGATTAATTGTACATGTTTTAACTTGAAATAAAAAAAAAATTAAAAAATTGAATTAATAAGGTAGTTGAACCAAATAAGGACATATAGTTCCCAATAAAACCATTCCTGTCTGTAGCAAAAATTAGTAAAAACTCCCATAATCAGCAGTATCTATATGGATTAGATATTAGAAACTTTGTAATAAAAGATAAAAAATAATGAAACAGTTTGCATCACAGCATTTGAAGCAAATAGAAGCGTAGTTTTCTCAGTATCTCTTTTGCTGTTGAATCAATGTTGCGAATAACTGCAATAGTTTTATTTATTCTTTGAACATTTCTAATCAAGTTTCGAACTCTAAAAACTTTTTTCTATCTGGTATATCACTAATGGGGGATAAGTGCTAGTGAGTAATCCAAGAAGGTTATAAGTTTTATCTACTCTAGATATTAATAAAAACTTATTATTTTTCGTCTAGTTTCAAGCGTCTTCAGATGATGGTGCTATTTATATTTATAAACTATGTGTATCATTAAAAAAAAATTTATGTTATATGGCTTGATTAATAGGTTTTAATCAATTTTTAAATTTTAGAGCTTTAAAATTGAAAATAAACCATCTTTTTATTTTAATTATAATTTAGAATATTGGCCTTATTGTGGACCAAGTGAGTACCTCAATAAAGCTAATTTGGGTCTGTTGGAAAATTGGATTTTAAGTTATCTTAAATGGGCAAAAATGTTGACCAGGTGGGACTCAACATTACAAAAAGGGATTGATTTTGCATGTTTCTTTTTTGGAAATAGAAAGGAAGTGGTCCTCTTTGTGTAAAGGTGAGTTCGCTGCTTGGAATGTGGGGGATATTTTGAAAGCAGAAATCTGCTGATATCTTAAGAAAATGGTAGTCAAAAGAGAGTCTGGGATTATGACACTTTGGGAACTAATAACACCTTATAAAATTGCAGGTTTGACACTATAAGGCAATGGTCTTTGTCGGCGTTTTAGCGAAATCAACTTCGGCTCACAGTAGCAAACCAGTTGGGAATTTTACAATCAAAATTACTTTTAACCATTGATAATGCAGGATCTATGCTGCAGGAAGGCGGGATCTATGCGGTGGGCTGAGGCTTCCCGAATGGTTAATTATAAAAATATGGAAATATTCTAAAGCTTCCAAATATTTGTTAGAAGAGCTGACTTGAGTTTTTCATTCGAGAAAACCTAAAATACGCCTATTTGCGAAAAAAGGTTTAAGCAGGAGTACATCGGAAACAACATACACACTAACATTTACAACACTAACAAGTTCAAATTTTATTTGGAGCTTCCTTCGACAGGAAGTGACGGATGATTCGAATACCATCAGCTCAACTAACACGACAACGATTTACAATACGAGGCAATTCTAGTAAACTGTAAATAAGTGAGGGGCTATTATATTACAAGAGATAACTCCAGAAAATTGTTAACAAATAAAGTTTCAATATTCTTACTCCGTACAGTGCCATAATAATCGTGGAGTTAATATTAACCATGTCGACAATGTAAGTGTTCCAAGTGCAAAATCTATGTTTTCTCCTATATGAGTATTATTGTATGATGTAACTCAGAGAATTTAGTATGATATTATTGCTTAATTGCTTAATGTTTATTGTATAGATTATATTGGTCTAGGGAATTGATAAATTGAATAGATGCATATGCTACAATTTAAAGTTTATTGCTAAGATGTGTAATTTTAACTTAAGAAGTATTTTACAAGTGACGGTTATGTAACAATTAGTAAACTCCAACAAGTGAGAACTCTTAATTGTGGCTCAATTTGGTAATACTCATAATTAATAATAAATTATTTACTAAAGTTAATTGTTGTTGTAAAGTTAATTGTATTGTCTAGATATTTCTTCGGCTTATGTACTTCATTATATGAGAATATATACGAGAATTAATTAAAAGAATTGAATTCGGCCAAATAATTCATTGTATTCTAATGAAGAGGCACGAGCAAGTGTCTAGTAGCATGCTATGTAGTAACTTCATAAATAGTTATAGTTCATAAGTAACTTTTAGACAAATAGTTGTGCCTTTTGCACACTTAAACAGAGAGCTAATTACTCCAAGATGCTCTTAATAGGTAAGCCGACACTCAAACAATAGGTAAAAATATTTTTTCGCATTGTTTATTATTCATCCTAACCTATAACCTATCTTAAGTTTAAGGCAGATTGATTGACTGGTTTCAGAATTAAAAATTCTCCTTCCTTATTTTGGAATACCTTGAAGCTTTTACCTTACAAAATACAGTTTTGCTCGCATAGATTCATTACTTTTAATTATAAATCTCTTTCAAACTGGTATAATTATAATTTTGAAATGTTTTCTTTATTTTGGGGGAAATTATATGATAAATCATTGGAAGTGCCTGATCCTTTTCAATTTCAGCGAGATCCAAATACCCATTAGCAGGGAGAATAACAGGGAGAAACGTTAATTTCTACCAATTGAGTTCGCCAAAGATAATATTTTTGTTTTCTCCAACAAATGTGGGTCTGCTTTAACAATCACATTTTTGTATAAAATTAATTTAAATTTCGCCGTTTCACAATCAATTAACCATTTTACTACATTAATTGAGTAAATGGAAGTCCAATCTTATAAATTCTATGTTTATAGTCGTCATTCAATTTTGTCAATTCCATGTATTAAAACAACTATAAATACATATGCTTAGAAAATATATAGATTTAATTATAAGACCTCAATTACCGAAATTATCATAAAATACAAATTTCTAATTTTGAAAGTAATTTCTTAATCATAAATAACGGTTATATTTGACGTATTAAAAAGAGTTTAACCAAAGTTTTAAAAATAAATCTTTTTAGAATTATTTAAGTGAGGATCAGTTTTTTTATTAAAGCAATCCTATTTAACATATTGACTTCAGGCCCTTAGAAAGCTCACAGTACAGTGCTCGACTCCCAGCTCAACGAAACATTTTCAACTGAGAATACTAATGCCCATAAATGTTAAACTTGCCTAGATTTATATTTATATAAAAGTTATAGCATATAAACTGAAAATGAATTCGTCCATAAAACCTAGATTTTTTGTGACCTATCATCAACCACTTCTTAGCACCCAAATATTATTGATGAAAAATAGAAGTAATATAAAATACTTAAAATATACAATAATATATTTTTTTAGAAATTTGAGAACAATTGTGTCGTAAATGAACAACCTTTATACTATAATATGTTATGTCAATAAATATCGTATTTTTCTTTTTATTCTTTAACTTGCCTAAAATTGTGTTTTATGCGATTTAAAGATTTAATTTTAATATTTATATTTAAAAAAAGAGAAATGGAGATTGAAATTTAAATGGTGGAAATAAAATGGAATACATTAAAATTGAATAAAAAAGTTTAATTTTGAAAAACTTATAACGAAAGATGATTTTATTGATATTTTCCCAAAAGATTAGTTATTACAAATTATGCAATTCAATACTTGTAACACTTTTGTCTGCTGATTTATAATCGATTTTAAAACGAAATTGTTTATCAAAAACTTACTTTTCTCAACACAATACTACAACAAAAAATATATCTGTTAATGAATTAATATCATTTGAAGAAATGTATTAATTTTAAAAGTATATTTTTAGGAATACAACTTAACTTACAAAGGTTTCATCACTCTATTATCATGCCCACGATTAGTCTTATGTAATATCGACTTTTTTTTTTTTTTTTTTTTTTTTTTTTAAATATCTATGTGTTTTATTTCTTAAATTGCATTAAAAAGTTTATTGTGAATTACCGAACACAAAAGAAATTTGAAAAATATGAAAAACAATACACAATTTTGAAATAAATTAAATATTGTGTTAAAAATTGAGATTCATGTGACTAACTGTAATTAGAGTTTTGTTTTAATTTTAGGTATGATAAAAATAAGAAATATTGGGAAACTCCTAAAAATCTCGAAAACAAGTACGTAATTCAAATTATAAAATTGCATAAAAACTACAACACAGTTAATTTATTCGTTACTCAAATTTTATTCTTCTATTCAATAGTCTCAAATGACTAAATAAGTTTTCAAATAAAAAAGAGATAGAAGTAACAGTTTATTTCAAATACAATCTAGGCTAATCGTGATTTGGAAAATAAATACAGAGTTTGATACTTACAATTTTATCACCCATTCCATAATTAAATGCTTAGCAAAAATACAAGTTTAAAACTAACTTGTGAAGATGAAGGATTAAACCGTAAGCTAAACTGCAATACAACCTTATATTTCACAAATATATAGTTCACCTATTAAAATTTCAAAGGTTCTGAACAAATACAAAAACTTTATCACTACATACCATTACATTTTTAACAAAAATACTACTAGTCCATTAACTACACAACAATAAATAACAATGGCAAATTATATTTGTTTCTTATTACTTAAACTCATATTTGCTCTTATTAATGTATCTTTAAACAAAGCAAAAAGAGGTCGATCACCCAACTTAACACAATTACATAGGTTTTCCCCTCCTTCTAAGAAAAATATGCATAAATATGAAATATTTATTGCACTGCAATACATATTTCAATAAATATTGCAATAATCTTTACCAATGATACTAGTCCTTCTTTTGTTAATTATTTTCAGAATCCAAAAATTGTGAAGAAAAATATTTAACAACGCATTAATTAAATCAAATGAACCAATTTGAAAATATTCAATGATTTAAAAAAAAAAATCAAGTGGGCAATTCTCTGCTGTAAGCACGTGATATTTTAGCTCTTTTTTTTCTACTCATAAACAAATTAGAATTCTAAAATTATTTTCAATCTAGCAACTATGATTTTGTTTTATACAGCTCTACTTGGGGACAAAGTTATATGATATAAACTGAAAAAATAACTAGTACATTCATCTTAATTTTATAATTCTTATCTGTTTACGAGTAGAAAAAAAATAGCCAAAATGTCTCATGCGTCAGTCAGATAATTGCCCAAGTACAATGTTGTTGTGGCCATGATTCGTAACAATCTAGATGGCAATCTTCTCATTGCCATGGCTCCTCATCTATTACTAAATCACCTAAATTAATATTATATTAGTGAGAATGTAGCTTTTACCCTATTAAATAAATGCTTTGTATTTTTCTTTTAAGTTGAATCTCTGGAAAAATAGCTTAAGAAAAATATCTGTGACATTCTTGCTAATAAAATTTATGATTAGACCCTCACATTATATGGACATTATTGTTCAGACAAATAGACTGCTCATTTTCTTGTATTTCAATACTTACGACTTGGTGCATTATTGCAAAACACGGTCCAAATATTCAACAACTCCATCCTCTTTAAGTTCGCTTAATCCCAAGAATTCCCAGGAAAGTATTTGAAATTCCACTGAATTAAGCTAGACTTTCGAGGGAAGCTTCATCATCTCGCTGTGGCTTTTCTACCAAATACTTCTCACCCACTCTATTTTATGCAAATTACTTCGCAGGCTGAAATCACCACACATTCCGTTTCACGCCAACATTTCCGGAAGTAGTTGATTCGAAAGACCTTGATTTATCAAGGGAACAACACGTGGATGTTTCTGGAGTTATTTGTCAGTGAAGGGTATGGTGAGAATTACTTTTGGTTGAAAGTGGGAAAGCGAGATTTGAAGCGTTTGATTAGACGGATCTGCAAGACTCCACTTCAGATCAAAAGCACATTGCGATGAATATGGAGTGTTGACGTTTCCTTTAATATATTGAATTTTTTTTTGAAGAATTTAAACCACTTGTACACATCATTATGCAAAACTAATTTAATATTTTATTTTCTTCTTTATATAACTGTGTACTTAATAAAAGATTATATTTTTAATCTTGTTTTCGGAATTTTTATTTGAACATCAACTTTAATGCATTATTTTAAAATTAATTTTACCTTTTCCGTATTTTCTGTGTAGAAAAGATCAATTAAAATGATGTACTTTATAATGGTTATAATTTAATTTTTCGTAAGTATTCGTGACCGTAAAATTTATTTCCTAATTGGAATTTGTTTTGCACTCTAGCTCACTTATATGAATTGATCCCTTTAATGTCAGCATATGTAATTAGAGTACTACAAATTAAAAGAAAAATTCCAGTATAGCATGTTGAAATTTCAATTTATAATAGCAAATAAATGAAATCACAGGAAATTTTTTAACATTAAGCTACAATTAATGAAAACATAGACAAAACGTGCTAAAATTTTGAATTAGAACCCAACATGCAATTTGATTATATTCTGTATTAGAAATTATTTTGATTTTTCGTATGGTATGCAGATAAACCTCAACACATTATCTTTAATGTTCTCCATATCTTCACCCGCCAACGCCGGAACATTGAGACCTCGAAAATTAAATGTGCAACACCCACTATTATTCCAGCATTATGGCCATCTACTAGTTCTATCCCATGATCTTTTGTTCATGAGACCAACGCCTTAGCTAATTGAACCACTGGGAACTCTCTATTGTTGAATAACTATAATTTTGGTTTGCTAGGATACACATTATGCATCAACTGTTTCGATTAATCATTAGCCTTAACGAGACTCCTCAAACAAGTTAATACATCCTTGTGTGATATTCTTGCTCATATATGCTGATGCAAACGTTTCCCAACGTTAATATTATGGTTGTTGTGTTTTGGGACCAAAGTTTTATTGTCTTTTAATCGATTTCAGTTAACTTAGAAAGACCGTCTTACTGCACTAGCGGATAGCGGTGATTGGGACATAACTTCTAACGTGGCATGTTATTTGATCCAATAAAAATGTATTCAATGTGTCCGAGTATTTTTGACAACAATTTTATTGCCCTTTTAGGATAATGGACATTATTCTACAGTTTTTTTATATATATATATATATATATATATATATATATATATATATATATATATATATATATCATTAGCTTTCTATATGAAAGTAAAAAATTTTAGTTGTGAACATTTTAACCTCCTTAAATATTATATTAATAGCTTTAATAATTAAATAACATTCATGTTTTACATTTAATTAGGTTCGCATCTTTTCTTAAAAAAAAAACAAATTTTGACAAAAATAGTGTGATTCTGTTTATCAGAAAAGTTGCAGACAGAGCAAATTCTACAATGAACGGAAACTAAAAAAATTCTAAATGTTTTTAGTTACTATGTTCAATACATTCTTCTGGTTTCGTAATTTATTGAACACAGGGAATTTTTAAACAGACGCTAGGTGGTTTTTTTTTTTATCTAAATACTCCAAAACTAAACCTAGAAATGGTTCTTCCGAGTGATAGTGTGATCGAGAGATATATCCACCCTCTACACTATTATATATTTAATATAGTATTTTTTTATATAAATCATCAGAATATTCAAGTTCATTGGAAAATAACCACAAACATGGTTAAGTGGAGTTACAAATTAAATCCTACGATACATGTGACAGTTTTCTCATAATTTAAATTTATTCATTAAACTCTCTCATACAATTTATTGAAAACTCCCTCGAATTCCTTCAATATACCCTTTAGTCCCTAATACTCAAATTTGATTATTTACCTACAAATAGAATTTAAGAGCTTCCTACATTCAAAACGATAAGTGGACTTGTGTATGAAGTTCGTATTGGATAACCAACATCAAAGCGGTGAGAAACAGCGGAATCCTACTATAGCGTATATTTATAATAGATGGAAGTCTACAAAGCATTAATAACTGCAATTAGGGAATAGACTTACTCATGTAGAAAAAGCTGCGTTGAGTGCAATTCATCTGCAGTGTAATATTCGCTACTTGGTTAATGTGACAAACTAAACACCAAACATCCTGGTAAAGGATGATAGTTGGAACGCATGTTTCCAAACTTATTGCAAATTAGATGCGCACTGCGAAAAGCACATTTACTGGAACTTATGTAAATTAATTTAAGTATCCATTTCAAATTATCAATCACTTAAGTTGGCTTGTATGTTTGAAACAAATAGGTATAATAATTTGCGACAAACCTTTCAGCCATCTAGTTACACTAATGTATTATTCAATACTATTCAAACAAACCATTTTCAATAAAGGCAATTAAAACATCTGAAGATTTGAGTTACTTACCAAAATGCTAACAACGATTAGTTTTACTTTTAAGTGTTTTAAAAAGACAAGTCTGTCTTTCTAACTAGGCTCTTGATAATAAAAAAGAATAAAAAAACTTAAGTGCGAAGTACTGAGATTTGACTTGTGACTAAGTCTGACTGTTCAGATACAAGGCATACCAATACGACTGTGACAAAAAAAAATGTCTATTAAATTCAAAAAGTCAACTAAAATTCCCAATTTTAACTAAATTCTGTGACAAAAAAAGAATTATTCCATAACGGTCTACATCGATTTATTCTCTACTGCTTAGTAAAATAACCTGGCCATTAAGTATTGAATGATTATAGTAAAGTAATAAAATTCTAATTTAATCAATTTAATGTTGTTTTAGGTTACTCAAATTTTTCAATTCAAAAGTTTTTACTGAATATAAATTGTGATTTGATTTTTAATCTAAAATATAGGTCAAATGTGACAGGAATTACAACATCGGCTATCTCTGCACCATTGAATGTTGAGTCATATATGGGTCAATCTACGGAACCTTGTCAAATTTAATATATATATATATATATATATATATATATATATATATATATATTAAAACTCTTGACACATACTTACTATAAAGGGAAATATAAGCAAGAGTAATAATATTATTGTAGTAGTTATGATTAAAAAAAATTATATCTTATGAATATTATAAAAAATAGTATCCATGGATGTGACATGAGGTATAAAACTCTGCTGAGAAATATTTAAAGAAGTTAAATTTAAAATAAAAAGTTATAAAATTTAAGAAACATTTCTTTTGCAACTGATTAAATATTATACAACTTGAAAAGAAGCCAAATATAACAGTTTTAGTGTATATTTTTGATTTACGTAAGGTTGGTTGGTTTCAGATTATCTGACGCCGTCAGCAACAAGAGGGGTATAATGCACCGAAACATTCGTCATTTGACAAGCCAACATACATTTACAAACACCCATGCCTAACACTGTACTCGAACCCTCAACCTCGCGATCTAGAAGCTAGCACGCTAACCACTATACCCTTTGGTCGGCATGTTTTACGTAAGATTTAGGACACAATATTTTTACATTTTATTTCTGAAAAATAACCTAAATAGAAGAGAATTTCATAACTGGGTGGACTGCAGAACAAGGTGTTTTTATCTTTTTCATGTCGAATATTGCAAACAATTAATTTTAAATTTCGAAACCTCAAAAAAAAAAATATATATATATATATATATATATATATATATATATATATATATATATATTTTGAAAGAGAAAATTTTCTTATTTCACCTTTTAAGTAACTTCAATAAAAATTTGTACAAACCAAGAAAGTTGGTTGAACATCAAAAACTTTTTAAAAAATGAAAAAATGATGGGGGGAGATTCCATTTTTGGAACATTTGCATAGAATCATATTTATTTAAAAAATCAAATTTCCCTAAATTACAACTTCAAAGCATTTAAATAAAATATACAAAGCAAAAACAAAAAAATGTCTACAATTTATGTTGTTTATTGTTTAAAGATGCTTTTGCAAAATAATTAGCTGTTTAATTCGTTCAGGAATACACATATTAATAAAATTAATGCACCTTTCTCTTTCGCCAATGGACAACTGGTTCCACGAATGTAATAAAACGATAATTTTTTGCATGTGGGGAATTCTGCGGTAAATTTTATTTCATGACATTTGCAAGCCAAAGGTATTTTATCATATATTACAGACTCCAACAAATATATTTAAAAATTTAAATGATATTTTAAATTCTATTGAGTTCCATGGATGAGGCATCTCATTTCAACCTTTTTCTGTCAAGTCCAAAAACTTGAAAAAACTGTTCATAAATAACTTAGTTTATAGCTGGTTCTCTGCATACAAAAAACATCTGCCAAACATCTGGTTTCTTTATCGAAACAGTACGTTACTACAAATTGCAAGGATTTAATCACACTTTCTTGTATGTCCACGAATGTGACCTATTGCCCTGGTTACATGCACAAATTTTAAATAAAATTAACATAAAATTTAAATTAAATTAATAAGTGTTAGAAATGTGTTCTAGAGTATTTTCTTAAGCTAAAAAGGTAATCAAAAGAATTTTAAGTTTGATTAATTTATAAAATATTACCCTGGTAAAAGTCAAAATGGTAAGTGGGGACATTCTAAAGATGTAACATTTCACTGTTTGGGAGTATAATTTGAGTACTAATTACAATATTTAATTGTGAAATTACAATTAATTAAATATGTCACACTTAAGTTATTTATACCTCAAAAAGTATTTTTATTAGTATGCTTTTTGTAATAAACACCAGATACACAAATTCCTGATTTTCCGTCATAAGACACATTCATAAAATGCAGGAATACATTTTTAGAATGTTAAGCACTAAATTTATTTATGTAATGATTTTATTTTTGTAATTAATCTTTATTTTTTACAATTTGTGAGCGAAAGCAATAAAGAAAGATTCATAAATCAGTTTCTAGCAGTTCGCTTGGGTAATAAATATTAATGCACCAAAATGTCACCTGCCAGTTCATTTGTCCTCCGTGTAGTGTTATAAAATATAATACTATTAGCAAAAACATTCCTTTATTACCCATACACTTATTATTGCAAATAAACACAACCCAAATAACAACCTCAAATCAACTACAAAATTGTATTAATTGGCGATTAGAAGCAGAATTGTTTTTGTATTATAAATAACCAAATTTGGTATATTGTTAAATATTTATTACAATTTTTTTCCGTATGTAAAACTTACTAGTGCTCACATTTAAAGTAATGCAATATAAATACTACCTGTATTTGCATACATTTACTCCTTAACTAGAACCATTTGGTATCGCCCAGAAGAATTGTTAAATTCTTGAAGAAACTAAAGTTATATTAGCTTTGAATTTATAAAAGCATTGAAATATAAATAAACTTTACATTTTTACATTAGAGAAAGTTGTAATAAAATATTTGTACTGTTATAATTATTAAATATAAGAAATGTTAAGCATAGTTTTAAATGCTATCACCTGTGTTCAAATGTAAACCAATTAAGTTATCCTCTGCTTCATACAATGTTATCCTTTCTGAGTTGGACCTTAATCAAAGAACTCGAAAAATTTTAATTTTTATTTGTATAAAAAATAAACTTCGAACTATATCAAGTTTTCATAGATAATTATTCTCCATCCAAAAACAGTTTACAAATCAAATGGTGACTTACATTCTTCTCCGTAGAAACTCTTTCAATAAACTTTTTTTTTCTTCTAGCGATTCCAATGAAAACTTCCTGCCAGAAACTCAATTTCAAACAAACCTCTCGAAGCAAAGAACATTTTTACAAAACTCTTTCGGAAATAAAAAAATTTCGGCGTCAGAAGTTAAAAATACTTCAACAAGTCCAGTCTACTTAAAGATGCATCACTTCCAAACCGATCGGTCTGTTTTCTTTCTCCTCAGAATGGGAATTCGAATGAAGAAACAGAGCAGCAAACGATTTCGCGTGTGATGCCACCAGCCGCGAAATAGAATCTGGATAGTTGGTGGCCGACTGATAGCGCTGCGGAGGCAAACGATTGATTTTTACCCGTCTGTTTCCACCCTCTCACTATCACAACCCCTCCCCCCTTTTCTTGAACCACCAAACTAAACCGTTATTTGTTTTTTTCTTTTACCGTAACCGTCAATCCTGTCATAATCACGTTAAAGATTGCGAAGTTAAGAAGTTTCTGTTCATAAAAGAAGAGTATGCTAAGAGCTTTAGAGATAATCATTTTCTTTTCTTCCTTCCCTTTTTTCTTTTAGTCTTTTGTTTCCCGTTGCGGAAAAAGTATCTCCGAAGAAAAAATTGGTAGTGTCAACAAATTTTAAATGATTTCCTAAAACAAATCCTGGAACGGTGTTTCTGAAAAAAAAAATATTTTGGATTAAAGTATGTTGTTAAAAAGTTTTTATGGGATAATTTAAATGTCTCTTTTTATCAATATTTAGTAATGATTTCAACGTAATGTTATTTTTATGTTGTATACTTAAATACTTATTAATTTTGGTGGAGTGAAAAATTTCTCAATTCAAATAATTTTTTAAGAACATCTTTTTATGACAATTTTCGAAGATGGGAAAGTATCACAAATATATTAACATAATCTTATACACTATCATAATCTACTTACTTATAACACTGAAATAATGTTTGGCAGGATCAACTGGGGAAAAAAATAGATATTTTAAGATTTTTTTTTTTAAAAAATCAAAAATCCTAGAAAATATATAAATTTTGAAATGTTTCAATGAAAATTAGTAAAATTGTAGAGTAAGAATGATTTTAATTTAAAAACTACTTTAATCTTTGAATGTGTGTAATATTTTACATAAACACGTTTGAAAAAATTCGGGTATAGTATTTGTTAGGGGATCATGTCAAACAGTAATCAGGAAAGTAATCTTGAATATATGGAAATGTAATGTTAAATAACTTTATTATTTCAAATATACATAATGTATTTTTATACATATTTTTAGTTTATTTTTGAAAATTAGGAAATTTAAATAAGCATTTATTGAATCAAAACCTTCTTAATAACATGTATTAATGATTTGTAGGTCATGTATGAACCTTATTTTAAAAAAACAATTATTTTTTAAAGTTTTTTTGCTGAAATTTCTTATATTAGCAACGCAAAAACTCCGCTAAGACAAAATCTGTTCACAGAATTTCACTTCTTATTGGATTTTAACTATTAATTAATTGTAATTAATAATAATTATTTTTTAAATAACTAATTATTATTTTAATGCAATTAATAATTTTTAATAACGATTAATATCAATTCAAAATTCTTAATAAGGCTTAGTAATAAATAATATTTCTTAATAAAACTTAATACTAATTAATAATTATTAATATGGCTCAATAATAATTCATAACTTTAAAATATATATATATATATATTTTACTATATTGGTAATTCATCATTGAAGTTTTTAAAAAGTCGAATGAAGACTTTTCTCGCCTGAGCAATATCGAGATTTGTTAATCGTATTGGAGTTTCTCTGGAGTAAAATATATACGAAGGTTAAACCACGCCAGAACATTGTCTGCATTTGATAAAGATCTAAGTAAAGGAGAGATACACTTTTCGGGAAGTCTTTCAAGGTACATTAAGAAAGATTATCAAATAGGCTTGGAATATATAACTTTTCATGCATTAGATGCTATCCTGTTCCAAATATTCTGATAAGAATTAATATAATGTTCATGGTAACACAAGCTCATGAATTATTTTTTGTTTCTGAGTCTCATGTATATAGACAAGTGTACAAGTTTAGTATATAACAATAAGCATGAAACTTAATAGGGGCGGTTGATATATTTTGAAACCACTCTAGAACGTACGGGCCTGCTTTTATCTACAATATTTGATGTAGAAAGTTTACAGTTTTTGAAAAACTGACAGAAATTAATCTTTAATATCTTTGAAATTAATCTTTGACTTAAGAATAATTATTTTTCTTTATTCTAAACTTTCTTCTGTATCCGTATATATATATATATATATATATATATATATATATATATATATATATATATATATATATATATATATATATATATATATATATATATATATATATATATATATATATATATATATATATATATATATATATATTTTACTTAAAGATTAATTTTTTTAATATCCCACTTTAAATTTTGTGTTCACAAAGACCTATTTTTGAATGTGTAGCAAACTTTGAAAAATGTGTATCCATTCGTTAAGCATCCTTAAACGAAGTTGAAATGTACCTTTTTAAACTTTTATTAAAATATTTATATTTTTGTAGTTTTTATCCGAAATTTATTTCTTGAATTATTATTCAAGAAGACCGTCCTATAAAGTAGATGTAATGATATTTCCAATTTTTCCTCTAAAGAATATGAACAAGAATTTATAAAACAAGGTAATATTTATTCAGTCAAGTATTGCTATTTTAGAAGTCAGTGTTTACTTTGATTTTGAAAGGGTTCTGAAACATTTTTTTTTTTTTTTTTTTTTTCTATTTAGAATGAAATTATAATGCGTCTTACAATTACAAGCGAAGAGTGGCTATTTTAAGGAATTTTTTAGTTAACATACCTTCTGTATCATCAAACATAAGTATACATCGAGCAGTACATATTTTGTAATCAGATAAACTATGTATTAGAATGTACTTTTCTTTGGTTTTGATATTTCATAACATCCATTCTTAATTAATACCTTTAAATATCAGATAAATACTTATCAGTTATACAACCTTATTTAGCTTCTTAAGAACGTCGGTATTATTGAGACCATAGATTTTAAACTCATTTCTACTTTCTACAACTCGCTGTGCAAGGATACATTTCCAGGATAACACTTCAGTATTTTCCGTTTTTTTCTCTCACAACGTTAATTAATAAACTTTTTAAAGTAAGTTTATAAAAGATCAAAACAAAGTTTGTAATTGCTAACAAACTAGTAAATTCCTTGTTAACTTTTAAGTGTTTATTTATAGTATCAATAAACACAATAAATATTTTTAAAAATTCGTTTAACATTAATTGATCCCCCTTACAACTTATGAATTGTGAAAAAAAGTTTTATGATTTTACATATTCTTAATTTCTTGCCAAATTGGAAAATTTCTGCAAAATGTGAAAACTGTGTCTAAAACCCAATTATTCTCCCTTTCTAGCCATATAAAAAGTTGGATGTCCAAACGGGATCTTCTTAAACTTTTCTATAGTATATTTATTACATAAAAAAAATTGAACGGAAAACTGAAGGAGCCTTTTAAAAAACATATTAAACTCAACTAAAATTAAGGTAAAGTTATTTTACATTTCGCTTGCCACTTGTTATAGATTCCTCGTAAAAATGTGTCCCTTAGTAAATAAATCCCTTTTTAAAACACAATTGAACAAGCACTACCATTAAAGATAGTCTTCACCGTACCAATCTCTCACTAGAGAAAGTTAAAATAATTATTCACCGAGAGGAGTGAAACGTAATAATCTAGATACTTACAAACACACCTAAGTGGTTGAAATAAGAAAAATCATATTCCCCCCCCCCTTTTTTTTTTAGTCACCTTTTTTGGTATTCTATCCCAGTGAGTGCAATTCACAAACGTGAATGTTTGAATGTTAAAACGCGTTGCGTCTTGACAATATTTAAATATTTTATGTTCTGGTAACTACCACAGTTTATTTTTATACATCTCAATAATAGCAAGAATATTCAATACACAAGATATTTATAAATGTAGCATATAACCATTTTTATCCCACTAGGCTAACCCCATTTGGAAATTTGTAATGTGCAACATAAAAAAAAAAAAATGCTTTTTTTTTTTTTTTTTTTTTTTTTTTGCAGAAGAAATTTGAATACCAAGCGTTCTGAAACTTTTAGAAAAAGGTTTGCCAAAATGTTAGAAAAAATTATGTTCTCATTTTGTTATGTTCTCATTTAGATGGTTTAGAAAATTGTATTGTAATGTCCACGTTTTTCATTAGAATACTTACACGGTTTTCATTAAATTTTTGAAAAATAAATAGATGATTGGATTTTCACATTTTGAAAGGAACAATAAATACATATTGTTACCTTAAACTTAAATATCTTGAGTATTTCAAACAGAGAATATTTTCATATTTTCATTAATTTTTTCACTTAAATTATTGCGAACCTCCTTGGATCAGGAAACAAAACAAACAGGACCACAGTTTAAACACGGCCAATGTAGAAATTACTGAAACAAACTTTGCATTTAATTATATATTTCTTAGGATAAAAATCATCTCAAATGTAACCTCCGCCTTTTAAAGACTGAAATAAAAGGAAATTGTCAACTATAAAGCTTCCTTATTCATATTAGTTACAGTCTTAATGGTTTTCCCATTCACTAGTTTATCTGAAGCAGACACAAAGGAAATCCTTATCGTAGTTAAATCCTGAACTATAACTGTCAAAAGACCTAAACTTCAAGACTAAGTCTTTAATTAAACTTGCTTGTCTCTTCGGGAGGGCATTCTGTGGGTAGTTCAAGGACAACCCTCTAATGATGTTTGGGTCATTTACCACTTTATGGATAATTCATGTGAATAAATGACCTGTCTCATTTCCATTATCTTATACTTAAGACCTGAAGTCGGAAACTTTTGGTAAAGTTCGGTTTTAGTTTGGGAGATTCATAGTATTTGCGAGATTTGTTTTATAACATCATCAGTAATTCATAATTCTATTTTAAATAAAATGTTTAGTGTGATCAAATTTTTATTTAAGCATTACTATTTTATTTTTATTTTTTTCATTTGAATTAATTAAGTAAACTGTATTCATTTTTGTAATTTAATTGTTTATTCATGAGTTTTTTTATGAAAAGATATATCAGTGATTCTTAAATTGCCTATCTTTTGAAAAAAAATTAATTATTGAATTACAACTTGTAAGAGATATATTATTATTTTCTAACACACTTTGGGGCAGCTGGATTTTGAAAGATTTGTTTTACTAGCAAAAGCTGAACATTTTTTAAAGCCTATTTGTAATCCTGTAATATTATAAATATAATAGTGTAGTTAAGGGATTGATTTTAATTAAATTAACACAGCAAGCCCATTAATGCCCATAAAAATAAAAGTAATATGTTTTTCACAATTCTTCAAATTAAATTTGGAAAAATATATTATATTTTTTAAAATTTCATATTTTTAAATGTGTTGCGAACGAAATAAAAAGTGTTTTTATTTTAAAATACCGTTAATATGTTACACATGTAAATACTTTTGTAAATATATAAAATTTATCAAGAATATTAAAAGTGGCTTCTGAATCCTACTATCCTTAAGTTACAAAATTTTCATGCAGAAAAATTTGAGTAAGAACTGTAAAAAACAATTATTTTGTCGAAAAATATTTATTTTAATTGACAAGTAAGTTTATGCAAACATTTTAAATTAGTGTTAAATCAAAATCAATAGCAATACTGTCTAAAAAAGGTTATTTACTTAATATTATGTATTCAGAATTTTTTAAGTAAATTCCATCATCATGTCGAATCAAAAATTAGACAATGAGACAATTACCGCAACCATTAATTTATTTTATTAGACCGTATAAAACAATATTAGGCCAAACATTGTTTTAACTATTCTTCATGAAAATTATTGCTCTCTTGGGAAAGATTTAGATGCATTATTATTCTTTTATATAAATATTATTAGAATTATTTTCTTTGAAGTTCCTTTTCTTCTACTTCCCTTGATAGAACTTATACCTGTAGATACCTGTTATAGCGTAGATAAAAACTTCCTTTTATTTACTGTTTTAGATGTTTTATTCATTTATTGCAATTCATTCATTCGCCAGATTCGTATTGATAATAATGTAGAAAAATATTTGTAATAAAAAAATTCATTGAGTGTTCTATTGTTTCATTGGAATTTGCGTAAATAAATTTACGTAACTCTAACAAATGACGAAATATTCAATTACTATTGAAATTTTATCAGAAATCTCATCTGAAATAAAATTACTGCACATTAAGGCATTCTTTTATGAATACATATTTCAGGTACTAAGCATATTTAGAGTCTTGATTTAAACTGAAATAGAAGAGAAAATATTTAACGATAAATATGATAATTTGCAAAACTTTTAAGGAATCAGCAATCATCTGTTATTATCACACATACAGTATGCGCTTTCTACGGTTTTTTTCCCCAAATTGTTTTAACTGCATCTACTAGCTCCCATTGTAAATTTTGTAGGCATTTGATTTGGCTTCGAAATTTCTTTTGATTTGGGTGAAAGAGGGTGTATTATAATTGTACTTTACCTCCATTATCACACTTGTTATAAAAAACAAAGAGAAAAAAAGGAAGAAAATTCTTCGTGATGTAATTATTTGACGGTTTAAAAAATGTAGAATATCATACACTACTATTCTTCTAAACTTCTTCTATCAAACTTTAAAATCCGTCAAACCCAAATATATTTTCAGATGGTAAACAGTTTCAAAATTCAATAAGTCAGCAAAGCATATGTTTTATTGAGTTTGAAGATCAGTAAGGAAAATTATAACTGCACTTATGGGAAAAGTTACTTTAATTATTGTTATGAAAGTGCCTAGATAAGAAATTATCAAAACATAAATTGATTAAAGAAATGTAGTTTTAAAATCTAAGCTTAAACAATAGTAACGCAATCAGTATTATAGACAAACGAAGCGATGATGCGATTGATTTCTAAATCTTTTTGATGAAAGACAAAATTACAACCATGTAATTCTGTAAAAATATCACTAGGTCCTTTGTTTAAAATAATTTTTAACTAAAATCTTTCATTACTTTTAGTTCTATTTAAATTTCAAAACATCAGCACATATGTATAGCTCAATATTCAGAGCATAAATATGGAAATAGTTTTATATAAATGGTATCTAAAATTTCAGTCGGGTAAATTACATTCAAGTAGATTAGGAAAATATCAAACAAATGTATAAATGTTTATAAAATAAAGTTTTTATAATCAATTGTCATTTGACTTATCTATTTTGTAGTTGCCAAATGAACTGATTTATGCAATCTGAAGTATATCCTTGCATAATTCAGTTAATTTTTACGTGCCACGCCAGAGAATGAGACAATGCAGTTTCACACCAAAGCAAAATCATATCTAACAGTACAGTATTGATATGTCTTACATGTGATCCACCGACTAGGCTTCAATAAATTTAATTTGGTCCATTTAATTTTTATACTAAGATGGCCATGTTCTGGAACTCTAAAACTGAATAAGTATGGAGAAGCATTTTTAACAAATGTTACGTCCAATCAAAGTAGTTGAGTAACCACTAATAGACCAGTCACTTTAGGCAAAAAAATTGGTTGAACCTTGCACAAATTCCCATTGAGTTGAAATTTTGCAGAGCGGCTCTATTTGGTGCCATGCGCAACCTACAAAAAGTCTCATACTCTCAGCTTCCTGGGTTTTTAGGTGCTAGAGCGCTGGAGAAATTTTGGAACAGCTGTTACGCACTAATGGCAAGTCGCATTGAGCACATTATGAGCTCAAATGAAAGATAAGTAAATGAGCTTTAATTTAAATATCAATTGGATATCCAGTGATTTACAAATTGATAAAAGCCTATCAAAGTCGAAAAACCATACATTTTTATCTACTTTTTCGATTTTAGCACTTTCATTTTTAATAAATTATTTGCACTCTCGATATAAAACTATTCAGCTCTTTTTTAGTTTTCTATACATACTTAAATATTGCTTGTGCGGTAAATCTCTATATATATAAGGCAAAGCCCTCACTCACTGACTCACTCATCACTAATTCTCCCACTTCCCACATAGTCACAACTCTGAAAATCGGCACAAATATCAACAATGGTAAAAATAGAAAAAGTAAACTATTCCGATCTCGATTAACCCACTTTAAGGGGTCGAAAAGGGGTTAAACGTTCCAAACGGGGGACATTCGAAAATCCTACTTCCCACGTAGTCACAACTCTGAAAATCGGCACAAATATCAACAATGGTAAAAATAGAAAAAGTAAACTATTCCGATCTCGATTAACCCACTTTAAGGGGTCGAAAAGGGGTTAAACGTTCCAAACGGGGGACATTCGAAAATAATACTTCCCACATAGTCACAACTCTGAAAATTGGCACAAATATCAACAATGGTAAAAATAGAAAAAGTAAACGATTCCGATCTCGATTAACCCACTTTAAGGGGTCGAAAAGGGGTTAAACGTTCCAAACGAGGGACATTCGAATATCCTACTTCTCATTTCGTCACAACTCTAAAAATTGGTGAGAATATCAATAAAGACAAACGAAGAAAAAGTAAGTTATTCCGATCTCGATTAACCCACTTTAAGGGGTGTAACAGGGGTTAAACGTTCCAAACGAGGGATATTCGAATGTCCTACTTCCCCTTTCGTCACAACTCTGAAATCTGGTGCAAGTATCAACAAAAACAAACGTATAAAAAGTAAGCTATTCCGATCTCTATTTACCCACTCTAAGAGGTCAAAAAGGGGTTAAACGTTCCAAACGAGGGATATTCGAATGTACCACTTCCCATATGGTCACAGCTCTAAAAATTGGTACAAATGTCAACAATGGTAAACATAGAAAAAGTAAGCTATTCCGATCTCGATTAACCCACTTTAAGAGGTCAAAAAGGGGTTAAACGTTCCAAACGAGCGATATATTCGAATGTCCTACTTCTCATATTTTCACAATTCTGAAAACTGGTGTGAATATCAATAAAGACAAACGCAGAAAAAGTAAACTATTCCGATCTCGGGTGGATCAAGGGGTGGAAAAGGGGTTAAACGTTCCAAACGAGGAATATTCGAATGTACCACTTCCCATATGGTCACAACTCGGAAATTTGGTGCAAATGTCAAAAAAGATTAAACATAGAAAAAGTAAGCTATTCTGATCTCGATTAACCAACTTTAAGGGGTCGAAAAGGGGTTAAATGTTCCAAACGAGGGATATCCGAATGTTCCTCTTCCAATGTAGTCATTTTTCTGATATTTTTTTGCAAATGTTAAAAAAATAAGTCATTCCAATATCGATTAACGAATTTTTAAGGGATGAAAAGACGACACAACATTGAAACTATACGAGGATTAACTTAATGTCTAATTAACTTAATTCCAATACAGCTACTACTTTGAAATTTAGAACTTAGAGCAAACATATACACAATAAACTATTCCAGTTTACTATTCACAAATATAAATTTCGTTTAAAATGTCAACAAAGGAAAGTTCCTATTTTGATAAATCAATTTGTCGGGATCGAAATGGGAGCAAACGTCTGAAGTGTAAAATACATGAATGTCTTTTGATCGCTAAAATGCTAATGGTAAAATTTCGTAGCGCAGCCCGGGTATTCAGCTAGTAATTGCATATATGCGAGCGTTTTCCTCAATTCAAGTTTTTTCCAATGTAAACTGATTGTTGAATTGTACTACTGTTTAGTCTCACTCACACTTGCCATGTCTTGCTTACCAAGAGTCAACTGGAAACATGTACTTAGACCTTTTGAATTAAATTTGGCCAGCTACAGAAATATTCTTTTTATAGCCTCATAAACTGGTTTTTACACATTTCTTCATAAAAAATTATTTCATGACTTCATTCCTTTCTTGATATTTTAGCAAATACACTTGTATTCCAACGTGTAAAAACCTATAGGCTTTTTTTCTCTTACACCAAACTAATATTAATTCGAATTTTCAAAAAAAAAAAGTTGGTTGTAATTTTCGTTATTGTTTTAATTTAATAGCTTTGTTTTAGATTTACAGAATTCAAATTTTATTCTGCGGCGTCCACATTACGATCTTATGACAAACCGTCTTCTGTTGTGATGCTAATATTTAATTTTATATGTATGTTTTTGATTTAAGTGCACTTTTCCTTCCTCTAAAGTTTTTGGTACTTTGATCATCTTGACTTTTGCTCTCCACTAATATATTTCCTTTCTGGCGAATCTGTGGGTAGTTGGATTGCCTTACCAATGGCGGTTTTGACTTGCTTAAACTCTAACGGGGATTTGGAGAACTGCTACGTCAGCTACCTGAGGGAGAAAACGTCTTTCTAGTGGCGAGCGGTGAGGGCCGCGATTTTTGTTGGTGTGAAAAGGAAGTGAAGGGAGAAAAAGCGAGACGGCGGTAGGATCAAAATAAGAATCTACGGGGGCCAAAGGAGTGGAAAAAAGAAAAAGAAACGGGGTAGCGAGAGAGAGGTTTTTTTGGGAGCTTGGAGATAAGAGATGAACGAACCGTGTGGCGGCTAGGATGGTTGGAAGACTTTGAAAACTCGAGATCGTGCAAGACTACTAAAGTAATCCCCGCCAACGCCTGAGAAATCGTTGCATTATGCGGAGTTAATTCCTGACGCCGGAGCCTGTACCTTCATCGGAAGCCGTGACTACCTGTCGCCGGGACCTTCATCGGAATCTGCGTTAATTCCTGACGCCGGAGCCGGTACCTTCATCGGAAGCTGTGACTACCTGTCGCCGGGACCTTCATCGGAAGCTGCGTTAATTCCTGACGCCGGAGCCTGTACCTTCATCGGAAGCCGTGTTAATTCCTGACCCTGGAGCCTGCAACTTCTCCCGACGCTAGGACTTTACCTGATCCAGGAGCCTGCAACTTCTCCCGACGCTAGGACTTTACCTGATCCAGGAGCCTGAATCTTCATGTGCCGGTCAAACGCGCCTGGAATCTGAGACTCTCACAGATAAGCATTTCTAAAATTAACTAATACAAAATGTTCTTACTTCTCTGAATAATTATTATTTATCAAGCATTTAGTTAAAATCCTATGCCATTGCCATTTCCCCGCTCTGTATAAAATTTTGTTGTGTGCTCTGCGTGCAGGTTATATATATATATATATATAGCCTTGCTAAGCCATTACTAGGTTAATTTGAGTGTTTAGACGTTTTGCTAGACTTGAATATTTGTTGTTGTTAATTTTAATTAAATTCCTTTACTCAGCAAATCTACATGCTTGTCTTCTTTAACACATGTGACACATCATTAACACATCTGACTGCATCCATTATACCACAGTAGGGATGTAGCTGAATTTTGGGTTATGAATTAATGTTTAACACAGGCCTTTAACCTTTAGATTATTTTTGTTTGAAAGCTCTCAGGTGAATTTCACCACATAAATATTGGTGCCGTGACCTTTGCTGCATCTAATTTAAAAAACTTGATATAATGGTGGGTTGTTGATGGTGTGTTATTTGTGGGATTGAATGTACAATATTTTAGTGACTTAGTCCATGTTGTGTAACCACGCATATATATTCGGGTGATTGCGTTCCCTAACACAGAGTCAGTAGTAAAAATGGATGACGAGCTGGGAGAACCACCTATAGGGGTAAATATGGATTTTAATCCACAAAACCTAGCAAATCCCTTTTTTCTCGCAAGTTTGCCTTCTCTAAATGGAAATAATTGTACTACTTTTTTCGAAAGTCTTGAGGCCATGGGTCAGTTGTCAAATTGGTCTCACCCACAAATGCTGGTAATTACAAAACTCAAAATTGAAGGACAGGCTAGGGAACTTGTAAAGAATACCCAAAATGGTAAAAGCATAACATACACTGAGCTAAAAACCGTTATAGTACAACACTTTTCACACACTGACACAGCGTCTACAAGCATTGCAAATTTAACTTCAGCTGTGCAAGGTCAAAATGAATCTTGCAGGGATTTTTCAGTTAGATTGGAGGGTCTTGCAAACAAAACTAATGCACCTGCAGAATTCAGGACACAATTAAAACTGTCTCAATTTATCATGGGTTTGAAACCTTCTATTAAGTCGCAGGTACAGATTCAAAACCCTCCCTCTTTTGTAGAGGCGGTTCAATTGGCTCAGAGAGTGGAATTGTCTCTGGAATCCCTCCACTCAACTGTCAACACAGTCTCAACTCATACACAAATACAGGATTCTGCAAATGCTCATTTTGTCAAAGAGCTGGAAATTACCAGAGATTCATATTTAAAATCATTCGAATTGTTGACAAAGCGAATTGAAGAACTCTCGGTAAGGGTGGACAACGCTCAGCAAATTAGACAAATTGATCGCAGTACAAACAGGGACATTACCTGTTTTTACTGTAATATTAGAGGTCATAGAATGAACGATTGCAGGAAAAGAGTGTCTGATCAGTCCAGGCAACTTAATGGACAGAACTGGATGACCAATCAAAGAGGTCCTCGCCCACAAACAAACTGGAATAGGAATAACGGGGGTCAAACACAGAATCAAAACTTTCAGGGGTCTCGTCCACAACAAAACCGCGTTTTTAGAAATGGTTTTCCAGGCAACCATTTCAGTGCTAACTTTGTGGATCAAGAGCCATGGAGCTCAGCACAAACACAGCAGTTTGGTGGGCAAAATTGTCAAACCGCAGATCATGGGGAATTTTCAGGGGCTCAAAATACATACAATCATTTAAACTAATGCAGGGTGGAGACACACAGGGATCCATGTCCTCCATAAATACCCAGTCTGATCCTACACTTCCAATTTGGTCACTGCAAAACTTTCAGCGAATAGACTTGCCTGTAATTGAGACACATTTAGGCAACGTTCCTATTCTCAGCCTGCTCGATTCAGGTGCTGCTATTAATATGATGTCTGTGCATACTTTAAATAGGTTAAGCGATTACAGAAATCTAGAAAATCCAAACTTTTCTATTAAAACGATAACGGGAATTGAGTTATCTACCCAGAAAGCAATCCAATGTGAGGTAAAAATACAAAATCAAGTTTTCACAACAAATTTTGTTATTTCAAACACTACCTTATCTTCTTCTTTTGACATTATTTTGGGTATTCAATTCTTATGCTCTAACAATTTGACTCTGGACTGTGCAAATAAATTGTTGAGAGGTCCTGGAATTTCTTTACCCTGGAAAAGTTGCACAAATTTCTCAAACTTTCAATTACCTGAGGTACAAAGGGATAACTTGCAACACAAAGTTGAAGAAATTCATAACATAAATCTTGGTATTCTAATTGGAAAAGTTAAGATCCCCCCATTCTCACAACAAGTGGTCAGGATAAGAATTAAAAATCCTGGACAGGTTGAGCCAGGACAAATTGTGCTAACACAACCAAACACGTATGCTGGAGACACAAAATATTTTGTAGCGAATGCTATTAGCCAAGTTTCAGATTTGCATTCTTGTAATGCACAGGTGTTAAACACTACAAGTGAAACTTTGACTTTAAATAAAGGAGCAAAACTTGTATCTGTCGAAATTCTCGACATGTCTAATATACCGACAAACAATGTGGACATTAATACTTTAACGAGGGAAAAGAGCCATAATCTCATTGAAAAATTTGATTTGTCTCACTTACATAATGAGGACAGACTAAGGGTACAAAATTTAATTGAAAATTATAGTGATGTCTTTGCTAATGACATTGGTCAACTGGGAAATTGTGAACTAATTAAACATAGAATACACCTGACCGATGACATTCCTACCCGCCAAAAGCCCTATTGTGTTCCATACAATCTTAAACAAGAAATGAAGAAACAGATAAATGATCACCTAGATGCTGGTATTATACAACATTCTACCTCTAGTTATGCTGCACCTGTTCTTTTAGTTCGTAAAGCAGATAACACATACAGACTCGTAGCCGATCTGAGGAAGTTAAATGAAAAAACACTCCCAGACAATTTTCCTATACCAAATCTCACAGAGATGATAGACATGCTTAATGGAGCCAAATTCTTCAGTAGCTTAGATTTAACTAGTGGGTTTAATCAAATGAGTTTGCATCCTGATGACGCTCATTTCACAGGCATTGCAACTGAGGAAGGTGTCTTTGAATATAGACGCCTACCTTTTGGATTACGGAATGCGAGTTCAAGTTTTCAGAGACTCATGAGTATAGTCCTTACAGGACTTTCTGACCTACAAATAGCTGTGTATATTGACGATGTAGTAATCGCAAGCAAAACAATTGGGGAACACATTGAGAGGTTAGAGCTTGTTTTCGAAAGGCTCAGACAAGCAAATTTAAAATTAAAACCCAAGAAGTGCTCACTGCTAAAGGATGAAATAACATATTTAGGACACCGTGTAAGTGAAGGTAAGGTTATGCCTGATCTGAAAAACATACAAGCCATTACACTAACTCAACCACCTAAGAACAGGAAACAAGTTAGAGGATTCTTGGGATTAACAGGGTTTTATAGGAGATTCATTCCCCAATATGCAAAAACAGCACTTCCCCTTACAAATCTCACTAAGGAAAGCAATCCTTTTGCCTGGACACACGTTGAACAGGAGGCATTTGATCAACTTAAACAGAGTTTGGTTAGGGAACCGTGCCTTAAACTTCCAGATTTTGATAGGCCTTTTGCTATTTGCACTGATGCAAGCAAATTCTCTTTGGGGGCTGTCCTCGTTCAAGATGATGAACAGGGATTTCAGCATCCAATCAGTTTTGCGGCTCGGAAATTAAATGACACCGAGGTTAAGTACTCTGTTTTTGAAAAGGAAGCTTTGGGTGTGGTGTTTGGCATACAGCAATTTAAACAATATTTGTATGGGAGAGAATTTAGAGTTTATTGTGACCAAAAGAGTATGTCACAGATTTTCAAACTCAAGGACCCCACATCTAGAATTGCCAGGTGGATCATGACCCTACAGGAGTTTTCATATGAGATCATACACAAACCAGGTAGGTTAAATCAAATGGCAGATTATTTGTCTAGAGCTAAGTACACACCCTCACATGAACACCCAGAAACCACACTCAAACACATTTATAACATTAATATGGACACTCAAAATTTTGGTTTTGGTGTTATGTCAGAAGCCATTATTATATCGAAACAAAAGCAAGATGATATGTGTAGGGAAATTGTAAAAAAAATAAACTCTAATTTCAAGTTCCCCCCTTCCTCACCACACTTCTACATACACAAGGATATTTTGGTTTGTAAAAACTTAAACAATGGGAGACACAATGGCCCAAGACTGGTTGTCCCAAAATCATTGGTACACCTGGTATTGCAATATTGTCATGACAACAATGCTGTTGCACATTCGGGTATAAGTAGAACATTACATAGAGTTAAACAAAAATTTTTTTGGATTGGTATGTATAAAATGTCAAAACAATATGTGGGTTCATGTCACTCATGTGTACAACGAAGGGGATTTTGCAAACCTGCAAAGGCCCCCTTACAGAAAATTCCCGTCCCTAGTCGACCCTTTGAGAAATGCAGTATTGATGCCGTTGGACCACTTGTCACTTCTAGACATGGAAACAAGTGGATTTTGGTGATTTGCGATTATTTTACAAGGTATCCAGAAGCTTACCCTGTTTCAGATATACAGAGTAACACTGTAGCAAGGGTATTGATTGATTTTATTTCCAGACATGGGCTAATGCAGGTCCTGTATTCTGACAGAGGCTCCAATTTTTTGTCGCAGGCCATGACACAGGTTTATAATATTTTGGGCATTGATAAACAACACACTGTTAGCTATAATCCAGGTGGAAATGGCATGTTGGAGCGTCTAAACAAAACTCTGATTGATACACTCAGTCATCTTGTTAGTGAAACCCAAGATGACTGGTGTGAACACATACCTTTAGCCTTGATGGCATTTAGAACAGCGTTTCATAGGACAATTCAGGAAACTCCAGCTTTCCTACTTTATGGTAGAGACATTGCCATGCCTTATGATCTAATTTTCTCTTCAAAATTTCGCACATACAATGACACTCCAACATATGCCCAGAACTTGGTGTCAAGGTTACAAACTACATTTGAAATCGTTAAGAAAAACCTGGAGAAGGCTGCTGACACACAGGTTGAGCAAAGCTTAGAGAAGCACTCATATAGAAAAATAGACGTAGGGGACACTGTATATTTACACACACCAAAAATAAAAATACACACGTCAAAGAAACTATCTAAACAGAACCAGGGTCCCTATAGAGTTATGAGGAAATCATCCCCTGTTCTGTTTGAAATTGTGTTGATTGCTGATCCCACAAAAATTCAAAAGGTGCATATGAATAGGTTGATAAAAGTTGAAATGCGCCAACCATTCCCATATCAAAATGATAACAATGAGGTTGATCTCCAGATTGCTGACTCTGTGGCTGGTGAACATGAGGAACAATGTAAAATATTATATCCTCCATTAATGTTGCCCATTGATTTGAACCATCCATATTTATGGCATTGTATTGGGTCACATGTGAACGGGGTTGGCAACATAAGTAGTTATGATACATGTGGCTCCTTAAGTGAATCTCCAAACATGCTTGGTTTAAACCCTGAAAATGCACAGGTGACTGATGAAATTATAAACTTAAATGTCTCGCCTCAAGGAACTCTCCCACAAGCAAACCAAGCTTGTACTTCGAGTAGGGAACAAATTGGTGCCTCTGAAATTCCTGCGTCAAAACATGGTTATAATCTTAGAAGCAGGGATAACTGTGGTTTTGTTACCAAAATGTAAAATGCTGAGTTGATTATGTTGTGTTACTAAACTATATACTCTGGAAATTGCATAAATAATCCAAAATATTGTAAATGTGAAATTTTGTCTCTGTAATGTATTTATATCACTTTTTGGAGTGGGGATTTTGGGAAAATGGGGTGAAGTGTTTAACTGCATTTTTCAGAAATGTTTTACTTTAGAAAAAGGTTGGTGAAATTGTATTTGAATTAAGGTAATTTATAATTGCTTGGTGGTAAAATTACACGAATCTTGGGGTCTCTTTTAAATTCTTCTGTTGTTACCTCACAAAGCTTCAGAGTCATCTGATTGATATCGATATGTTATTCTTATTGTTTTGATATTGGGTGTAATATGTGATTGTATGGATAAGGTTTTTTTTTTTTTTAACTGGTGATTAATTTCTCACATGAACCTGGAAAATTGTTTGTAAACAAGCTCAGAGAAGTTGTTTTCTGGTAGTGTTTCGAATATGAAAATTTAGCTGCATTTGAATGTTTTATAAATTTGTGTCTGTAAAAGGGAAAAAAAAAAAGGAAAAAATTCTTTGATTTTTTTTTTTTTTTTTTTTTTTACAGATACCAGGAAGGATATGTTGTGATGCTAATATTTAATTTTATATGTATGTTTTTGATTTAAGTGCACTTTTCCTTCCTCTAAAGTTTTTGGTACTTTGATCATCTTGACTTTTGCTCTCCACTAATATATTTCCTTTCTGGCGAATCTGTGGGTAGTTGGATTGCCTTTCCAATGGCGGTTTTGACTTGCTTAAACTCTAACGGGGATTTGGAGAACTGCTACGTCAGCTACCTGAGGGAGAAAACGTCTTTCTAGTGGCGAGCGGTGAGGGCCGCGATTTTTGTTGGTGTGAAAAGGAAGTGAAGGGAGAAAAAGCGAGACGGCGGTAGGATCAAAATAAGAATCTACGGGGGCCAAAGGAGTGGAAAAAAGAAAAAGAAACGGGGTAGCGAGAGAGAGGTTTTTTTGGGAGCTTGGAGATAAGAGATGAACGAACCGTGTGGCGGCTAGGATGGTTGGAAGACTTTGAAAACTCGAGATCGTGCAAGACTACTAAAGTAATCCCCGCCAACGCCTGAGAAATCGTTGCATTATGCGGAGTTAATTCCTGACGCCGGAGCCTGTACCTTCATCGGAAGCCGTGACTACCTGTCGCCGGGACCTTCATCGGAATCTGCGTTAATTCCTGACGCCGGAGCCGGTACCTTCATCGGAAGCTGTGACTACCTGTCGCCGGGACCTTCATCGGAAGCTGCGTTAATTCCTGACGCCGGAGCCTGTACCTTCATCGGAAGCCGTGTTAATTCCTGACCCTGGAGCCTGCAACTTCTCCCGACGCTAGGACTTTACCTGATCCAGGAGCCTGCAACTTCTCCCGACGCTAGGACTTTACCTGATCCAGGAGCCTGAATCTTCATGTGCCGGTCAAACGCGCCTGGAATCTGAGACTCTCACAGATAAGCATTTCTAAAATTAACTAATACAAAATGTTCTTACTTCTCTGAATAATTATTATTTATCAAGCATTTAGTTAAAATCCTATGCCATTGCCATTTCCCCGCTCTGTATAAAATTTTGTTGTGTGCTCTGCGTGCAGGTTATATATATATATATATATAGCCTTGCTAAGCCATTACTAGGTTAATTTGAGTGTTTAGACGTTTTGCTAGACTTGAATATTTGTTGTTGTTAATTTTAATTAAATTCCTTTACTCAGCAAATCTACATGCTTGTCTTCTTTAACACATGTGACACATCATTAACACATCTGACTGCATCCATTATACCACAGTAGGGATGTAGCTGAATTTTGGGTTATGAATTAATGTTTAACACAGGCCTTTAACTTTTAGATTATTTTTGTTTGAAAGCTCTCAGGTGAATTTCACCACACTTCTCGGAGTCAATTCATTTTTACAATATATAACAAAATGTTGTTGTTGTTGTTTTTGTTTTAATTATGTTATATCTGTTTTTAAATTATACTTCATGTAAATTTAGTTTTTGTTACGTATAAATATCTTAACCCTTGGTCAGTCGCGCGACCTTCTGTCTCGCGGTTAGTCGCGTAGGGAACAAATGTCCCCCAAATTCAAATTTTCGTATTTATAATTAAATTCGAAACAAAATTTCAAAATAAATGGGTATTTTAATTTTAAAAAAAAAAATTTAAAAAAAAAAAAAAAAACATTATTGAACATAGTAAAGTAAAACTTAAAAAATATTTTATAAAGTGACTTGAAAAAAAAATGTAAATATAATAAACATATTATTATTAAAATGAATGTTGTGAAGATTCAAATTTATTTTTAAAATAGTTTTAAAGCACAATAAGCATAATCACATTAAGCATTGTTGATAAAAACTATTGTGAAAATGTAAATTTACATCGAAAATAATATAAAAACAATTAAACTCTTCAACATCTATACAATTTACACATATTTCAATCTGAATTAAATAGTCCTTGCAGACCCATTTGTTACAGTTTTTCATTTTCAATATTACTTGAAATCTAAAAAAATAAAAATTAAAAGAAAATAAAAATTAATTCATGTAAAAAAAAAAATTGCATACATTTTTTTATTGCTGAGAAATAATGTGTCAGTCAAATCATATCATAAAAAATAATATTCCTCCCTCACAAAACATAAAAAATATAATAAAAAAATAAACTTTTAGATTACCTACCAAAATTAGAATACAGGGTTGGTAGCGAGGGGGACAAACGTCGACCAAATAGGTTCTGTGTCGCCTTAGTACTCACATAGAACTGAATGAATACACGTGGGCAAACATTAAGGTTAGACAGAAAGGTACTGGCACAGATAATGATCAGGGGCTGCTATTTATAGAGAAATGGACAAAAATAATTTTTATGGGGGATATATGTAACCAAGGGATAAGTAGAAGCTGGGAGTCATAAAGAATGAAAAGGTTGTGGCGTCGTTTCCTCACAAAAAAGTTTCTCCAAACATTTGCTTTCTTGTATCTCGGTTTTTAGACACTATGTAATCATACAACAAAAACTAATATTAAATAAAATCTGGATTACTACTGCTTATGAGTAAGCAACCGAAAATTAATTTTACAGGAAATTTAATTTAAAAAACGATTATAATAAAATTAAAACGAACTAGGGATGTAGAAAATCACACAACTTTCAATTGCATTTTAATATTTGTTACTGCATTTAAAGTGCATATATTAGTGTAATTTACCACCGTTTTCTTTTCCCAGTTCCATTAATTAAAAAAAAATTGCCAATTTGGCTATATTTTTGGTAATAATTATTAGATAACCAAAATAAAAACTACCGCAAAAATGACGATTTGTTTTTCATTATTTATTCTTTGGAAATAAACAGAAAAGAAATGGTCGTTGATGGACAATGATCAACGGAAGAGAACATAGACATTAAATTTTCAACTTTTTTCAGCTTTAACGAATTTCTATGGAAATTTCGGAGTTATGAATGTCTTAAACACTTTAAAAGGGACTACCAAGGCGATTTTGACCAAACTCGTTACAGCCGTTTTTTGGCAATTGCTGAAACATATAAATTTTTCCATGGCACCTACCTTATGCGCATGCGCAATTTTAACGAAACCATTATTGACAGTTTCCATGGACACCACTAACCCATATACAAAAGTTGAACATCATAGATCTATCCGTTTAGTATTTATATTAACCACGGATAGACCATTTTACTATTCCACATTTTTTTAAATATTTTTACATAACGTATAGAAATACTAAAAAAACAAGAAACTAGGGATGTGGAACAAAGCACAACTTTCAATTACACTATAAAACTGACGTGGATTTGTGTCGTTTACCATATTTATATTTTCCTCATTCATTTAGCAAAAATGGCCAGTTTGGAAATATTTTTTGCCATAATTCTAGTATGGGTCTTTAAAAAAAAACACTTGCCAAAATGATGATTTTGGTGATATACTTTTCGATAGCTCTTATATTATCCTTTTTTATAAGTGAAACTGAAGAGAGAAGAAAAAACGAACGTTCATGAGGTATGCTCAAGGTAAGAGAATTCAGTGTTAAAGGCATTAGTTTCTCAACTTCTTAAGCCATTAAAGAATTTTTACGAAAGTTTTTGAGATGGGGATGTTTAAAACACTTTAAGAGGCATTACCACAGCGATTTCGAACAAAATCGTTAGAGCCATTTTGTAGCAATTACTGAAACACATGAGTTTTTCAACAGCAGCTACCTTTGCGCATGCGCGATTTTGACGAAAACCTTTATGGTAGGTCCTTGTGCCATCTCCAACCTGCACACCAAATTTTAAAAACGTAGGTGAATTTGTTCGGGAGTTATACTCATCACGTTATACACAGATACACATTTTTTCTACATCACTTTTTTGAAATCAGGATGTTTCAAAATGTGGAGAAATGCAAGCAAAATCGATTTTTTTAACCGAATACCATACCTTCATTACCTTATGTATAAAGGTAATTGAAATTAAAAACTCGAGATCTTTTTTGACCGAATACAATACTTTCATTACCTTACATTACATATTGGATGAATGAAAGTAAAATCCATTACTTTTATTCATTTACATAGAAAACTGCATTAATGAATTGATTTCTTAGGTACTAGATTGCTGAGGAGGCAATTTTCCATCGAGTTAGCTATATCGGGAACCAATCTTCCTTTCATAATTTATGTTAACGATTTTATACCTGACACTGTACAATTTAAGTTGTGGTCTATCTATTCTACACTTCTAAATATAAATATAGTTCTTTTGCATTATGTAATACCGAACCAGTGTTCGAGAATTATATCAATGGTTTTCTTCAGTAAAAAAATTAAGGCTTCTTCCACACACAAAATTGCAACTTCTGAAAATCTAGACAAAGTAGAGTTTTCTATTCTTTGGCCATTTGTATTTTTATTGCATTATACATTTCAAGACACTCATCCAGAAAAAGAAAAACACAATTACAAATACCTTTATATTAGCTTGTACTTTTAGAGAAAAAAAAACTTCTAGGAAAATTACTACTTTTAAAAACAATTTTAAATTATTAAAAATCTTGTTCTTGTATTAAGAAATTAATACGAATTTCTCTGTCTCATGTTAATAGACCAGTAAATTACAGAGTGCTAGGTCTTGAATCCAATGCAAGATGACAATAATTTAAACTGTGTGAGTCCATTTCCCATTAAAATGTACTTGCTTGCTGAAATAAACAAACTTACTTTTTAACCAACTATATAACAAAACAGTTGACTCAAAGACGTACCTAAAATAGGCAGGATGTAACCGTATGAGTCATTCCGTTAGTATGTCAATATATATATGTAAAGGCGGACTGTCATTTAATACGGTAGGATAACTATTATTTTTTGTTAGAATAACCCATTACCAATATTTGGACAAAAACTTTTGTGTTACTTCGAAACGAACTACCTCCAGACAATAGGATGAGAATGGAGATATGCGAGTCCCCATACTTATTTTTTGCAAAACGTATGACAATAAATTTATTTAAAAAAAAAGTAAAGGTATTGGACACATTAGTTTCATAATTGATCATTACTTTTTGAGAATTCATAATTAAAGTACACATTATTGTCTTTGGGGACAAATAGAAAGATCGTCTAAAACATATCGCTTATCTTCTTCTATTCTTAAACCAGACGCATGAGACGAGTCAGAGAAAGAGCATGGATTGTTGTTTTCAATTAAGACCAATCTTATGAAATTAGAATAAAAAGTAATCTTTAAATTTTTTATTTTACTGTCATATGTAAAAAAAACTATCTAGAAATTTAAGAAATGTAAACAGATACAAGGTAAATAAAATAAGTAAAACTGTAAAAATTGGGGGGTTCCTTTAAAATGAATTTCTATGCCCTTTTTACTATACACATGATTTGATCCTGTCGGAAACAGCGATAAATACTCGAAATGTAGAGGGATTGATGTAGCATTGCGACTATAGTTATCATTTTCTTGTTGTATATCCAAGTGTGTTCATTCAGCATTGATGCAATCGCCTTTAGAAAACCACTGTCCTTTTGGCTTTCTTTGAAATTAAGATGCTTAAGAAGAACAAGCACATTTATTCCTCGAAATTGCCATTTTCGTCAAAGAATTGTATATTTTTTGGTTTTTCCAGTAAATTTTGGATATCTTTATGTAATGCAGTTTACATGTTTAGATGGTTTTGTTAAAGAATTCGTTTTTAAGTTTATATATATATATTAACTAAACAAAACTCTCATTTAGTGATCCCGACTATACAAAATGTTTAATTTGTTCATTCTGTAAACATATTTAATATTTAAATTAAATGTTGAAAAATTTTATTTTTCTGTTGGATAGACGAAGAGAAATGGAAAAATCCCTCGGTCTACTTAATTTAATTGAAAATGTATAATTGACATTTCAGTTATTTCAATGTTTTCCTGTTTTCGACATTTTTGGAAGCGTATAAAACTAACAAAGAAAATTTAATAGTAATATAATTAATTAACTTATTTTATAATTAGTTTGTGAAATATTCACCCTTTCCATAGAACCTCGTACCATCAATCACAAAATAGCAATATTTGCAATTCGATTAGTTGCGTCCACTTATAACTTTCTATTAATATCGCTTAAAAATAAATAGAGTCATAAAAAATTTAATGATATACTAAAATGTCTTAATCTTTTATGCGTTACAAGCATTATAAGATCAAAAGCATTAATTATAATTCAATAATATTTCAAATTAAATAATGGAATAATTACTTGGAAAAAATCTAATTTGCTTTGTCAATTATAATCATAATTATATTCCGTAATTGAGAATGGCTCCTGTTATTACTTTTATGAATCCAAGCCACTTTAATTAATTTTATTACAATGTATCGAAACCTTTTTTCCTTTCGTACATCTTAGTGATAAAACTATGAATGAACTTAAATACTCTTACGAAGAGTGAAATGAATTAAGTGCTTTTATTAAATTTTCTTCAAAAGAGAATTCAAAGAAAATTAATTAGTGTTTCACTAATTCGCTTTATTTGTTAATCTGAAAGAAGCACTAGAATTTATTGGGATTTCCTTAAATGTATTTCAGTTAATTCATGAACTTCATTATAAGTTAATTCATGAAAAATATAATGTATTTGTATGTTTAAATGAATATAAACAACTGGTTGTGTGGCCACGCGCTGCTGGGTATCCGTAGAAAGGCATAGAAATTTGAATTTGTGAAAAATAATGTTTTTTTAATTTTTTTTTATAATTCATTAAAGCGGGATTATATATATATATATATATATATATATATATATATATATATATATATATATATATATATACTAGCTTTGAAAATCACTTATGCGAAGAGCTGGCCGATATACAGTAATTTTTTAAAGTAAATAAATGAAAATATTACAATAATCTTTGAACCGCTCATAGGACAGACAATTATAATAAATAAAATAATCAGAAAAATAAGGGAGATACATTAAAATAACCTTTCTTTTTAGAGAATAGAAAAGTATTGTTGTCCAAGAATTTTTTAATAAAAATAACTTTTAACCGAATTTAAAAAAAATTCACTGCTTCTAGTACCGAATTTCTAATATATAAGTGCAGAACTGTAGATTTTTATACGGTTCAGTGATGGACAGAAACTTAGTTTTATATATATAAATGTATGTTTAATTTCTTTAAACATTATTAACCATAAAAAGGAAGCTACAATAAATTTTAATTAAAAATGACATTTTATAAATAACTATGCCATTGTTGATAAATATTTTGCATAACATAGATTTTATCTTTTGACAATTTAAAATGTTTCGAACATTACCCTTCATTACAATCTATTTAAAATAATGTTAAAACAATGTATTTAATAATTAGGAAAATATTTTTATTACTATTATTTATTTTTATCTGTAACAAGTGAATACATATAACCTAGATATTAGCTCCAAGCATTTAAATACCATTTCTAAAAGAACATAAACTTATTGTTAATCAACATCAAAGTATAATTGAAACTATATACGGTAAATATACAAGAAATAGTATTTATAACTAATTTCTTTCTAGAAGCAAAGTGCCTTATCAATCATGTTACAGAAGCCTCTGCTAACATACTTTCAAATTGCCTAGTAGCCAGTTTTAAATCAGAAAACTGCTTGTTTCATAAGTACATCATTTTTCGACGTTTTAATAATGATTTCTCTTGAATTAAAATGAGTACATGAATAATTGTTAGTTAACGATAGTTAATTTAATGAGATTTTACATTGTAGCTTCGATCTCCGTATTCAACATATAAAATGTCTTGGAAGAGGAAGCAAGTGGATAAAAAATTTCGTTCAATCTTTGATTTTAAACACATGTAATGATAATATCCTAATGAAATATAATTCAATAGTATAATATTTATAATTTCCTGGTTAGAACTTATCCTACACGACATATGACATATTTTTTCTATCAATTTTAAGATATTCTCCATTTCTTTTTTATTTTATTTTTATTTTCCAAAATCCCCAGGGTACAAATTCACTTCCATAGACTATCATAGAAATGTCTGTTGAAAAACTTTTAATATCAAAAACAAGCATTTCTCTACTTAGAGCTAAAAGTATGCAGCCAAGAGAAATTAATTATTTCTGGCAAACGAAACGTATAGAATGCAAAATCAAGGAGTTAATTTAATATCTATAAAATTTTAAGGGGTTTTCCATCGGGTGACTTTGTGCCACCGAAAAAAAATCTTCTTTCCTTGCCAAGCAACTTTGTATCGAAAATATGAACTGGAAGTTGTTATTTATATATATATATATATATATATATATATATATATATATATATATATTTTATTTTATTTTTTTAATTTTTTTTTTTTCATGCAACCACTTATGATTTATATAATTTTTATCTAATGTATAATTTTTGGTTGTTAGTCCTATTGGCCAAAAGATAAAATTTACATGGAAATATAGTTATTTTTTTTATGAAATGGTCTCTTTTGAAATGAAGTAATTTAATTATAATAGGAAAATTAATTAAATATGGTGCCGTGAGCAGATTAAGGATAAAATACGGGCTGCATTTATTTTATTAGATTTTTATTAGTTTATAGACTAATCGCGGCTAAAATTAATCACATAATATTTCATTATTTATAGCTGGGTATTTTTAAGTATGTAGTTGGGAAAAATTGTCAAAACACCCAACTGACATTTATAAATGCAGTTATTTTGAAAGGGAATCACTCAATTAATGGTTTTAGCAGTCTATAATTACGAAGTTTTCAGTTGCGAATTCTCAATTTCTAAATACTTTATACATCTCAAATTAACTATGGCACATTTTAAAAGTCACAAATTTCAAAATCTTCCAAAATACTATTGTATGCATATATTTCAAAAACCAAATGAAGTTAAGAAATAATATTGGCCATTTTGCTTTTCTCTATGAATACAACAATTTAGCAAAATTTTATTGAGGTCAGATTGGGAGCTTTATTGAATTAACGTAATCGATAAGTATCAGTATGTAAGAAAATCAACAAAATATTTCCCTTCAATAATTCTAAAGAGCATACAGAAATAAAAAGACCACTTTTAATTGTGTACTTTACAGCAAACAGAGTACCTCAAAAATTTACAAATTTTCATTCATTGAATTGTTTACACATTTCGCTCAAAATCCTACCAAATCAATTTCTTCCGGCTCTCACTTTTGCAGTCTTTTCAAACTTCAATATCCAGATGTTTAAAAAGGAAAATAAAGCAAAAGGTTTTTGTATCAGACGATAAAGAAAAATCAAAAAAGAATGCAAAGAAATGGTACAACAAAAAAATATTGCTTCCTAAAAGATGTCTTCTAGTAGCAATCTCTTCCCTTTTTGACCTGTCTTTTTAACTTGTCGCTCCTTTTCTTGTCACAATATATTTTCTTTTTTTATTCTCTTGGAAATTCTGCTACTCTAGGATATTGGATTTTTACATTTCCTAGTCACATGGAGAAAGGGTGCCTACCTGCTTCAACACACTTGTCAAAGAGCGCATTCAATATTAAATTTCAAAGTACAGCCCACTATACTCGACTTCCAACAAAAAAGAAGTTTACTTTCAGAAAGTCCTCTTTACTTTCCGATATCAATGGCTTCGTATTACATTCACTGAATGGGAAATATAAAGCTAATATTCCAGGAAGAAGTACAGTATGTCAAAGATATTTGAGAAAACCTGTGGATAATCTTTCATTGAAAAAAATTATTTTCCTCTGTGTTCTTACAGGCAGCCCAAAATATAATATTGTTACGATCGAGAATTTTGTAAATTACTGTACATAAAGTAAGAATTTCGAAAATTCTCAGTATATTAAATTCTACAAATTCATTTTACACAGATTTTTTTCTATGTATAATTCGCATGACCTTATACAGAGCGTTATTTTGAATGAAGTCATCATATGTCAATACTTGGAACGTGCTTGTAACCAATAACAATTTACCTTTAAAAACAAATTCAAATTTCCACATTTCATTATCCAATGACAATGCAGATTTCATTTTCCCGTGAACATAAAAACTGACTGTAGCGATAAACATGCATGCGTAACGTCAATTAAATGTGGCAGCTGTTAGGTAGTATTTAGATGTTTTAAGAATCTTGTGGAAACAAAATAAAATGATTTGAATATTCAGTTCAGTCATTTGATTTTTTTGGGGTATTAAAGCAATATCACCACCGTTGAAGGTATCTAAAGATTTGAAACTGCAAAAAGATTATATTTTCGGCTCTGTTGAATTGGTAGAGTAAATGGTGTTAATATGGAACCTCAATTTATTTTTTTGTAACGATAGCCTATTTTTAAACTAATTTTACTTGTTTTGGTTATATTTTGTGTCATACGCTAATCAACTATGGCCACAATAGGCTTAATAGTTTTGTTAAGCTCTCTAACTTGACTCATAATTTCCAAAACAGTCATCAGTAAGCACCGAGTCGCAGAAGAGCGATTTAACGTTTTTCATATTAGATTAGTCCTCCTCCACTCGTTGAGTCATGAAATTTTTTCAAGTTTTTAGCAAAAGGATGCTTGATGCTTCTTCTTTTTCTCTGAACTAATTGTAGGCCCAATCTTCTGACGTCTTGCCTGATGAAGTCATAGAATACATATTTTATGGTTTTCAAGCATTGCACCAGCTCTTTTTTAATGTAATAAGGTAGAACAAGTTCTATATCTAACACCATATTTATAATTTGAGAATATAAGTATGTTTAGCTAACAACTTTGTCATCGATAGACTAATATATTGCACATTTTTGTCAGAGCATCACTCATCTTCTAACCCAACAGCTGTTGCTTTGGTATACTATTCTAATTCAACCTGGCTCTTGGGAAGAAGAAGAAGAAGAAGAAAATATCTTCAAAATGCAAATATATTCAACATTCTGGTAATATGAACTCCGGATTCATATTACACGTATTCTAGGGATCCATATTACCATCAAAGTTTTTTTTTTAAGATATCACACCACCGAACCTAGTTTAAATGTTGAAGTCTGACATCGACATATTATCACCTAACTTGTTCAGTTCAATATATAACATCCAAATCTGGCCATTGTCCCATTGTTCAAGTTTTATAACTTGAATATTACCGACCGTGCTAAACTTTGACAAATTGGATGAAACTTCTAATGCTCAATAGCTACTTCTAATAATTATAAATGGAGGTTCATCTCTTACCTTAAAGGAATTGATTAGAGTTGATTACCGCTTCTCCAGAAGAGTGAATCACGCACCGGCTGGATAATGAAGTGTATTTAATTACTTTCAGGTTCCATATTATCACATTTCTCTCTTCGACTAAACCTTTGGTGTGAGTTCTGTTTTCGAATTGCTACTGTTGTGTAAACTGTTGTATTCTTATCAAAGAATAAAATAAGTTTTTGGTAATCCTTTGTGTTATTATTCCACGGATAGCTAATTCGTAAACAATATTCCGAATCCATGTAGTAAGTACTTCCTTTGACTGTTTCAAGCTGTTAATAACTGTTTCAAGATTTGCTTACCACTTAACTTTTGATCAAAAAAGATGATAAAAAATTATTGCATATTTGTAAAGTGCAACTAAATAAGTTTTTTTAATCACATGTAAGTCTAGGAAGTATTCACATGGCATCCTTTCGTGACCGTAGCTCATCGAGTTGGAACTCAATTTTCCTCTAAGTACTCCAAATGTTCCTTCCAAATATAGCATATAAGGTATATTACTTTGGATAGCAGCAATGAATATTCTTTTCAGTTCTTTCAGTGAGGGTACAAGAAATTTATAGACAATGTCCTTAAGATATCTCTCGAATAAAAGTCAATTTGTGTGTTTATCCAGTGATATCAGAATCCATGGAATTAATCTATTCCTTCCACAGCATCTGTGGGAAAAGTTCATGTCTAGGAAGTAAAATATTAATTGTGCTCCAATGTGATAGTTCAACCTTTCGCTGGAGATTATTGATTTTTCAAAAAAGAGAAATCGCTCAATAATATCCGTGTATGATAAAGAACACCAAATATTAACTTTTGGACTATTCATACAAATTCGTCGTATTAGAGTTTTTGAGCCCTATATTGGATATTTATACCTATTTACCTTCCCCCACGCACAAAAAATGTATTTCCATTCTCTAAGGCAATTCTCATCATTTTCGATTTCCATTTCCTGAAGTAATTCTCATCATCGATTTCGACCGAAACATATTGAGCAAACTAAAAAAAGACTCGATATTTTCATTTTATAATCATGGAGATGAAAGCAGTTATGCAAAACCTTCTACATTGTCACGCGTGACATCTCTAACCTGTTTAGCTGCTTTTCTGTAAGATTTTCGTGCACTACATTTCATTAAAACACGAAGGTAGTGATAGTTTTTACTACTTATTTTTGGTTCAGGACACTAAGTGTTTCACGAATTTCTTTACACAACTTCGGATAAAATTATCTGAAGGTAGAGTTTTCCTGTACGTACTTTTGAAGTGGTGTTGTATATGTCGTGTAATGACGCACATTTTTTTCTAAAAGCCTCAATACGCGTATTGATTTCTTTTGTACACTCGCCATTTTTAATGATCATTTAACGTGTTATGAAATGTTTCGTTAGTGTTATTAAAAAAACTTTTTAAGTCGCATTTTTAAAAATCATAATATTTCTTCTCAGCATGTTCTTTAATCAAAAGTTTTGAGATAAGAAAATCCGGACAATAAATTATGAGCATCCTGCATTTATAGTTTTAATTGAATTTGATTCTCTCATTTTAAAAACGACTACGATAAAAAGCAAGTACATTCCATTGAATTCCTTTTTTATGCGATTTATATTTATCCGCAATCAAAAACCTTGGAAACTATTCATAAATAATAAGGCAACCGCTGATGAAAAAATATAATTCTTAGACAAATTTCAAGATCATAAATGTACTCTTTAAATTTTATAAACAAGACGAAAAGCATTTTAATCTAAAATTGTGTTTTCTACTATTCAGATGTCCCAAATACCCAGTATGTTCAATTTGGCTATATTTAATTGCTAACATCTAACTCTGTTATATTGAAGATAAATTAGTTTTAAAAAAAATGCCAACTTAGAATCGTTTCTGTAACCCTAAAATTACCTTCCATCAATCCTTTCACAGGGGAACTTGACCATAGTTGCACTATATTAACTTTTTTCAATGCGTAATAAAAATGTTTACCATTTTAACATATTTTTTATTCACTTATGACAAAGATTCAAATTCTAATTTCAGTCATTTACTATAATTTTAGGCAAAAATATAAGCAATACCAAAACTAAAATATCTAAACAAGACCAAGCTTCTCCTCTCTTTCCTACTTTATAATATCAGGCTCTTTAAAGCATCTATACTTGAATATTTGTGCTGTGTGTTCCTTCGAAAATCCTTCTTAATATTTAATGTTCGAAAACTAAAGACCCTCTTTATTTATTTTTTTTTTTTTTTTGGGGGGGGGGTGTATTTTTGTGCCATTAAAAGATATATCTTTGAATTGTCATTTTTACTTGTCATTTTTATCAGAAATTCTTCAGAATATGTCATTTTTACTAAACATATAATTTTTTTTAACTAAATTTGTTTTAAAGTACCCCATGAATCTATAAAGCTAATCAAGCTCTCTTCGGTATTTGTGATGTAATATTTTTTATTTATACTTACTTCGAAACACAGGTATCTAAAATATTACTTTTTTTTCCTTCAAAATACCACTTTTGAGTTGAAGAGTTGAGTACTTTAATGTACTTATTTTTTATGGTGAATAAACACTAGCAATTATTAATATATAATTTTGTTAGAACACTAAATATCTAGAATTTCTTGTACATTTTATCATGAAAATGGTTCTAGTAATGTCAATGAGTCGGGTATGTTATGTTTATAGAGCTTATAGCATACGTATTGTTTATTGAATGGATCTAAGAATTATCTCTGAATTGAAAACGTATTATGAGCAAAAAATGTAGTTATACAGCCAGTATATAGGTTTTACTTTGATATTCCTGATACTGGTTTAGCATTTTAGTTTTGTAGTCTTTTTTTATTGATAATACAAAGAAGTTATAGAGAAGTGTTGTTTTAATACGCAGAATCACAATAACAGTTTCAATGTTTGTTTCGATCTCCCAGGCTGTAGTTAAAAAGTTTTACTTTTTGCAACTTGAACATTCAAAAATATTTTATCATTCGTTTATTAGCAAAATAAATCTTAATTCATGAACTTAATTCACTAATATTTCATTAAATTATAGTAATTTAAAGACAAAATAAACCCGAATTGTAATTCAAGCATCATACCAAATCTAATGACAATAACAGGATAGTATCTAGAGAAATTATATTAATTAGACATCTTAACGCGAAAAGCAGCTTAGGTACATAGAAATAATGTCGCATTTATTTGTATTCTTTGCGAGCGCGCAACCAGAGGGGTGGTTTTTAGCGTTCTAGACCCTAAAACCCTAATTTTTTCATAATAATTACTAATAAACACTAAGTAATCATAAATATTTTTTTTTAAAATACATTTTTTTATTTGCCATCATTCAGATAAAGTAAACCTACCCTGTCTCACTAAAGTCATTATGTCCAAGAGCTTTGAAATGAGTAATAGATGAGTTATTCCCAGAGCATAAAAAAAAATGTCGTACATTAATTTTGTGCTCTTAAGTTTAATACAAACTAACATTTAAAAAATGGTTTTGTTTTCCAAAAGTTGTAATAGCATTTCAGTGCAGCATTGCCCTTGTATTTCAAGCTTTAGAAATATCTAATAAAATCTCTTATTCAATTAAAACAACAGCAAAATGTAAAATTAATCTATAACCTAGATCATATGAATAATAGGAGAACTAGATAAAACGTTCTTCCATGTTGAGGTGTTTTGTATAACTCGAATCCTGAACAAAAAGCATTATAATATTTTCGCTCATGTAGGAGAGAGATTAAGTATCGACAAAAATATTGATAATATGTCACCTATGGGACGATAATGCTCAGCTTGCACATTATTTTTATAGAGAAATACAGGAGCTAGCTTAGTTTAGTACTTGATTGAAAATCCCGTCCACAGAAATTTTTCGGGTTTCGCCCATGGTTCTCTGTGTAAAGTCATCTATTTACTCATTCAAATGTCCAAATGTCATAGTCCATTTGTTTCAAAACTCTATACATATGAATTCTTGGAAATTGATACATATGATTTATATGGCTCACTACATTTATTTACACATTCAAGTACTAAATGTAACACATTCAAGCAACAAAGATCTATCAGAAGATATTTCACAACATCTGCAATATTAAATTATGAGCTCTGTAAAACCTTCTTTCTTGCAAGATTCGTAACTCGACAGAAAAAGAATTCGTAGGAAACCTTTTCCCTTGGTGATTTTTGTTCTGCAACAAACAAAGCGACACATGTGTCAGCAAAACCTAAAATGTTCTGTGTAAATCGTAGCATTTTATGTAATGCGTCAACCCCGCATTTAAAAATGTGTTTAATTACGTATTACATAATGTCATATTTCTAAGACACATAGTGGTCATATACACGTGAAACGTGAATTCCTTTATTCAGTTTAAAGGCTTTATTTCGTTTAAGTTAAAAGTTTTTGAACTGCTATCGCAGACCATGATTTGGTCCTTTTCTCTTGCCCAATTAAATATTTGAATAATAAACATTAACTATTAATAGTGTGTCTTACAAACTATGATAAATAAACTTATTCACTTATTATAAACCCTATATACCCAAACAAAATAATTTTGAAATTTTTCTTGCAGTAGAAGAAGTTTCAAGCAATTGAATCTTACGCTAACGCGGTAGAAATAAAATAAAAATGTGCAAGAAAAACTGGTTAAGGCTAAGAAGAGTTCTAATAAAATAAAATAGCCCTTATTTATTGACCTCAATAAGTATAAAGAGAACGAAATGATAAAAAAAAAAAAAACACGAATACATAGAAACTAAAGTTTGCATGCAATATTCATATTTAATAACTCTGAAAACCTTTCGCATATTTCGCTAGATTAATCTTCCTGTAAACCATCTGGAACAATATTTATTTTTTCCCTAACCATAATAAAATCTTGAGCAATCTCCAACAAAAAATCAAATTTTTAAAAATGAAAAAGATTAACGTTTTAGAAAAAGACCCCTGAGATATATATAAAAAAAACTCGATATCAATAAATTTCAAAATGCATGAAAATTTACGGTACCATTCGAAATGCCAAGGAATAAGGAAAAGAGGGAAAAAAAATCGAAAGTGAGGATCGAATCTTTCCATGTTTGAATATAAATGGAAAATATTTTTTTAGTAATTTACATTTTTATATTTGTTTGGGGAACCATCGTTTTTCATAGCAATAGAAATGTCGCATTGATCGGAATAGAATAGTAAGAAGATAAACTTTATCCTTCGAAAAAAACCTACATTATGAATCCCTTTGACCTTATGTACAATTTAAATTGATATGGTGTTTAAGAGGGCTATCCAGTTAGGAGTGCAACACTCTTAGTAATTAACTTAAGAATTTACTTGAAACGAACCCCTCCTGAAGGGTTCCACTGATTGGTAAAAAGTCTAATTCAAACGGCCCACAGTGGTCTGGGAGCGGCAAAAACCCCGGTTTTTAAGTTTTGGGGAAAATGAAAATTGACATTATTTTTTATTTTAAGGATAGTTGACTACTAAGATTTCAGAATTTAGACATTAAATAGACATTTTTTTATTTATTTACACTCACCGAAAGTCATCACACAAAAAGTAGCTCGTTTTGACGTCAATATTTATTGATTTGCCATTAATGATATAAACTATTAAAAATATATATTCGCACTCTAATGAATTCTTAGGACTGTTTTCTGTGATTTTTGTTGAAATCTTTTTTTAATATGTGTTAAAATACGTTTTTCATGATGATTCCTATAATATCATATTTTCGTATGAATAAAAGGCTATAACTAATGTGCGCCAACGTGCGCCAAGGCCTTATTGGTTTCAAACTGTACCTTAAACAATATTTTAACCAATAAACCAAGAATCAGCTGCTACAATCTGCTACTTTGGTAATTATCTGCATAAATCTGTGAAGCAAGCTGTCCAAACACCATAGAAAACACATAAACAAGGTTATGCCGCACTTAGTAGTGACGTATAAAAATTATCGTTTGCTAAAATATTTTACAAATAATCGAGCTCTTGTAAGGAATTATAGATTAATAGCCCCGTTATCCAAACATGACTAGTGTTTACTGTTTTAAGGCAATCTGCAAAATAATTTGGAAACGATGTTTTCCCATCCTTACGACCAAGTTTTGAATCAGAAGAAATGTTGTTATCCAACTGAAATTGATATTTCTGCATTCATCCAGAGAAGGTGGTGTGATGGTTCCACGGGACATAGTATAAACAAACTTCTGAAAATGAGGGCGAGACTGATACAATTATGTTCCTTACTTCTCTCATACCTTTGTGTATGGTTGTTACTGGTTCGATTTTGATTTTTTTTTAAATCTCAGACGCCATCGACCTGATTCTGCAGACCTATTCGGTTTAAATTTTCTAAATAAACACCCGATGTCCTGAGAGAGGAAGTAGTAGCCCGACCTCCTTGAATCACAAACCCATTACAGAGACTCATTTTCTAGTGCTATCAATGATCGACGGGAAGGTCTAATTCACGCAGCGTTTATGTCAGTGTGTCCGATTTGTAGCAGAACGAAATCGACAGAAACGAACAACTTGGAACTCTTAAAAAGTAAACCCATTTATCCCACTTGGCCTCTCATCACTCCGTGTTCGAATAAAATTCAGTACTCCACATTGCATATAACATGGATGCTTAAAAATGGAGGAGTAATAATCAAACAAAGGAAGTGAAAGAAATTTAAAAAAGGAAAAAGGTAATTCTAGAAAAATCTCAAAAGAATAGAGAATTTTGGGTTTGCAAATTAATGAGGTGAACAACCAACGACGAAGGAGATTTTTCAAAGGTCCTGCTATCACATCAGATATTAATGGACTGGATAATAGCCTAATTCACAGATTCAAAATCATTCTCAATACTATCAACAGAGAAGCCTCAATAGATCTCGAGAAATTTAAGCAATACTGCAAGGAAACTTTAGAGATGTATGTTGAGCTGCACAACTGGCACTACATGCCAAACGCAGGTCTTCATAACAATATATATATATATAATTTTATAACAAACCTCATAAAATATTATTAGTTACTATATAATGTTTAAAAATTTAGAATTTTCTATGTGTAAAGGTAATCAAGAAAGTTTATCAACGTAAGTCAAAGCTGTATTTAAAAAAATGCTGAACCAATTTACTTTTTGTGTAATAGATAAATCGGGTTGGTAAAGTAAAAAACAAGTTTAAATGTAAAAAAAAAAAAACTTACACAAAAACTTTATTTGTACCAACTTAATCAAATAAAGCTAAATACATTAAATATTTTTCTTTGATTTAAAAGAAAGACTGATATACATTTTCAGCTTATATTGCAAGCTAGTATAAAATATTTTTCTTAAATTCATGCTCCACCCGATTTACCGCACTTACCCTAATCTAAAAAGCTGACTCGTAACCACGGGGTTTGGGGGAATATTTAGGGTTAAACTTTACGTTAGGATGAATTTTCCTTCAATTTTTTTATTTATGTATTTTGATTTTTAAAGTGTACTTTTAAATCATTATAAATTAAAGAATTTTAATTAAATCTTTAATAATTTACCAAAATAATTTAGTGAATAACTAAGTAACAAATCAAAAAGAAATTTTTACTTAATTGTTATTCAATAATTATTTGACTATTCATTATTAGATCATGTATTAATGATTAGCAAATTAAATAATAATTTATTAAGTGTTCAAGTAAATTAAAATAATGAAATTATCGAAATTATTTAACCAATTTTATTCCCCCCCCCCCCTCAGAAGTTTTCTGTTTACGCTCCTGCTAAAACGGTTGTTCGTACGAACTTGGCTATAGCATAAATGAACTCGGAGGGGTCAAAATACTTAAGAAACAGAGGTTTTCAAAGTTTTCTTCTCAAAATAGAAGTTTTTCAGGGTTTTTGCCGTTTTTCGGCCTTTTCCGACCACTGTGCGGCCCTTTTATCATACTAGTGGAGTACAACACAATTGGATCAGATAGGGTTAACGAGAATAAATATTTATTACACTACATAAAATCATTCTTACATAAATTCCTAATTTGTCCTTTTATAACGGACCTTGGCTACAATTACAAAGCACTAGTGATTCACCATTCCCTTCATTCAATTCATATTAATTCAATCCTACATCCTATTCTAATTACTCATATTAAATCATAAAATGATAACAAATTCTATTTCCTACGCAATTAGTACTAAAAATAGATAAATCAACTGAGTTGCATCTGCTTACGCATGGGAGAAAACATGAGAACACTTACCGTTGTGACGGTCGTTCTGGCGACATCAGTAGTGGCACACCCACATAGCAATTACGGATCTGGACTTGTCAATTCCGGATAATCCACAAAGAGGATACAGCATCGAGCTAAAACTCCCTTCAGGCCTCTAAGTTGAGCCTCTTATATCTCTCAAAATTCATCTCCCGTCTCCTTAATTTTTACCCCTGTTTCCGTTTTACCGCGATCCCAAGGAAGGCGGGTTTTTCCGATTAACCAATCTAAACCCCTAGGCTTCCTTAACAGCCAATAAGGCCTACCTTTATCTTAAATCCATATTTTTGGGTTTTATCCAATAATCCTGCCTCTGGGGAAATCAAGTCCCACCCGTAAACTTTCCCGGGATTTCAGTGGTTGAAGGGTAATTCCATTGTTATGATCCTAACATTCCAGGTGTACAATATCGCTGACCCCCGTCCCTTAACGAACAATCCGTATAAAATTGCATACAAACGCATATTGTCCCTATATGTCAAATTCACCCCAAACGAGTCGGATTTATGCAGCGCCATGTCAGGACAGATTTTTCAATCGAAGAGATTTATCTTTTACCAGCTGCGCTTCTAACAACGAAAGCTCCCTATAACATTCCAATTTAGGTTTGAGACCACCTAACTAACGTCCCTCTTTACAAAAGGAAATATGTTAGCTGGGCTTGAATAAGCCGGCCAACAATGGTAGGATATATATGTCATGAAAAAATCTTTATATCTAGTACTACTGTACCCAAACTGATAATTTACTCGAAGTAAACGAAACTTATTTCTTTATTAAATAGATAAAATTCAGGATGTCCTTTTTTTTTTTCATAAAATATGTGCATTTGAATATGATTAGAACTATGGAGCAGCTGTTATTGGTGAAAATTAATAAATGGAGTTGAGCTGAGCTGGTTTTCCAATAAAAATTATTGTTGTTTTTGATTTACTATTTTTGATGAGATTATTTTAAGCCACAAAACTTGTTTCAAGACGTTCTACAAAGTCCTAAATACACTAAAATATTTACTGTTGTATATTCTTTTCACGATTGGCATATTTTGTATCATACAACCTTGCTACACTTTCCAATATATAAAGTAAACTAGGGGGCTCCGCCCCCTGCTCGCTGACGCTCGCCAACCCCCTGGATTGCTATGCAATCCCCTTGGCTCGCTTTGCTCGCCTCAAAGTGAAGCATTTAAAATATGCTCTAGCAAAAAGCTATTTCAGCTACATAATGCCATGAAACTGAAAACGTTTAGTTATTTATGAACATCATTATCCTACTGCTGTCGAGACGCGTTTAGCAGGGTCAGTGTGGCAACGTAGTAGAAAGTTCTTGGAAAACAACAAAAATAAACAGCTTCGTACATATATTTAAAAAAAATCTTTTATTTCATTGAACAATTAAAATTTACGGGATAGTTTCTCATGAAGCGCCAAAATAATTAAAGTTGCTTATCGAAATTTCTTAACGAAACATTTATATGTTTGCATAATCTTTTTTGCGATACTTAGAATATAAAATAAAACAGTGAAAGGCCAGTTATCCGGCATTCAATAAACCGGAATTTTTTGAAAATCAAAGTTGGCTAGAAAATTAGCCCTATTTCGCCAATTTTTTTTTTTTAATTTTATATGAGATTTGGAAGTTGAGTGGGTGGTTTTATTCGTTATTTTGATAGTTTTCAATTCATAATAGCTGAATTTGCACTGATTAGAAATTAATATAGGTTCAGATTTACTGTACAATCGATGCCTCTTAGTGACTTTTTGAAAGTTGGCGATTTAGCGCTGAATGCAATCCGGCGACATCCAGAACATGTTCCAGCAAATAACTTTTCCGAAAAGTCTGTTTTATCCGGAATTTTAATCCAAAAGAAATGTACACATCTTGGATATATTTATTCTTGCATCATCGTATCTATTAAATCAATACGTTTTAAATAGGCAATAATTTCTATCTGTAAATTGTAATAAGAAAAACAAAATATAGTGAATCCAAGTTGTTGCTGTTGCCAGATGTATAAGTCAAATTTCAAAAGCTATATTGTGATTGGTTGGGTTGTTGAATTTGGGAATTCGTGCATAAAGTACATTTAGAAGATTTGTGATCGGATATTTGAAGTCGTTGCCATTCTGCTCACAGAAATACAGCCGAATTTGGACGTTACGCAAGAGAATTATATATATAGATAATACATTAAATAAAAAGTTGTAATACTTTTTTTACTCACAAAAAAAAAAAAAAAAAAACTATTTCTCCCCCCCCCCCCCCCTTCTTTTTTTTTTTCTAGTTACATATGATCTATCTTTATAACGATGTTCAAAATCAGCTTAATTTAACTTGTTATTTCAATAAAGTTCTATAAAATATTATAAACTTACACTTTATACTAGCCCCTTCAAAGGCCATTGGAGTATACTTACTACCAAATTCATCAATTTTTAAGTGTTCATAGTGAAAAGTAGGAACTCTGCTTACCACTAAATATATAATATTTGACTATAGTAAAAATAATGAAAATGCTATATGTCTGGAATAATTGTTATCGGCACACTAAGTACTAATCGAAGAAGACTTCCAACGATGATTAAAGAAAAAGTGAAGATGACGGGAGGAGAGTTTCAATTCAAATGATTGAAAAGGATTCTGCAGCAAATAAATGATGAATGAACAACAAACCAGTAACCATTCTCACAACGAAAAACACCACCAAAATACAATACAACAGTCTAGAGGAAGAACAAGGATGGAACCATTAGTCAGATGTTACCAACTACTATTGACACGTGAAAGGAGATTATGGGAGTTATTGATCACTTTGATCAACTTCGAGAAGGCATGCAATTGGACGACGCTCCTAAGAATTGCGTGATAAATTCTTTTAATTTCTCGTTGATCTGGCGATTACCGATGTTTTTACTCAGTAGAAAGCGAGAAGCAGATATTCGAAACCTCAAAACCAATTAGGTTTTCATCTTCGGCTTGCACTACAATTGATTTCTGGATTTTCAAGTTGGGAAAGCAAAGAATGAGCTTTAAGTTTCCTGAGTGACAAAAACAAAAAAATTTCCAGACGAAGTACGACTGACAAATGTTGATGAGCACAATATGCAATTTTACAGAAAATATACAGACTGACAGTTTTACTACACTAAAAGCATGTGAAAAGAGAACAAGGCAGGACCATATCCAAGAGGGAGGGGGTATATAGTTCAAACCTTTTTAAGAATATTTTCCATTATATAAAGGCACTAAACTACATGCATTAAAAGACTATATGTGATATATTAAACTATTCGGATGTATAATTACGAACTTCTTAATAAAAACAATGGAGATTGACTGGTTGGTTTTTCACGACTTCTTCTATTTTTGTGTAAGTGGGTAACAATAATTTTTCAATCTTCCTTCCCCCCCCCCCTCCCCCATTTACCCAACTCCTATCTCCACGAAATGAAAGTTTAGTTACGGCCTTGAAACAAGTGCATTTTTATAGCTTTTAATGTCCCAATAAGTGTTGTACCATGTATTCTGAAATTTTATGGAAAGTAATAGTACAAATTCTTAATTCTCCAGTCATCTATATATTGGAAATTAACTTAGGTTAGAAAACAAATAAAAAAGATGAAAACAGTAATAAAACACATAAAGTAACACCGTTTGTGCGATGGTAAACACGCTTCGCTCAAAGTTGCGAATAAAAAAATTTTAAATCAAATTAAATTTATCTGATAGATTAATTAATCATTTCTTTTCGTACGTCAATCGCAATCTTCACAAAAATATTTTAAAATGCCATTAACACAAAAAACTGGCCCTTAAAGTTAAAAGTAAAACGAATTGTGGTAGAACAATTTCGCATAAAAAAAATATGAAACACTTACATGTGTGTGTTTTTTTTTTTTTTTTTTTTTTTTTTTTTTTTAAATGTGTACTATGTCTAGTGAAACTTCAGATAAGGGCTGATCACTTACTGATGAAACTGGTAGTTTTATTATTTTTATCATTAAAAATAATTTGATATAGAATATATAATAAAAGTCAGAGACTTTCTTAATTTCATTGATTTACTTTATAATATTTTGTTCTCGTAATAAAATTTTTAACAACTTTCAAAAATCCACCAGTATTCAACAACCATAATTTTCTTTAACATCAGTATTTGACATACTAAGCTCCCAGTATTTATTACAAAACAAAACATGTATACCAAAAGGATTTTTATGTTACAGATAGATGGATTATGAGGTTCCGTAAGTGCTTTCGCATTAGAAATGTTAAATTTAGAAGAAATTTGCACATTTTTTATTTATGATAGACATTTCAATTATATTAGGGAAATTATATTTATTGAAACAGTGTTTTTTGTTTGTTTTAATTTTAATCATGGAGATTGACTTTTAGAGCATGAATGAGCATGATGTTTTAACCTTAAAGAAAATTTAGTATCATTATTCAACTTTCATTTAAACGTATATTGGGAAAATAATAGATATTCCTGTATAGCAGTACGATATTTCATTCTATTCGTGATTTTTATTTTCGACAAAGGTTATTAGAAAAGTAGTTTATATCTAAGTGCAGCAATTTTCAGGAAACTCATTTTAAAATAAAGGATTGAAGAACATTTAATTTGTGAAAATAATGAAATTAAAGACTTATAAAAAAGAGAAAAATATGTAAAAGGCAAAGTAAACTGATAATGCCACAAATATTGAAAATTCTGGAGTTATGTCACGGGAATAGATGTACGTTAAAAGTTAATGATTTGAAAGAAGTTGAAAGTTTAAATAATTTTTAATGAAGAAAACACCCCCTGTCCTACTTTAAAGAATTATTTAAGTTCAAATTAATTGTACAGTTGGTTTGATAAGTATAGTAGGACAACCGTAATAATTAAGAGAAACTAAAATAAGTGCTAAATTTTAAATTTTTTTTTATTTAAATAAATTTCTCATGCATGAATGACTTTTCGTAAAGAAATTCTATTAAAATAAATTTACCAACTTTTCTTCAGGCAGCGACTCAAAAAAAAAAAAAATATGTAATATAAGAAAAACAAATATACCACCTCCAGCTTCATCTTCTTATACACTCAATCCAGAAATGGAATGCAAATATTGAAGAAATTCGATGCAGCAACAGCATTGAAGCAAGAAATACAATCAAGCGAATTCGTCGAATAATTTCCTGTCGCAGCGGAAGCCAAAAGAGAGACATTTTATTATAACATCAGTCGCCCAAATATTTTTCCTTATTTCGTATTGGTATTTGTTCTGTTTACTTTGCTAGCTGATGAACTCGGCGGGCATACATTCGCTGGATCGAATAAGTGGCGAAATGAGATTCCTAATCCAGTTTTCCCTAGTTTGTTTTTGTTCGATAAACAAGACAGGGATGCAAAAAGCTAGAGGAACATCTGCTTCATAATACAGACAGATGTCTTGTTTGAGGATTATTTCATCCGTCGGGACAGAGGTTTTCGTCCGAATCCCTCAGCGCATCTTCTTTGAGATATGAAGTAAAGGAATTAAGATACGGTATTTGTAACATTGTAGGTGCCGATTCTGCACCAAGTTCTTTACTGATATACAGTGCGTTCGGGGAAAATACTAAATTTGAATTAGTCTTTAATACGCAGCTATACCAAGTCTCCCAAGAAGTTTATTACGGGTATTATTTCTTTTGCTATTAGAGAGCATCAGTGGCAACTGCATAAATGCTCTAAATAAGGTAAGGATAAAATATTATGTGATTTATATGTTTATTTTATTTTATTTGTTATTTATATATTTATTATTTTATGTTTTATATGTTTATTTTATTTTATTTTATTTTATTTTAAGTGTTAAATTTTATTTTAAGTAAGATTATAGTTTTAATTTTTATACATACCTTGCAGGGAAAAAAGGTTAATTTCAAAAGTTTTCCTGATGTCAAATCACATTAATACAAAAAATACTGTAAATTTTACTTAAATTAAACAATACTTATTTTAACCAATACTTTTAAAATTAACTGATTATTTTAAGTGTTAAATTTTATTTCAAGTAAGATTCTAGTTCTAATTTTTATACATACCTTGCAGGGGAAAAAGGTTAATTTCAAAAAAATTCCTGACGTCAAATCACATTAATACAAAAAAAAAGCACTATAAATTTTAGTTAACTTAAACAACACTTTTTTTAACCAATACTTTAAAATTAACTAAAACACGTTAAGAACGTGACCTACATCACTTTAGAAAAGCTATCTAATGAAAGAAATTAGAGAGACTAACTACATTGATTATTTGACTTATCAGATATATATTTGCTTCTAAACTTTAAGAATTATTTTCGTCTAGAAAGCACGGATGGCGGAAAAGTATTTTTATTAACCAGAAATATTTTAATTAAACGTTTAGAAGAGGTTATATCAGATCACGCAACATGTGAATTGAATTTCTAAATAAAGATACGACACTGCAAAACACTATTTTAACACTACTCTGTTTTAAAATCGTTATAATTCAGCAACTTTTAAAAATAAAGATACTTTCTTAATAAATGGTATTTTACCTTAGTGCCTTTTTACTTTCAATTACCCTTATATTAATATAGAGCAATGAAAGTATTGTATTAAGTCAAAAAATATTCAGTTAATTCATTTTTTTTTTAAATTGTATTGCTATTTGTCCCAGGTAGCACAGCAGTATTGGCCAATGACGGAAACAGGGTTCTGGCCAATGGCCATTCCTGGATGAAACTCGAGCATCGGTTCAAAATACACGATTTTTGTTTTTAAAACAAATAAGCACGCCAAAACATCACAAAACATATTTTTACCCTTTCGTTCTTTCTTGTAAATATATATTTCAATTTTAAAGCTCTGCGTCACCATTTCAAAACATCCAGAATATTTTATTCAGCACTAGGAGAGATTGAGCAAGATCCTTGACGACTAGTCTTTAATGGTCCAGATCGGAATTGGCTAAGGTCGAGTAAATTGGCCAGCGTATTTTCACTACTGGGGTTATTATTATTATTTCCATTTTTACACGTTTTAGAACGTCTTGTGTTCACTTCTTCGGTTAAGCATTTGCCATAAAACAACTCTTACGATTTTCATCAAAAACAAACTCCTTAACATGGAATTCTCTTCCTTTGAGAATTGGCCATCAACAATAGTTCCACCTTTGTAGTAATTTTCCTATGCAGTAATTTTCGAAAAAATCGCCAATGTTACCATTTTGGCAATTTTTTTTTTTTTTTTTTTTTTTTTTTTTTGCTAATGTAGCATTTAACATAAAAGTATTGACAAACTAGGAATTTTTTTTTTTTTTAATTTATGAGCATATGAAAACAGTAAGGTACACCTATCTATGCAAAATTTAAATAACCACTATTATAGTTTAATTGAAAGTTGCACTATGTTCGACACCCCTAGTTCTTCTTTGTAAATGACCTCTTTTCTCTACAGGGACACTTCATAAAAGTAAAAAATCTCTAATTTTTGAAATAAGTTGCTAATTCAAATCAGACTTTCTTTTTATTTCCCGAATAGAATAACGCCTCCGAAATTTCTTTTTATTTAAAAGTAAATACTAAAGGAAATGAACGTTTTCCGATTTACAAACAACCATCGCGTTTTTTCATTTACTTAACACCAGTTTGGTTTCGGAAATCTGCCATTTTTAGTACGAATTTCCTACACCTGTATTGCATATCATTCATCCTCCTTCTCCCAAAAATATGGTAAATGGGTAAATGTACCTTAGTCAAAGATCTTAGATTTTTAATTTGATGTTTCAAGTACTCGACTATTCCATGGAGATTTCGCGTTTCTGTGAAAGAGCACGCTTTGCTCGTGCAAAAAATCATATAGTATAATATACATTCCAAATTGTTCATTTGAATAGAAAATACTGTATAGCTGTTAATTAATATTTCACTCAGAAATTTCAATAGTATTTCTACAAACACAAAATTGGAACAAAAAAAAATCATCTTGGTACACTCCACTACAAAAAACAACAGTAAAGGTTTCCATCAACACATATTCACAACGTATTCAAATAGCAATATTATAGAGTGATACATTTTTCTATATTAAAAACTAGCTGAATACCTGTGCTTCGCTACGAAATTTTAACATATGTAATATTTTAGCTATGTGTAAGGCCTCGCATTGCGGAAATCTGTCATTGATGTATAGGTCCCATTTTTTGGCGCTTTGCTCGCAGGAAAGTTCATCGCTACGCAAAATTGAACTCGCTTTGTTCTTTGAAAAGTTCATTGACCCATAAGTACAGGCTTATTTCACTCGTTGAAAGGTTCATTACTATGCAAGAATAGGCTCGCTTTACTCGCTGAAAGGTTCATTGTTGCGTAAGAATAAGCTCGCTTCACTCACTAAAATCTAATTGCTTTAATATTATTTTAACATGTGTTTGTGGAAAGCAAAATTAGAAGGTCAAAACTACATATGTTGAAACTTTCAGAGCTCTAGGCCTATTAGAAGTTGCTTTTTGTGAAAATATTAATTAAAAAAAATTAAACAAAAAGAACTAAATAAAAATTTAAAATTCCGTTTTTCAAAAGTCCAATTAGGAGGCCACAACTACTTATATAGAAAATGTCAGAGCTGTAGCCCTATTAGATATCGTTTTGTTAAATATATATTAATTAATTCAAAAAAATTAATTAATAAAAAACTAACAAAAAATTTAAAATTTTGTTTTTCAAGAGTTCAATAAGAAGGCCAAAATTACTTATGTTGAAAATTTTAGAGCTGTAACCCAATTAGAAGTCGTTTTGTAAAAAAAATTCTTAATTAAGAAAATTAATTAAAAAATAACTAATTAAAATTTGAACATTCTGTTTTTCAAAAGTCCAATTAGAAGGCAAAACTACTTATGTTGAAAATTTCAGAGATGTATCTCTATTTGAAGTCATTTTGTAAAAAAAAAAATTTGAAATATTAATTAAAAAATAACTCATTAAAATTGTAACATTCTGTTTGACATACATAAAATGAGAAGTCCTAAACTTTTTATGTTGAAAATTTCAGAGCTCTACTCCAATTTTAAGTAGGATTCTATATATCCACATTGCCACAGACAGACACACAGCTTTGATTATTATAGATGAAATATTTTCATTAAAAACAATTGTAAACAATTTTAAGTTCACAATTAGCAAAGAAGCAAAAAATAAGTAAATATTTCATTTCTTTTTGTGGTTTTATCCCATATCATAAATTTGATGTGTCATTGAGGCAACGGATGCAAGACAAATATTTTTAGCCCTTCGATTCTACACTTTTGCAGTTAATTATCTGAAATCTTTATCTTTGCAGTGTTAAATTTTGAACATTTTCATGAATAGTTTATATATTTCACAAATACACGTATTTCACAAAAGATGAAGTTCTATATACTGTTGCAGGAAAATCAAAAGTAACATTGTTGGCATTCAACCAGTTTTCTGTAAAATGAAAAAAATTAAAACGATTAATGGACACGCTTTCCAGCGTTTCCGTAGAAATATAAATTTTTCTCCTCTAATAATTGGACCCTTATAAAGAAAAGTTTCAGACAATCATTGATGAAGGTTAAATACTTTAAAATTTGTTTAATCCATTTTCATAAATTTTGTGAGATGCATCATGCAAAAACCAATTTACACCCAAGCGTCAGATTTGACAAACGGCAAGGAGTTATTATTATTATTATTATTATTTTTACTGGATTGAAAAGCTTTATTTCAATAGCTCTAACTTAGGTCGTAATATAATCATAATTGTCCACTAAAGCCAAAAGCACCGCAACAAAATCCGGGGCACCAATTATTTGCTTCAGTCTGCATTGAGGTGGTTGTGTTGTTATGAGGACTGCTTTGAGCTAGCTGCAAATGACAAATAGATTTAGTCAGCCGAATATTGTATGAGCTCCGAGACCAATAAGAATATGAATGGTGAATATTTTCTTTACATAGCTCCAACGACTGAAGGTGAATAAAATGTATTTTTTGACAGAAATTTAATTTATAATATCTGATAAAATGTACTGGTCAACAAATTTGAGGTTGACTTCACTAAAAATTAAAACCTAGAGTTTGTTAAATGTTTTATGACATTTACTTAGTCAAACTAGGATCCAACTTATTTTTATTATAAAAGTAGGTTGTGCTATTGGATAATTGACATTTTCTTGTTCTTATAACCATTACTGGTAAAAGACCAAATCTATAACGTACTGAAGTAAATTGTTTTAATTTTTTACAGTTTGAAAAACTAATTTTCAGGGTCATTCTTGATTGAACTCGCAATAAAAAACACTTAATTGCATTTTTTTTTTTTTTTTTATGATTCTTGTATAAAAGTAAAATTTTTGTTGAAAGGATTTTTATGCTTTTACAGGATTACTCTTTTTCAATATATGTTTTCTATTTCAATATATGACTAATAATATGAATAATTTAAATACATAATTTAAGAATATCGTGGAACATTTTAAATCATATTTACAAAGTAGTAAAATGCAGTTATAAAAATAGTCTCTAATTTGTTTAATATGTTTTTTAAAAAATTCAGGGCCTCTTTCTCATGTCATTCAAAATTTAGCAAAAATGTAATTTCTTATAGTTAAGGAGGTGAAGTATGTAGCTCCTTAAAACCCTCAGATGAAGTTGGGAAATTGCAGAGAAAATTAAAGAAGACTGCAGTATAAAATATAACCGTTGGGGTTCTAAAGGAATTCTGTCTGCAGTCCCCCGTTGAATTTTGTGTGTATGCGGGGAAAGTGAAGGGAACCTGCACTCATGGCATTCAACGGTCCACTGTAGGGTAGGCGCTGGCAAACTGCAGTATAAAAATTAGATTTAGCTAGGCCTATGCAGGGTCGCCGCTGGCTGCCCACAATGTCTGCTGGGAAACTTCCTAGGTCACTGAAAGGCAATAAGAGACTGCTGGGAGCAAAATGGCCTTACGCCGAAATGGCCAATGAGTGATGGCCTTATGATGGCCATCAATGCCGGGCCAGCTACAAATGACAGAAGCACTTTTTTTTTTTTTTTTTTTAACTTTTTGTTGACGAATGCCTAAAATATGCAACACAGTGTTCATTTAATTCACCAAGCTCAGCGGTCGGCAATCCATGGCCCGTGGATCACATACGGTCATTTAGCAGATTTCCTTTAACCCATTTCATAATGAGAAAATTTTTAAAAAATTTTCACTGAAGAATAGCAAAACATATAATTTTTAATATTATAACTTTTCTGTCATATTCTGAAAGTCTAAAAGTTCAACCAACAGATCCACCTGCTTCATTTCAATCAGTAAACTTTTATGACGTCATTTACAACCAGCAAATGAATTTTCCTTTTTATTATCGTTTAATAATGCTGATCGCAAGGTTGTTTGATTCGTTTCGAATAGTTTCAGTCACAGTTTGATTACTGAAGGTAAGAGGACAAAAATAAGCGAAAGATTGAAGAACACATTGGTCTTTAAGTTGTTTGTACGTAGGGGAGAGTTCCCCAAAACGGGATAGGCGGGCAAAACGGGATATTGAGCCTCGGATCTTGACTGGCGGTGCTATTTCGCGGGAGAAAGGCTAAACTGGTTCCCGACCGCCATGAGAGCATTCTCAGTTGATTTCTCAACGCTAGCCAAGTGTTCCGCAAAGAAATATTTTTTCAAAGTTTCCAAGTGAGATTTTTACTTACTTTGTACTTTTTTCGATTGCAGAACAACTATCCTTGTGCTTCTCAGTCCTTCGGAACAATTCCGGTAAGTACTGTGTTTTGTTCATAGCTCTTTTAACAACAATTTCATGTATTTAAATATTGCTAGTGAGTGACGGTTCAGGGATCAGCCATTTATGTTGTCAAAAGCATCACGGTCGGGCAAAACGGGACACTTTTGGGGTGCCCAAAACGGGATACAATTTTGATGTGTCCCGTTTTACCCGACCGTTTCCATTAATGTTTTGGAAATGTGTTTAAGTTATTTAAATTGAAATAAGTAATGAATTAAAATATGTATAATCAATTACAACAATTTATTTTAATTTTAAATAATTATATTTTCGAAATAAAATAATTTACTTTACTTTTGGGGTACAAATAATAGGCCTGAGTTATGTACAAAATTTAGTTATAGGTTAAAACTGTAAGTCAGAAAAATGTTTTGACCAAAAATTTAAGTTTTAAATTAAAAAAAGTTGAGTTTTTTTTTAAATCTTTTTTAATCCACTTCAACAGGAAACAAAGGACTTGGGCTATACTATCGTCCTTCACTGCCATTTTCTATATCACCCAAAGAAATTCTACCTCCACCACGAGTGATTGGACCAAGACCTCAAAATAAACACGATAGGAGAAGAGGGAAAACAGCAATTATAACAAGGAAGCCCATATAAACTTGAGTTGGAAGAAGAGCGTGAAAAAAAAGAACAAGAAAGAACTCAAAAGCTGCAAAAAGTGCTGCCAAAACAAGTCTCTTGAATGTTCCGAAGAGAAAACAAACGAGGCGCAAACGAAAACCAAGTGGAGATGCAAAACAGGCAGATAAAGTAAAAAAATTTTGCTCTGAACCTGAAAAAAAACCACAATCATCATTTGCAAAAATCGAAGAAAATGGACCTAACATAAGAAAACCTAAAAAAAATCATCAGTTAGCCAAGGTTGGACGTCGTCGTCTTCAGAAGATGAAGCTGAAAAAGATGAAGCATGCATTTTCTGCAACGCTCTGTATCTTCAATCGAAATCTGGAGAAGGCTGGATACAATGCTCGAGCCGCCAGGGATGGGCCCACGAAGCCTGTTCCAGAGCAAAAGAAGAAGACACATTTTTATGCGATTTCTGTGTTATGTAATTTTTCAAATTTACAATTAAAAAGTTCAGCAAAAACCAAAACCAAAAACCTAATAACATAAAAATCCCTATCCCTTTTTACCCACCCTTGGTAGGGTAAAACGGGATCGTGTAAGACTTTGTGAAACCAGTATTTTTACATAAATATTATTGAACAAATGTGACAAAGGTCATATTTTAAGTAGTTGAAAAGGTATACTTTTAAATGACTTCTAGCTTTGGAATGTACCTTGCACACAACAAGAAATAAAGCGAAAAATAGATAAGCTATCCCGTTTTGGGGTACTTTCCCCTACTGGCATATATTTGTATACCAAACGCAACTTCTATGTCTCGTATTTCCAATAAAATCAAACCGAGAAGGGACAACATGAGAAATTATATTTCATTACAAGTGCTGACATGTAATTTTTAAGACAATAGAAATTTTCAGAGGTGGCTCCCAATATTTGTTAGTGACGAGTTTCTTTGCACTTCTCTGGAAAAAGGCTGTCGTCTACTGACCTAACCTCTAAATGTGTTCCCCAATTTCGAAATGCTTGAAACATCGAGAAATGCAAATCGATCCAAAAGTAATAATATTATAGAACACTCGACAACTCACAAACATTTAGGAGTAAGAAGATGAGGTTTAAATAAAAATGTTCAGAAAAACATCAAGTGTTTTTTTTTTTTTGTTTTTTTTTACACATAGTAGTAAAATATTATACTTTTTTTTTTATCAACTGACGGTGATTTTCAACTTATTTTAATGATTAGTACCCCAATACTTATTGAAATAACATTATACAGTGGCACAAAGCAACCTACAGTGCCATTTCTTGTTCTTCATATGAAAACTCTTCTTTCAAATATTTGTGAATTGTACGTTGGTTGGTTGCATGGATTTTAATAGCACAAGAGCCAATATTGGCTAATCTGCACCTTGTAAATTGTAGATTTTTAAAAGACCCTGTTACTTTTGGATCTCTCTGCATAAAAAAATGTTTAATTTTTAAATTTTCAAAAACTGTTTTAACAGTTATTAGAATGCAATGGTATTTTTAGGCTAGATTCATGAAAAATTCATATACTTAAAAAAAAGAATCAGAAATTCTCAAAACAGTTCATTTATTTCAATTTGTTTCGTCATCCGTTTACACATTTAATCCACACACACTGTACCAGTTTTATGGGCATACATTTGTCAATTCTACAGAGAATTGTGCAAAATATTTATGAATATTACAGAAATAAAGATAATGATAAATCATTGTCATTAGAAAAAAAAATATTTATCTAAATAATATCATTATACATAAATGTATTGATAATGCATTGCATAAAGTTGATAGGGAAACTGTGTCTCAATGAAAGCTTTCTAGCTAATATTTAATATACGATATCAATCTGTTTATTGATTTTATTATTAGTTCAATCTCTAACATAAAAAAAAACTATCCAAATAATAGGTATTTAATGGAGTTTGAATTTTGAAATAGTTCTTATAATTTAAACTACAATTAAATTTGGTATTTCATAAATGTAAACCCCCAATAAAGGTGTTTATAAACAAATTAATTAACCTCATAAATAGGTAATTGTATCAACAAGTTTAAAGGCAAAAATCATAAATATGCATATGTATGTGTTTTACTTTTATATAGATAAATCTGCTCAGATTAATTTTCCAGCAGAAAGTAGTTGAAAAGTCACATTAGAATGACTGATGTTTTAGTTTATTGCCAGCCAAATAATTGAGGCTTGATTATGTAAAAAAAAACTTTATTACAAAAAAATCCTAATATTCTTCAAGCACTCAGTTTCACATACTTTAACAAGTCAAGTAGGAAATTGGCTTCTCAATATCTAAAACGATTGTCCATATCAACTTTATGTAATGGGAAGGGAAACGCAACAAAGAAAATTTAACTTTAAGTGAAAGCTAAGAAATAAATATTCTGTTTGAATTAAAAGCTAAATATTCATGATTTTCTTGCAAAGCTCTAACTACAGTATTCATGCAATTAAGCTTCTCCAACTACGCTCCAATGAAGTGAAGGATGATTTCATTTTCATAAAGACATTTTATTACTTCAGGAACATAAGTGCACTTATTTAAACCTAGTTTGCCTCTTTATGCACAAAAGAGATATCAGTCATATTCAGAAATGTAACAAATTAAACATATTTTGACTGAGAAAAATTAGAAGTAAAGCCTTATAGTGAATACAGTGCTCAAACCAAATGACTCTAAAGATGCATAGATTTGATTAAAAAAAGATATTTTGTTACGTATTTGAAACATTAGTAATACATAATGTAATGTCTAATTAATTTTTTGAACATTTAACTCTACATCTTTTTATAAATAACAGTATACCTAAAGCTTGTGACTGCCACATTCTGAAAAGATCTTCAACTATTAGATTTTTTTCTTTTCAATTTGAAATTTTTATGTGTACAAATTTAATAGGTTTTAATCTTTTAGCATACTAATTTACAAAAACATTGAAACTTTAAATTGCGCATAATCATTTTATTATGATTTTACCATCTCAAAGGTCTATTTTATTTCTATTTTTACATAAATTCTCAATACAGAACTTAATACTCTATAAATTACTGCTTTAGATTGTGTCATTGGTGTGAGATACTATATTAGCATTAACAAGCAAAACAACATATTTTCTTTAGAAAATCTGTGTTAACTATAATACTGATTGCAACCATAAATATTCTATTGATAAAATAACTTCTAAACTTTTAATAGAATTACATTTTTAGAATTGCAATTCCTTTTTGCTGATTTTCAATAGTTACAGTACGTAATAAGTCAGGAATATAGAAAATGTTAAAAATGAACAATAAAATAAAGTCTTAAAATTTTTAATTAAAAAAATATTTAAGTCAAAAGTATTTTACACTAATCATGCATTTAAAACCATGAAAAATAGAATGAGGGTTGGTTAAAATCCAAAACAAAATGTTGAAGATTATATTTGACTTCATAAGTAAAAAGCTATGAAAAAAAGAAACACTAGATAATGTCTACTGAGTTACAAAATAGTACATAAATATGACTTTAGTATGTGAAGTCAACATATGTAAAGGACATGTTTTTGAAACATATCCCAAATTTTAAAAATAGATAATTTTTTCTATTTGTATTAACAAGAATTGACCAGAATGGGAAAATTGAGAAATTGTTGCAATGAGTAAAAAAAAAATTCAACATTTAAATTAGTACATGTTAACCATAGTGGGAAAGGCACTGAGGCAATAGAAAATATAGCAGAAAACCAAAGGCACCCATGATTCAAACGAGTTTTGTATTACAATATGCATTGAAATAATTACACAGAGCTAACTTTATTACTGATGGTGGCATGCATGATCCACCAAAGATTAATAGCATTAGTTGGAATTAGAAGTCAAAGAATTACTTTACACTAAAGCATTTACAAAGGTAAATTTCAAACTAAACGTGTAGAAACATCATTTTGCCAAATTTACATTATTGGCATATGTGAGCACACTTTAGAAAAAATATCATTGAACTTTGGCAAAAATTTTGTGAATATATTAAAACTGTTTTACAATATAGTTTTAAATTTTAATTGTAAATTATTTAAGTTTTTGAAGTATTGGCAGTGTTATACATGTAGTAAAGGTTACTGATTAACTTTACATTTAATTACATTATTAAAGAAAGGTCCTTGATCCACTAGAATTGATATGAGTATTCCACTTAGCATACAATGCCATTTTTTACAAACCAATTCAACATATTTATTACACTAACACTAAGATTATAGGAAATATTTTCTTACAGATACACCATTGCAGATGGGTTTTTTTAGGGTTCTTTAACTTAGTCTCTTTTTATTGGTAAGTAAAAGTGATTAATCAAAAAATCTCAACGAAATTATTTGACAAATTGAAAATGTATCATAAAAGTGATAGCTGTGCAACATGTTAGACAAACCACTGTCAGTGTACATTAGTCTTTTAAGTAAAACAAATTTAACAACATTCAGTTAAGAAACAACAATTTGAATTTAAGTGAAACATTTTCCAGACAATTTTTTACAATTTTGTAACACAAAAGTCACAAACAACAATAAACAGATTTATAAAACTTTAATCAATCAGGGAACATTTTCTAGGATATGATTATTATATTTATATATAATATTTTTCATAAGCATAGGGAATGTGTATTATAACGCAGTGCAGTTTTATTATAATAGAATATTTAACTTACAATCACCACAAGATTTTGTATATACATATTCAATTCTTTTATGTCGGCATTTCAATATATGCTGATTACATTAAACTTGTATAAAAAGAGTTGTCAGGAGAACTTGGAAGTTTAGAAGGATATTTTTAGTCCAATGATATGTCATACCTACATAGTTACATAGTAGAAAGTTATCATTGTTATCTTAAATTCTCTTCATAAAGTGGCTGAAAGCGTATGGTTTTCCAATTGGTAAATAATGTGCTTTGATAAATTTATAATGGTTACACTTATTACAATCAACTAGCTAATATCCTATAAACAAAAAATACTTTAATATAAATGATTCATTCTGTTACAAAATAAAACAATTGAAGTTTCTTTTTTAATTTGCTTACAAAAATAAAACAAGAAACTAAACAATCATACTGAAAATCAGAAATAAAAGAAAAAATATATGGCTATATCTTGAGTTTACAAAGTTGTAAAAAAAGATTGATGGATACACATAACAAGAATAATTCATTTAAATTAAGTACATATTTTATAAAAATATGCAGAAAACAATTCCCCAATTCCATATGTTTGATCCATAAAATTATTTTTACAAACAAGCACAATCAATTTAAAAATTTGGAAAATTACAAGCTTTTACTTTACAAAAATGTTTGGAGAAAAAACAAAATTACATATTTTGAAAAGTTTAGTGGTGATTGAGCTTGGTCAATTTAAAACTGTATGTAAGCCTTAACAAGTTATTCTTTATCTGCTGTAGCATTTAGTTAAAACTTATAGGGCCTATTACAATGAATAGTAAAAAAAATGCATGCTAATGAATTCCTACACAACAGCAATAAAAATATCTATTCATGATATCTATGTACATAGCAATGATTTAATATGCAATACAATGTAAATATTAACTAGCTTCAAAACAGTGATTGTTAACTGATAGTGCAACATGCTAATTAAAAATTAATAAAAACTTCCGATCATAAAAATACAAATTGTTGAAATGAGTGTAAAGTCGATTTGAGATGACTTAGTTTTTAGGTGAATTATATGATCAATGAAGATCAGCAGACAAAACAACATGTAAAAATATCAAATATCAATTCTTTTAATGTTTTTTACATATATAATAAGCTAAATCGAGAAAATGCCATGTTATATTTAAACAAACAATGAGCAAAATTGCATATAAATTATAATAAAGTTAATCTTAATATAAAAGTCAACTACAATTATCACTTTGAAATAAAAGATTCTAATAAAGTTCTACTATGTACATAAACACATTCTATACCTTCAACTATGTTTCAAAATAAACAATAAATAAGATAATAAATAAAATAACTAAACAAACTTTAAATAATAACCTAACTTTGTAAATGACACAGTAATCAGTAAAAATTAATCACATAAAATATTGTCGAATACACTCTTTTCTTTGAAGAAGAAAAATAATTTCAGGAAATATATAAATAATTTTAAAATATCCTCCAAGTTAACATTTTAGTTTTGATTCTATGAAGTAAAAAATCTATATTTTAATATTATTGCAAGAGAAATGATCATGGCTATTACATTGCTAAGTCTTTGTGAAGAAACTAAAACTTGATAAGTAGGTTATATTTCTAACAAAAAATATATTTCCAATATCATTGTGCACATCTTGCTAAACTCTAACCTGAAAACCTACCACAAATGGATACCTTTACATAGTTTTCTAAATAAATTTTGTCATTGCTCTTTTCAAAGTCAAACATAACATGAAAGTTACAAAGCTTAACTTGAAATGATAAGAATAATAATTGATAAAAAAAAAGATACATTAAAATGAAATCATTTTTATGTATTACAAATACTTGTGTATCAATGAAGAACTTGAAAATATATTAGAAAAACACTTGTAACATGTGCATTTAAATAAGTCAACATTGTAAAAATATTTTTATGACTTTCAACTTTCACAAAAGCTATACATATACAGTTACTTGATTTTAAGAACATTTTCTTTGTTCAATCTCTCTGTGAACACATCTGGTGAAAGATAATCATCAGCTATATATGATAGTTATTATTTATAAATAACAAACATAAAATACAATAAAATATCACAACAAAACATTTCTGCAATTTCAATTATCAGCAAAGTTCCTTCTTTAACAAAGAAATATAGTCAAACAGTTCACACCTTTTAATCGATTTTTTACTGAATATGATGCACCAGAAATATGACTGGCTATCACACATTATGACGAATGTAAAATGCGCGCATTATCTGACTCGTATACAAACACTTTAAATAAACTTTCTGAACGTATAACTTCCAATCAGCAACAATCAAAAACAAATCTTCATTTGACATATGGCACTCAAAAATAATAACTTAACTTCCAATCAGATATGAAAAGTATCTAAAAATCATAAGTAGCAATTTTAAAACAATATGTTAAAATTCTTAAGATATTTAGAGTATAACAATTTATTTTAATGAAAATTATGAGTTTTAAACAACTTAAACTGCCATTAGTGTAGAATACATTTTTCAAAACAGAATATCTTAGGCAATAAAAATTAATGCCTCAAAAATAAACTAGACAAAACATGACAGCTACTGATCCACACTGAAACATTAAAAAAAGTAGGCGATAAAAAAATAACAGCCTTTTTTTTTTAAAGAGACATTTGTTAGCGAAAATATTAAAGTATTCAAGCATTTATCGAATGCTCCTCTTTCGATAAAAAAAGTTACAATCCCTCTTCATTTTAACAACTTTGGCCATGCAACAGACACACAGTCACTGGTGCAACAATACTTCCTAGGAGATATGCTATGGTAAGACAATGCATGCCTTGTTATTATTATAGACCTATAGATGAGGTGAACATACCACTTAAGTCTTTGTTTATGTCAAGTGGTGCGCAGAAATGCAGGGTCGACCGAAGCAACTTTAGCTGTTAGGAATGCATGCATGCAGTAAAGTAATGCAGATAGCACCTGGCACTCTACTTCCTATTTAATAAAAGTTCAAAGAATTAAAATAGACTACACAGTGCATTATATTTAGTAGAAAAACACATTTCATTGTATTTATTTATGTCTTTTGGAGATAATTTATTTTTTTGAATTACATAATAATAAAAAAAAAAATATTTAATTCATAGGAATAATTTTTTTTATTAATTTCTCTTTCGTAAAAGTTAAAATTCTACAAAAGTATATTACAAATTTGGAGGAATAACATAGATAAAATAGAAACATATAATAAATTCTGGTCAAAGATTAAAAGAAAAAAATTTTCACTACTTAAAATTTTCTATCTGCTTCTATGAACTTGTAAATAGACTAACTGAGCAGTTAAATAAAAAAATAAATAAAAAAAAAAAAAAAAAAAAAAACCTACAAACTTAATATTAATTGACAGATACAAATTGATTTGTAACTATCTATTTCAATTTAATTTAATTTTCAAGATGCAAATGTGAGACTATTTGTTATGATTAAAGTTATAGGACAGATTTTTATATTTACTTTTTTTGCTAATAACATTTATATTACTGTTTTCAATTTAAAAAAATTAAATTAAAAAAAACTACTTTTTTTACATTCTATATATAATGACGCTCAGTTTTTTAAGAAGCCTGTACATCAAAATAAATGGCAGCGTAAAATAGTATTAAAGTTAAAGGGAGCTTACTTCTGCTTCAATTTCTTTCTTTTCAGGATCTTGAAAATTTAATGTTAATTTACTTTTCCCATCGTCTGAGGAACCCTTCAGCTGTGAAAACTTATACCTCCAAGCATAACACTGAAGATTAAAATAAAAATACATAAATAATATTTAAGTTTGTAAAACATACAAAAAATAAATTTTATCTATAATAAAGATAACTAGAAATATTTATCAAAAATTTAAAAACACATCATTAATAAGTTGGGGGAAAAATAAAATTTAAAGTATTAATTTTTTACCTCATAGTTCACAATACTATAATTTAATTTCATTCTACAACCAAATTATCTTAAAACAAAATGCAAAATTTGTTATGTTAAATTTTTTTATTCTTACTTTTGATTCAATATCATATAAGGCAAATCCCATGTTCCAGTCCAAAGTCAAGCCCCCAGTCTTACCTTTATATGTAACTGAAAACGTTTTACTCTATAAAACAAAAACAAAATAACAAAATGAACGATTATCAAACCTAGTGCACTTAACACGATTTTAATCATGGGTTAAACAACTAAACAATTTTATAAAAAGAATGCTGTTAACTAGCCAAAGAAAAACTGCAATCTAATGTTATGCAATGCTGGGTAATGCATTTAAGGAAAATTATGAATGCAAAAAGCAATTCTATTTATCAAAGAAACATTGATTAAAATTCCAGAGGGTTTTCAAATTGGCAATGTGCATATATAAAAGTTGAAATTGCCATTTTATATGTGTACACAAGTATAAAAAAAAGCAAGAGCAACAACAAAAAGTTTTTATTTCATTATATTTTCAGATAAAAACTACTTTTTTACAGAAAATAAGACACTGAACAAGAAAATATTTCTTCAGAGTAATTTAAATTGCATTTCATAAAGATTTGCCAACCAATAAATTAAGTTATTTTTTAAAATTGCCCAATATATTATAAGTTACCCCTAATCTTGTAACTGCATTATAAGTAGCTCGATGCCATCCGTTTTCTAACCTAAGTAACTCTGTTTTGGTTTCTGCACACATATAGTGAGTATCAGATATTCCAGTATGAAGCATGAAACAATGCTGACGTTCATCTATGAAGTCTGTGTCCTAAAAAGTTTTCCACAATCAGAACACAATAAAAATGTCACAAAAAGTAGCATTTGGATCTTATAGTCACTACAGAATTTTGCAAATCAACGACATCTTTACTAAAATCAAAGTACAAAAATACAAATAATATCATAATTGCTAGAATTATAATAAAAAAGGAATTAAAAAACTGTCCAACAAATCATGTTAATTACTCTCCAAAAGGAAATGACTGTAGTAACTTTTTGCTTTACCAACTGAGATGAGCCTTTAGACACAATCGATTGTGTAAAAGCATCGCCAAGTTTTCAATTAAAGAAATTACTAACTTTGAAAATATGATCTTTGGTACATAGATCTAATAAGTTGAATCTAAATACTTAATTGTGCAACCAATTAAATAACCAAATCTTTATATTAATTTACATATATTCAAAATAATTAGTTTTTCCAATAATTACTATTCAAATTCCTTATCCTAAAAGTTAAATACAAATATTACACAATAATTCTCCACCATTATAAAAAATTGTATGTATACATTTTCATTTGAGTTTAATAGTGTTGTAACACAATTCCTAAGCATAAAACCAAAAAAGCCATCATATGAATAGCTTTATACAAATAATGTTCCCTCAACTTAAATTAAAATGTACTTGAACAAAATATATATATATATATATATATATATATATATATATATATATATATATATATATATATATATATATATATATATATATATATATATATATATATATATATATATATATATATATATATATGATTTCATATGATTAAGAATATGCAATTTGTATTCTACACTTCAATATAATGTCAAATTAATAAAGAGCATGTTTTAGGTGCAGTCAAGTCTAAACTTTAAATCAAACAAGGTTATTTAAATAAAAACAATGTCGACAATAAATGCAACTAAACTTTTAGAAAGAAGTTTAATTGTATATTACTTAAAATTAAATAAAAAAATATATAAATCAAACAAATACATTAAAATAGGAAGGGCAGAAATAGCCATGTTTTCATACAGACAATTACAAATCAATTCGATACATTCTAATAGCTAATAATAACTATATAGGTATGAAAGAAAATACTGTACCTTTAAAATTTTTAACATAGCTTGATAAACTTTGAACACATTTGGACAGTTAGTAAGCGACTGTACATTGCTCTGAAATTTAAATAAAATATATTAAATACTAAGAGGCAGTTTTAACTATGCAAGCCTCATTATTTTCAAATATATATTTTAATATAAAAACAATCATTTAACTAAATACACAATATATTACATAAAAATAATTAATAATACAATAATTACAATAAATACAAAACTTCTCAAAAGTAATTACAAAGCAAACTCTATTTTCTTATGCCGTTAAATGCTACATCATATAGACCTCTCTCAGTGTACACCTAATGCACAACAATTGAGTTTGTAATTCATATTACTACTTATACATCAATTCATGCCAACATAAACCTGGATACACATTTCATAGAAGATAATATTCTAATGACAAATATTGAGCAAAGGGAAGACAAGTATTTAAAGAAGAAATTAAAAAGAGGTACCCATTTGTTATAAAAATCTTAAATTTAATGAAACCTTTTCTTCCTAAAAAAGAAAAAGACTCGGAAAACCTAAAAAAAAGTACTTACAGGAGGTGATTCAAATATATACAATTCTGCTCCTTTCAGAGCAAGAAACCGGGTTTGCCATTTGTACCAAGGCTGAGGTGCAGATGATCCTTCACTGATCCAACCCATATATAAAATCTAAAAAGATAACAAATAAAACAAGTTTAAATTAAAGTTTGTACTTAAAAAAAATGAAAAAAATAGAATAAGTTACAAAAAATTGTATATCATGGAGTTAAATAATAAATCTCTTTTAACTTAGAATAAGTTACAAAAAATTGTATATCATGGAGTTAAATAATAAATCTCTTTTAACTTAAATGAATTAACTTGCACAATTACTACAAGCTGCTAATCAGCATAATTGCTACAATCTTCGTTGTATTATTTTTTCAAGGTGTAAGAACTACAGAGAGTAAAACTTAACTAAAACATCATTAAAAAAAGATTTGGGAGTAGCTAAAATTTTTGTAAGAACACTATCTGGATAATATTTCAATAGTATTTCAAGCATAAACTGCACAACATTCATGTCTGAAATGTGATATACCCAGGAAAACTTATAACGGGCAATCCTACAAATTGACACAAGTTTGGCATAAGAAAAATGATTTCTAACCTATATATATTTTAGAACCTTACGACTTATTCTTAAAATCAAAATAAAATTACAAGTATAATGTTGCACAAATTGTCTGTATATATTGTAAATAGTGACGTAATATTTCAAAATTCTATTGTAATTTATTTTTATCCTATTTTATTTAGTAATTAATAGCGATTATACAAGTTAGAAAAAGGTGGCAACACCTAAAGTAATCGAGAAGTTTCGAGATATTTCGTTTCCGATGAATTGGCTGGAAATTTCGAGAATGTCTCACGCGCTTGTATATAAAAGACTGGAGAATGGGAAAGTTTTCAGATTGACTTCGGGACTTCGTTGAAAGCTGATCGCTTTGTTTACCTATTGGAGTGAGCTTGTATAATCGCTGAATTCGAAGTTATTTTTGTTGAAGCTTGTGTTGAAGCTTGAGAGTAATTAAACTGTTGCCTGTGAATAAATTTTGTGAGTTTTCTGAAGAGAGAATAAATATTTTTAAACCGTGAAAACTGTGCCATCATTGCCTCAGTGGAAAAATTCATAACAGTGGTGTCAGAAGTGGGGTCAAGTCATCTTGAATGCCGACTACTAGAGGAATGATGGAAGACCAAATGAAGCAGTTGATGGAAATGCTTGCTGGAATGAAAGCCTGCCAAGAAACCGCCTCAGCCGAAATAAAAGAAATGAAGGCCCAACAAGAAACCACCGCAGCCGAAATGAAAGCCGGCCAAGAGTCCACCGCCGCTGCAATTGCCGCCGGTCAAGCCCGTCAAGAAGCTACCAATGCTGAATTAGCTGCCGCGATTACGGGTGACATTAAAGCTTTAGTCGCCAAGTGTGAAACAACATCTGCAGCAGTGAATGAGATCAAAGAAGAAATGAAGATGGAGCTAGCCTCAATGGTGGAATCAACCATAATAGAAACTACCTCAAATGTTCTGCTATCCGTGAAAGAAGAAGTATTCAATGCAGTAAGAAAGGAAGTTGATGAAAAGTTTGAGGTGTTTAACGGAAAAGTTTCCACTGTGCAAGAAAAAGTTTCCACCATGCAAAGAAAAGTTTCCACCTTAAAGGAAGAGCAAGAAAGATTCATTGACGTTGTTGAAGAAAGGCTGCGAAAAATGGAAACGCGTGAAGCTGTGGCCATAGCGTCACCTAATTGGGATAACGCTTCCATCCCCTTTATGGCGCCGCGCTCTAACATCAAAGTGGCCCTTTTTGATGGGAAGTCGTCTTGGCGCGTTTATCAAACGCAATTTGAAATGATTGCTTCTGCGAATGGTTGGGACGATACTTCGAAAGCTTTCCATCTCGCAGCATCTCTTCGAGGTGAAGCTGCTGACATTTTACAGACACTACCTGAAGAGAAGCGGGAAGAATTCGTGGCGCTGGCGAGTGCGTTGGAGCTAAGGTTTGGGGAGCAGCATCTAAAGGATTACAACAGACTGCAACTGAAAGTGAGACAGCAGAAGGCCAATGAAACTCTTCAAGAATTGGCGTCAGATATAGAAAGACTGTCGCTCCTCGAATTCCCAGACTGTCCCTCGGACGTACGAGATAATCTGTCTCTTCAGTATTTCGTGGATGCCATCAAAGATCCCGACATACAGCAAGCTACCAGGATGTCCGACAGCAAAGATCTGAAATCCACCCTCGTCTATGCCATGAGAGTAGAGGCAGCACAACAAACTTCTAGAAAAGATCGGCGTTTCGTACGTGGAACATTGGCAGACGATTCCTCTGAACTTTTCACGAAGAAGTTTCAAGAACTGGAAAACAAGAGGGAGCGAATTATGAGAAATATTCCTGGCTCAAGGGATCGAAAAACTAGAGTGGTTTGTTGGCTCTGCAACTGGGAAGGACATTTCAGACGTGATTGCCCTGAATTGGACAGGAGAGGGGACAGACCCTCGTCGGAACCTCAGCAGTTAAACTAAAGAGCGGCTATCTCGCGAGGCGGAGGTCGCCGTGTAGAGCAGGTGGTGCCCCACTCAGCCTCTATCACATCTCATCCCTTCAAGGAGGAAACCATGGTTTATTCGTGGAGGGCAAGATCAATGGAACTCCCTGTCGTCTAATAGTTGACTCAGGGGCAAATGTAACCATCTTACGGACGGATGTAGCCCGGCGCCTGGACAGCCAACCTCTTTACACAGCGCCTTCAGTTTCACTACAAACTGTAACTGGGGACAAAATTTCTGTGCATGGGAAATTAAATGTCAACATCTCTTTTGGATTTCACACCTACACTCACACCGTTTACGTCGCTGAAATTATTGACCCATGTATTCTTGGATTGGACTTTTTAAAGAAAAATGGAATTACTTTGAATTTCGAGAAAGGCGAGCTTCAAACAGGGAAAGAAGAAGTTCCATTGTTCGGTTTGGACTCGGAAGAGACGTGTGCATATCGAATAGTAGCTCTTGAAGACATCACCATCCCCTCCACGACAGATTTGGTTGTAAAAGATTCAACAGAGCTCCCGAAGGCCTTCCGATTCGAAGTAACGGACTTCCCATCATCGAATAGCGTCCCGAAAGGAGTGCTTGTAGGAGCGACGATTGTGGATCTCTCTCAAGAGGTGGTGCATATGAGAATGGCCAACATCGGTGATTCTAAGAGAGTTATCAAGAAAGGAGAAGAAATTGCCACTTGCACACCCGTTACAAGCATCGAACGAGGATCGAAGGAGCTTCCGACCGCACCACCCGCGGATTTAGTGGACCAGCTTCTCGAGGACTCTCGGTTGGAAAGAAGGCAAGAGAAGATTGCCGGAAACCTTATAAAAGAATTTCAGGACGTTTTCTCCATGTCATCGAAAGATGTAGGAAGAACGAAGCTTACACAACATCGAATTGACACTGGGACCCATTTACCGATTAAACAACATCCTCGAAGACTTCCATTTGCAAAACAAGAGGAGGTCGGGAGATTGTTACATGAAATGGAAGATAATAGAGTTATCGAACCCTCCTCAAGTCCATGGGCTTCTCCAATCGTACTCGTTCGAAAGAAGGATGGTTCCACCAGGTTTTGTGTGGATTATCGGAAGCTGAACGAAATTACGAAAAAGGACAGCTACCCTCTGCCAAGAATTGATGACACTTTGGACACTCTAGCAGGGAACCAGTGGTTTTCGACTTTGGATTTGAAGAGTGGATACTGGCAAGTGGAGATACATCCCGACGATCGTGAGAAGACTGCCTTCACTACCGGCCAAGGATTATGGCAGTTTCAAGTTATGCCGTTTGGCTTGTGTAACGCACCGGCTACGTTCGAGCGTCTAATGGAGACTGTGCTTAGAGGACTTTCCTACGAGACCTGTCTGGTATATTTGGACGATATCGTTATCACCGGGCGGAGTTTTAATCAACACTTGCAAAATGTGAAGAACGTGTTCTTGAAGCTTAGGGAAGCCCACTTGAAACTTAGCCCATCAAAATGTAAGCTCTTTAGGCGGAAAGTCAGTTATCTCGGACACATCATCTCATCCGATGGAGTAAGAACAGATCCAGCCAAGATCCATGCTGTGCAAATTTGGTCTCGACCGCAAGACGTTCATCAATTGCGAAGCTTCCTAGGCCTGTGCACGTATTACCGTAAATTCGTGAAAGGTTTCTCCAAGATCGCCAGACCCTTGCATCGACTAACAGAGAGCAAGCAGAAGTTCCTATGGACTGCCGACTGTGACGACTCCTTCAATCAACTGAAGAACGCTTTAACATCCGCGCCTGTTTTGGCTTTTCCTGTTGTTAACAAGGACTTTATTTTGGATACAGATGCCAGCAATGAGGGAGTGGGCGCCGTTCTTTCCCAGGAAATTGAAGGACAGGAGAAAGTCATCGCTTATTTTAGTAAGAGCCTGTCAAGATCCGAGCGGAACTACTGCGTCACAAGAAAGGAGTTACTAGCAATAGTAAAAGCCGTTGAGCACTTTCATCATTACTTGTACGGCCGAAAATTTCTTTTAAGAACTGATCACGCGTCTCTGACTTGGTTGCTGAATTTCAAGAATACAGAGGGACAAATAGCAAGGTGGATTCAGCGCCTCCAGGAATACGACATGGATATCCATCACAGAAAAGGAACGTTCCATGGGAATGCAGACGCTCTTTCTAGAAGACCATGTCCGGAGAACTGTCGATTTTGTTCCAATGCCGAGTCTAAGTTTGGGGTTAACACATCGGCCGTTCGGAAAATAACTTTCAAGTCAACTACTTCAGACGTGGATCCTTGGAGTGATCAGAATATCCGCAAAAGTCATGTCGAAGATCAGGACTTGAAACCTCTCATTGAATTCCTGGAAGCGGCTACCGAAAAACCCAGTTGGCAGGAAATTGCATGCTATAGCCCAACAATGAAGAGATATTGGGCTATGTGGGACTCTTTGCACTTGAAGAATGGAGTACTCTACCGTCGATGGGAGTCCGATGACGGCAAAAGCTTCCGGTGGCAATTAATCCTTCCAAGTTCTAGAGTTACGAACGTTCTAGAAGAACTTCACAGCAGTTCTACTGGAGGACATTTTGGTGTCACGAAAACTCTTCAGAAAGTCAGGGAGAGATTCTTCTGGGACAAAGCAAAATCCGACGTGGAGAAGTGGTGCAAGTCCTGTGATGCATGCAATTCGCGGAAGGGACCGAAGACCCGAACTCGTGGAAAGTTGCAACGTTACAACGTAGGAGCATAATTCGAAAGAATTGCTTTGGACGTCTTAGGCCCCCTACCTCACACAACTAATGGCAACAAATACATCCTAGTTGTCATGGACTACTTTAGCAAGTGGCCAGAAGCATACGCGATTCCGGACCAGGAAGCCACAACCGTAGCAGAAGTCCTCGTACGGAATTGGATCTCCCGATTTGGCGTACCCCTGCTGATACATTCCGATCAGGGGACGAACTTCAACTCTGCCGTCTTCACTGGGCTGTGTGACTTGCTCGACATGGAAAAGACTCGTACAACTCCCCTGCACCCACAATCCGATGGAATAGTTGAACGATTTAATAGAACGATTCTGAATCATCTCTCCTTGTTTGTTTCCAAGAACCAGCAAGATTGGGATCAGAAACTTCCATTGTTCCTTAGACTACCCTGCGACCTCCTCTTTGGACGACCACCAGACACCCCTTCCTCGCCTGTCCAGTATCTAGATGATCTCCAGGCACGTTTGGAAGCCGTACATCGGTTCGCCAGAGAAAGAATCAACATCATGACAGAGCGCATGAAGGTCCGCTACGATGCCAAGGCCACGGAACGTTCATTAAAGGAAGGTGACAAGGTGTGGTTATGGAATCCTAAACGTCGGAAAGGACTCTCCCCTAAGCTCCAGACGAACTGGGAAGGGCCGTATGTGGTCCTTAAGAAGATCAACGACGTCGTGGTAAGGATTCAACGGACACCCTCCTGTAAACCTAGAGTTGTACATAACAATAGACTAGCCCCATATTATAGTAGAAGTGATTGAATTGCCTTTCCTCTTAAGGACTTCACTGCCCGGGACGTGCAGTCTTTAAGAAGGGGGAAATGTTGCACAAATTGTCTGTATATATTGTAAATAGTGACGTATTATTTCAAAATTCTATTGTAATTTATTTTTATCCTATTTTATTTAGTAATTAATAGCGATTATACAAGTTAGAAAAAGGTGGCAACACCTAAAGTAATCGAGAAGTTTCGAGATATTTCGTTTCCGATGAATTGGCTGGAAATTTCGAGAATGTCTCACGCGCTTGTATATAAAAGACTGGAGAACGGGAAAGTTTTCAGATTGACTTCGGGACTTCGTTGAAAGCTGATCGCTTTGTTTACCTATTGGAGTGAGCTTGTATAATCGCTGAATTCGAAGTTATTTTTGTTGAAGCTTGTGTTGAAGCTTGAGAGTAATTAAACTGTTGCCTGTGAATAAATTTTGTGAGTTTTCTGAAGAGAGAATAAATATTTTTAAACCGTGAAAACTGTGCCATCATTGCCTCAGTGGAAAAATTCATAACAGTATAACTTTTTTTAAAAATCAGATGGGAAATAGGAACATCAAACAAACCACCAATGCTATCATTAGCCTACAAGTAATGTTGCTTAGTACGGTTGATAAATAACTGATCAATTAATTTAATTAATATAAATTTAGGAAACAACTATTTATATAAAATAGCTTACCTGATCAGGTTGAGGTAAAGATTCGTTGAAAGTTTTTATCTAAAGAAAATGTAAAGCAGGTTTAGTGTGATTGTAAATCAAATGACACATCAGAACTGATACTTAAATTACCAATAAATTATTGAGAAAAAAATACGGTCATGAGATAAAAATTGAAGTTCATATGATTAAACCCAAAAAGTGAGAAAATTTCTATATAATAATAACTTTAAGAGAGTGCCTGTACATTTCAAACAAATGGTTCATTTTTACAGTATTTATGAATACTTATCAATAAAAAACAGATCAATCATTCCAGTATTTTATATTTGGTTGAACACTTAAATGGATGAATACAAAGTCATAAAATCTTAAAAAATCTATAGATAAATGTAAAAGAAAAATCTAAGACAATGATAAATGCTAACAAATTTTCCTAAATAACACCCCAAATGTATAACTGAATGATCTGTTTCCTCCCAACACTGATTGTTTAGTTCACTATACTTGGCTTAGACGATGTTGCAGATATCCTTAAAGTAGGCGACTTGATCATAGTTTTTTTAGTTTTTTCTTTGTAGCATAGTAAATAGTATACTTTTTACTATCTCCCTCCATGGAACACTATTGATAACATGACATGTTTAACCCTCTTTTTGCATCAGCCAAATGCTGGAGTATTGCATTTAATGTTTATTAAAAATACTAATATCCTGCAACTTTTACTCTAAGTATATTATCTATGCTAAAAACTTTATCATTTTCATTTGATGCAAGTCCTAAAAAGATGCTGTCATTAACATACACTAAAAAAGTTACTTCTATTGCTTATCTCATGTTAATAAAGACATTGTTACAGAAGCAATGGCGCATTAACTTCTTTTTTTTTTTCTTTTAACATAAAAACACCAAGATTTTGTGTTTGAGAAATTCATTAACTCATATAACATTTAAGTTTTGCTTTTAAGAAATAATGAAAAAGTTCTTTATAAATACATAATCTATTGGGCAGGTCACATTGTACATATTAATTCGTAAACAATTCACATTGATTTTCTTATCATCATAATAACATTATTTAAATCGAATTTATCTAGCCATTCAAAACGAGGTGGACAAATCTTAAATAATATATACTTGTTGTGCTGTCAGTTGTAAGATGTTGGTAGAAATATGCTTAATCCATTCAGATAACATAGTAGCATCATCACAATGCACTACAGCCGAGGGCTTACCTTCTTGACTTCTAATTTCAAAGGCATTTGGTCTAAAACAAAAAAAATACCCTTTTCAAAAACAGCAGCAAATAACATAAAAGGTATCAATCCATAAAAACCATTGCTTACCTAAGCTTGTCTGTATCAAGCATATATCTTGTTAGGTAAGCCATCAATAAATGAATTGTCATCACATCCACCCACCTCCTTTCCATTTTAGAAGCTCCTTGAGGCGTTTTTGGACTTTTCTGACCCTAGAGTATTAATAATTTATATCAAATCTATTACTTATATAACAAAACAAGGACTAATTATAAAGTTGCAATTTTCTTAATAGCTCCTTTAAAGGGGATAGGGGACATTTCCTTCATACACATTTTTAAAAGGTCTATTGAAATGAAATGGTCCATTTACCAATTTCTCCTTAACTAAAATAAAATCAGAGGAGCAAATGATCTTTCAAAGTGGAAAAAAAAATATTATTAGTTTCCTTTGCCACAAATCGCAAAGGATGGTGAAGAAGAATATGTATATAACTGTTTAAATATACAACACAAAGTAAATAGCGGGGTTTTTTTATAATAGTGACCTTTATTAATTGACTATAATGCAGTCAAATGTACTAATAATTATAAGTATTTACTTTTTTAACACGCTTTTATTAGCTTCAGATGTATGTATGTTAGTATGTAACGGAATCTTTGAATATGATTTTGACCCCCTTCAAAACGTCGGATTAACTCGAAATTTGGCATACTTATTAAGGACCGATGACAATTCAATATTTTAAACAGTTTGACCTGTTATCCTTACTAGGATAATCAGGATTAGCAATTTTTTGTTTTCCTGAGACCCAGAGTGTCTGCGTCAAGACCAATAAGGGAAACTACCAGGCGCGCCGATCACTTATTTAAGTATAACTTTAAAGAAGTCTACAACCTTGATCGGAAGTGGCTTTTTAATTTTAGTTCACCATAAAAAAATTACCGAAATTCCCTTTTTAACACGCTTTTATTAGTTTCACCTGTATGTTCAAACTTTGCACACTTGTCAAAGACCCGATGACAATACAATAATTCTATAAGTCTGTCGCTTTATCACAAGGATTAGCTCGTGTTGCCTTTGCGCCGTTAAATTCCAACCAACCAACCTTCTCCGGAATCGAATCCTGGTGTGCCGTTACCCATTACAATCCCAGTAATCACAGAACCTATCATCGACAATTGATAAGGCAGACATTTGAAAGATTTGTCGTGGGAATGACGGTTATACAAAGCGTGTTTTTTTTTAGTCGATCTTCAAGATTAGTGATTTTTCATATTCAGAGACAAGGTAGTGTTTTGTGCCTAGTAATACGGCATGTACTAAGGCATACACATGACTTAAATTTGAGACAAGCATGTGACTATTGGCAAGAACAACTGGAGAGTTTTGTACACTTAACTAAAAAAATTAACTAAAAAAAATTTATAGTTTACAGAAAAATAATTAATAGTTTAAAAAACTAAAAAACATGCTTTAATAGAAAACCAAACTAAAAAGTAGAAAATAATTAATAGTTTAAAAAACTAAAAAACACGCTTTAATAGAAAAGTGAACTAAAAAGTAGAAAATAATTTTAAATAAGTTTGAAATAAGAATAGAGTGATTAACAAGAAATATTTATTTTATCGTAAAAAAGCGTGGGGTGCTTGATGTCAATTGTTGTATATATATTGGTAAAAGTAGAGCCATTATGAAAATATCTTAAAAAGCACCCCACACTTTTTTACGATAAAATAAATATTTCTTGTTAATCACTCTATTCTTATTTCAAACTTATTTAAAATTATTTTCTACTTTTTAGTTCACTTTTCTATTAAAGCGTGTTTTTTAGTTTTTTAAACTATTAATTTTATTTGTAGGCTCTTACCATTTTGGTAAAGATACATAAAAAGTTATTTAAATACAATAAGAATTCTTTTTTTATTCAACAACAAAAAAAGTACAAACCACTTTCCAATCATCATCTTCATCTTTCAATTTATAAGTTGGATCTTCACTAGAAACAGGTCGGTCTTTAGGTCTTTGAACTGAAAAATTATGTTGTACTTAACAAATTAAATTCATTAACAGTTGACAAATAGAAAATAAAAGAGCTAAATAGTGCTATTCTATTGTGAAATTTTATTTAATATACACATTTTTAAAAAAGTTGTAGGTGTGGGATAATTCCTTAACTCTTTCAATTTGAATGGGCACATAAGGCCTGGTTTTTATGGGATACCTATTTTGTTTCAAGTGTACTTAACAGTAGGACAATGTATCCTATTAGTGATCAAATTGCTACAAGATTAGAAATGTATGTATTTGTGAAAAATATGTGGTTATTATTACAATATCCTAGATAATTAAGAGTCCCAGTCAACTATACCATTAGGATATATTGTCCAGGAAACAGAAAAGGTGAAAATATTTAAACTCATATTATACTTCTTTCAGCACATCAATATTAAATTAAACTATGTTTCATAGTTAAATTTCAATCATGCAAAAGTCAGATTGAAAGAGTTAGCATAATTTTATAGTTTATATTTATGGCATTCAAAGCAACAAATTAAAATATTTTTATTCTTACAAGATTTTGCTAAAAATGGAAGAGCAGCTCTATGATGTTTCACTCGTAAGGTAACAATATCTCCAGCAGTTCTTAAAACATTCACAGCATCATCATGATTTACACGCTCAAGACTAATGTCATTTACCTGTTTAATAAAAATTAACAATTTACTTTAAGCAAATATTATCAAGCAGGGCAGTTTGAAAACAATTCGCCACAAAATTTTGAAAGAGGAAGCAAACAGTTATGGTTTAACTTTTACTATTTGATTTGGGATCCTGTACAACAAATTTTAAATATTAGAAAAAATACTCACCATTAAAATGGCATCCCCCACAAAAAGATCTCCAGTTTGATCAGCTAAAATAAATTTTAAAAAGTTAAACACAAATCATATATTTCATGACAAAGCACTATTAATATATTGATTGAATTAAACAAATTGTAAATTAACTAAATGTCTGTGTTTTATAATATTTTATAAAAATTACAATACTGCTAAACTCTGTGCAATTTATATTTTACTATTTGTTTAAGAAAATAACTAAATACATTCTTTCTAAGTAATTTATTAATATTTACATTTAATTAAATTCTTCAATTAATATTATTATATTTATTGAAAAAATTGAGCTAGGCACAAAAAGGATTTCATGGCCTATTTTAAGGAATCATCACTAGATGGCTCTCCATATGTGAAAAGCAGAGAAATCACCATAAAAGGCGTCTTGAGAAGAAACTCTTTTGTTTTACACACCCTTATATTTAAATATAAAAATGTATAATAAAAAGCAATTTAATTTAAGGCTATTTTGAATTAAAATAAATGTACTGTAAAAAAAATACAGAAGAATGCAAATAAAACAATATGAATAAACATACACCAACCTGCTTGATCTTTAAATATTCTAGATATAAGAATTGGCAGCTTATTTTCCGCACCCCCCTAAAAATTAAAAATATTAAAATATTTTATTACCACTTTAGTCATAATACAAAATTGAGTACTTGAATACTAACACACACCTTGTTTAAAAGTCACCAAATTTAGATAATGCACCAAATTCTGTTAACCCAATGTCCTTTTTACTGAATTAATAGTTTCATTTGGCAAAACTGACAAAAGGGATTTCTGCAATCATTGAGGGAGTGACATTTCAAACATCTGTTTAAAACAGCGTTCGCCACTAACTTTTAGTGACGGGCCGCATGACTTATGTTAGAACTTTCCGCGGGCCGCAGATTTATACCGAACACCCCAATAAATATAATGCTTTACTACATTCGTTCAATGTTAGAAATGTGATAATTACTAAAGAATCAACAATATAAAACAATTTTGAAAACTGAAACAATAATTTAACTTTTTCATATTAATAAAATAACAATTGATATTTGATTCTTGTTTCGAATAATTTTCTTTACATCGTAAATCGAAGTCATAAAAGAAGTTAATCTTTTGTGACAATATTACAATGTGACTTGACCTAAAATCATAATCAATAAAGATATTTAAACCATACCTCTTAAATCTTCCATTTTAGTCGATGTTAATTGCGAGACGATGACGGCCGATCCGCTTTTCACTATCTACTTAGCTTTTAAAACTAGTCTTCTACGCCATTATTGCACTGGAGTCAGAGACACTTATTTCACGTCAAAACAAAAGGGACTGTATGCATTAAAACATTCAACTCCTGCCATTCTGAAACGCAAAAATCGAATTGTGCCCTTCACGAATCGAGGGGGTCATAAATACAAAACTAAGCAATGCGTCATTGGTAATAATTCAAACTATTGCTTTTATTTTCTCTCGTTGGCAGTCTCAGAAAAAAAAAAGGATTTTTCAGACTTACTGACACGGGCTACTGAATGGAAAACGCGGTTTTTGGTAATGAACACAAAACTATTCTAGACATATTAAAATTATTTCCGCAAAATTTGATTTTTGGTCTTCTGGACTGCCGGCGGGCCGGAGAAAAATTTGTCGCGGGCCGGATCTGGCCCGCGGGCCGCCTAGTGGCTGACGCTGGTTTAAAAGGATACCAGTTTTTATATTGCATTTTATGGCCAAAAGATGTTGAAACAATAATTTTAGTTCATATGTGAGGAGTGTACACACTTTATTAACCAGACATTAATATTTCAGAGATAACCATGCATGTTGTAATTTTTTATTAGAAAACATGGTTATTTTCGTCTAATATCAGTTAGGTTATATTTTTTGCAGTTAAATAGTACATATACGAGTATTTTATTTATACTGTTAATTGTCTTTAATTGACAAGAATGAGATTGTGGAATTTGCATTGAACATGGGAAAAAAATGCCAAAGATTTGCACGATTTTATTTATTTTGTTCTTTTATGATTGAAAACCTTTGCATAAAATACACTGAATGAAATGTACCATCAGGAATGGAGCTATTTTATTTTGTATACGTATTCATTCTGCAATACAAGAAAGTTTAGGGTTACCACAGATCAAGCCAATTGCATAACTTTAAAATGTTGTACAAAGGCATCACGAATCTTTTTTCTTCTCATGTTAAAAAGTTACCAAACTTTGCAAAGAAATTTGCATTAGTACTCAAGTACCCAACATTTTTCTTTATATTTAAAATGCAAACTTTCTAAGTACTTTCAGATCCATGAATTTAATTTTAAAAATGCATTTAAGATTAAACCAAAGAACTTTTAAAATATATAAAATTACAGAAAACTATTATACTAATTTTTGAACAATAAAGTACTTTTAAATAACTCAACAGGAAGAAAGAAAAGTTATTTTAAGTAAAATGATTTTATTCTTTCTAACCTTAATACTTAAACCTAAGCCACCAACTTCTTGCCTTACAACTTTAACAATTCTTTCCTAAAACAGAAAATTAGATTGCTATATAACAAATAATTAAACATCTTGATTAACATTAGGGCAAATAACAAAGTGTTCCACAATAACTCAAAATTAATTGAAATTGTACACACAAAATAACTATAAAAACAAAGTTTTTAATATAAATCCTTTACATGCATTGCCAATTTTAATATCCATTAACATTGTGCTGATTCTGTAGTCAGCATGTGCTTAGTTATTTAATTTTAAATATTAAGAACATCTCTATGAGAAAATTAAGCGAGAAACTACACATTTCAAAATATATTTATTGAAAATGAATATGATACTTGGAAATGAAAATCTTGACAGAAAATGCATTGTCATTGATTTTGTCTGCCATATTTGAACCTGATCAGGTGACAGCAAGTATGTTAATTAGACTTTCACAAATTTGCCTGAATACACACACACACACAAACAAAATCAAAGTTAATATAAAAAATTTAAAAAAAGAATAAATTTAACTCTTTCACAGGAATTATAAAGTAGACAACTTTATACAACTGAATTGCAATTTCAAACGCAAAACTCTCCATATGGTCATTTTACTTTAGAAAATAAAACTTTTCAATCCACACTTTCAACAGCTAAACTCTTGAGTTTCAGCTTTACATTGCAATAAATGTTAGCTTAATAGCCCTTCCTTATATTATTCTAAAAATTGTCCCATTATTTATCGAACATTCTCAAATTCAGCCTACTTCAGCATAGCCTTTATTTTTGAAAATATTCTGTAATGTTACATATAATTAAACTACAACAGGTAAATAGGTATTAAAAAAAAAGTATAAGTATTTTCTGCTGCTGGTCATATAAAGTATCACTTTAGTGCAGTTAAAACAAGTTATTCAAATATTTAAATTCTAAATTTTAAGTTAACAACTCAAAGCAAACTTATTTCTACAAGTACCTGGGTATCCATGCTTTCAAGAGACACAACTGGTCCTGCTGGAGTGGTTGGTAGTCCAGTAGGAACCATTTCTTCCTTCTGCAATACTAGCATATTGCTGCTCAACTGGAGTCTCATTGGTTGGGGACGACTCTTTCCATCACTTACCATTACCATGCCAACCTTCACCTGAAGAAATAAACATTGATTTATAAAAAAATAATAACTTTATAATTTTATACAATAAGTATAAGTTAAATAAAAATACAATCTTACGGACTCCAGAAGAACTATAATAAAAGTATGTTTATTGGTGTGGAGTTGCTTTAATAATGGATTCTTCACTTATCTTTTTACATCTTATTTCATGAGCAATGGATTCCCCCTCATTATTATAGCAAATCTAAAACTTTGCATTCCATCCCATTTTCAGTAATACTCAAAAGAACCAGATTAAAGTTTTTTTCAGTTGCTGGAAACAGTCAATATTGTTTTCAATTTTTTGAAGGCAGAAATTTTTTAAAAAAAGGTTATTTTGAGTTAAAACATCATAACTATCGATAGTCAAAATTTTATCATAAAACCTTTTGTGAAAGTTCTTTCATGGAAAAATACCTGGCCTTTTCATACATATAAGACACGAATTTCACCAGACAGCCAGACAATCGGGAAAAAAAAGATAAAAGTTTCTAGCGACAACTACCACTTTGATTTTAACTTATTGTGTATTACAGGAAATCCAAATAAAATAATATTGTAAATAGGTACTGTGTGTCTTGCAATTTAGCCATGAGTATCATTTCATACAAACAGGATTCCTACTAACCATCTAGAAAGTAAAACACATTCTATTAACAAAGACTAGAACTTTACTTTCAACCAGCAATTTATAAGAATCTATAAACCAACAAAAAGTTCAAAATTTATAGAATACAAAATTTCAACATCTTTAACACATTTCTATTGCTTATATACCAGGCCTAATTTCTGCATTAAGGTGTCCGCTCCAATTTTTTAAATTTACCTGAAAATTCCTTTATTATTATTCTTACTACAAATATATAAATTGTAATAACCACAAATTGGTACTAGAAATCGCTTTAATTGGTTGGTATGATTTTCTATCACAAGAGCTCAGTAAGGCCATACTGCGCCGAGAAATCGCTTTATATTATACTTAACTAATTAACTGACCAAAATCAAGACGAATATTTTTTACTTCAATATGGTGTAAATTGGTAGAATATATTTTTTTAGAAAAAAAATAAAATCCTTTACTATCTTGCTTATCTTGACGTGTTATAAAAGAACATATCATTTTTATTTTGGAGTTTCAAATATTTTCCTTTTCTCCATACAATGCAATTAAACCTCTAGTAGTATCATAAACATACTCAACTAGCTCCATGATATCTGTGTTGGTTAGTGGAATCTAATTAATTAAACCTCAGATCTAATTCACATCTAATTGATTTTTTATAAATTATTATCCAGCTTTTGGCTTTTAACAAATATATATTATTCAAGAAACACATTAACTGAAAGGTAGCTGAATAATCACTCTGCCATATAGAAAATGGACATAGAAAGTCTCTGTCCAACCATAAATTTATACTTTCTATTTATTAACTGATAATTGATTTTGGGTGTAGACGATTCCTAAGGCAAACAATATGTATATTTCGTAAAAAATTAAAGAAATTCTTAGGATCTACTTTTTTGTACCCTGGTTGCTTGCGTTGAATTAATTTCGTAGTTTCTTTTGAATTAATCTTTCACCATCAAATTACAGCAATAGTATTATAATGATAAAAGTTGAATAAACATATCCAGAATTCGACTTATGTTATTTTAAAAAATGTTTTCTGATTAATGCACTGTCGTACAAGTACTTTATACAAATGTTTGGCCGTGAGAAGGTTGGCATAAAAACTAACAAATTTATCATTCATTGTTTCTATTAGTCTGATCTCCCACAATTACATCAAATCTTAATAGGATAACACATCTATATGGTACACTCTGTATGAGCAAAACGGTTAGTGCCATTCTTATTAAGGTAAAACAGTATATACGTAGCTACATTAAATTAACTAGTAAGTGAGTTATGTTGTAATTCCCTAGAACTAGTAAGTAGGTAATGTTGAATAATAACTATAGCCAAATAAAACACAAAATAAATATGGCTGGGTTGGTTGTTGGTTGTTTTCAGATTATCTGGCGCCGTCAGCAACACGAGGGCTATAATGCGCCGAAACTTTCGTCATTAGACAAGCCAACATACATTTACAAACACCCATGCCTGACACGGGACTCGAACCCGCAACCTCGCGGTCTAGAGGCTAGCACGCTAACCACTACACCGTTTGGTCGGCAAATATGGCTGGGAAAAAAATTCGACTAACATGGTTTTCGATGAATAACGCTTTCAAATGTCACAATATTATTTTTGAAATTTATATATATAACTATATTGTAAACATACTTGAGCCATCTCCCACACAAAATTAAAATTCAGGTAGTTTGAAAGACATCGTATATCGAAGTGCGGCAGCACACTGCTGATACTTCATATGGATTCATTTGAAGAGAGGATTTACGAAGGAAAATCATAGTCACATTTACAATATAAAATTATTTCTAAAAATATTGTTGTATGCGATTGAATAATAAGCTGTAATCCAGGTGTGTTTGTACTTCAGGAACATAGTTGAATGAGAATTTTAGTAATATAATGTTACTTTGTTTTTAATATTGATATATCACAAATATTAATTAATTAAAACAAACAATTATCGAATGTAAACTGAAGGCATATTTAACAAATGAACTTTGGAATGCATTGAAAATTCTCGTAATGTTTATCTTTTTGTTTTGGTTTTGATAAGTTTCGCTTTATCCAGGTTACAGTTATGTTTCATTTACTCTTTTTAACAGGCAACTTTGACTGAAAAATTAATAAAAAAAATATCCTTAAATATAAAAATATAGCATCACATTTCGTGGAAATAATTACTTTACCTATTTATTTTCAACAAACAAAGGCAAGACATTTTAATAATTTCTTTTCATTAAGCAATGGCATTGTTGCGAAACACAACTCAACTCAACTTTGTAAGAAAGTTTCGGTTCTTGTTTGATTCTTAAAGTTTTGGTTCGTGTTTGTAATATATAGAGTGATTGCGTAGTAAATGAAATGTTCTTGCTTTGAATCAGCGTGTCTGTTTTATTGCTTATCTTATCCATAATATGAATTCTTGCTCTGTTTGTTAAATAGTGGCGTCCGCGACAGTGAAAGTATGGAAAAAGTGAAGGCAATCAGAAAGGCACTACGCACGGCTTTTACCGTGTGTGCGAATACGATTCAAGATGAATTGAACAATGAACAATTACTCTCGGATCTGCAAGCTTTGCAAAACAAGCTTCGGGATAAATTTGATCGTCTGTGTGCCGCCCAGGAGGAAGTATCCAGTGCCCTCTTGAGTGATGAAGCGTTGGCGATCACATATGAAGGGATTTTGTGACAGCGGAGGAATATAGGGACAGGTATTTGACTGTGTTGGAAACGGTGATAGCTAATTTGTCCATCGTTGTACCTGCATCGGAGTACGCTGAATCTACAGGAGGAAAACGTCGCTTCAAGTTACCGCGATTAGAATTGAAACGTTTCAGCGGCGATCCCAAAGAGTATTTGGCCTTTTGGGCACAATTTGTCAAAATCCATGAAGATGAGGACATTGTTGAGGAGGATAAATTCCAATATTTGTTGCAATGTGTTGTTCCTGCCTCAAAAGCTGCAAGACTGGTTGAGAGTTTCCCACCAACCAGGGAAAATTATTCTAAAGTGATTCAACAGCTTACTGAACGATTTGGCCGTGAAGACCTACTCGTCCAAATATACGTTAGAGACTTGCTGAGTATAGTGATGAGAAATGCATCGGGAAAATGCAAAATCGACTTATGTGAAGTCTACGACCTTCTAGAAGGCAAGTTAATGGCTTTGGAAAGCCTAGGGAGAACAAAAGAAAAATTTGCAGACTTTCTAGAACCACTTGTGGAGTCGTGTTTGCCCGAAACCGTACTACGTGCGTGGGAGAGGAGCCGCTCCTTGGATGAGTCATCCCGCAGTTCTACTGATGATGATTCCCCCCGCCTTTCCAGTGTGCGTTCCTTGGAGAAGCTCATGTTCTTTCTTCGTGGAGAATTTCAGAGCGAAGAAATGATATTACTCGCTCGCTCTGGACTTGGTGACCCGCAGAAGAGTATTTCGGAAAGAAAAAATAGTAGTGTTGTGCAAATGAATTCCACAAGTGCAGTGTTAATAAATTCAGGTAAGGAAGAGGGGTCCGGCAAAATTCAGTGTATATTTTGTAGTAAACATCACTTAAGTTCTGAATGTTTTTTAGCTCGCAAAATGTCTTACAATGATAGAAAGAGTATTATTATGAAAAAAAGAGCTTGTTTTAAATGTTTAGGTTTTGGCCACATGAGTCGTAATTGCAGACGCACAGTTAAATGTCTACAGTGTGAAAAAGGTCATTATATTTTAATGTGCCCTCAGCGTGACGATACACCTTCAGACCGTAGTACTACTGCTGAACCAGAAATTAGTAATGTTCTGGCCAATCAATCTGTGTCAGAAAATATTTATTTACAAACCATAGCTCTTAAAGTAAATGGTAATGGTCGTGAACAGATTGTCCGGGGGATGTTAGATACAAGGTCACAAAAATCCTATTTAACTACTAGAATTATTAAAAATTTGCAATTTCGACCAAAGTCAAAACAAACCATAGTACACGGTTTGTTTGGGGGGAGAGAAAGTAAACCCCGTGAACATTTTGTATATAAAATTGGAATACAAGGCTTGAGTAATAATTTTAAGTGTTCAATAGAAGTACTTTCCGAAATTAAAATTTGTGGGGTTGTTCCTAAAGTGAATGACTTATCAGCACTAATCGAAATAAAAGAAAAGGGTATTGAGATATCAGATTTACTTATACCTGATCATGAAGTAGATTTACTTTTGGGGGCTGATACGATCAGTTCAATTTTAACAGGGAAATGTACCGATTTGAATTCTGGACTGATTATTGTAGATACAAAATTGGGATGTACAGTTATGGGTAAAGTCACAAATGGAATTTGTGAGGAACACAAAGTCATATCAATGCCTGCTTTATATGAAAATAATTTGGATTCTAATGTTTTAACTTTGTTGACATTGCATTTGTGTGCTTTAAATGTAAAAGAGTTATGGGATCTTGAAACGTTGGGAATTCGGGACCCGATGGGAAATAATGAAAGCAAATGCCTAGTGGACTCAATAAATCAGTTTGAAAACGATTTAAAAATACTTCCAGATGGAAGATATGAATTGCTTTTACCTTTTAAGGGAGGTTTTGAAGTACCTATAATAAATCTTTAACTGTTAAAAGGCATAGACGAATGTGTCAAAATGGGGTTAATAACAATTATTGGGATGAATATTGCGCTGTTTTCAAGGAATGGGAAAAGTTAAATATTATAGAAAAAGTTCCAGATGTGGAGTTAGATAGAGAATCCCATTACTTACCACATAGACCCGTAATAAAGCTTTCAAGTCAAACTAGTAAGGTGAGGCCGGTGTTTGATGCTTCATCGAGAGAAATGAATCAACCGTCCTTAAACGATTGTTTATTGAAGGGCCCCAATTTAATTGAACTCATTCCGGACATTATTGATAGGTTCAGGTCGTATCCGATTGTTTGTCGTCGGACATTGAGAAAGCATTTCTGCAACTGAGTATCACACCAGAACATAGAGACTATTTAAGGTTTTTTTATCCTTCACAAAATGAAGAGATTGTTTATCGTCATTGTAGAGTAGTATTTGGTGTGAGTTCAAGCCCGTTCCTATTAGCAGCTTCTATAAATCATTTGCTCGATCATTCATCTCCTGAATATGTTGAACTTATATTAAAACTAAAGCATTCCTTCTATGTAGACAATTGTGTTAGTGGAGTATTTAATGTAAAAGAAATGGATAATTTTATTTCAGGGGCTACGAGTGTTATGGCCAAGGGGTGTTTTAATTTGAGGAACTGGGAGAGTAATGTTGCAGGGCCAAATGTTTTTAAGAGTACTGGAGACACAAATTTATTGGGTCTAATTTGGAACTTGGATAGAGACACACTGAGATGTTCTATAGGTAATGAACAACTCCAAGGTATTGTTGAAGTTACTAAACGATCAGTACTGTCTATGGTGCAGCAATATTTCGACCCCATTGGTATTTTAACACCTGCCACGTTGTTGCCCAAACTTTGGCTACAAGAAGCGTGGAAACTTAAATTATCTTGGGACGATCCTCTGCCACCTGAGATGTGCAAAAAATTCTGTAGATGGCTCCAAGAAGTGAAATGCTTAAAAGATATAGAAATCCCTAGATATATTGAGATTGGTGAAATATCGGAACTACATGTTTTTGTAGACGCTTCCAAAAATGCGTATGCTGCTTGTATATTCATTAGGTCTATAACGAAAACAGGGATTAAGTTACATTTAATTAAGGCCAAGTCAAGGGTAGCTCCTACGAAACCCGTTTCAATTCCTAGATTGGAACTATTAGCGTGTTGTAGGTGCACGATTGGTTAAATCCGTTCAAGGGGCTTTGGATATGCCGAATTTAAAACTACATTTTGGACTGACTCTATGGTAGCTTTATATTGGATTAAAAACTATGGGGAGTGGTCAATGTTCGTGTCCAATAGAGTAAAAGAGATAGGAAAAATAACATCTCCGGACAATTGGAGGCACGTTCCCGGTACGTTGAATCCGGCAGATGTTCTTTCTCGTGGGTGCTCCCCGAGTCATCTGTTGGATTCAGCATGGCTTAATGGTCCTGTGTGGCTGCAAGAAGACTCAAGAAAATGGCCAGTAACTGACATAAAGTGTGAGATTAAAGAGGTCAATGCTGAAAGGAGGAAGGTTAGACTTTATAACCTTAATGTCAGAGATAGCGTTCCTTGGTATTCATAAAGGTTTGCAAATTATCACTCTATGGTCAGATTGACAGCATGGATTAGAAGATTCATTAGTAACTGTCTTACGACATCTGACGATAGAGCTGTAGGTGAATTGTCAAGTTCTGAAATTGACAAAGCAGAAAAAATTCTTATTGGGTCAATACAAAGAGAATTTTTTCCTGATCCAAATTGTATTCCGATAATTAATGTCTTCAAAGATGAAGATGGGTTAATACGCGTTAAGACAAAAATAACTGAGCGGAAAGATAACCCTTGTTTTTTAACACCTATCCTCCTTCCAGAAAATTGCCTCTTAACTTTGAAGTTAATTGAATATCTACATAAAGTAAATTGTCATGCAGTTACCCAAATATTACTTTCAATTATTCGAGAAAAATTTTGGATTTTAAAATCTAGGAAAACTGTTAGAAGTGTGATAGGGAAGTGTGTAACCTGCCGCAGATATAGTGCAAAACCAGCTGTTAGTGCGCCTGTTGCTTTACCTGCAGACCGTGTAAGTGAGGCTAATGTTTTTGAGGTTATAGGCATAGATCTGGCCGGTCCTCTCTTCCTTTTGAATGGTGAGAAAGTGTGGATTGTGTTATTTGCATGTGCGGTCTTCCGAGCATTGCATTTAGAACTTGTGACTTCACTCTCAACGGAGAATTTTCTACTAGCTTTTCGTCGATTTATCGCTCGAAGGGGAAGACCAAAGACAGTGTACACAGACAACGGTAGTAATTTTAAGGCTGTTATCGACACGCCACCTACATTTTGAATCTCAATGTTAAAGTATAGGAGATTTTCATATAAATAATCACAACACTGTGATAAAAAATTTTAAAATATTCGAATTATTTTTTCAATGATGGCTTAGTATTTTATTGAGAAGTATTTTTTAAATATTTTCAAAAAATTCCATCTTTTCAAGTTGAAGTTCAAACGCTCATAAAAATTCTTTACAACACCAAAAAGAAAAAAATAAATGCAGCAATCTGTAGAATTATTCATTTTATAGGGCTTTGCTTTCGTCATTTCCATTAATTTTAAAATACTTCCAAATGGGTGATTTTAAATGAGCCATTATTAAAATTTATAAATTGGATTGTAATTGGAGAAAACTATGATTCAAGACATTCTAGAGAGCTAAATATAATTCCACATTGTGGCGCTGCGTTAAAGACCTAAAAATTACAATACTTCATTTTACGTCAGAAAAAAATATACCTGCTTTCAACTTCTACCAATGAAAAATCAGAAATTAGACCATACCATTCACAGCATAAAAAGGGGTAGGGTATTATCGTCGATTGAAAAAAAAAAAGCATTGAGGAGTGCGCATTGGCTATTTATTGCTTTTTACTCGCTAGCAAATGTCAGAAAAAAAGGAGGAAGTGAGAATCCCCCAAAAAAACTTTTGAAAAGTAGAAAAACCGCCAACCTCAAAAACACAAAAAACTTTCTAGCAAGAAGAAAAAAAATCATACACATAATCAAAATTTGCAGCTACAAACACAGTGATATAAAAAAAAGGCCAACCTCTGATTACAGCTCTTGGTTGTGACTCACTTAACAATGTACGTTTACTTAGTTTAGTTTTAAAATTTAAGTTCCGCTCCCATAAAAATTTACGCTGCTTGAGGTTGGTGCCCGTCGTCGGAATTTTGACAATGTTTGCATCTAAACTAATTCATGGACGAATATTGGAGGAGGTGTGATTTTATTTGGATGAGTAGGAAATTTCAATGTAGTGTAAATTTTCCAGTTCACGTAAATGTAATTTTCGAAATGGTATAGAGAAATTGTGCTGAAAAGCTCGTATTGGAATCTCTATGAAGGATTTTTAAATTGTAGAAAACAGATGTGTTTGTGGTAAGCTTTTGTTTGATTCATACATACATTTCGGAAAGTGCCATTACATTAATTGACATTACGCCTATGTGGTGAATTGCAAAGTTTAGTGATTAAGACGGGCGCCAACCTCAAGCAGCGTAAATTTTTATGGGAGCGGAACTTAAATTTTAAAAATAAACTAAGTAAACGTACATTGTTAAGTGAGTCCCAACCAAGAGCTGTAATCAGAGGTTGGCCTTTTTTTTATATCACTGTGTTTGTAGCTGCAAATTTTGATTATGTGTATGATTTTTTTTTTCTTGCTAGAAAGTTTTTTGTGTTTTTGAGGTTGGCGGTTTTTCTACTTTTCAAAAGTTTTTTTGGGGGATATCAGAGCTTTTTTTAAGACAATTGTAACATCTTTTTTTTTTTCTCCTTTTATCCCCCCCCCCCCCCCTCTTCCCCTTTTTTTCCATTTCGTCATTTTTTTTTTCTCTCTGTCCTTGATTTATGATGTACTTTTCAAGTTCTTCACTGCATCGTAGCGTTTGGCGAAATGATGCAGCCAAACTTAACTTTGCGATAAACTTAAGTGATTTGATTGATATAGGGTTTTCGAGGATATATTGTGCATGATACTGGTTAATTTCAATAACAAAGTATCATATATATTAATGTTGCATTGGATTGTGGATTACATTTCCACTTCTTGTTAGGTATACCGCCCTCAACAGCAGATTCAAATAAGTTCTAGCATTTTCCGTCTACGCTTACTTGTATCGAGAATATGCAATCAGCGAAATCCCTGTAGGTCGACTCAGCGAAAAACGGTTCAGTGCTAGAAGTGTGCAAAGATACGCCAGTCAAAGACTTATACTTATCTTCCGCATTAGTGCACATTGCAGATTTTGTGAGCAGTATCTTAAATTTAGACCTAATCAAATGCAAGTTGGATCGCAATGTTTTACGTGCTCTTTACGAGACGCTATCGCCCATTTAATTAGCTTATCTACAGTCAATTGTGCATTTTGTAAGTCAAGTTTATCCGTTATCTATTAATTTTGTGACGAAAGGCGCCTTAAACTTTTCAGTCTCTATAATGTATGACAAGTTTTTTTGGTCGACTATCTTACAAGAAGCTGAACAAGAAACATCTGTAGGAACATAAGTATCATTTAAGTTCAAAGAACTTTCAAAATTAGAAACAGCGGAATCCTGTGTAATGTCGATTCCCTTTCGTTTTGTAATTGAAGCAACACCTTCAAGCAGACGTCTTTTGATTGTTACTTTTTCTTCTATGCAATTGGCGATTGATTCGGAAGCTTTCCTTTTTGCGTAAATCTGACGGTTTTTATTAGCTTATTTTGCTGCGCTTTTGAAGGCATATTAATCTAATTTGATGAAACAAAATCAAGTTTTGTTTTGTTTTGAAACCACCGACTGTCTATTTCTGCCACTTATAAAGTGCTTAACACAGCCAAATACGCCTCGTAATTTTGAGCATCTAGAAGAATACGAGATCGAAATCTTCTAGTGTAAACCCCTCTCTCCGACCCCACCACACCAAACCAGCCCCCATTAGGTACACACCAAGGAGGTTAGAAGAGAAGGAGGTGTGAGCAAGCTGGAAAACCATTCGAAACCGGTTGTACCTATGAAGCAGGTTTATCGCCGTTTTCGCCAAGCAACTAAGCCCTTTTCGACGCCAAACTCCTAACTGCGCCAAGCTTAGTTGATTTTCTCTACCAGCGGTTCCTACCCCACGGAACGCGAGTAGCGCGGTACTGGGCCGTGAACTCTGGTAGAGAATCGCCGAGATAAATATTATCGGAGCTTCAGGGTTTAAGATGGAAACAATCTAGCCACTCGATTGTATTTTTCGATGTTGTAACGAGTGAATAACATCGATAGTGAATAATGCGTGAATTAAACAGCATGGCTAAGTTTTAATCTAGATATTGACTCTCTCATGGACGGGGGATAAACAATGTCAAAAATTCCGATGATTTTTTTTTTTAAACTTTGGTCACTTGTTTTTTAGTTTTCTAATTGTTGTAACAGCCAAGTGCAATCAAGTTCCTCACTTTATAAAAAAATATAATTTAATTTTTCGTGTACATTATATTTTTTTCATAATATAGATAGTTGATCCGAACAACTAAAAAGGTTAGAAACCGCTGTTTTATACAATATCATTTTTCTCTTTGTCAAAGAGAACTTCTTCTGTCCCCCCCCCCCCTCCCTTTTCCCAATTTGTTTGGGAAGTTGTTTGGGGGGAGAATCTGTGTTGAGTTAGTATTATTTTTGTAGCTTTTATTATTCTAAAACAATTATAAAATGGACTTGTTTACTGTTTAACATTGCTTTATAAGCAGTGTCGTTATTGACTTGACCCCAATGAGGAAAGGGGGGTGATGTCTGCTCAGGGGGCCATAAAGGATGATTCTTTTGTATCGATAAACAAAATTCTTCTAAAAATCATTAAATTTTTTTTTTCCGAGAATAGCGATTTGACCATACAAGTATAATATACGAGAAGATTGAAAAACAAATAATAAGATGTAATATACAGGTGCAAATTTGGAAATTATGGTAAGTCACAATATGTTTCAACTTATATCAAATTATTGTATTTCATTCGTTCTGACAGTTACTTACAAATTATTACCTTTTTTAAAAAATTGTTTATATAAATTTCGATTTTGTGTGTGTGTGACCTACAAATCTGCGAATGGCTAATTAACCCTCTTACCGTCATCCAATCAGGCTGACCAACCTGATGGCGGTGTGGTTAGCTCTCTGGCTACGCATGCCAAAGGCCGGGTTTTGCCATGGATGTTCGTTGTGGTTCAGAATCCACGTTAAGCTGTAAATCCTGGTCTGATTAGCCGTTATTGTGCATAAAAATAGGTCTTTGAGCGAACCAACCAACCAATTGGGTGAAATTGGTCACATAGATTCGATATCGATGACAATGCATTTTATTAAGTTTTGGGGGCTGTCACTTAAAGACCGCTATTGCAGACACTACATTGTCACTTCTAATGATTTTTTTTATTAACACCCGTTCTGTCATCCAGTCGAAATGAAACTTTGCAGATTGATTTGATATAGATTCCAATACATTGTATCAAGTTTTGGGGGCTGCCACAGACACTCAAAAAGATCGCTTTAACACAGGCTTCTATTATCGTTTCTGAATGCTAATAAATCCACTTACCGTCATCCAATCGTGCTAAAATTTGATAGATAGATTCATTGTCACCAAGAATGTATTATATCAAGTTTTGGGGACTGACACTATTATAAAAGAATGCTTTTACACAAGCTACTATCGTCGCCCTCGGATGACATCACACTTCATCCAATTGGACTGAAACTTGCCAGATAGACTCGCTGTGGATGAAAATGTATTCAAGCAAGTTTTGAAACTAGTAAATATTTCGGAATAGATGTTGTTTTTTCCCCTTAGAGATCAAACATTATCAAAACTTGATCTGAGTTCAGTGACTTAACACATAAAACATATATATAAAGGATTTATATTAGAAACTTTGTTTTTATGAGTTATAATAGTAAAAAGACTTCTTGAATTTAAGATGTTAATGAGATAAATAATTAAATCATCGAACAGTTTTCTTTCGGTACTTCAGATATTTACCCTTTAATAAGTTTACATTATTAAATAACTCAAGGTGGTTCCTCTAATCTGGCGCTGTAATTTCTCTGTAGTTTGTAAAAGTTTAGATAAATCTGTTAATTTTTAATTCTGAGTTTTATTATGTAGGTTTATATATTAATGTCAATATAAACTGATGATAATAATTATTGTTAACCGTTTCAGTGCTTTTTAAAAGCTTTTTTTTTTTTTATTTGCGTTGAAGAATTTTCTCTTCTAATTGGTAAATAAATAAAAATTATAATATTTTTTAGTTATTATTTAGTACAGTGCATTATATTTTAAAGGATAGTGTTATGCATGAAAAAAGTTATTCATTACTGAACTGAGAATTTTATTATGAGTCTAATTTATGAATAGAAGAAATTTTATAACAAAAGATACATGAACATTGGAAAAAGTTTAAAGTGGCATCCGACAATGCGGCAACAAATGTGACAGATCTTGCAGTAAAGAAATTGGCAGGATTTTGTTTTTCATTACTCTTCTTTTATCAATTTTTTCTTACAATATACGACTTTAATATTGATTTCTGGCGAATTACAGTATTGAAATTATTCTTAATTAATTACTGAATTCAAACAAAATTCTCACAAAAGTATTTCAATCACGCAAAATATTCCAAAAACACATCAGAGCTTCATAAGTAATAATATAAATTAAACCAAAGCAACGTAGATATCTGATGACCCATGATATTACAATAATAATGTTTTGTAAAACTATTATAACAAAATTCGAATCGAAAAAGAGCATCCAAAGTTTTCAATAGAAAGCCAAAATTTCCATTATTCCTTTTCTTTTCAAACATAAAGTTCGAAATCCAAATACCTTAAGAACTAAGAAAAGAAGCCGCCTTGTTCATCGACAAGTCGTAAAACTTCTGCTTAGAAATCCCAATAGCAGGGGGCTTTTCTCTGTCCCTATTCTTCCCTCAGGCCACGGAGTGATAATGGACTTGTTTTCGGACCCTTGTACCCATCGTCCGTTACAAATTAACAAAGAGGGGCGGTTGTCACCCGCCACCAGGGGGGGGGGGGGACCGGCTCTCGCATCTCGTTTCAGGCCCACCCACAGTGGACCCTCAATTGCCCTTTACAAATTAGCACCGAGAAGTCTTCAAAAGTAAGCCATTGTAAAAGATACGATTCAGATTTCAGCGGACATTAGGAATTTGACGCACGGAAAACGAAATAATCAATCGAAGTAAACAACCAAAAACTTTAATTAATATTTTTTAATTAATTTTTTAAGCTTTTTTTATAAAGTGATTTTAAATAAGCGTAGAGCTCTGAAATTTTCGACATTAGTAGATCTTGCCTTCTAATTTTGATTTTCTTAAACAAAATGTTAACATTTAAATTTTTTTTATTTAAATTTTTTTAAAGTTTTTCTTTATAAAGTGACTTCAAATAAGCGTAGGGTACGAGTTTCAGTGAGCGAAGTGAACATATACTTGCGCAATAAAATTAACCTTCCAGCGAGCAAAGCAAGCCTGTGAGGGCGTAGCAAAGAATTTTTCAGCGAGCGAAGAGAGTTGTGTTTGCGTAGCAACTAACCTTTGAACGAGTGAAGCGAGCCAGTGCTTATGTGTCAATAAACTTTTTAGCCAGTGAAGCGAGCTGCTTTTATGTTACAATTAAACTTCCAGCAGGCGAAGCGAGCTTGGATTTGCGTGGCAATGAACCTTTTTTCGAGTAAAGCCCCAAAAGCTGAGACGAGACCTATACACCAATGATGGATATCCGCAACGAGGAACCATGCAGCTAGTGTAAAATATTTCCAATAAATTACGAAACGATTACATTACATAGTGTGCAAAGGTAAAGAAAATATTGGTATCCATTTTTTTAAAATATTGGTTGGTTGTATTCAGATTATCTGGCGCCGTCAGCAACACGAGGGCTATAAAATGCGCCGAAACATTCGTCATTAGACAAGCCAACATACATTTACAAACACCCATGCCAACACGAGACTCGAACCCGCAACCTCGTGGTCTAGAAGCTAGCACGCTAACCACTATACCGTTTGGTCGGCTTTAAAATATTGAATCCATTTTTTAAATTTTCATCCACAACGAGTCCATCTGCCAAGTCTCAGTTCAATTAGATGACGGCAAGTGGGTTAATTAGCCCTTTGAATATCTTTACTCGGTAACTTTAATAGTAGAAGATTTCAGTCATTAAATATTGCTAAAATTTAACATATTTGAATTAAGGTTTGTATCTGGATAATAGAACGTGAGTAAAGGCTACTGATAATTCTAACGTAAGGCAATAGAAACGCATGTAAAAACTGCCGTTGTGTGACAGTCCCAAAACTTAATAGAAAGCATTCTCATAGACAACGAGTGCGTCCGCTTAGTTTAAATGTTTAATCTCATGATAGGAAAAGGGTTTATAAGTAAACCAAAGCGTCAATAAAAAGCATACGTAAAAGTGGCCTTTTAGTGGTAGTGACTCGCCTAAAAATTTGATGGAATGCATTGTCATCCAAATCGAATCCATCTGCCAAGTTTCAGCTTGATGGGTGGATGGCAAGTGGGCTAATTAGTCCAATAGTAGCGTGTGTAAAAGCAGTCTTTTAGTGATAGTAATAGCCCCCAAAACTTAACTGAGTGCATTGTCATCAACATCGAATCAATCTGATAAGTTTTTTCTCGATTGGATGACGGCAAATGTGTAATTAGCCCTCCATCGATTTGCACGTATCATACAAAATCGAAGTTAGTGAGAGGGATTTAAAAACCTCTGAATATTGCTTAATTATTAGCTGTGAAGAGTAATACGCATACCATTTGATAGTTCAGGTCTTGAACTATAGCCTACAACCACAGAAATTGCTTTTTTAGAAACTATATTAAAAATTTGGCAGAATTTCAAACCCTACCCACGTTTTTTCCCGTAGAAGAGCGTACTAAAAAGTCGGTTTGTATAGGCTTAGTTCAAGTGAGAGTAGGGTTACCAAAGTCTGCTTCTTCGCGCCAAGCTTGCTCGGACCTCCTCTCTCTTCTAACCTCCTTGGTACACACCGATATTTGGCGGACCGAGGACAGAACCCACAACCCTCCGGTTACGAGCTCGATACTCTACCGCTTAGACTATCGGGAGCCCACAAAATCAAGTTGTAATGAACTCTTACCTAGCATAATAGTTTTAAAACACTTTTCAAGAAGCAGTTCGTTCAGTTACAGTGAAAACTAGAGTTACACCCAATTAGTAAATCTTATACTCTAGTAAAATCAAAAATACATTGTGAAAACACATATATCATCAATTAGAAACTGAATAAATATTATTGTCACGTACTTTGATAATTATTAAGTTTAAAGAAAATCTTTTTCCAATTCCAACCAAGAACCAATCGCAATGTGAATAACAAAATATTTTTCCAATTCCAACCAAAAACCAATCGCAATGAGTGTTTCACTAAGTCCGGTTCTAATGTATTGACTGTGACGTCATCTTTTATTATACTACGAATTTATTCCAGTATCTGGCAACTAAATATGATTATTTATATTCTTCATTTATTTTTCAACATTTCAACGGAGATTTCCCGAAAATAGAATGTGTTTGAAAGTTACGCACTCTAATTTTTCACACAGTTCAAATAACACATCCAATTTTTAGAAAACATATTCCTCTTTACGGTCATTCTCAATTATCCCTAACGTGGCGGCCAAACTAACATCGAATTAATGACAAACCTGTTTGGCGACTTGGCATTTAACCTGAACCACAATTACAGGCTGATCGCCCGTATCTATCGCCAAATTTTGAAATGAAAAAAAGTGGTTTTAAATTAATTAAAAATAGAAAGAATTATTTAATGAAGTTCAAACCAAGGTAGGATTTTAAGTCGAAACATTCTGAATCATATAATTTAATCCGATTGAAGATCTGTAGCTTAGTTAGGTCTGGACATTTGTCTAAATTTTTACATCAAAAACGGGCTAGAACTCGTTTTTTAATTTCATTTTGGAAATTTCAATATTTTTTTTTCTTAGTTGCTTTTTATCCTAGGTACTCGATTTTTTTTTCTTTAAAAGTTATTACCAAGATGAATCAATGGTATTTTTTGTATAATTATGCGAAGTTCCGGAAGCATGCTAGAAAATAGTCAATTTCGGCTTTTTCGTTGGAAGTTGTGCAGAGAATTGATACTTACTGTCGTTTTCGCCTTTTTAAGGTTGGCGGCGAAACGACCGTTTCGTCTGATAACTAAAACTCTTATAACTTATGTTATGGAAAAAAAGTACTATTTATTAGTATTTCGGTTCGTGTTTTACGGAGAAGCATTCGAATATAACATCTGGAATTAATCAGATCATAAACTTGGAATGAAAAGAACATATTGCAAAACACGTATGAAGGATGTGTATGGAAAATTATTGGAAGAATGGTTTATGTTTATCAACTCGGCGCCAATAATACAGCGAAAGCATAGTTCTCACTAAGGAACTTTTTCGTTTTCTAACTTGACTGCAATTTATGTCCAAGAAAAAAAATTAAGAAAAAAAAGTGTAGGATGCGGTGTCCCCTTTGTCCGAAAAAGATCATTATTTTTTGAAAAAAAATATTTCTAGTGGTTACCTGGTGGCCGGATATATAGCCGGATATCCGAATGAAATTATCGGATGTCCGGTATTTCAAATCGGATATCCGACGGGGTTTCGGATATTGAAAAATCAGCCGGATATGCCGGATATCGGATGTTTGCCGGATATCCGTTCCATCCCTAATCCTCATTAACCTAAACTTTTTATAGAAACTATAAATCCATATGCTTTTTGCTCTTTTTTTTTTTAAAGCACTTTCTCCCATCATGACATATTTGGCACACAATGAATTGAAAATGCATTTCCCTGCCGTTTTAAACAGTGCGCAAAAAATTAGCACACACGATATAAAATCAAAACAAGGGATCACGTGATTCGATCGGATATTCCTAATATGTTGCGCATGCGCAGCGCTGTAATCATCAAAGGGGATAGTTGCTGATTGGCTGAACTAAATTCCAAAGATTTTTTTCACTTCGTTGACATATTTTTTTTAAGATTCTATATTTTTAGAAAATAAAATGAAATTCAAACACTTTGAAAGTATTTTTAAAGAATTCAAGGTTTTCAAACACTTGAAAATGAAAGATTTTTTTTTCAAGCACTTTTCAATGTTTTTTACAAACGTACGAACCATGTATGTGTCCAACTTTCTATGAGGGTTTACGCTTTGGTTTGCAATAAAAACTCACTCTTCTTGTAGCCTGTTCAAACTCATCACTGCAACTATAGGTATTTGTCCATGTAACTGAAAACTAAAATAGATCCAGTAATTCAAAGAAAAAGTTTCCTTGCGCACCCTGTAAATTTATTGACCGCAATGTTGACCGCCTTTAAACCATGAAATGGCAGCCGTCGCATTTTGAAATTCCACATCATTCATGCAAATAAAACTAAAACTGTTTCAACTCCCCACTATTAAAAATTTTAGGCATCAACTTACACCTATCTCATTGATTGTCAAGAGACTATATCTGATCCACAATTATTGTGATCCATTCCTGATGAAGATATCCAATTGTTTGTTGCTGAAAAAGGCAGAAGGAGAACTGTCTTTACACAATATTGTAATACAATATTTGAAAATGCGATCAAGACTGTGTCAGAAACTTCAGCCACAGAGCGCAAAAAATCGGAGAGAGAAGGCTTCATAAAAAGAATTAAACACAGTCTTGAAAAGACATGCCGGAATTCTATGGCAAGAAGGATTTTCGCGTTATTTGAAATATTATAATAGTAATAAAAATGTAATTTTTTTTCAACATTTTACTGTAATAAATAAAAGTTAACTCTTATAATTTAATTATATATATATATATATATATATATATATATATATATATATAATTTAAACTTATGTGTAACACAGGGATGAGAGTTTTCCTCCTTTTGGAGGATTTCTTTGTTTTTTGTTTTTTATGTAACATTTTCCTTGTCTTCATCCCTTTTTCGAGGATCCACATTTTTATGATCTGTATCAGTTTTTCCTGCAAAAATTATACTTTTCCTCATATCTAAACAAAAGATTTTCCCTCTTGGCTCCCCTTTCCTCACAGATTACTTCACAAGCTTCTAATATTTGAAATATAATTATTATATAGTATGAGAAATGTCATTATATCTTTAAAATTATTGAATCATCCTTCCTGCATACTTTTTTTTTTTTTTTTTTTATTAATTTGTGTGTATTCCTTCCACGAACTTTTTTGATGAAACTTTTGGGTATCGTCCCTTCCGCTTGCTTTTTAAAACCAATTTTTGGGCTTCCTCCTTTTTGCTCTCTGATCACTCTCATCCCTGTAGTAATAAAACATCAAAAAGAGGTTTTTTTTCTTCTTCTCTCAAAATTTGCATTCTTTAACGTCAATCCGGAAGCAGAAGATGACATCCCATTCTAATAAAATTTTATATGTACTTTAAGAACATCATTTGGCACCCTTTCCTTGCTGTGCCGGACAGAAATCTGAAACTTTTCTTTAGAACATGGAACGGTGACTCATCCTCATACTACGCTAGTATGACGGGTCCCATGGCCACCACTGGGCCATATGTATGAAGTTTGAACATCGTTCCTTGCCTTATGCTTACATATGGGAAATTGAAAGTAAAAAGTTTCACTACACTATTTTTATAATGTGTGTGTATGTATTTATGGTGCTAACTGATGCACCGTACTTAGGTACAGAAACCTTGAGTATTCGCAAATGTTAGTTCGCAAAAGAATAGTTTTTCATTAAATAGTCAAATGCCACGTAAGTGATGTATGATTGACAAAATGTGTAAGGCAGCTATCGACAACATTTACAACAGTCTACAGGAGTCTGTACAAATCAATTGATTTTCATAAAACTTTGTATACGCATATGTTCTTCAATTACAATAAGGAACCAAATCATTAAAGAATAATTAAAATTTTCAAAAAGATTAAAATATTGTCCACTTTTGATTACTAAGTAAAATATTCGTTAATATTTGTGTAAAAATATTTAAATTGCAATACCAGTGATTTATAGAAATATTTTTGTATTTAGCTAATTTTATTTGAGTAATCGACTGACATTTATCTAGAGATAATTTTTTATTTATTTTATTACTCTCGGTATGCAGTCTATTATTACTCAGCAGATTGTAAAATATATATATATATAAATATATATATATAATATATAAATATATATATATAATATATAAATATATATATATAATATATAAATATATATATATAATATATAAATATATATATATAATATATAAATATATATATATATATAAGTAACTACTCTCGTATAAAAAAACTGGTTCACGACCCATCAATGGGTCTCAACCTACAAAAAAAAAAAAAAAAAAAAATTATATATATATATACAATGGCGTAGTGTAAAATAAAAAGGTGTGGGAACGCTATGTCGCGTCGTTACAATAGACGTATACCTTTTTTTTTTCCTGAGGAGAAGGGGGGGGGGAGGGGGAGTAAAAATGACAACTAAGAATAAATGACTTTATCAATACTACCTTAATAGGGAGCACCTCAACAATTTGCTACTAAAAATTTGTGTTTAGATATTTTTGATTTAAATAATTTTTTAAACTATCAAGTTATATGAATTTTTAAACAATTTGCTTTGCACAACCCATCTTAACAGATTATTTAACACTTCATAAATGGATTATAAGACATTTTCAAACATATTACTGCCACAATACCTACAAAACATTTTAAACAGGTTATTTACGTGATTTTTTTTTTTTAATTTCATTCAGAAAAATTTCCAAGTGAGATCGAGTTTCTATTCAGACACATTTGACTTAGCACTCCCTCTAATAAGATCATCACCTGATCTGTGTTTTCGGGGACTAGGTAATCAATACTTCATAATCGTTTGACTTCCAGAATTTCAGAGATGACTTTAACACGCAATGGGTTCGGATACATTCCCAGATTCTGTAGCTCCTTGAAATATGTTTTCAAAATGAATGAAAAAGATTGCGATTGTTGCAGTTGTCAATTGAGAGTTTTATTTTTTTTTTTTCCTTCTCGAGATGAAAATGTAGAGGTATTAATATTATAAATTAATATGAAATGTGTTCGTTTATTTTAATTCAATTACAGAAGGAGTAATATTTTAGGTTCAAGAACAAACATTAATATCTGGCTGATTTTACTATACATTTTTGGCGCTTGAAATACAAGGGTATGTAGCACCAATACCTTAAATAAATTATAACAACGTTTGAAATATACATAGTTTTACATTTTTTAAAACGGCACTTAATATTGAACTTAAGTAGACAAAAAATAAAGCTTATTGATTTTTTTTTTATGGTAGGAGATTTTACAAATCCGTTATTTATTTCCAAGTTCTTGGACGTAATAGCTACTTTTGTGTGATACTGTAGGCAAACTCTTTCTGAATAATGGCAGATTGAGGAGTATTATTTTGAAATTATTTACGATTGCTAAGAGTTTCCTTTTCAATCATTAAAAAAATAGGATCCTAGAGGGATCTGACTCTACCCCCCCCCCCTTTCCCCGGTTGCGCTTCTGCGCTTGATAGACCCTTTCTTTCCTTTCCAAAATTTGATAATAAATTAATAGTTGTTAATTTTAAATAAAATGAAATTTACAACTGGAAGAATTTAAATTGCAAAGTTTAAATCCGTTAAAATTAATCAGTCGATTTAAAATTTCTTGATAAAATATTAATTTGTGTAGCATCCCAATCATCTCTAATTTTAAGAGGGATAACCAAATGTAGACCCATCGGGAGCAACTTCATCTCCTAATCGTCGCCACTACATTTAGTGTTGATTTTTTTAAACTTGAGACAACAGATTTTTCTTAAAGAATGTCTTCTACATTTTTGGAATAAACTCTTAAACAACTGTAAATGTAAGCTTTCCCATTTCCAAATTGAAGAAATATTTACTTCTACGTTTAAAAATAAAATACATTTGAATTGCTTTTCTACTATATCACAGCCCAATTTCCATGTATTATACCCATGTACAAAACCATTAGAAATTTTATATTAAGGAAAATGAAATATATAACACCAACAAATGTCAATACCTTCACTTTTTAGAAAAAGACTGACTCATTAGCATGGGTGCCAGCAACATTGTTTGTAGAAGGTTGCAAGTAAAAAAATTTTTGTTTGTTTTAAACCTTTATTTTTCAAAATATTTTGCTTCTCACAATGGCAAACATAAAATCTATTATTAAAGGGCACACAGTTTATTTTTCGGGTGAATTTTGTCTTTTTCTCTATTTTTATAACAATTTAAGCAACTAAGGAAATGCCAAGTATCCTCCCATGCACTTTCCTGGCGCCACCCAATTCCATTATTTTTACGTATTGAGTTAAAATAAGTAACAGTTAAAAAATCAATACTGTTTAGAATATACTTTGTCATGTTCAAACAACGTATCAGTTTGATTTTCCCAATATCTGGCAAGCCAATATAAATACATAATTACGTGTTCTCAAAACACCCTAAAAACTCTTACAAAGTATCAACATTCTACACTTACCTATCTAGATTCTTAGCGCCCAAGCAGTTTATTCCTTCAGAATCGGAGGTTTATTTCGCTTTTTTGGACTGTCCAAAACGTGGATCTTTTATTGTTATTAGTTTTATCATTTTGAACGAATTCATTTCTTAGTTACGAAGTTTACAAATAAATTATTAAGTAGGTGATATAAAAAAAATAAAAAATAATAATAATAATAATAATAAAAAACGTTACATCACTTATTTTGATAAATCGGTTAGCGTTCCAGTTAAAATTAGAGGAGAAGAGATATTCTTCAATGAAAGGACGCAAAGAATTGCATGTGTCAGACGACAGTTATGTGCTTAAAAATGGAAATAATTGGCTTCAATTTGTGTATGGAAGTTTTAGCTTATATTCATGAAAAACCATACAAACTTGACAGCTGAGATTCATCCATAAACACAGATCATTCGTTGAAGAAGACGATAATAGGCATTGGATGAATCATAGTTAGATGTAAACATACGTCAGTTCATTTCTAAAGAAGTAGCATAGAAACATGGAAGTAGCGGTGGGGGGGGGGGGGGAGTCTAATGCATGTATCGGATTGTTGATGGAATGGCCATGTGTGGGTTGCTGCGCCACTTTCAAGTGTTTTGCAATACTTGAACTTGCCTGCTCAGCTCTGAAGTTGTGGATAGAAAACGAAAGCCTTTCATCGAAATCATATAGTTAACGAAAGCACTAAAGTTCATTTTCTTACTTGACTTTCCGTTAAGTGTCGTGTAAAGAAGAAGAAGAAAAAAAAAAAAAAAAAAAAAAGTTAAAAATTAAAAAAAAAAATTTAGATGATGGAACGCCGTTCCTCCTTCTAAAAAGGTAAAGGATCGCCGTTCCCACGCGTTCCCGCTCCACTACACCCCTGTATATATATATATATATATATATATATATATATATATATATATATATATATATATATATATATATATATATATATATATATATATATATATATATATATATATATATATATATATATATATATATTTTTTTTTTTTTTTTTTTTTTTTTTATATAGGTTGAGACCCATTGATGGGTCGTGAACCAGTTTTTTTATACGAGAGTAGTTTTTAAACCTGTGAGTTTTTCATATACTTAAAGTGGAAGTTAGAAGAAATACCAAAATGGGGGGGGGATTTAATAAGCAGCGGCTGAGCGATAATTTTGTGATACGTCTATCAATACTAAATTGCTTTATCACAGTTCTTACCACTTTGTAACTAAAAAGCAATTCAAAAATTACCATTGAATTATACGCTTTTTCAAACCATACAATAAGTGTGCATTACTTTTAAGAACTGGAGATATATTTAGTAATTTTAACTAATTTAATTATTTTTAGTAATTAAAAATTAAGACATTTAATATTTTTTTTTTTAAATTACAATTTGAATTAAGTTATTTTATGGGTAATCCAAAGTAATGTTAAAATCAATGATGTAGTGAAAAAGTGGGTCGCCATTGTTCACCTTTCTAAAAAGTGGGTCTTGACCTGTGAAGGACTGATTTGTAATGCATATTTGAAAAGATAAACTGTAGGATCATTGCAATTTAAGAAGAAGGGGGGGGGGGGGGGCTTGATTTTTATTTTTGGGAACCAATCAGTGTCTAATTTCCTTATTAGTTGGCGGAATACTTGGTCAGGGCCAACTTTATTTGGATGGGCGACTTTTACCTCATCGAAATTAATTACAATTTTTTTTACGCAAATCCGACAATTGTATAATATTTTCATTTCACGTATACTTTAAATTTTTTTATTTCAGATTCAGTTTTTTTCATGTTTAAATTAATGTTGATCAGAAAGACAAATTGAAAACTTGTCCTCTTAAAAAAATTATTAAAAATCCACTTTTAAAACTCTTTTTTTATTTTTTAATTATCCGTTCTCAGTTGTTTCTATAAAACACTTATTATTTTTTAGATATATCACTATTTCTATGACTTATCAATCCACTGCTTGGAATCATTATTTTTCCTTTAAATAAAACAGCGCGATCATTTTGCAAAACACTCCCATAAAATATAAAGAAGCAAAAATGCTGATGTTGCAGTCAGCTGTATTTTGAATTATGACGCTTTCGAAGTGGCCTTGGCTCTGGCTATAGTGAAAGAGATACTAAGTGGATTTCTCCCGTTCAAATTTCAATACGTGTATTTTAAATAAAGAATATAACCATAGCTATTTCTAGTCATAATGGAACTGAAAAAAATTTCTGACTAATATTTGTGAAATGAATACTTGATAGTAGATTTAATCAAGAAAAAACTACCGTTATAATGCTGAACTCTTTACTAGTAGCGGGGGTGGGTAAACCTAACCTAAATTGAAGATGTGATTCGGTTAATTTTGCACACGCCTACTGCTCCACCCATTGTAGAGGCGCTGACATCGTTTTCTAGTTTCGGTTTGACTAGATAGCGCCCTTAAGGCTCTTCGCTACCGTCCATCTTGATTCTCCCCCCTAATGTTAAGTCTATGGGAAAATCTCTATATGCCTATTCGTAGAATAGAAAGAAGTTATGCGAATATTTTTATACGGTTTGTTTTGTTGGATCGACGTAACTTTTATCCGTATTTTGCCTTAGGTGTTTTTGGCCTAAAATGTTGTTAAGTTTATTAAAATATCAATTGTTTACTTTAACATCATATTAAAAAAAGTTGAAAAGAGTTATTGAAAAAATAACATTGCAAGGACAAAGATTAAACTTTTTTCTATCCAGATCATATTTTAAAATTATTTTCGTGTTTCTTAAACAGTCAAATTTAGAGAAACATTAAAGCTATATTTTGAAAAAAACCCTCTTCGCAAGAAGACACACCTCCAAATGGGGACATAGATATTTCCCCCCCCCCCCCTCAAGAGCGAGGAGGGTCAAGTGATTTATTATCTTGGCTGGACCTGTTTTGCTGTATAAAGCGGTTCTTTATAAGCGGTCGTTAAGATGGTCTTATCCAAGCGGTCTTTAGCGTTAATTCCAGAAAACGTGCTTTACTGATGTATTTGAAGTTGCATCAAGGCGCGTTCTCAGGGGGGGGGGGGGGAGGAAGTTTCACTGTCATAATCCACATAAAACCCCCGACATCCCAATGTTTTCTGACGAATGAATTACAAACACTAAAAGTAATCATAAATAATTTCAAAAAAATACTTTTTTAATTTACCATCATTCCGATAGAGTTAGCTTACCGTATAGCATTTAAACAAATAAAACATTTGTAACTCTCATTACATCAAAAAATCGTCATACTTTATTTTTTATCTACTTAAATTTAATATAAACTACATATTCAGGGTTATTCAGACTTCCTTCCTGGGTTTCGAAGCAAGGACTGGACTTATCGGCAGGAACTGGACTTATCGGCAGGAACTGGACTATCGCATTGATGTATGCCGTGTGACCAAGGGTCCACACATAGAACACCTGTAAGCTATGTAAATAAAACTTGAATTGTTTCTGTATTCTTTCAAATATTCTTATTTTCTGTATTAGTCTTAGTTTTTTTTACTATAGTGCTTCGAAACCTAGGAGGGAATTCTGAATAACCGTTTATATATATAAAAAAAGGAAATGTTTAAAATATATAGTTGTTTTCCAAATGTAATTATAACATTTCAGTGCTACATGGCCTTTGTATTTCAATCACCATAAACAGGGACGGAACTAGGTCACTTTTTACCTGGGGCAAGAATTCATTTTGGCGCCCCCACACAATAATTTTTTAGATTTGAAGCTAACTATATATACATTGAAAATTAACAAAGGTTTTTCCTTTGTAAAATTCTGTTTTGAAACAAACAATAAAAGAATTAATTAATTGAAATTTTAAATAAATATATTTGACAAGCCCTTATTAATGACCAGGGTTCATTCTGCTTGCATAAAGATTTGCATAAAGACAAAAAAAAAAAAAAAAAAAAAAAACTAATGAATCAATACAAATAATGTCAGTTACAATGAAATAAAAGAACATAGTTGAATGATATGTAACACTTTTTAACACAAAATCTGGTTAACCTGGTTTCAAAACGTCTTAGATCATAAACAATTAGGCTGTTTTACATTTCAAAAAATATTTTCTTCTGTAAAATACTAATACAAAAATTTAAAAAGCTTCCGAATATTACCCGAACTCATTGAACACAAAAGCAAATTAATTTAATGACTTGTTTACAAAAATCATTGAATAGTTGGTAAACACATAAATGTTAATTTTAGAACAATTAATTTAAACTTATTGAAACTCATTTTAATAAAAGAATGAATAATATATTACTTACTGTGCTATGTGTGAGTTCTCTATTTTCTTGGAGAATTTAAAATTCTCACCAATGCAATGGACAAAATTTGACGAACATGACATCTGTTTGGTGAAAAATAATGTCGTCAAAATGATAATATAACTCTCTGCAAATGCAATGGCACACGCCTAGAAATCCTTACAATTTGCCGGGTTTTGTGGTCTCAACTTGGAAAATCCGCGTAATATCTTTACTTACGCTTTGCCTAAGCTTGCCTTCTTATAGCCATAAGTTCTTTGACATTTCAAAAGTTAATCGGCAAACACACTGAAAATTTAGCAATAAACACAAATACTCTATTCATTTGCTTATACTTTAGTGCTGCCAACAATTGCTTCACTATCCGTTCAGACATAATTAAATCATAGAACTATTTTTTGTGCAATTAAAGTGCAGTAAAATGTGTCTATTATCTTCAGCAGTAAATAAACTACCAAGAGACACAAAATGCACTCCTTATTTGTTTCATAGTTGCGTGGCGCCTTTTTCTCGTAGCATGGAGACTGGATTCTTTTTATTTTATTTATCACTTCCTGGAAAATATTTTCTTTTTCGTTATTTTTTATGAAAAATAAGGCCTTGAGATCTATTTTTAGAATTCATGCCTTGATGTTTTATTATTTTTTCATTATTTAGGAATAGATAAAATGTTACACTTAGGCACTTTTATGCTTCCATTTTCTCTTTTTACGAAACATGTTTGAATGCTTGTATATGATCAAAAAAGAAAAGTAGGAGTGTTAATAATTTAACCTATAAAAAACAAATTTTTTAATCAAATCCCTTATAAGAATTATCAATTTATTAACAATAAAAGTATTTTTTTTTTAAATGATTTATTAAAATGCTTTCGAAACGCCGCGTCGATTAAAAAAAAAAAAAAAAAAAAAAAAACTTAAATAATTGTTCGGGCATAAATCCCATATTATCTTAATTGAAAAAATACTGGCAACAAGACTTCATCCAGTAATCAAATTATAACTGATTTAATTTATTCTGGAACGTGCCGTAAATGCGTGCTATCACGCAAGTCAATTTATTTTTTTATTTATTTTTATAATATTTTCGTTTGGCATCAGGTAAAAGTCTTAACCAGCAATGGGATTTTATTTGCTAGTGTTGTGATGACATTAGATGGTAAAATAGACCTTTTGGTGACAGTTACATCCCTAAAAATTTAATACAATGTATTGTCATGGGCTTTAAGCTAATTGGCCAAGTTTCAGGATGATGGAAAGGGGGTTAATTAAGCATCCGCAGATTTGTACGCCAGGCTCAAACGCACACTCAAACAAAAGTGAAGTTAATATAAGGGATTTAAAAATATATAGTAAAATATATTGTTAAAAATATTTAGTCACATATTTAGTAATTGCATTTAAATTGAGATTTGGATAGGATGTAATTTACTGTTTTCGTTTTTATTTTTAAAAAATCAATATGTTTTGCGATAAATAGGAATTCTTGTGCTGCAGCCATTCATCTTTCAACTTTTTATCGCAAAATGTTTTTTCAATTCTTCACGTTTCAGAACATTCTGTATCAAAAAAGTGTTCTAGAAAAAAGTTTGTGGGTCCGTGTGTTGTCTGTGGTCAGCATTACTTTCAAACGGATCGACCTACTTTGGCCATTACACCTGGAGTTACGGTTTTTGTCAAAATCGTGCTTGCGCAAAGGGTAGCTGTCATTTTTTACAGCCAAAATAATTGCTAAATTAAATGAAGGAAACAGTGGGAATTGAAAGTTGTTCAAAGTTCAACACCCCCAGTTTTTTTTAAACTCAGCACGATTCAAAATGTGTAAAAATGAAAAAAAAAATGTTTTTAGCTGAAGAAATACTAAATTATTCTCTTAGAGAAAATGTTTTAATCATTAATTATTTCAATTGTTAATTAACTGTTTGTTAATTAATTTTCTTTAGGAATCGCAATGAACCTTTAAAGTTAACGATAATCAACCTCAAAAACAAAAGTAAACGATTTCTAAACAATTCAACATCTTGCAGCCCCCTGTAAAAATTCCTGCGGAAGCCTAGAGAACAATAAATATATTTGGCAAGAGATATATCCCAAACGTAACCCTTGTCCTTAATATACATCTTCCAAAGTGTATTAGGTTACAAATTAAAAAAAATTCTTACCTTCATTGGTTTTAGTCTCGTGAACTAGCCAAGATGATAAAAGGTTGGGTATTCTTGCAGTTTCTTTTGCTTTTCTAAGATTCTGCGCCCCAGATAATTTCTTCGACATATTTCAATTTACGAAAATTTCAAAAACATTAAATTGTTGTAACTCTAAATTTTATCTAACTACATTGCGACTGTATTACCAATGCTATTTTAAATTAGCATTTCTGGCAGCCTGCCATGTAGCACAAACCTATTCTTCACCAGGGGGTAGGGAGAATCCGATGTCATTCTTTTGTAAAAGGATATATTATTACTTTCTTTGTACATAAATGTATTTTTTTTTCTTTTCTAGTGGATTTTTTCTTCTGTTGGATATCTTAAAGATCATCCAGAATTTTAAGAAAAAAATGAAAATTTATTAATGAAAAATTATCCTTTTGTGCAAATATTAAACTTTATACAACAAATAGCGCTTTGTTAGCTTTTCGGCGCCCCCTCTGGTTAGCGCCCGGGGCAGCTGCCCCGCCTGCCCCCCCCCCCCCCTAGTTCCGGCACTGACCATAAATATGTAATAAAATCAGTCTGATATGATATTAGTGTATGTCCGTTTGCCTAAATATACTGCTCCTTCTCAGTGAATATAAACAAACAACATTTTTTGATTAAACTATATATAATCTAGATAATATTATTATACGTTTTCTAAGTAATATGTAGTCTCATGTTGAGGTATTTAATATAACTCGAATACTGGACTAGTTGCATATATAGGTGGCAGATTGAAAAACTGAAAAAATATTATGATATGGGACAAATATGGGATGTTTTAAAATCGTATTTGTAGAGAAATACAGCAGCAAATTAATTGTTTACTTGAAAACCCCTCCCACAGAAATTTTCTGGTTGTGCCCCTGTTTAATGTAACATAATGATAAGTAAAGTAGTACAGATGTAAAATAAAATGCAAAATGTACATGGGTCATATGCAATAGAGTACCATTATTGTACAGTTATACAGTTTTATCCATATTAAAAGTTACGCAACTCAAAGAGATATGAACTCCCCTGTCATCAGTGTTTACTTCCAGGGGCGGACTTAGAGGTCAATCAAGGAGGGTGCGATTATGACCTTGAGTGTTTACAGTGGTGGTGATAGTTTGTGAACTTGGGGGACAGGGGGGAGGGTTATCATCAATTAGTATGATACTACTAGTGTTCAATGAAAGATAAAAATTAGAGGGTTTAACTATCCTCTTTTGCGCCCATATAAGAAATTACCCGAAAATGTAATACACTTTAATTCAATTAAATTATAAATTTTAGTATTTATTATTAGATAAAAAATATTTAAGAGCACAAAAAAATATCCCATGCAGATCAGGTGAAGTGTAAAAAGTTTAACAACCCTGAAAATTCAACTTTTTTATACAAGTTAATTTACCAATATATTCAACATCACAAATCATTTAATGCAGAAAAAGGCGGCAGATCTTTTAACAATTTTAGACAACACTGCAGGTACGTAAAACTCTATATTTATAAGGTTTTACTAATTTCCAAAGTTAAATAATGCTTTTCAACTCGGTTTGACATCACATTAGTAAATTAAAATATAAGTTATATAAACTTGAGACTACACTATAATATTGATCATTGTATTCAAATATGGTATTATTTTCTGTTTCCATATTTTCATTTAAATGAAAATGGAGAATTTGGCGATATTTTTGGCAATAATTTTTACATGGGAATTCCCCCCCCCCCCCCAAAAAAAAATCCGCGTCTGTTTACTTCGAACAGTATTCTCATACTTAAAATGAGAATTTTTATAATTTCCAATCGATTAATTGCTCGTACTACCTTCAGAACTGTTTTAAAGTTATGGAAAGTTCTTAATACATTAACACATTCCAAAAACGCATATCGTGGAAGCGTCCCACACAGAGGAGCTGCAGGAAAGTAGGAACGATTTTGTGGTAAATGCCAATTCAAGACGACGATATGGTGGGGAAAGAGTTTTGGTCTTCAGAATGCAATATGTCGGATTGCTTTGTAAACTTCACAGGAACGCAAAGATAATTAAATTCGACTTTTTTTACTGTAATTACGATAACTTGATCTAGGCAAATCTGTAATGGGGAAATATGGGTTTCTAAATCGTATTTATTGATCCCAAAGGCGCCGCTAAACAATTTTGCTAGTGGAGGGATGGGGGAGCAGTGCTATTATATATTTTGAGGCGGGAATGACATTTACAAAAATTAAGAGCCAGAAAACGTGTGTTCGTGCATAAAAGAAAGATTATGGATATATACCAATAATCACCATAGGATGAAGAAATAAGTAGACAAAAAAAATCAGTGCCACGGATATTTACTAAATGAACACAACACAAACTACTTACTACACATTCTTTTAACAAAAATTAAGTTCTCCTTTTTTCTTTGGCAAACAAACCAATGGACTTTTGTATAAATTCTTTTAGGTTTCTATCAAAATTTTTCTCCAAATTTCAGTGGCATTAAGCATACTTTTCTTTTCAGCTTCTGCCAACGTGTTCAGTGTCGGTAAATTCAAAAGGACAGCAAACAGCGTGGGACAATCCCCCCAAAAGAAACGTTTGCCACAGGGTTGAAACAGGGGACAATGCTACTATGTCTATGTCCTACTACTACCCCCATCATCAAAATCTTTAGTCAGGGCCCGGGTAGCCATACACTCATTGCTGTCACAAGTCGGAATTTTAAAAGCAAAGGGTTTACTGATTACGCATTCCTAGAATGGCTTCAAAAAGAATAAGGGGCCTTTTCTTCTTTTTTACATCCAGACTCCAAACCTTGCTTCAGGGTGTTTCACATGGGAACTGCGATACTTTTGTGAACAAGGCGACAAATAGATGAAACGCCGATGGAAGTTACATGGATGTGGTCTGGTTATAAGAGGACAAAAACAAACTAGCCAGTCTACACTTTTGATAGTGGCTGCATTGGAGCTGGACTGAATACGCTATACGTGGTTCTGCGATACTTTGTTTTGTTTTTTTAATTTTTATTTGAGTTAATTCCTACTCTGCGGTATGATCAGGATTTAGCAATATTGACGATAATTGGTAAGTGATAAAATTAAGCTTTTTTGTAAATATTTTTGGCTACCGTTAATTCTGTTCAGAGGCGTACTGTCCATTGGGCTGTCCGGCGCAATTAATGAGCCGGTCAGTGTCCGTAAAAATAAACCGGTCCGGAAGTTATTATTACTATTTTTTTCCCTAAAGTCTAATGCAAACATTGATGGATCATAAATCCATTACTATAATTGGATTGTCAAAAGAAATTGACAAATAAGCAAATTCAATCATTTTACATAAGGAAATCACATTTGTTTTTATAGATTACGCTGTGTTTATAAAATAAATGCACTAAGATTTATGTATTATCGTACAACGATTTTTTACTTTATTACAACTTTAAAACAACTTACAACTTTTAAAGTGAAATGCATATTATAATTTTTTATGCAATTTTCTGGTAAACATACTAGTTATATATTTGAACATTAATTAATATACAATTCAGATTTCTTTGTTTTAGTTTAGCAACGATCTATGGTTGGTTTTGAAAACCAAATTCACTCGAACGAGGTATAAGAAATAGATAAATAATTTTTGATGTATTAAATTAATTATTGAAACAATTTATCTAATAAAATTAATTAGTAAAAGTAACTATTCAATTATTGAAATTAATTATTAAACATAAGTATTTAAATAATAAAGCACATTAAATATTAAAACTATATAATTATTAAAACTATATAATTATTAAAACTATATAATTATTAAAACTATATAATTATTAAAACTATATAATTATTAAAACTATATAATTATTAAAACTATATAATTATTAAAACTATATAATAATTAAATTATTAAATTGATCACTGAAATTATTTTATTATTAACAACAATTGGGGGTTTTAATTTAATTGATGATTGTATTGAAAATTTGGGTCGGCATAAATCTAAAAACACCTGAACTCTCGATAGTACTTGCCCCTTGAAAGATATGACATAAAAAACAGTTGTAACGTGCATTGGGATTTTTTCATCTAGAAATTAATTGAATATCACACTTTCATTGGATTTTTTGGATCTTCTAAACTGTTCCGAACAATTTACAACAGGTGGTTCCCAAAACTGTTCGTGAACTTACTAATTTCAATTAAATACTGCATTATATATATCAAAAATTAATATTTGAAAATAAGATTTGTTTAATAATATCTCTAATTTCATCTTAATAAAACTACATAAAATATTTTTAAAGCATTAGCAAAACTTTTTTTTAGAAAATCATTAAACTATAAGTAACGTATAAAATATTTCCCAAAAGTTTTCGTAAACTTAAATTTTTTCTTACATATTGGTATTTGCTGCAATATTCTAGTAAATTACGAAGACTTTTAGAGCCACTTTACATACAGATCAAATTGACGTATAGAAGTCGCAATACATTTGAAGAAAAAGTTTCTCATTTAAAAAAATTATAATTCCCTATTTTAGTGCCAGAAAAGAAAAGATACATCGTAGTTTTCAAATTTATTTGTTGTAGAATAAATAATTGCAAACATTTCAAATGTAGAACATAAGAAAATGACTAGTGACTTCACTTTTGGAAAAACAACAACATTAAGATTGTTTATTCTTCAGTTGTGAAATAATGGAGAGGAATCAACTTAAAGTTAATAAGAAGATATGAGTGTAAAACATGCTATTTATCTCCTCTTTTTTTTTTTTAAATAATAATAATAATAATATTCTATTACAATGACCAGTGTGTCCCCCCCCCCCCCTCTTCTCCCTTTTTTATATATATATAGAGCCGAGGTTTTTATTCGATTCATATTCCTTCAGACATTCATTATTCGAAAATTCATCACGTTCAATATTCGAAAATTCATCACGTTCAATATTCGAAAATTCATCACGTTCAATATTCGAAAATATGTGAAGTGTTCTTATTTAAATTATTGTGAGTATTATCAAAAGTATTTTGCTGCGTGGAATGCTACCTCGCTCTTGTTTGATTTGATTAGATAATAAACGTAAATTTTTCCAAACCATTTCCCCCGTCCAACATGTCCTTGCGGCAAGTAACTAAAAACACCCCTCTCTTTTCTGGGAGCAATAGTGAAGACCCAACTTTTTCCAAGTTAATTATCGGGGGGACAACTCACTATAACGATCAACAAAAGAAAACCATGACCCCCTCTGAATTTTGGACCCCTTTTCCCCTGCTGTCAAACTGTCAATCCCCATGTTCCCCTCGAATCAGATTCATTACCTCGTGGAGCAAGACACGCTTTAACTGTTGCCAACAATATCTGGTATTCTCGCAGAGAAAATAACTCTAGGGTAAAGTAGCGCCTTAAGGGTGCTGTTACTGAATTCCAAAAGTTGGACTGGGATAAAATTGAACGTGAGACAGAACTTCAGTGTGTGAAATGGAAGTTCATCCCACCCACTGCTGCTTGGTGGGGAGGGTGGTGGGAGAGATTTGTAAGAGTGACTAAAGATCTTCTGAAACGCACTCTAGGAAAGTCAATTTTATCTTACGAAGAGTTACTGACAGTCTGTTGCGATTGTGAATCGATTATTAATTCCCGTCCATTGACTTATGTGTCAGAGGATTCTGAGGACTTGGTTGCTATTACACCAGCCATGTTTCTAATGACCAATTCTACCTCTGATGTATCTGATTTAGATGAGTGTGCCAAATTTCGAAAACGTGTTAAGTATCGAGCCAAATTGCTTAAAGATTTGAGAGGTAGATTCCGAAGGGGAATATTTGGGATTGTTAGTACAACGACATCAAAAGTCATCTTCTCGAGACTTTACTGTTGGGGAAATCGTCCTTGTAGAGAACACTAGCAAAAAGAGATTATTTTGGCCTTTAGCCAAAATTTTGGATTTGTTACCTGGTAGGGACGGTAAAGTTCGTACATTAAAATTGAAGTGTGGTAACTCTGTTGTAATCCGTCCTGTGCAGAGAGTTTTTCCTCTAGAGATCCTGCCTACAGAGACTCCAGCTGTAGCTGCTGATCTAAGTGATGTTCCAGAGTCGTCGGCCCCACCGGATGATCCAGTGACAACTTTTTTTCCGACTGCTGACCCAGAGATGACTGGATTATCTCCTGGTGTTCATGATGTGGACGTTCCGAAGTTGTCAAGATTTGGACGAAAGATCAGACCCCCCCCCCCCCCCGAAAATTAAACTTGTTAAACATGACTTTATTTTTTGAGTCAGATTAGACTCAAAAGCGGGGAGGATGTTGCGAAACACAACTCAACTCAACTTTGTAAGAAAGTTTCGGTTCTTGTTTGATTCTTAAAGTTTTGGTTCGTGTTTGTAATATAGAGTGATTGCGTAGTAAATGAAATGTTCTTGCTTTGAATCAGGCGTGTCTGTTTTATTGCTTATCTTATCCATAATATGAATCCTTGCTCTGTTTGTTAAAGGCATGAAGTTTTGTTCAACTTTTCAGCTAATCAAACTTGAACTTTATTTTATTTTTTAAAAACAGTTAATCACAATGCAGATTTTTTTTTCTTGACTAGCTGAACATGACGTACTTAAATAAAATGACATATATAAAATCCAAATATTAATGTAACTAAAGTGAAGTGAGATTGTGTTTCTGTTTTTAGTGTTTTTGAACTGAATATACTCGGACTAGATCAGTGACTAGAAGTCGTTTTGATTTGCATTTTAAAAGTACGATAATTTTGCTACTAAAGGGAAGTCTGTAAAATTGTTTTCACAAAACAGAGAGTGAGATAAAGACATTTTTTTTTTAAATACTTTGTTTCATTATTTATCTATTGTACAAATATATTGTTGGGTTGCAGTGACTGCTCGTGAACAAAAATGCTAGTGCGGCAGAAATAAGACGGTACTTGCAAACCAAACAAAAATTAATGTGACCACATTTTTCTGACTAAAATTCAGGACACGTCTCTGCCTACGAAGAAGATATCGTTTTTTTTATTATTATTATTATTGTATTTATGGAGTTTGAAACCCAAAATTCAAAATCTTCCATGTTTGAGTGTTTTTTTTCTTCTGAAGATATTGTTACTCGTGCGTTTATTTGGTAAATTCCTAGTCTGAGTGCATGGGTTGATGCGTTTTTGAAAAGTTCAGTCATTATTATTAACTTTCAGCCTTACTTTACATATGACTGAAATTTATAGCTCTTATTTGAGACTATTGAGTTTAACAAATTTTAAATTAATTTTAGGAGATCTAGAAACTGCTAAATATTAAACGTTAATTTTACGGATTAACTAAGGTTTCAAAGTATCCATAGAAAGCTGTGTCTTCTCAGAAGTCCACATTTTATTAACAATACAAAATTTCCTTTCATCGACAACGAGAACCGAATTCCACAATTTTTATATTACTATTTCCAATTTCAATTGAGTGCTGGTGAAATGGCTATAAAACTCCATCCAACACTTATCTCCGGAACCTTCTTCGGTTACCCATTTTTAAAAAAAAAAAATGTCTATCAACGAAGCTCTGAAGAATATTTTTGTTTTGTTTAGAAGGACTGTGGTGGGACTCTGGCAGCCGAAAAACAGAACAAATAGAGGGATTGTCCTGACAAAATCGAGATGTCTGGTTGCATTAACCAAAATGGATGAATAATTAGATTCCAAACAAGTAATTTTTGCTACTGCTACAAAAATTTTAGTCATTCCTCTCCACATCTTTAAAATTGAAATAAATTCCATTCTTAATTACAGTTTTAGACTTGGTATGATTTTGGAAATTTAATGCTTAAAAATGTGGACTTTTTTCCTGGGATCACAGTTCGTCAAATTGAAAATGTGTCCCCCTTTTTAATGAATTGAAGAACATACTCAGAATTTATTAATTGGAGCAAATAAAATTCAGGAAATCTAAGTGAATAGATCTTGTAGAGTTTCATCACAAAAAATACTTTGGTACACTTCCGTTTTTCGGGCGCAAGCAATAAATCGCCAAATAATGTAGAATTTCGCCAGCGGAATTTATGTGTAGACGAAGAGTAAACGATCCATTCCAACAAGTTCTCAAGGACATCACCATATTCTGGAAAAACCAATTATTATAAGCATTCTTTTTGGGTAAAACAGTTTTGTTTACAATTCATTAATATCTGTTTATAGTTAAACTTGTTTTGCTTACTATTAAATAATATTTTTATATTTGTTTATAATTAAACGCTTTCGACTTTTATTCTGTTGACTGCTTTATCATTCGCTTTGCTTGGCGATGTCTCGCGTTTGGTTGGCGACATTTGCGCCCGGGTAACGGAAGAGTACCAATACTTTATGCCAACAATTTTGATTTTTTGATTTGGTACATTTTTCCTGTACTAGGAATAAAAAAAAACTTGACTCAAACTGATATTAAAACTAACCAGCTTTAGTCTATGTCGCTTTAACATTTTGTTAGTTTAAATAACTTGCAAAGGTGTTATTAAGATATTGTGTTGCTGAAAGGAGGTCCATGGGTGAAAGTTTTCGGTATTTTGCAGATTTCTGTAAAAAAAAATTATTTTCAATTATGGACAATTACAAAATGTCTTTGTTGGAAAAGTTGCATTTGATTGCAGACGCTATCACCGAGAATCCTGTTGCTGTGTGATGATTATTTTCATTGGATGTTATGTTGATATAATAGTCACTAACGCTATTGATTTATTAATTATGTTCAAACTTCTCCAAACCACTGATGGAATGAATATAAAGTAGTAACCTCGATCAACATTATTTACATTGATATGTGATAGCCATTTTGCTGAATGTTACAGTGATGAAATGACCGCTATTTCTGTGATTATGGCGGGCATTATCGCCAAGAATCCTGTTGCTCTGTGGTGATTATTTTCGTTGGCAGTATTTACGCTATTTGGTATTTATGCTGCTATAATAGTCACTGGCGCTATTGCAAATATTTGCAGCACCCTTTAGATATGGTACTGTTCAGCTGAAACGCACATTTCGCCTTTTTTTTTTCTGTTAAAATTTTGATCATTCTTGAGATCGATACATGTTTGTATTACAATTGTATTAGGCTTGCTTGCAAGTCTGACAAACATAGACAGGGTTCGTACGTCTCCTGAAAAACTCCTAAAATTTGCTTTTTTTTTTTGTAAGGGCCCTTATAACTCCTGAAAATTGTGTTTCTACTTCTGATATTTCTATTTTATCTCCTTAAAAATAATCATTGAAGGGTAAAAAGATTAGTAAAACCTTAAAACGTAGTGTTTTTTTTTTTTTATTCTATAAGACGTCTCCGAAATCCAAAATTCTTACAGTTCTTCGTAGTATACTGCGCTTGCACTTCGTCTCTACAGCCGCAAAGTAAAACCTTCGGACAGGCCCAGAATGCACCACAATTCTTGTCATAGGCGCATAGAGAGAAAACTATATTATAAGGCATGTCATTTTTTCCCCCGTTTTCTCCTGAATAGATTGAGTATGAACCCTGCACAGAAACAGCATTCATTCAAACTTCAACAAACCTCCTATGTATTGACTAGTTTTCCTGTAGATTGCCAGCCTCTATAGGCATCTGCATACTGGCAGAGCAATACGTCGATATAATCGCTTTTATTGCAAATATTTTCAAAAATATATTTGTCTCTAATGTGTTATTTACATTCGTGTTATGCACATTTTTGCCGATTGTAGTTTTAATGTAATTTCCAAGATTTGCCCCCGTATGATGGCCACTATCGCCGATATTTTTGTTGGAATAGTGGTAATTTTCAACTAGGTTTTAGCCGTTTTAGTAGTAGCTATTCCCAAAATTTTCAATGCCATTTTTATGTCATTTCTCTAGGATTCCTCTGATGTGATAGCCGCTATGCCTGTTATTAATCTTCAGAGTTCATCCTAGGCATTTTTCGAGGGGCGGCGCGCCCTGCCTGACTTTTTTCTATAAAAATAGCACCCTTCTTGCCCTTTTTCTATAAAAATTGTGCCCTTCCTCCCCTTTTTCAGAAAAAATTTCATCTTGAAAGAATTCGAAAAACTTTCGTTTTTTTCCCTCCCAACAGTACGCAATATGTGGATCACCCCTACTGAAATCGGCTGTCTCGCATGCGCATTCATGTTCAAACGCGCAACGTATATATCGGGGACTGAAACCATTGAGTAGATGTCTATAGGTGGATTGTAGGGCGCCGTCTTACAATTTCCCAAGTGCACATTAGTAAACTCCGATGACCATTTCGTACATGTTTTGATTAAGTGTATTTCGCTGGATTTTTACCATGCCTCCTTCAAAATAGTGAAGAAAGGAATTTGAAAGACTTGAATAACTTAGTTAAAGGTTTATAACTATCAAATGTTTACACTAAGAATTTAAAAAGAATATTACCGTTTGGACACGCGTAATCGCGATGTCCTCCTGTTAAATTTAGGGGGTGTTTTTGGTAATTTGCCTGTTACCAATTAATTTCTAAACATCCGTTTCATATTTAAAATTAAACATAACAGGAATGCAACCAAAATCCCAGATTATTTCCGATTTAAAAAAAATAAAACTTCTATTATAGCTTACATAATAGCGGCATGCACAGCAAAAAAAATCGCTGTTTTGACGCTAAATTTGATCCGATTTTGAAAATAAAAAAAATGCAAAAATTTCAGGACATAGTCCAAGTTCTTTAGTCGGAATACTCCTTATGATATCCCACAATGAATAATGTTAAATTTGGAGAAACTCTATTCTCTATCTGACAATAGCAAAACTAAAAGATGAAGTTTAAGGTTGATTCATTCAAACTTTAGAAAATTTTGAAAGAGTGAAAAGTTCTTATCTCAACACATTTTCATTATACTAAAATATTCTTATCTTAATTTTACTGTATTATAAATTGATAATTTTATAAAAATTACTATTTGATGAAAATTTTACGGTGTATATTGCACTTTAATTTTAATAATTTTCTCAGTCTCATTCCAGCAGAATTAGGACTGAAGCATTTTATCAGTATTTTGATATCTTTTAAGTTTCTGAGCGAGTTTTTGATTCACAGATTTTTGCATTATAATTTTTTTTTTTCAGAATATTGAAAATTATTTATCGTAGTAGAAAAGTATAACAATATTGAAATTGTGGCAGAAAACGCGTATTTCTGCAATTTGCCATAAAAGTCCCCTCGTAAACAAGAAGTGCCCTTTTTTTGGAAAATAGCACCCTGCCCTTTTTCATTTCTAGGATGAACTCTGAATGTTGTTTAAATTTTGAGCTTAAAATTAGTCCCAAATGCCCAATTTTACTGTATATCCTTATTTAAAATTATAATTTAAACTGCTATTGTATGTAAAAAAAATATTTTACTTTGAAAAATCACTTGGTAAATAATTTTATACCTTTTTCTTTTCTCATCCTCAAGAAAGAGCCTTAAAAAATTCGTCTCTTCCTATTTTCAAAATAATTCGATTCTTATACATTGATTAGCTATTTTTTAAATTTTTATTTCTAAAATTAGCATGGCACACAACTGGGTTTGAGTATACTTTTGAAAATTTGGTGGTAATTGGTCGTGAAAGAGATCCTTGAAAATTTGGAATGAGTCTTAAATTTTTATCAGAAATTTTGCTGGACACCCTGTTATTACAATTTTTTTCTAGCAAAAGTTTAATTGATTTGATTTGGGAAAGTTTAACTGATGTATTGATTTGGTTGATCTTTGAAATGTTTTTCATGTAACTTGTATCCATAATTAACACACGACCTCTCTCTTTCTCTGGCAATCTGATTTGGTTGATATGCTACGCACATGATTGTCCAGGGTTCCCACGGTCATTGAAAGTCATTAAAAGTGCTTAATATTTTTGAACTTGTTTTCAAGGCCTTGAAAGTGCTTGAAAATGCATAGATGTGACTAAAAGTCCTTGAAAATGCTTAGAGATCCTTAAAAGTCCTTAATTTTTGCGAATGTTGTAACAACTGCAAAAGTTATAAAAATAGAACTCGGACTTGCTATCCCCTCTTGACCACCACTTATCTGCATCGTATTGGAATTCTCTGACATATTTGTACTACGCATTCACATTTACCAACTTGTAACTTTTTTGATAGAATATACTTTTTAAAAAATTTATATATAGACATGATGCCTAAAAACAAATTTTCACAGGTCCTTAAAAACATTAGTTTGGTCCTTGAAAGTCATTGAAAAGTCATTGATTTTCTTTCTGTAATTTGAGTGGGAACCCTGTTGTCACATTTCAGAGCAAGATGCACTAACCTGCATACCCCCTCCCCAGTGTAAAAGACACAATAAAAATCGGAGAACCTGATCCAACGTCAAAGTGTCTGGATTGTCAGAAAAAGATGACAGTTGGGATGTAGCCAGAGAAAAGGGAATGGATTGCAGGGGAGGAGGGTGGGATTCCACATGGAGGTGATGATGTAGGTTAAGGGCATATTGGAAACAACTTTTTTAGAAATTCAAAATTTCAACTTGATAAAAGGTTGCCACTATGCTCACATATTAACCAAAAAAAAAAATGTTTACTCAATTGAAAAATATTTAGGTCTCCCAAAATTGACCTGAAGTTCAATTTTTTTTTTAACAAAAACGGATATTTAAAAAAAAAAAAAATTTTAAACGTAAATATAAAGCAAATTTTTATTTTCAAAAATGAAAATGTAAAGCTTAGAGTTTTAATTAACAGTAATAAAAAAAAATTATATCTGTCAATTAACATTTAGGTCTCCTAAAATCTACATGAAAACGTCAAATTTTTATACAAAATATGCATATTTTTTGATTTTTAACCAATTATTTTGGTTAATTTCAATTAATATATGTATAGTTTAGGTATAGTAGTACAGTGTTTTGAAATATCGGGAATATTTTGTGAAATGGTATGTACTAAACTCAAGTGTTAAGTAATGCAGGCCCGTCCTGGGTCTCCTAAGAGGACGGTGGACCAACTTTCTACAGGGCACCAGGCCCCTCCGGCACCCATCAAATTATCCCATATTGGGATAAACCACACTGTGGTACCTACATGCAGTGGGTTACACTTCTCTTCTTAGACGAATACAAATGAACAGAATTTATTGAAACCCATTGTATATAATCTGTAGGTACATTGTAAATAAATGTGCAAGTAACAAAGTGACCAAAAATAAATTTTACACAACAATGATTAAAAAAAGTCACCAATACTGAATTCTGCTGATAGAATATTATAACTATCATTTTAAAAGCAAATATTCTAAATGTTCATTAATTAATCGAGCCCAAAGACAATTTTTAATTACTAGGGGGCTCCGCCCCCTTGCTCGCTGATGCTCACCAACCCCCTGAATTGCTATACAATCCCCTTGGCTCGCTTTGCTCGCCGCAAAGTGAAACATTTAAAATATGCCCTATCAAAAAGCTATTTCAGCTGCATAATGCCATGAAACTGAAAACGTTTTGTTATTTATGAAGAGCCAGTATACTTGCCACGTCATTATCCTACTGCTGTTGAGACGCGTTAGAAAGGACCATGTGGCAATGTATTAGAAAGTTCTTGGAAAACAACAAAAATAAAATGGTATCGTACATATATTTAAAAAAGATCGGTTATTTCACTGAACAATTAAAATTTATGGGCTGGTTTCGTATGAAGCGCCAAAATAATTTAAGTTGCTTATCGAAATTTCTTAACGAAGGAATTATATGTTCGCATAAACCTTTTTGTGATACTTAGAAAATAAAATAGTGACAGGCCAATTATCCGGCATTCAAACAATCGGAATTTTTTTTAAATAAAATTTGGCGAGAAAATTAGCCCTATATCGCCAAAATTTTTTTTTTTTTTAATTTCATATGAGATTTGGAAGTTAAGTGGGTGGTTTTATTCGTTATTTTGATAGTTTTCAATTTGTAATAGCTGAATTTGCACTGATTAGAAATGAATATAGATTCAGATTTACTGCACAATGCCTCTTAGCGACTTTTTGAAAGTTGGCAATTTAGCGCTGAATGCAACCCGGCGACCTCAGGAACGTGTTCCAGCAGATAACTTTTCCAAAAAGTCTGGTTTATCCGGAATTCTATAATTGAAAAGAAATGTACTCATCTTGGATCTATTTATTCTTGCATCATCGTAACTATTAAATCAATACTTTTAAATAGGCAGTAATTTCTATCTGTAGACTGTAATAAGAAAAACAAAATATAGCGAATCCAAGTTGCTGTTGCCAAATGTATTAGTCAAATTTCAAAAGATATATTGTGATTGGTTGGATTGTTGAATTTGGAAATTCGTGCTTTAAAGTACATTTAGAAGATTTGTGAGTAGATGTTTGAAGTCGTTGCCATTCTGTTCACAGAAATACCGCCGAATTTGGACTTTACGCAAGAGAATTATATATATAGATGTTCAGCCTCGAAAACAACATCTCGCAAGAGACTTAAATAAGATGTATTGTAAATAGATGATTGTAAACTTTAAATAGTTCCGAAAATTGGAGAGTGCTTATCTTATTATATCAATATTACAAAAAAAACTCTTGTATAAGAATTACATGCCTTCCCATCAGTACATTTAACAAATCATCCCCCTCCTCTTCTAATATAGTATTACCTAGAGTAATCTTGGCACACCTGATGGCTGTGGAGTTAGCTCTCTGGTTTCGCATGCTAAAGGTGCCGTGTTCAAATACTGGGGTAGGTATAGATGATCGTTGTGGTTCGGAATCCACGTTAAGCTGTGGGTCACGGCCTGATTAGCAGTCATTGTGCATAAAAATAAGTCGTTGAGCATACAAACCAACCAACCTAGAATAGCCTTGAACGTTATATCAATTTTTTCCTTCTCTGTAAATGTGATCAATTCTTCTTTTAGTTTATCCACTAAAGGAATAATTTCACAGATTTTGGATTCTGTCTAAGGCATTCAGTGACAGTGATTCCTGCACCTAAAACTGTTAGGAATCAAACCATGAAGTATCCAAGTAAAAATCATGGATAAATTAATTGCCCATTGTTTGAATTATGTTGTCTAAAATACGTAAAAGAACACTGAAATGTAAGAGGTATCTTAACTACGAAGGTAGGGCCATAAGCAAAAATCTAAAGGTCCAGGTGAAGAAGGCATCGGACCTACCGAGACCCGTAAAGATGGCTCTCAAATCCCGGGATATACTCACCACAGATGGGGAGGTCCTGCTCAGGCGAATTGCCCGCCTGAATGCAGGCCTCAACACTGCTGAATGGAAAATCCGGGAGAGAAAAATCGTCGGTGATCATGCATACATCAGATGGATCATCGAGATGGACCTCAAATCCTCCAAGTTCATCAGGGAGAAGAATTTTGAGATCTTTACGGGGAGCTTCGGTAAAGGTTTATTAAAAATCATCAGCGACCCTAATGTTGCTCGTGTGTCCCCTCCGTCTGCTGCTGTGGGTAAACCACTGGCGGAATCCAGCGATGTGGCCCAACAGCCCGCGTTGGAGACCGCCGTAATGAAACCTCCTGTTGAATCCGATGATGTGGTCGAAAGGCCCGCATCGGATGACGCAATGGAGGAATCATTGGCACCTTCGGAGAAGGACGTACGGTTAACGTCTACGCAACTAGCCACTGATGATATGGAGGTCGTTCAAGATCCAACGGAAACGACCCCATCAGTAAGTACTGGAGCGGAGGTTCAAAAAACCCCATCTCCTTCTAGTCCTATTAGTGATTCTTCTGGATCACTATATAAAGTTTTTGGCGATCTCGATTTCTCAGATTCGGGATCCGATATTACAATTGTGTCTGTTTCCCCCACTAAGGAGGACACAGTACTAAAAGAGAAGGAATCTTCTGAGTAGGGTAACAGCTTTATTAATTTTAATTCATGTCTGAAACCCAAAAGAAGACGAGCAAAACCATCAAGGTTGCTCAAATTAATCTTCATCATAGCCGGTCAGCAACTGCTTTAGTCAATAAAAGACTGGTAGAAGGAAGGATAGATATTGCCTTGATACAGGAACCCTGGGTCAACAAGGGTAAAATCCTAGGCCTAGGTAACTGTGGGAACCTATTCTTTGATCGCTCAAGTAGTAAACCGAGAGCTTGTATAATTACAAATAAAAATATTAATGCTCTTCTTATAGCCGACCCACTGGATAGTGATAATGTAGCTATCAAGTTAATCAGCGAAAATGGAGATATTACTTATATTATGTCAGTTTATCTTCCATACGAGGATGAAATTCCTCTAACAACCTCAGCCAGAAGCTTTGTTGAGCGTTGCTCACATTCTGGGATGAAGGTCATTGTGGGTTGCGATGCTAATGCACACCACACCATTTGGGGCAGTACTAACTGCAACAAAAGAGGTGAGGATCTAATTGAATTTTTCTTAAGTAATAATCTGTATATCCTCAACACTGGTAATAAACCAACATTTGTTACTAGCAATAGAAAGGAGGTTATTGACATAACCTTCTGTAATAATAAAGCAGTCAACTGCATACAGGATTGGCATGTTTCTGAATGTATTACACTATCAGACCATAAACTAATCCAAATGTCCATTACAGGCCCTGCACTTATAACTCAGCAGGGAAGGCGGAATCCCAGACACACCAACTGGGATTCCTATCGGGAGGACCTTCGGCTTCTCCTAGAAGGTAAGAGCTTTAATTTTCCTTCACTGGTGGACCTGGAGCTGGCGGTTGACTCGGTACAACGGTCCATCCTCCTAGCCTACCAGTTAAATTGTAAAGCTGTCACGACTGGGATACCAAGGCGAGTTCCTTGGTGGAACAAAAACCTTAGTGCATTGCGTAAAACCTGCAGAAAGCTCTTTAACAGAGCCAAAAAAACAGGCGAGTGGTCAAAGCATAAAGATGCACTCACCAGCTATAATAAGGCCATTAGAAAAAGTAAAGAAGATTCGTGGAGAGACTTCTGTGGCCAGGCGGACAATATGTCCAGTGCAGCTAGACTGACCAAAATCCTGTCAAAGGACAGTCAGTGCCAACTGGGTTCCATCAGAAAGGATGATGGCACATACACGGAAGATGGCAAAAGTACACTAGCAGAAATGCTTAGAGTACACTTTCCTGACTCCACAGTCGCAAACTCGAATGACAAGCCTGCCATTCCCAATCTTACACTATCACGTAGTAAAAAAGAGGACTGGGCTATGGCAAAGAGTATAATTACTCCAAACAGAATTAAATGGGCTATTAATTCGTTCAAGCCCTTCAAATCACCTGGGGCTGACGATATTATACCAGCTCAACTCCAACATGGCAAAGATATTATTATGCCACACCTATGCAGAATCTTTAGATCATGTATAGTATATGGCTATATACCACATGCATGGAGAACCTGTAGAGTTATCTTTATACCCAAACCAGGAAAGTCATGCTACAATGAAGCCAAAGCCTTCAGACCTATTAGCCTGACTTCTTTCCTCCTTAAGACTCTGGAGAAATTGATTGACAGGTATATCAGAGATGAGGTTTTAAAAGCTAAACCCTTATCGAGATTTCAACATGCATATCAACCTGGGAAATCTACAGAGACTGCCCTATACGACCTTATTACGGTACTAGATAGGGCAGTCAATGGAAAGGAAATAGCCATGGCGACCTTTCTGGATATTGAGGGGGCTTTTGATAGAGTCCCAACGAATGTAATCAACAATGCCCTTCTCAAAAGAAATGTTAATTCAAGCGTATGTACCTGGATTAAAAATATGCTTGAAACCAGATTGGCTCAAGCCTCCCTTCTGGGAGACTCGCTCACTGTGGAGAATTGTAAAGGATGTCCACAAGGAGGAGTGTTGTCACCACTACTATGGAGTCTGGTGGTTGACGAACTCTTAAACAGAATTAATTTTTTGGGCTTGCATTGTCTAGGCTATGCTGATGACATAACACTGGTCGTAAGAGGTAAATTCCAGAATACTGTAACTGACCTCATGAGCACTGCTCTAAAAAAGGTAGAAAAATGGTGCAAAGAGGTAGGTTTGTCGGTTAACCCCAACAAGACCAACCTAACAGTGTTCACTAGGAAAAGAATACTTGATATGCAAACCATAAAATTCTTTGGGAAACCACTTGCATATTCAGAAGAGGTTAAGTATTTAGGGGTTATCTTTGATAAAACCTTGACATGGAAGCCTCATCTCCAATACTGCACCAACAGAGCCAAACGAGTGTTTTGGGCCTGCAGACGTGCTATTGGAAACAACTGGGGCTTGTCACCAAAAATGGTGCTCTGGATATATACTGGAGTGATTACTCCAATGATATCTTATGGGGCCATTGCCTGGGGAAATAGAACCCATAATGAAACTGTGAAAAAAGAACTCACTAGTTTACAAAGAATGGCAACCATTTCAATTACAAATGCAATGAGAACTACTCCCTCACAGAGTCTAGAAATTCTCCTAGACTTTCTACCACTACACAAACAAGTGGAATTAGAGGCTGTTTTGTGTTCACGACGGCTAAAACTCATGGGTTTATGGAAAACATCCTATGAATTACCTTTGTTTAAAAATATTCAAACACAGGTAAAAGAACATCCATGTTTAACTATGAATTCTGACTGGATGTTAAAGCAATATTGCTTTAAAGCCAAATACAATATCATCTTCCCGTCCAGAGAAAACTGGAGATTTCCCTCCAATCTGACTAGGAGAGGAGATGAAATTTGGTATACAGATGGTTCAAAGACATCTTATGGCACTGGCTCAGGTGTCTTCTGTCCTAACAGAAAAATAAAGCTTTCTTTCTCTCTGGGCAAGTTGGCTACTGTATTTCAGGCTGAGGTTCTTGCAATTACGGCATGTGCCTACAATTGCCTAGATAGAGGAGTTGTTAAGAAGGTCATAAAGATTTTCTCTGACAGCCAGGCTGCACTAATGGCTTTAAAGAGTCACTGCTTTACCTCTAAAGCAGTGTGGGAATGCCACAATGCACTTGTAAACCTAGCTGAGGGTAACAAGGTTTCTCTTCTCTGGGTTCCTGGTCACTGTGACATTGAAGGTAATGAAATGGCAGACCAATTAGCCAAACAAGGATCTAAAATATCCTTTATTGGTCCAGAACCTGTTTTGGGTCTGCCCCATAATGCGGTCAGGAAAACTATCAAAAGCTTTTTATTGACTGAATCCTATCAAGCTTGGCTTGAATCTAAAGACCAAAGACAAGCCAAAGAGCTCAATCAACAGTCACCCTGGAATAGATCGAGGGAGCTAGTAAAATTGAGCAGAAAAGAGATCAAGGTTGCTGTAGGCCTTTTAACTGGACACTGCACCTTAAATAGACATCTTAATCTGATAGGTGTTATAGATGACCCACTATGTAGAGGCTGTCGTATGACAGAGGAGAGCTCCACACATGTGCTATGCAATTGTGACTACTACTCTGCCCAAAGATTTGAACATCTAGGATACCATTGTATCGAACCCTGGGAATTATCAAATGTTCCAATCAGGTCTATACTGAAATTTATTTCAGCAACCGGTCTTCTTTAGATCATTAGGGGGTTTCAGTACAATAGACTTAAGTCGCGGTGCTGGTACTCGATTGAGTCACCCCCATTTACAAGTCATAAGTCATAAGTCATAAGAGGTATCTTCAGAAGTGAAAGCAACATTTTCATGTTTTACGTCCGCTCCTGACATTTTTTTAAAAGTTTGTACTCTTTTCTACTCTACTTCAGTTTCAATTGTGATCTTTCAAGAGAGTGTATTTTAACAATCTGCAGCATTCAAAGTATTGTATAGAGCGAAAACATTTTAACTTTAATGGAAAGTATTCTATTAACTTTTAAGCTTGAATATTGTCAAATTCTTTGTCTATAAATATTCTGACAGAGCAGAAAATTTTATCAGAGCTCAAAATCGCTTCATTGATTACAATTGCATATAAATTTGGCAATGAATGTAAAAGTGTTACAGTAAACACTTTGTTTTTACAAGTTAATTTTTTTTTTTACAATACGGTTTGAGTTTAGATCTTGTACTGTTTAGTGAAATTACAATAGTTACTATTCAAGTGTCATCCCAAAAGCAAAAACTGGAAGAACATTTTCCTTAACGAAGCAAGTAAAGGGGAACTATATGTTTAGCCTCTTCTATGATAAAAAAAAATGGGAGTGTTAAAAAACGAAATTAAATGGATATTCATCTCAAGACCGTATCTTGTATGGTGCGGGTGGGGGTGGGGGGGGACATTTTTACCTATCTGCAGAAAAATGAGAAGAAAAATGTGAAAAACCAACCAGTCAATTCCCATAGTTTTTATTAAGAAGTTTGAAATATATATATAATAGGGGGGAGGGAGCTGTGATCGAACCCTAAAAATCTTCACCCTGGATATGGCCCTGATTCATCAGAAGCGTGTTTCATTACACAACGGATGAGAATTTAGCAATATATAGGATGTTTGCTAAAATCCAGTGATGCTCTTATTTGTATATTTATTTTTACCACATCACAATTTTTTTACTCCAATTGTAATGTGAAAAACATTTAATTTGTTTAAGAAAGAATTTTCAATTTGAAATCTTTAATTTCCATTTAGTATTTTTTTTTTCTCTTTTTTCTCTTTTTTTTTTTTACACCTCAGGGAGCCGAGTGAAGTTTCAAGGGAGGGCGCACCGGGATATGTCATGGTGGGCCAGGCTGAGCTTGAAGTCATATCACTTCTGCATGACCTTGGAGTCTCCAACCAACAAAGACTCGATGTTTGAGGTGTGATGGTAAAGTTATTGAAAATGATTCAGTGTCACAGAGTTCGAGTGATGAAAGTGTACTTGATGATAGTAAAATGCTTTTACCAGGGAAAAGCCAAAAAGTTCAATTATTTCAGTGAAATAAGGGCTGCTCAGAAAATCTACTCTCTTTTTCCAGAGAATGGGATCATAGAGCATTATTAGTACAGAAGCTAAATTAGCAAGTACTCTTTTGCGGGATTTAAATGTTGTATGATTTGAAAACTAGGCAGTGGCAATGGATAAATCGAAGGTTTCTCGTGAAAGGGTAAAAATACCATCATGAGATTAAAATATATACTGTCCTTATAATTATAAGTCGCACTGTATTCTGAACATTATATTTTTATACTTGAAAATAAAAATTTGCTGTATATATATGTTTTTTGAAAAAAAATTAAAAATCTTCGTCCATTGTCACAGTTGTCAAAAAAAAATCAAACTTCAAGTCCATTCCGGAATTTTGTTGGTAAATATGTGATCATAGTGGCAACTTTTTATCAACATAAAAATTTGAATTTCCGAAAAAAGTTTTTTTTTCTACTGCCTAATGTAGGTCTATCACTCTGTTGAGAGATGAGTAGAGCTATCAATGATTGTGGTGGTTGTTATTAGAAGAGAATGTGGTGGAAATTGTACGATTGAACATCCTGCAATGGAGGCAGCCAGCTGATCCAGTGGTACTCAGGCTCAAGAGCTGTGGTTGACCCAGTGATGTAGGGAAAGGTTGGTGGTCTGGATGCTTAAGGGCTTGTACTAACTCAAAATGCTATGATGACACAGGCAAGTGTTGTGTTGCTTCCCACTAAGAGAAAATTTCGTTGAGGCGGAGGTGAGAATGGATAACCAAGGCCATGTAGGAACAAGGGATCTGTGATCCCGGCAAGGACATGCATCAGAAAGAGTATGGAAGTAGCAAGTAGAGCGAATGCATGGATAACTAGGGGTGTGGAACATCGCACAGTTTTCAATTACACTATAATATTGATGACAATTTGTGTCATTTACCTTTTTTATACTTTCATCGTTCATTTAAAAAAAATGGCCAGTTTGTTGATATTTTTTGCTATAATTCTTGTATGGGTCTTTAAAAAAAAAAACTCCACTATAATAGTGATTTTGGTAATATATTTTTCGATAATCCTTATATTATCCTTTATTATAAGTGAAACAGAGGGAAGGAGAAAAAACAATCGTTGATGAGGTATGCTAAAGGAATGAAAACTCTGTGCTGAAGGCATTCGTTTTTCAACTTTTTACGCCATTAAAGCATTTTTACTGGAATTTCGAAGGTGGGGATGTTTAGAACACCTTAAGAGGCATTAGCACAGCGATTTTTATAAAAATCGTTGGAGCCATTTCTTAGCAATCATTGAAAAACATGATTTTTTCAGTGATCTTATGCGTGATTGTGACGAAAACCTTAATGGTAGGTCCCATAGCTACCAGCAACCCGTATGCCAAATTTGAACATTGTAGGTGAATTTGTTCGAGAGTTATGCTGACCACAGACACACATACATACACACAGAAATACATTTTTACTAGATCACTTTTTTGAGATCAGGATGTTCCAAAATGTGGAGAAATGCAAAAAAAAAAAAAAATTGATTGAATACTATACTTTCATTACCCTATGTATACATATGTGTAATTGAATGTAACATGTGGTGGGATAGATGAAACTGGAGATTGTTATTGCATCCTCCTCCATTGAAGATGCTGTTTTGACTTTCCTGTTATGGCATGGTGGAGAGAGCGTGGTAGACCTCGGGAGCCTGTCTTAGAGTTGAAGGCCAACAAAATGAACCAAAATCCATGGGGGAAGCTTCCAGCTTCATTGAATTGAGCCAGAAGGAGACTGCTTTTGAAAGGCCTTTTAGGGTGGTAAGTTTTTTAACCATTACTTGTAGTAATGGTTAATAGTAGTCAAGTAAACCATTACTTGATTCAGAGTGAAAGGAGTGGACAGAAAATTGTTGGTGGAAATTGATTGCTAGTTTGTTAAAGTTCGGGTGAACCATTGCAAAGATGCTGTTAAGAGGTAGTGTTGGTGAAAGATAATATAACTTTAGAGGACAATTAACATGATTTAATTATAAACTTGATAACACTTACAGCAAAGAAAAAATGAATGATACAACCTCTCACTCTAGTAATCACTGGCTCTCTGGTTTGGTTACTTTGCAGAGTTTGTCAATTCTGATATACCCACCATGTCCACAGCACATGAAAGCAGTGTGGTGACTACTTATTCTATGCACGTGTTTGCAGAGCAAGATGTGTTACCCTGCAAGCAATTTGACGAAATTCTAGTCACATCAGACATATTTAACCTTGTTGTATTTGTAGCTCAGGTTATTAAAAGTATGAATATGAAGCTTTTGTAGAAGCTTTCTACTTCATTCTGTCATAGATTAAAAATAATTTGGTCAACCTATAGAAACTTAATTTTAACAACCTATTTAAAAAATTATTAATTTTTTTGTACATATTTTTTTAGATCAAGATTCTATATTATTCCTGCAGTTTATTATGTATGTTTTAGATGTCTGGCTTGTACGAAAACCCAAGGGCGCCAGATGGTTATGAATATGAGGGCGAACCTTACTTACAACTGTACAAACCACTGGATCCCAGAATGAAACAATTTATGGTGAATGAGAAGTTTGAATCTTTGGTTCATCTCCTTGATGAGGTTAGTTTAAGTTTTTGCAATAAGATTTCTTAATATGGTTTAGTTTTGAAGTTTCCACATCTCAATTTTTATTTTAGTGTTCTATTCCTCAAAGTGTTATTGAACTGAACTACTTGGTGTTACTAATTGAATTATTTTAACTTCTGTACAAAACATTGAAAGTGGAATATTCCTGAAACTGATTGGTGTATTAAAATGCAATTTATTACATAGCTGTTACAGGATTCAACAAACATAGATGCATAAGATTTTTTTTCTTTAGTTATATTGTGTTTGGTGCCTAATGAAAGCTACTGTCAAAAGAATTTTTAAACATATCTCATTATTAGGGTGTTTCATAAATATTATCAAAATAGCTCAATTATAAAAACACTTTAATTACCTAAACCAACAGATAGAATAATTTGAACAGGTAAGTAGAAGACTATGAATACCACAATAAAATTAGTTCAGGTTTTTCATAATTACCTTAGATTTAAAGAAGAAAAAATAAATATATTAAAAGTATGGTACTCTTGAATATTCAGACTTTATTAACAGGAGAAGAAGAAAAATACTATTTTTGATGTTGTTATCATACTATCGAAGCTGCCCAAATGTGGGTGCGCTGTAAGGTCAGTTTAATTTTGTCACATTGTCATTCTTGAAGGTACCTTTCAGGTAGTATTTTTACAAAAACAAAAGATCATGACAAATTCTGAAATTTCATTCTTGTCAGCTAAAGACAAATAACGACAGAATAATTTGATATTTGTAACGACATTAGTGTACTATTGAGCCATGATAGATCTATAATATAGAAACCAAAATTGTAGACAAAAATGACTATGTTTGCGATTGAATACAACTATTTTGCTCGAGATTACCTTTGTAAATACTTTTGAAGAAGTAATTTGGTGAAGTATATAAGCCATTTTTATCTTTGAGGAAATGTTATAGTCTGTCAAATATTCATATAAAATGTGTTCGAACTTTTTTTTAGACACAACTACTGACTGATTCTGAGGAAGAAATTGAAGTAAAAAAGGAGGAAATGCAGGAAATACCACAAAACCCCATAACACTTGATGAAACTGAAACATTAGCTTCCTTGAATGCATTCATAGCCAAGTATAAATGTGAGTATTCCTTGATTGCCCTTAAAGTATTCTTATAAGAAGTCTAAGTGTTGTGCTGTTTAAATTGAGCTCTTTTGCCACTATAGTTTGAAAAAATGTTAAGAGCAAGATTCTGAAAGATTGAGCCACTTAACATTAGAGGGTGATTCACACCATCTCCGATTTTCCCCAAAAAATTAGCAGTTGCTAATACACTTATTAGATGATAAAATCTGAAATTATTTGTTTCATAGTTGTACCATTCAAATTCTATGACCTATCAAAGCTCACCTTTAAAAATAAAAAAATTGGTGTTTTTGTGACACATGAAAACTATTTTTATCCACATAAAACTTGGCAAACGACTTGCCGCCTGCATTTCTTCTGTTATAAAATGTACTAGAATAGATCTTTATGAAACGCATAAAAAGTTCATGCCAAATCCATTGCGCGAGGTCACGAAATTTCCAAGTTTTCATGTTTTTTACCATTTTCAAGCCTGAATTATATCTTGTGCATTTGGTTTACCACTGTAAACAAGGTGTCTTTAGATAGAGCTATAATAGTACTATTTATTAATATATAAAACATTAAGACAAGTTGAACATATTGGAAGTTATTTGGTACCAAAATCGAAAAATCTCCGAATTTGACACAAATTTGAGCTCGTATATCTTGCTGCAGGAATTATATTTTGACTCAACGCTGAGACTATTTAAACACTCTTTTAAATATACTTTGTGAGAAATTAAACTTTATTGAGGCAAGTTGAAGAGAAAAAAATAAATGATTTTTTTTTGCACCTCATCCTTACATATTGATGTATTTCTGTTTTCATTCATGTTTTCAAAAATTAATCTTTTCAATTCACTCTTACTCATGTTTATAACAATTGCTTGTTGTATGTCTATTAAGTTAGAAACTTTGACTGGACTGACTTCAGAAAGTTACAAAGGACGAAAAAAACTGAGCTTCGGTGCACTGTGTCGATATCATGCAATGGCCACTTAAACTCATCAACTCCTCTCTGATGAAGAAATCTCATTTTAAACACGTTATTCCCACTATCTTCTTGCAATTTACCAATGTAAAACTGTTTATCGTACAGGACAGCTTAAAAAGAATGGGGCTGAATTTCATATCCGCAGTCCTGATTAGCAATCAGCTTTATCTCTTTTATGATATTCTCCATTTGGTGGGAGACAGTTATTTGGATTTCTACTGTAAATTCCCCATTACCCATACAATCAGTTGACCAAACCCTAAAGACGAAGACAATACCACTTAGCCATAAATTTATAACAGAAGAAAGTTGCTTATCAATGTTTCAAACTGTAGAGGATTTGTACCTACATATTGATAGAGGAGGACACCAAATTTCTAAAATAATCACTGGTCAAGACAAAGCCACAAGTGCATTTGCAAAAAGAATGGAAGCAGTGACAAAAAAGACCAACTATGAAATTACTGCAGCTTTTGAAGAACCCACTACAAAGAATAAAAATTACATCCATTCAAGTCTTGTGCGCAAAGAAGGATGGGCACTGAAACCCAAAAGGAAAGTTACACATTTGAACCAAAATGAAAAAAGTTTAGAATGCTTCAACAAAGGAAATAAGACAGGAAGTAAATTGACTCCGCAAACTGTTGTAAAAATATGATGAGAAATCTCACAGTTGATGGAAAGAAGAAATTTTGTTCCAATGGTTATTTGACACGGGAACAAGTAATGTCAAATTCCACAGAATGAAGGGTACGACTGAAATATGCATGTTATATATAGTGTTATAGAAATATAATGTTATTGAAGATAAAGTCATTGAACAAGATGACGAACTTTATCTTGGTATCATTGGAGACAATCAGGTATGTTAGATGGCTTGAATAGATGTAATTTCTTTTCTCTGTAGTGGGTTCTTCAAAAATCTACAATAATTTCATAATTGGTCTTTTTTTTCATTGCTTCCATTCTTTTTGCAAATACACTCCTGGTTTGCTTTGACCTGTGATTATTTTAGAAATTTGGTGTTCACCTCTAGCAATATGTAGGGACAAATCCTCTGAAGTTCCAAAAGTTGATGTGTAATTTTCTTCTGGCAAAAACATTAGAGTTATAAATTTTCGGCTAAGTGATATTGTCTTCATCTTTAGGGTTTGGTCTGACTTGTACCTGGAACTGATTGTATCAGTAATGGGGAATTCACTGTGGAAATTCAAATTACTGTCCCTCTTAAAATGACAAATATCATAAAAGAGATGAAGGTAATTGCTGATCAGGACTGTGGATATGAAATTCAGCCCTGTTTTTTTTAAGCAGTCGTGTATGATAAATGGTTTTACATTGGTAAACTGCTAGAAGATTGTGGGAATGACATGTTTAAAATGAGATTTCTTCATCAGAGAGCTGATGATAAGTTTAAGTGGCCATTTCGTGATGATATCGACACAGTGCACCGCAGCTCGGTTTTCTTTGGTCCTTTGCAACTTTCTGTAGAAGATCCAGTCAAACTTCCTAGCTGAAAAGACATACTACATGCAATTGTTATAAACAAGAGGAAGAGTGAAGTGAAAACAGATTAATTTTTGAAAACATTAATGAAAGCAGAAATGCATCAATATGTAAGGATGGGCTATCAAAAAAAAAAAAAAAAAAATCATTTATTTTTTTCTCTTCAACTTTCCGCAATAAAGTTTAATTTCTCATTTAGTAAAATAAAAGAGTGTTTAAATAGTCCAAGCGTTGTGTCAATATATTATTCCCGTAGCAAGATATGCAAGCTCAAATTTGTGTCAAATTCGGAGATTTTTCGATTTTGGCACCAAATAACTTCCAACATGTCCAACTTGCCTCAATGTTTTATATATTAATAAATAGTGCTAATATAGCTCAATCTAGTGACACTTTGTTTGCAGTGGCAAACCAAACACGCAAAATATAATTCAGGCTTGAAAATGATAAAAAAGATGAAAACCTGGACATTTCGTGAACTTGAATGGCCTTGCGCAATTGACTTGGCATGAACTTTTTATTCGTTTCATAAAGATCTATCCTAGTACATTCTATAACAGTAGAAATGCAGGCGGCAACTTGTTTGTGAAGTTTTATACTGATAAAAATAGTTTTCATGTGTCACCAAAACGCCAATTTTTTCATTTTTAAAGGTGATCTTTGACATGTCATAGAATTTGAATGGTTCAACTGCGAAACAAATAATTTCAGATTTTATCGTCTAATAAGGGTAGTAGCAACTTGTAATTTTTTGGGGAAAATCGGAGATGGTGTTAATCAGAGGTGGTTCAACTTCTCACGGTCATTAAAAGTGCTTAATATTTTTAACTGGTTTTCAAGGCCTTAAAAGTACTTGAAAATGCTTAAAGATCCTTAAAAGTACTTGAAAATACTTACAGGTCCTTAAAAGTCCTTAATTATTGTCACTTTTCCGCACCATACTAAAAATGTTTGGTATATTTGTATTAAGCATGCATCAACTTCTACATCGTTTGGTTCATATTTGCTGATTGGTAAAGTAAAAATTGAGTGGTTTTAGTTACACACTGTACTCTGCGAGACAAACACTTTCCTTCTTCTTTTGTTTTGGGCTAGTCAGACTTGTGGTACCTCTGCTTTAGGGTAGCATTTTGTACTATGCTCCAAACCCAATGTTTCTTAGCTCCATTTTTTCGGGTCGTCCACTTTGGCAATAAAGTCTCACAAACCCTTGATAGAACTAAAGTGTAACTCTTTAGTGTTAGTGACTCTCCTCGTTTTTGTGACCTACGTATGGGGTCTTGTTGAAAAAGTCCCATTGTATGAAAGTGTTTCTGAAATGGTAGTGCCCTGTGATGAAGCCCACAATTGCTCGCATCTTAAGTCTTGGGTATCTAAGAATTTGACAAACACGAGATGAATGTTTGCATTTTGCGATCCAAAAAATTAACAACCATCATCAAAGTCGGTTTATAACGCAAAATGCAAATTGTACATGAAAGATTTTAATATTAATGCTCTGGGCAAAGCAGCTGTAAAGTCACATTAAAAACCTGATGATGAAAGCACATTTTTGAAGGTCCTTAAAAGTCATTGATTTTCTATCTATGATTTCAGTGGGAACCCTGTTAATACGAAATCGTTTTCACTGTCAATACTAAAAATTGTATACACAGAAATAGAAAGGAATGAGAAAACAAAAAAAAATCATCTCCATATCTATATTTCACGAGTGAACAATTCAGGCTGTGATTATAAGTATATGATGTTGTTTTTGAATTATATGATTTATCGATTGAATAAACATTTTACAATTTTAATTCAATTTTATTGGTAATTGCTGAGTGAAGGCCACCACAAATTTTATGTGACACAATATTTTAATTAAAATTTATCTTTATGAATTCATATATTGTATTAGGTGTTATTTCTAATGTTCATGTTGGCAACAATCCTTTTATAGTGTTTATCAACAATTAGAACCTGCATGATAATAAATAAGATGTAAGGCTTTTAACACTATATTTAAACTTATGGCTTGTTAGATTTTTATAGCCTACATTTTTTTAATGAAAAATTGATGTGTTATTTTAACCAGTATCAAAATTGTCAATTTATTAATATTCTTGAAAGAAAATATTTTAAGAAAGAAGGATGCATCAAGTTTAGTTTTCTTCTCCAAGTTTTAAAAGTTTAGCTTTTACATCTTAAGACATTTAACAGTGTTTTGGATCCGATTCTACAAGATCTAGATGAAGCGATAATATTCTTTTGTTAAATATATTTTTTGTCTTTTTATACCTTGTAGACAACAGCAAAGTTTCTGAAAAGGAGGCAAAAGATAGAAGAAAATCGAGGAAAAAGAAGAGACGTCGCAAGCGGTCTCGGAAATTGAGTAGGAGTGACTCTAGGTATAAAAATAAAAGTTCCTGTAATACTTCTGCTCAACAAGATTCTCTAGTTTCTCATATTTCAACTAGCCAGTCTAGTTCTTCCAGTGCTGAAGGATCTTCAAAGCAGCATCATAATTCTACAACTCTTGATGAGTCGTCCATTCATATCACACCTCTAAATCATCGTTCTTCTTCTCCCCTACAATGTACCAGCCATTACAAATCTTCAACCAATAAAACTTCATCCAAATGTTCCACATCTCCAAGTCATAGATTCCCTTCTCATGAACAATATTCAAGCTCTCGTCGATCATCTATTCGTACTCCTTCTAGATCTCCGAGTCCCACTAGGTCATCTTCACCCCGATGGCGTACATCATCAAGTCATAGGTCCCATTCTCGCAAACAATATTCAAGTTCTCGTAAATCACATATTCGCACTCCTTCAAGATCTCCAAGTCCCACTAAATCATCTTCACCCCGATGGCGTACATCACCAAGTCGCAAGTCCCATTCTCGCAAACAATATTCAAGTTCTCGTAAATCACATATTCGCACTCCTTCACGATCCCCAAGTTTTGAAAAGTTGCACAGCCATTATAAGCTTTCAACTTATGAGAGGTCATCAAAACGTCACTCGTCTCACAGTAGTCAGTTCCTTTCTAGCCAACGTTCTCCAAGTCCTTCTGGATCACAGGTTCGTTCTCCTGAGAAATCTTCTAATCGATACAAGTCTTATGAGAAATCATCCAAAGTACGCTTATCTCCAAGTCATAGGTCATCCGTGCGCCAACAATCTTTAAGTCCCCGTAGACCTCCAAGTCATAGGTCATCTATGCACCTGCAATCTTTAAGTCCTTGTAGATCCCCAAATCGCAACGGTTCACCTGTTCGTTCTGATAGATCATCAAATCAAACCAAATCATCAGTTGACGAAAGATCCAAACGTGGCAAATCTCCGCATAATAAGTCTCCTATTCCACAAAGGAAATTTCCAATAGAGGATGAGTACACTAGAATTTTGGCTGAAGAAATGAAAAAGAGGCAAATATGGGAGGGCAGTGATTTAGAAGAGGAGGGTGAAGTAATTGAACAAAAACTTATATCGGATACAGAAACGAAATCACCTGTTAAAACAGAGTCTACTAATAATACTAAGGATCTTCCTAAAAGTGAACAGAACTTGGTGGATAAAGAATTGAAGATAGCTAATAAGGATGAATTGCAATCAAACTCCAAATTTCCACAGTCAAAATTACTTAAACAAGAGATGAAATCAGAGTCACTAGATCAAAAAGGATTTTCAATTAACAGTTTTTATTGCTCGGTAAGTAAAATAAAGTGCGTTTTTCAAAATTCTTCTTCTTTAAGAAATTCAATAAAAATGTTGGAGCAAATATCTTACAAAAGTTATTACCAAAAAGCTTCAAAATTTAATTTTTAAATTCCAAGTTTTTCTTAAAATATTATGGGGTTTTCTTGTTTTTGAATGTTTTGGATAAATTGATTGTGAGCTGTGATAAAAGATGTATCCTATATATGAGGACTAGCTTACTTAACTCTGGAGAATATGCTGTAGTATGAACCCTTCCGCATAAGGGTAGTTCTGGGCAAATCATAACTTTTATAGCAATATTAATAACCTGCACAAATAGTTTTGTATTAAACTTAAATATATGTTTATAACAAAAGTAAAATAAATGTTTTTAAGCTTAAATTTTAATTAATATTTTACTCTTCTACCCACAGATATTATAAGAATTTTAATGAATGAATTGTATGGCTTTGACCAAGCTATTTCCTTGACATCACTCAATTGACACATCAGAATTGATGAATGAATATTTCCTTTGCCAATGAAGTTTTAAATATTTTTTTTACATAAAATGTTGCATGCTTTCATAATCAATCCAAATCTCTTTAAAAAGATTTTTTCAGAAACTTTAAAAAGTTCAAGATATCTGTTTTATGCAGAAAATTAAAAATAGTTAACGTAGAAAGTATTCTCATTATAATTTTGATCACACAATTTTCAGATTTAGAAACAAAATGGAGCTTAGGATTTTGCTGAAAGTGCCATTTCGAATGTTTAAATTTAGCTAAAATATTACAAAAGAATAAAAAAAAACTTCTTAATTTTTAAAAAAATTCAAAATACTTATAATTTGTTACAGAAAAATACTTCCTACATACACTTTTTCAAAATTCAGATGTACAATCCCTCCCCTCCACCGCTCTAAAAATATATATATACAGTTTTGTTTTCTTATATTTATTTAATTAGGCTCGAATTTTTTGTGATAACCATGCCAAATCTGCCAACAGGGCTCAACATTTCACCTTTCAATTCAATGATGTCACATGATAATCGATTAATCTGTAGCCAATCATTGCATAGTAAAACCGGTTCACATATCTTGACTGCACATTCTTCAGGTTCAGGTTAACTAGTTCACTACCATAGAAACATCCTCTTGCAAACTTGTTAGTAAAATCTCTTATAATTTTCTTTCTAATGTATGATTTTGAACTTGCGTTATTTTATTTATTGTATTGTTTATTTTATTTTTTTTTATTTTATCAACTAAATAACCCTTAACCAGGTGCTAGAAACGTAGAGAAATTTTTACTTCACAAATAAAAAATCCACTCAATTACAAATAACATATTTTTAATACATAATATTACAGCAAGTAGGTTTTTAACAAATATAAATAATTTTCTCTAAAAATGTGAAGTAAAATATAAAAGTTATTTTTTTTTTCAATGTAAGATAAGTTTATAAACTTAATGGTATTGTCCCATTTCAACTTCATAATAGTATATACGAATTCACATCTACAGAATTTCTTTTCTAAGTTATTATTCACTCACTTTCCGTACATATACAGTAGGGTGGGTCAAAAAAAAAATTCAGCTAGAGTCCAGGTCACCCCCTAATTTTTTTAGACTTGCTAGTAGTATAATGCTGGAAAAGTTTTAGCTTCTTATTCAAATTCTAAGAGGGTGCTCATTGACTCCACGATTTAACTTTAGCAGGTGTATAGGAAATACAATGAATAATTTACAGTTCAGATATATTTTTAATTTTTCCGAGAAGTTTTTGTAGAAATTTAGTTTTTTGTATTATATATATACATTTTTAATAATTCTAAAATATTTTATTATATGCGGTATTATTTCTGATTGTTATTTACATAATGAATGACAGTGAAGGCAGTCCATCTAATTGTTACACTCGCAACAGCTCTTTTTCGCAATCCACCTTGCCTTTCAGTTTCACAAAGTACTATTCTGTAAACGCGTAAAAAATCCCGAAATGACAATGCAGAATCAATAAAAGGTTCATTTAAACCAAATTTCCCTCTATTGGTTCACTGGGATGACAAACTCCTCCTTGAAATTTTTGGATGTGGAAATGTTAATCGGTTATCAGTATTTGTATCTGGAGATGGTCTTAATTAGCTCCTTGGAGTGCCAAAACTGACTGCTGGAACTGTATCACAACTAATGCTGTGCATATTTTACTAAAAGAGTGGAATGCCACAGAATTGGTTCAAGCAATATGCTTTGACACAACGAGCGTGAACACTGTTTTTTTTTTTAAATGGAGCCTGTGCTTTTCTAGAAAGAAAACTTGAATGTGAACTTCTCTGGTAAGTTTGCCGCCATTACATAATGGAATTAGTCAGAGCAAAATCATTTACTTTATATTTAGGGCCTTCAAGTTTTTCAAACATTCCTATCCTTTAGAGATTCATGGCTGTTTGGAATGGTGTTGTGATAAATAATTATAGAGCACTAAAACTAAATGGAGAAACTAAGGTACCTGCATAACCCACTATAACATTATATGGAAACAGCTAAATCTTACATCAGAAATTATTACAAAGAACTTATCAAATTGACACTGATTGTCTTGGGATGTCCACTAACAAAAATACATTGACGAGCACCAGGACCAATTCAACATGCTCAATGGATGACTAGATAATAATATACATTAAAGATATATTGGTTTCGAGATCAGCAAGACGCTTTTAATCTAACAGCGAGGGAAGAAAGGTAGATTTTAAGATTTGTACAATTTGGTTCTCTTTTATATATAAAAGTATGGGCAGAAGAACATCATCCAGAAACAGATTTCAAATTTTTTAAATATCTTGAAAATTATCTATCAAAGATATTGTGCTTTCTGCTTGAAAAGTAATGAAATGTCATATGTGGTATTTATCTAATGATTTCGTAGAACTTTCTGATAGTTTCAATGTAAGAAAACAAAGAATTGTAGAGTGAATGACAGCTATGCAAATACTTAAGAAGCGTATTGTACGAGGTGAACCTGACATTTTCAAAGAAGATGATGCGCAACTGTCGGACTTGGTGACAAGCCGAACAACAAAACTTGTATTTCGTATGAATGAAGGCAAGTAATTTTTAAGCCTTTCTTCAGACAAAAGGAATGACAATGATGATTACTGTAACCAGGAAAAGAAAGCTTCAAAATTTACAGGTAGTGAATGCTATAGTGCAGAACGAGGCGACAAGCTTATCAAAGATTTCCAAAAAATCGCAACAAATTATGAAAATAAAAAGCTATTCTTGCTAAAAGTGATAGAAGCAAACAGAAAATGCTTTCCATCAGATACTATGAAAAAATCAGTTTTAGACACTATTTGTAATAATTAAAGGACAAAATGTACTTAAATTTACAATTTTTTACTTCTCTATTGATTTAATCTTTTCTAAGAGATTGTAAAATCAAACCTATACATGAATTTGGCAGGTTTTTATTTATTATTTGAAATTAATAGAAAAGGTACAATGGAATACACTAACTAATGAAGTTTGTGGGAGTTGAGCACCCTTTTACAGTGTGAATATGAAGTTGAAATTTTTCCAGAACATTACTGTCCTCAAGTCTAAAAAATTTGAGGGGTGGCCCGGTATATATGTGAACATTTATTTTTTTACATGTATTTTTGAACCACCTTAATGTACAGAAAGTCTTTTCTTAGTATTTTTGCATCTTTACAAATGCAAAAATACATACAGATGTACCCATTGGACATTATAATTAACTGTGATCATTCATTCTATATTTAACAAAATCAATCTCTCGCTTACTTTTCTATAATCCTTTAATGATATTACTCTATATCGACATTAAGGTTAGTATATGTTATTTCTGACAAATTATGTTTTGCTTAAAATGACCATTAGTCTGGTTGTAAAAAAAAAAAAATTAGTTTTCACGTACATACAAAAATAAACAAGACAGTTTTTTGAGAAATGTGTTTGCTTGTTTTTGGCTTAAAGAGGTGGAAATAAAAAATGGAAACCAAGGAAAACTACTAACATTTATGATGCTTACTACTTCACAGCAGTAAGGAAAAGTGAGAAATGAGACGTTTAAATTCATATTTTAGTGTCTCAATTTATCTTTAACTTAAATTACTGGCTTACTTTTCATGTTTTTTAGCACAATCTTTTAGCTTTGATATTACTAAAATATATCAAAGCTAAAAAATATAACTGAATATATTAAAGCTATCGAATATATTTTTTAATATAATTTAACTAAAAAAGTCCCCCTCTCCCCCCTTATCTAAATGTCCTGTGACAACCAATCCCAGGATCTTGGTAGATTGTCACAAATATATACTCTCATATATATATATATCTTTAATAACCCTATATCATGATAGCTTAAATACTACGAGAAAGTTGCATATAATGAGTATGTTTTCTTAGCTTAAAAAATGCGCTAATAATGGTGGAAAGGGTAACTGTAAATCCTGCCTCTTAAAAAATTAGAAACCAAAAATTAGACTATCTTTCCTGGTCTACCTTACCGACATGCTCCTATCATAGCAATAACTTAAGAAGCAGTAAGAATAAATGTAATTGCAGTGCAAACTTTACAATTGTAACTTAAGTAACACTAATCTTGAAATAAAAATAATTGTTTTAAGGTCAAGAACTCTTTAACCATCACAGAGCATAAACCTATGTATCTGACATATTTATTCAACCTCTCCAGCTCAATCTTGTAGGTGTTTTAATATATTTGCAGCAAATATAAAAGTTATATATTAATTATAGACAAGAACGCAAGCATCTAGAATACATTTTAAACTTAATTTTTTATGTATTCTAATTGGACGGTTCATTTGTTTGTTTTCTCCTATTTTTCCTTTAGATTTGTCAGCTGGGCCTTAATAGTGAGGTAACTTGGCAAAGTCACATTACTGGAAAAAGACATGCTAAGGTAGAACTTTTTATTTCTTGCAATATCCAAACTAATAAGTTAAATGCAATAGATTTTTTTTTTCTCTCTCTTTATTTGTTATATATTTACAAAAACTCTGACCATATATTTTGGAAAACCTCTCATCTTTCTCTTTTAATTGAATAGCTAACAAAACATAATTAAAACCAAAAACCTTATTTTTCTCACCTTTGGGACGTTAATGAAATTTATGTGAGGAATGGTTTATGTGTACATATGGTGGTTTTTGGTTTTTTTCCATAATTTTTTATTTTTTTAAATAGAACCCTTGAAAAATTCACTATAAAGGGCAATGATTGTGTGTCAAAACAGAATTAGGAAAATTTTTGAGTTATAAATCACTCAAAAAAGTAGGTATGCAACTTCCTTCTTCAGCCATCAAAAAGAGTATTGATATTTTTTAAATTATTGTGATGATTAAAAAATTACTTAATACAATTTGGGAAATATATTGTAGAAATCTTCTGTGTTTTCACTGATTTCCGCTCCCCCCCCCCCCTTTCCACGAGTCATCATCCTCAGAAATCCACAGATCAAGAAAGAAGAATTTGATAAATATTGATTATCCTTTATTCAGTATTGACATATTAACTTGATTATTATATTAATATTGACCTTTAGAACTATTATCGTGGATTTGTAGTCCGAGAATATGTATCATAAAATAATATGAATGTGAATATCCTAACTGTAAAGAATATGTTTGAAAAGATGCAAACGAAAATTGAATAAAGCCATAAATGTTTATGCTTGCCATAAATTCTTATTCTGCATCATTGGTTCAGCCACGATGAGGGGGTTTTGGTTAAAGTCCCCCCCCCCTTTTCAAATACAAATTTCATTGTATATAGTTGACTTTATAGAGTTTATAAAGCTAAATAATAGGCAAAAATACATACTTGTCCTAACTGCGTATATTTTCCTCTTTCTTACATATTGACTGTTCTCAACCTTGATCAAGTGATCAACATCAGTGGCTTGAAATCAATGTTAATAATAACCCTAGAAAAGGATATAAAAATGAAGTTGTTAAAAATATAATCCAAGATTGAAAACATGTGTCCCTTCACAAACGCTTTGTTTGCTAGGGTAATAGGATCAACTATCTGTGGATATTATATTGGATAAAGTTTGTTGTACTCACTACCTCACTTCATCTCTGAATTGACCAACTTTCCACTTTATCTGGTTTACATTGATAAATACCTTTTATTTGTTATAGGTTTTAAAACTGCAAACTGTACATGAAGTAGCAAAGGGCTCAATTGCAGTTCCTTCAACTTCAACATTCTCATCAGAGGTATACTTTAAAATTTAAATTTTTAGTTCAGTATAAGCTCATGCTAATCTTCAAAAAAATACTAGATCTCTTCATAGATAAATATGCACTATTTAATATACATCAAATAAAGGTTATAATTAGCAGATTATGTTAAGGAATGAGTGCCAATTGAAACAATATTAAAGATATCCTTATTTTAATTTTAAATGAAGTATAAAAAGTAATTTTGAACATTGTTACTGTATTTTTTAATATAAATTTTAGAATTTACACTAATATATAGTGATGTTCAAAGAACCTGTTGGTCTGAAAGCTACATTGCTAACAAATGCTACAGACATTACAGACACTTTTTTGAGAATGGCCATTATTTATTTTTTATGAATGTAAATTGTATGCAATATTAAATATCAATTTAAAAAAGAATGTGAGTTCTGTTTTTTAAATTATGTTGTGTTTATATTCTATAAAACCATGCAAATGTTTCCTTAAAATTTACTAGTAATACTTTTTCTCTTATAATTTAAAAAGATTTCATTTTTTGTATGAAAATAGTAAGTAGCATTTATTTTCTATTATTCTTTAAAGTTGTGTTTTATCATTCCAGGATACTCCTCGTTTTGGATATCGTAAGTAGTTATTATTTCTTAATTAAGTTCTAGTTCATCTTCTCCCTCCAGATACCATTTTCTTACCATAGAAATGTAAAATATTAAGCATCACTCAGACCACTGTAATTTGTTCATTTGATTTACAGTCACTTATTTGCCATCTTATTTTTACAAGTTCTACATTGCAGGGCTGCTACAGGTGACTATTTTCGAGGCAAGGCTACTATGGCGATTTTTTTTGCTAAAATTTGCCTAAAAGCAACCTTTTCAGCATATACTACTACTTTTTTAAATATTCGGCGACTATTCTGAAGGGGGAAAAATCTAATTTTTATATTTATTTACAAGTAAAAACACATGAGGAACGGAAACAAAATCAATCATCTAAGTTCAGTCGTGACATCAATAGTAGGCGGTCTTTGTTCTTTAAACTGGATTTACATGCTACTATTCAGGATTTCAGTTTAGAGTGCCAGTTCTGTAACGTCAGGTAAGTGACCACTACGCCGTCTGTCGGTGATCACGGGAGAGCCCACATGATTGGTTGATGGGAGTCGCCGGCGCTGTTAAATAGAAAATGTTTGGTTTACTGGAACCAGTAGCCAGGTGATGTCACAGACTGGCGATCTGTAGAATTCCGACTGGTAGCTTCTAAATCCTGCTTTAGGTCGCTGGCTTCTGCCAATGATGTTGCACTTATAGAGCTTGATTGGAACTGAACTGAAGAGGGTTGAACGTTTTTTTTTTTAAGAAAAGTCCTTTTGTTTTTCTACTCTTATTGGTTCTGTGGTGAATCACTAATAACTTTTGTGATGCATATTCAGAAGTTACATAAACAACCAGTGTTCAGTTCAAACCAAAACTTACCAATCACATGACCCTTTCACTCCCAGCACACTCCTCTGGCGCTAATGTTTGCTAATGATGTTTTTGTGTAAATTCGAACTAGAAACCAGAACTGTGGATCACAGGACCTTGTCTTTTGCTCTGATATACGTACGGCACCGTCAAGCACCACGTTTATTTATATATATATGTTGCAGCTCAGATGTCTATAATTATAAAACAAAGAGTCTGTGTGTCTGTCCCTCTTTAGAAAGCTACTCAAAATAGGTGTAGAACTCTGAAATTTCCAACAAAAGTAGTTTTGAGTTTCTAATTTGACTTTTGATAAACAGAATTTTAAGATTAATTTTTTTTTTTTTAATTTCATTTTTTGTAAGCAACTTTTAATAGATGTACAGCTCTGAAGTTTCCAACATATCAACATATATAACTTTCTTTTGTTACACAATTTTGAAGTATTCTCAGAGGGGGGGGGGGGTCTAATATAAAGGTTTTTTGTAGTAATTAATCTTTTAGCGAGTGGAATGAGCTTATGCTTGGCAGCAATGAACCTTTAGCGATGTTGTGATCCTTGGCTTAATAATCTGACTCCATTTTAGTTTAACATAAATTTATTAGACTTTAATTAACTAAATAAACTGCAACGATACAACATGCTAAGAAAATATTCATGGAATAAAGTTATTAATAAAACTGCTTGCAAAAGAAAGTTATTCCGCTATTGCTACGCAACGCACGAGGCCTCGTCAGTTCATCTAACGTCCATGGAGTTGAAATGTTATAACAATAGTCACCTACAGGTTGGTGCAATGCATCACCAATTGCAATTTCAGAAGCATCAGTAACAAGAGTCAACTTTGCATTCGGAAGAGGATGCACTAAAAGCGTAGCATTAGTTAACATTTCTTTACACTTATTAAATGCTTGTTCATTAGCCTCATTCCAAACTATTGGGTTCTTGTCTTTTTTGGCTTTGCATTTTGTAAGCTCATACAAACACGCTTGAACACCATCAGCGTTTTTAAGAAACCTGTGATAAAAATTTAGCATTGCCAAAAAACAACGAAGTTAAGAAGTTTAGGAAGATTGTACTCTTTGAGTGCCTGAACTTTGGCTGGAAGAGGAGAATTTCCTTACATGATAACTCAGAAATTCAATTTCACTTTTACCAAACTCGTATTTCTCCAAGTTTATTACTATGCCAAACTCACTTAACCTTTCAAAAACTCTATTAAGGTCAGACTAGTGAGCTTTGGGATCACTGAGACAGTAAGAATATCATCACGGTAGACATAACAACACTCAAGACCGTGTAGACTTCATCCATAAACCTCTGAAAAGTCTGCCAGAATTATGTAATCCAAAGCACATTTTTACATATTCAAAAAAAACCACCGGGGAAATGACTGCGGTTTTTGGAATGTCTTTAGGCTCTATGGAAATCTGATGATATGCCTTTATGAGGTCTACCTTTGACAAAATATTTTTCTTTGCAAGTCCATGTGAAAAATCTTGAATGTGAGGAGGGGATAGCGATCCGGGATAGTTTGAAAATTTAACCGCCTAAAATCACCTACAATTCGCCAAGTATTATTTTTCTTTGGTACAAGATGTATTGGGCTTGCGTAAGGACTACTAGAAGGTTGAATTATAGCTTTTTGTAGTAGTTCTTCAAATTCTTTTTTGACGACTTTAAGTTTTTCTGGTGATAAGCGCCTAGCTTTAGAATATACAGGTGGACCTTTTGTCTCAATACAATGAGTGACAGAATGAGTCATTCTCTCATTACTTAAATTCGAGTTAACAAGTGGGGGATATTTGGCCAGAATTTTATGGTACGGGGATGCCTCGGAAATGAGAGTTAATCCTAACGTGGAACCAGGACAAATTGTGGCTTTGGCATTAAGCCAGTTAGTTAAGCCATCAACAAGCTGTCTATTTTTAACGTCTACCACAAGTCTAAAATGCTCCAAAAAATCTGCACCCAAAATCGGATGCGAAACATCAGGTATCCAAAATACCCAAGTATATACTCAACGCAACCCGATATCTAATTTATACTTCTTAGTACCATAAGTGCGAATCTTACTGTCATTAGCCACTTAAAGAAAAAGAACAGAAGGTGTGCTTTCTTTCACAAGTCCTTTGGGAATGAAGCTAATTGCAGCACTACAATCGACCAAAAAACGAAAGCCGGAATTTTTGTCAATAACAAACAGATGGAGGGAAAGTAAGCTGCAATCTGTCGCCGTTAAAACAGATGCGCTTAATTCTTTTCCTTAAACTCGCATGGTTTAATGCAATCACGGGCTTTATTTCCGAAACGTTTGTGATACCAGCATAAAACATTGCATGACCCCTCTCTACTACGAGTGGTCGCTCTATTTCTATTACGACTTCGAAAGCCATTTTAGCTGCTTAGAGCCATTTAACAAACTTTTCATATCAGCGCGAAGTGCTACTACTTCATCCCGTAGAATTTGAATTTCTGTCTTTTCATGTCCTGACGATACACTAGAAACCGCAAGTGTGCAACCTGATACTTCATTGACCTTGTCGGCTATTTTTGACAGCCATCTAAAGTTTCACTGCTTACAGATGATATCTGTTGTATAGAAACAGGGAGGCATTGAAGCCACAAAGATTTCAAGACTTCGTTAGTAATTTTCCCATCGGCCAAATTCCGCATCTCGAGAAGTAGCTGCGAAGGTTTTTTATCGCCAAGGTTTAAATCTTGCAAAAGTTGATTGAGGTAAAAAGAATCAGATTGCACAAAATTGTTTTCAGTGGGGGGTATGCGAACTAAATCGATTGCCCAAGAAAGTACACTTGCATTCAAGGCTGTAACAACAGAATGAAATTTTGTGGCATCTGCTGTGATACCAGAAATGCGAAACTGTGACTCGAGTTGGCCAAACCATAACTTTGGGTTATTTTCCCAAAATGGGGACAGATGAAATACAACTCTATCCACGTCCATTGTGGCAGGTAACGAAAGCTTATCCTGATCACCCTTGTGTTACATATTTATATACGAAAGTACAAGAAAATTCTTACAAAATAACGTACGAAAATGGCCTCCGAGCAGGACCTAATTCATCACTCACCTAGTTGTAGAGTTCTTTTTCAATTCTTCGAAGATAGTGTATTGACTAGCAACATCCAAATTCAAAACGATTGAATTGCCACATTCTTCAAAAATATACCATTCAGGCCACTTTTCTTTCACACTGCTGCTTGTACTTCTTAATCACAATCCGTGAAACCTTCCAGTCCAGCCGGTGTTCCCAATAAGGTTACTTATGACAGTTCAGAGTCCGTAAAAATCACCACTTTAGCGATGTTGTGATCCTTGGCTTAATAATCTGACTCCATTTTAGTTTAACATAAATTTATTAGGCTTTAACTAAATAAACTCCGATACAATATGCTAAGGAAATATTCATGGAATAAAGTTATAAATAAAACTGCTTGCAAAGGAAAGTTATTCCGCTATTGCTACACAACGCCCAAAACCTCGCCAATTCATCTAACGCCGATGGAGTTGAAATGTTATAACAATAGCTTGTGCCGCCACAAACCTTTCAGCAGGTTAAGCGAGCATGTTATTGAATATTATTTAATTTTTTACAAAGCTAACTCCTAACAGGCATAGAGCTTTGGAAATTTCAACATAAGTAGTTTTAGCCTTCTAATTCGACTTTTCATAAACAGAATGTAAAAATTGTATTTATATTTATTAACTAATTTTTTACAAAGTGAATTCTAATAGGTGTACAGCTATGAAATTTTCATATGATGTGCCAAAAGACCTATGCACAATGACGGGTTTGCGCAAGGCGGTGCCACACAACTAGCTCAAAATATAATTTTTCAGAACTGTCACGTTAATTTTCAGAATTGTCATGCTAATTTTAGTATTTGAGGATACTATTTTGGCTACTATTTTTTACATGTGAGCCTACTAAAACTACTATTTTCTATGCTATTAAGCTGTGGCAGCCCTGAGATTGGAATTATTATTTTTCGAGACTTTAACGTTTTCTGCTAGTAAAATAATGCCAGATGATTGTATTCCTGGCGTGATTCCTTTTTATCTACTAAATCTTAAAGAAGACCTAACCGTTGTCTTGTCTTGATATTTATGCTACTGAAGCTATTAGTTATGCAGTATTTACGGTTTTGGACTTGGTTATTATTGCTTGTAGGTGTTAACATGCTATGTATTTTTACTTTATACAGTAAAATACTAATCCTTAGTTTAAGGTTTCTAATTTAATTTTGGTTGGTATGAAATTTATGCAAGTCTCCACACATTATTGATAATTCCGAAAAAATATTTTTTCAATGGCAGATATATGCTGCTATCATGTTAAAGGAACACTACTATACATCATAAAAATGTGTTAATCCATCCATGTTGAATGCTAGCAACAAATCGTGCAATACTTTTTGAATAGTGAGGAATTGAATTTTAAATTAACATTTTGTTTTCTTTTATTTCGTTTTACAAAAGTCTTCATGTCTGAACTCCGATTTCCAAGCCAAAATGAGAAATGCTGTATATAAAATTAAAAATCTCTGAAAAGAAATGTGTTTATTAGACTGGAAATTTCAATCAAAAATTCATTTGCAACTTGTACTGCTTAAACTACATATGCTAAAATTATATGCTTTGTCAAACTAAGAAGTTTAATTTGGATTTGTTTGCAAGAAAGTTGATGTTCCGATGGTATGCTACCATTGTTACTAAATTAATTGGTTTTGTAACTAATTGATTGGATTATTCAGGGATGACAGTTTTCCTCCTTTTGCAGGATTTTTTCCTTTTTGGTTTTTTATGTACATTTTCCTTCTCTTTGTCCCTGTTTCAAGGATCTGCATTTTTCAGATCTGAACCAGTTTTTCCTGGAAAAAGTATACTTTTCCTCATGTCTAAACAAAAGATTTTCTCTCTTAGATCCCCTTTCCTCACAGAGATCTTCACTAACTCCTAATATTTGAAATGTAATTATTATATAGTATGAGGAATTTCATTGTATCTTTAAAACTATTGAATAATCCTTCCTGCATACTTTTTTTGTTAAATTTTTGTGTATTCCTTTCGCGAGCTTTTTTAAACATATTTTGAAATTTCCTCCTTTTTGCTCTCTGATCACTCTCATCCCTGATTGTAGGTTTTGATAGATTTTTTTTACAGAGCGAGTCACAATGCGACTTATTGTTTTTTAAATAATCAAGTATGTTATAACTTGTTTTACAGCATCTGCTGGAAAAATACGCCGTCCAATCACAGATGTACCTAGGATACAACCTGCTATTGATAGTTTTAAAAACTGTTCTATATTAGGTAAATTAAATGTGTTATATTCATAAATTTTATTTTACATATGGCTAGAGATAGTACCTTTCTTAAATGTACTTTGGTTTCCTTTCAAAACTGTGTGCTTGAAATTTGTTTGTGAATGTAACTTTTATTTTTATATGTTTTAGGATTATATATATATATATATATATATATATATATATATATATATATATATATATATAAATAAAAGAAAACACCATTTGTTTTATTGTATTGATTGTTTAATGCATTTTTATAACCATTTTTAAACTTTCACACCTGACTTTTGAAAAGGTTTTGTAGCTGTTCCATTGATTTCATTAGTAGAATACAAGCTTAATACAGTTTTACTTATGCATAAGAAAAATATTGTAACTTGTTTTTTGCCAGTTATAAACAACTGAGATGTTTTCTTAAACCAAATGTCAAATTGGTTATATTTAAGGAAACACTCTACCCTAAAAATTTCAAAAATTTCCTATTTATTTTTTATTTGCTATAATTATAGTTTGGGATCTCATTATTAAGCATGCATAATTTTAAAACTCTATCTTCGATTTTTATTGAGTTATGCGACATTTTATGCTGGATGATAGGACGATCTTCTTAAGAAATGAAAACTTTAAACCAATCTTTCTCACTGTTCGTTTTTTGTTAATATTAGTTTTTTGAAAAGCTCAGGTTTTTATAAATCCTTTATATAAACTTCGATTTTGTGTGTGTATCAATGGGAGGCAAATCTGAGGACATCTAATTAACCCCCTTGCCTTCATCCAATCGGCCTGAAACTTGGCAGATAGATTCAATGACAATGCCTTCTATCAAATTTTGAGCCTGCAACTCTCACTAAAAAGTCGCTTTTACATTTCTTACACATAATCGCTTAGGAATACTAATAAATCTCATTTAACCGATCATTTGTTAAATCTCTTTCATGTTGCCAAAATTGTTTTAATCAAAATAAATAAAAGATAATGGAATGTGAATGCATAAATTCATTATGGAGGGAAGTCTAGCCAATTTAACTTTGCTTTGCTTAGCAACACTAGTGAAATAATTTTAATCGATCGTTGTTGAAATTCTTTCCTGTTGCCAAAATTTTTTTAATCAAAATAAATAAAAGATAAGTTTCTTTATTGACTTACAGCAGAATTATAAGCTTTCGTAGACTGTTGTAGATGACAATGTATTCAATCGAGTTTTGAGGGAAAAAAGAAGTTAGTAAATAGTTTGGAATGGATCTTATGTTCTTAGTAGTGAAACACTAAATTGAACTATTATGAAAACTCGATCTGAGCTCAAGAAGTTGCAATTGTACGTAAAAATTGGCAATGCATATAAAGGATTTATATTAAAAAATTTCTAGAGAACATTTTTAGACTATGCTGAAAAATATTTCTTTTTTATAACTTGGCATTCTAATAAACAAAATAAGTTGTAGTTTCATTTTTTTTTTTTTTTTATACACTAAAGTAAAATTTTTGCATATTTGTAGAATTTTTTTGTTATTATGAATGAATATTTATATTAAAATTTAAATTACTACGAGCATTCCATATGTTAATGCCAATTTGCATATAATATTGTTCAAATAATTTTTTAGAAAAAAATTTTAGTATTTGAAAAAATGTATAAAAAATCGGAAATTTTTTAATTTTTAAAAAATGAAAAAGATTTTTAATTTTTTTTTCTTGTGAAATATTGTGTTTTCATTTAAATTCGAGATAAAATAAGGGAATATAAAATATTTCCTTGTTTTATCCTTTTATAAATAAGGAACATTTAATTTTTTTTTTATTTAAAAATACAATAAAAAAAAAAATTAAGTTCCCCCTTAAGAGTTAAAAATATATTTATATGCTCTCACTTAAATTAAAAACACTTCCTACTTCTTGATGCTAATGGTTGATTTCTAAAAGAATTTTGTTCTAGGTTTGAAGTCTGTTTGTGAAATACGATCCGAAAGGGAAGTAACCTATTATTGTGAGCTGTGTGACGCTCCTTGTTCAGCTCATTCTATTATGCCTCATTTGATAGGATATAAACATCAACTTCGCTTTTTGGTAAACTTTTAAATAATCCATTTGTTCCTTACTTCAAGGCATAATTCAGAGAATAAACAAAGTTTTTACCATAAGTATTAACTTCCAATGAAGGCTTGTAATTTTTTCTCAATTTGTTTCAATATAAGTTTCTATAACCTCTTTCTCCATCCGTCACCATGACTTAAACACATGTAAATCAATTTTGGCAATGAGGAACTTGCACAAGTGAGGAAAATGAATATTTTTTGTATTTTCTAGTGTTATCCAACGAATATATTTGAGCAGTGCAATTATTTTTTATCTTTATGCTTTCAATTAAACAAAAATCGAGTTTGAAATCAAAACAAAAGTCACATGACCAAAAACGCATAAAAAACCATGATGTAATTACGCATAGATTCCGTCGAAACTGCGAGGAAAAACCTGGTCTAAAACAGGTTTTAGACTGGTTCATCATCTGCTCGTTGATATCACACGCAAAAGTAGCTTTTTCCCATCGAATTCAAAAGTGAAAAACTAAATATTTTTTAACTATCTATCCAAGCTCAAATTTTTTAAAGAATGGTATTGTTTTTCATTATTTTTTCTCTACTTTTATTTAAAAATAAAACCAAAAAACGTGAAAGTTCCTCATTCTATAAGGTATTTTACATTAAAAGATTATGTTTTGTATGTCTTAAATTGCATATATATTTATTTGCACAATGTTTCATATTACACTAAAAGTATTTTATTTGTCCCTATTTTGAGATTGACTAATTTAAAAAAAAAAAAAATCCAACATGAAATGAGCTATTGACAGAAAATTCATTTCATTTGTATTACTAGAACAATTGTAATTATAATACATGGCTTAATGTAAAGGGGTATATATTTAATGTTAAATAAACATTTTCTTTTGATATAAAATAAACTATTGAAACAACTATTTCCATTTACATTCATAGAGTATAGTTCAGTGTTTTTTTCATTGTAATTTATGGCTAAGTCTTATGGAATTGCATTCTGTCTGGACACAACATTTGCAATTCGTATCCCTTTCATTTTAAACACTCCCAGGGCTGCCACAGGCGACTAAAAAGGCTACTAAACGACTATTTTAGTGACCAGGCGACTATGGCAACTATTTCATTGAAAAAAGGGCCCAAAACGACTATTTTGAACAAAACCTTCAACTATTTTTGGGCTCGGGCGACTATTTTTTTAGAAATTGGATTCTCTCCAATAGTTGGACGGAAAAAAATCGGCACTAAGGTACTAATAATTTTGTCAAAATGGTGATTTTTTTTAAAGGGGGCGGGAGAGCAAACTCTACCGAAGTAGTTGTCCATATTCGAGGGTAGATTGGTCACTTTGTTAGTCCGACGATTGTAATATCACGCAAGAGTGCTTTTTTTTTACGGCAACCGCGGTCATTTTCGGCTACCTGTTAGATTCCTATGTTTTATCTTTCGCCATGCAAGGCAACAGCGTACACAATTACATTCTCAAATATCAAATTATTTTGTTTTATTTACTCTAAACAAAAATTAATTTGTGGAATTTGCCCAGAACGCCGGAAGAAAGTGTCATCAGTATGGACAGTATTGAGGATATTAGACGTTATGTCCGAGATTTGTGCTAGTGTGATGAACGATTTCGCCGTGTAGGTCAATTGTTGCAGAAGGATTAGAATTTCAATGTTGTAGCTAAATTTATGAATAATAAAATTATTTAAATTTTTAAGCAATTTATTTAATTACTTTGAATGTAGCTTAAACAGGGTGGTGACAGAATCGGGAATTCAGGGAAATGTCAAGGAATTTCGTAAAATTACTCTTTAATCAGGGAATTTTGAAATTTTCGAGTTGCCCTTCTCGCTTACCCCGTGTGGGTGCGGAAATCTATCCCGTATCGCGTCACACGATATATATATATATATATATATATATATAGTTTTTATAGTTGGCCGATTTGGGTGTTCGAAGTTTCCGAACTTTTTCTTACTCTCAGCAGCTAAGCCAAACCGGCCAATCCCCCTCCTCGGCCCACAACCTCATGTTCATGTTCCGCTTTTTTTTTCCTTTTTTTTTCCCCTTTTCTTTCTGAAATCATTGTTATGCTAGGAACAATTATTTACACAATATTTCTGTTAGATTTTTGGTTATCCTATAACTTCGCTTCCGCCGGCGTCTTATTGTTAAAAAAAATTTCAAACTTCAATCAGTCTACATCCTTTACAAACATGATTTTTTTTTTCTTCTTGCCTTGCGTTTTTTGTCAACAGAATATATTAGAACCCTAATTATTTACTTATTATTTCTGTTAGATTTTTAGTAATCCTATTATTTAGAAGCGCGAACACCAGTAGATTTATTGTTTAAAAAAATCTTCCAACTTAAATCTAACTGCATCCTTTACAGACATGATTATTTTTCTTCTTGTCTTGTGTTTTTTGTCAATAGAATATATTGGAACCCTAAATTCTTTAATATTTCAAATTGATTCCATCATATTTTTTCGTTTTTATTAACCCTTTACAGCACTGCGTTATAGATCTGCAACGAATCTAAAGGCATTCATAAGCAAAATGAGTTATATCCTGTACTTGATTTCTTTTTTTTTTACTTTAATTTCTACATTTTATCTAACGTAATTGACTGAAAGTGATATGTGTTTTTTATTTATATGTTTAGTATAAATCAAACAAAGAATTGAAGCATCCTCCTCCCCCTCCAAAAAAAAAAAAAAAAAAAAAAAAAAAAAAAAAAAAAAATTGAATGCTCTGCTGCATACATTCAGGCAAAGAGTCATGGAATTTTTAAAAAAAAAAGTCCTTGCATTTTTTCTCCCTGCCATATGCTGTGCTTGTCATATTTTATGAAAACGTTTTTTTCCTCATTTACTATGTACTTTTATGGTTTTAGGTAGTATTTTTGTTGTACAAAATTTTATTTCTATATATCTATGAATAATTAATTTTTATAAGATGCTGTTAATTGCAAGACTTTCTTTCATGCATTATGTGCTATTTATCTTTTCTCAACTTCAAAATCCAAAACACATAGTTTTTCATGAAATATATGTTCCTAGTGAAATTTGTGACTGAAAGCAAAATGCTGATTATTTAAGTTTCATGCTCATGCATGCCCAAGTTTAGTAAATATTAAGGATACTGTTTAAAATTTATGTTATGAACAGGATACAGCCTATGATATGTATTAAAGAAAATAACGTGTTTTTTTTTTTTTTTTAAATTAAAAAGAAAAATATTGTGCTAGTTTTGCTTTTCCTTGAAGTTAGCAAGTATGGGTGTGGCTTGTAAATTGGTTTATGTGAATTTTGTATTTTTTTCTGGATGTTTTCCATTCTTTTTCATGCTCTAAAAATGCTTGTTTTGATTTTTAGCCCAAATTTATATTTTGTTGCAATTATACTTTGATAAGTAAATGTAATTCAAAATAGTCAAAAGTATATATTTTTAAATTGGCCATTATTTTTTTTTTTTTTAAATAATATCGACAGAGATACACATCAGAGAATTTTCTGGAAATCAGGGAATTTTGTTTCGCAAATTCTGTAGCCATTCTGTTAAAAATTTAAAAACTGGCCTTAATGAAATTCGATTGTCATTGCCAATATATAGTACAATTGTTTAAACATGATACTTGTTGTTTTTTTTTAAAAGTTGTTTGACTTCGGAAGTTTAAAAAAAATTATTTTGTTTTGCCAATCGATTTTTACTGTCGCTTTTGAGTGAAGTTTGGCTTCTTTTTTCTTTTTTTGCTTCGGTGCTGTCTGGGAGTAAGGTTAAGTTGCCAACTTCCATCGCAGTATATAAATATAATAGCACCTCCCCCAAGACACATGCATTTTACCGTATGGGATGTAATGTTTTAGACACTATTTTGAATCGAAAGAAGAGTGTTTCTGAGTTTTCGTGTTATATGTAAATCAACAGTTTTATTCCGATCTTATTAAATGTTATGAAAAATGAGGCTACTATTTTCAACACCCGAGACTACTATTTCCCATGTGTGAGACTACTATTTTGGCTACTATTTTATACATCTGAGGCTACTAAAGCAACTATTTTCATAGCTTACAGTCAGTGGCAGCCCTGCACTCCCAACCACCACGATCATCAGAGGGGATCATTCTCTGGCCCTTGGTCAGACCCCAATATTTGCATCAATTTTTTAATTTCAAAACTGGTAGAGCAGATAAGAATAGATTTAAAAAAACTCCCATAAAAAAATTTTACCTCATTGTTTATTTTGAATGTAATAAAAGAAGTATGTCGACTATTAAATATTTTTTTTAATTTTTCATAGTTTATTTTTTAATCTACTTAGTTGTTCACACCTTCTTTAAGATATTTTAGTGCTAATAAATATCCTACATCTGTAATAGCATTACGACTATGGTTTATTACGATTTTTTTTTGCTTGAATTGCATTTGTTTATAATTAAAAAAGTAAGCTCTATCTTACTGTTTTAAATACAAAATTAGGAAACAAATTATTAAATATGTGCATTATTAAATGTGCATATTATACACATGTATATCAATCAATTAAAGGAAAGGCAATAACTTCTTTTTTATATTTAGAGAGAAATTGATCCTGATTGTTATGAGAGAAACAAATTACGTTCTAAGAAGGAATTTGAATATCGTCTTTCTAAGATCCTTTCTGAGCATGAACGAAAATTTGGCAGAGGTCGGATGAAGGTGTTTGAGGAACGGGATGACACAGGAGCAAGTAAGTTTAAATTATTTGATTTTCTTTAAATTATTCTGTAAATTCAAGTTTTTAATTGCTGTTAATCAGTAGTTTGTAAAAAATAGTTAAAAACTTAAATTTTGGCAGGAGTATACAGAGAATAAAAGTGCTCGAAATTTCATTTTCAGTATTTTGGTGATTGCCCCTCACATTATCCAGAGGCAGAAAACATTGTTCCTTCTATTTTTTCTTTTTATTAAGATGCAAGTTCATGTCAATTTTCTTTTGAAAACCTTTTGGAAGGCATTCTCACCTTCTCACTGATCTTGTGCACAGTATTAACCCTCATCTAGCTCTTACACCAGCAAATCTCCAATACAATCTAACCCACTTTCTAATATTTTATTAATTTTAAACTTGGCATTTAAGTATAATCAGCAGGCAATATAATATTCAATTATAATACTTCAATAATTATTTAACTTAAGTTATATAAGTTGCTGCATTGAATATTAAAATGTAAATAATAGAGTAGATTTTAAAACAAGCTTTTTATAAATTCCAGGGATAACAGTTTTCCTCCTTTTGGAGGATTTCCTCCTTTTTGGTTTTTTTATGTAGCATTTTCCTTCTCTTTGTTCCTATTTTGAGAATCCCCATTTTTCTGATCTGAACCAGTTTTTCCTGCAAAAAGTATACTTTTTCTTATGTCTAAACAAAAGATTCTCCCTCTTAGCTCCCCTTTCCTCACAGATTACTTCACTAACTCCTAATATTTGAAATGTAATTATTATATAGTATGAGAAATTTCATTGCATCTTTAAAATTATTTAATCATCCTTCCTGCATATTTTTGTTGTGGAATTTTTGTGTATTCCTTTCGCGAGCTTTTTTAACAAATTTTTTGGATTTCCTCCTTTTTGCTCTCTGATCACTCTCATCCCTGAAATTCCCTAAAAATTGCTTTCCTTGCAACTACTTCTAAATAGATGAATATGCTGTTGTAACTGTCTAAAATAAATACATAGAGGGGTTTTTTTTAGTCAGCCTAGAATTTGCTATTTTCTATTGTTAAACTGTTTATGCGAGTACCCATGTTCTTCTTGTATACTTTGTTGTCCATTTATTTAAAAAGAAATTTAATTAGTATGAAGGAATGGAATGAGTCACTTTGTTGAGTTCTGTCAGTTTGGCTTGAGTTAGTTTATCTGTGTTCAAGAAAGACATTGATTTTTGTTTGCAAATGCACCAAGACCATATCTACGTTTATACTTTGGTAAAGGAGGTTACTTTAATGTATGCATTGTAGCTTGTTCAATGGGGTACTATGCAGTTACTATCTGTTTAAATCCTTAGTTTTCAGTATTCTTATATAACCTCAAGTTTCAGTATACTTATTTTAGAATATAGCAAGATGCATTATAGCATGTACCTAAAGATCTCGATAAGTTGTGAATGCAATTTGCAAATCTTTTTTATCTTGGAAACTGAAATTTCCATGGTAAATTACCATTCCACTCATATTACAGTTGCAAATGTTTTGTTAAGATCTTGTGAGTAATAACCACAATCTCAAAGGAAGATCGTATGGTGGCCTAATAACTTTAAAAAAAACAACTAAATCCTAGAATTAGACAACTAAATCTGAAAGAAATATTACTCAATCCACTAGAAAAAAAATTAGTAAATAATGTAATACACAACAACAGTTACTCAAAAATAACTTAAGTTTTATTAGTACTCAACTTTAAATAAATTATAATCATGTATAAAGATTTAAATCAAAACTCAATAACTAACATTCAGTTAAGATTCAGTGGGTGATTGAGTTGAAATACGATTCGCTAAGAGGCTGACTAAAACATTTAAAAATAAAAAAATTTAATCGGAAGAGAAGTCTGGCATTAAAATTAAATTAATTCAATCTAAAGTAAAAATTCAGCATAAGATAAAGGCACAGAACTCTGTATTGGGGGTATAGAGTTACCTGCAGGGAACACCAGTTCCGTTGGGCTGGAAGAGAACGCTGGCATCTTCAGGAGGACATTTGGAGCGGTGGTAATGAAAATGGTGTGAACTGACTTGGCTGGCTTCAGAACTATGGGTTGGGTCGTAGCACAAGAATTAAAGGCTTGAACGGTTACTGGACTACATGCAGATAGTGGAAACGAATAAACTTGAGGAAAGATGAGTTAAGTTCTTGTTTTAGTCCTGATGAAGTCTTGTTATAGTCCATGTTCTATGGCAGGTAAAGGTTGACTTCTCCTGTCCTTGAGACATCCGGTCGAAGGGTATAATTCTACTCAGGCATCATGGATGTTGAGGTGGTCGTTCTGGTTTGAAAATACAGTTCAGGAAAAGAAACTGGAGAGTCTGGCTAGAATCCTGGTATGAGGTTACTTAAGCCGGAAGCTTGTTGTTATAGGAGGATCACGGGTGGTGTTAAAGTCTGGTCATATTGTAGCTGGTTCATTTATTCTCGGGAGGCGTTAAAGTCCGGTCATATGGCAGCAAATTAATTCTATTACTGGTCATCTGCGTTCATCTTTAGGGTTCTCCTGCAGTGACAAATTTTCCCTTTACCAAGACTCTGCATGTCCTGTGAGAGTGTCAGGAAAGCGTCTCAACTTAACTGGTCAAAAAATGGTGTTTCCCACTGTCTTCCTTCATGATCTCAGTCTTTCCTCTTAGAGACGTCTTTCCTTCTCGAGCAAGTCGTCTAACGGTGCACTTTTTCCCCCAGCGTGGCACTCACTCGTCCAATTAGAAGGACGGAAAATAGCAGAAACGTCAAGGAGAAGATTCAAAATTGAAGTGATTCGGCTCCAAACCTGACCGATCCGGCGGAATAATACACAGCTTTTCTTTCCAAAACGGACGGAAAAACAAGAAATGGAGAAACGAAATGGCTAACTAACCACGAATTCACAAACTAGTTCAAGCCTCCCAAACAGAATCAAATTAACAACTTGAACACCCATTACAATGACGGTATCAAGTGAAGGAAACATACCAGAATATTAGCATAACATGAAATAAAAATTAGCACACCAAAAGTATTAATTACGGTGGTTTAAATGAGCAAATCCAAGTAAACACCGAACTTCGAAATTTAGTATTCTAATGAATTTTTAGATCAAATTTTTAATTTGGAAATTTTAAATTCTGAGTCAAAAGGAAATTCTAACATGGCAAATGAATGTTGATTGTGTAAAATGAATGCTACAACTTAAAAGAAACTAAATTGTTGGCTGTGTAAGTGAATGTTACACAGTTTTCCCACGGTCATTGAAAGTCATTAAAAGTGCTTAATATTTTTTAACTTGTTTTCAAGGCCTTGAAAATGCTTCAAGGTGCTTAAAAGTCTTTGAAAATGGTTAGAGGTTCTTAAAAGTCCTTGATTTTTGCAAAGATTGTGTGCTCATCTGCAAAATTTATAAAAATAGAACTCGGATTTGCTATTCCCGCGTGACTGCCACTTATCTGCACCGTATCGAAATTCTCCGACATATTTATATTACGCATCCATCAACTTGTAAATTTTTTGGTAGAATATACTTTATTAAAAATTTATTTATAGACATGATGCCTGAAAACAAATTATCAACGATCCTTAAAAGCATTATTTAGGTGCTTAAAAGTCATTGATTTTCATACTGTGATTTGAGTGGGAACCTTGGTTACAACTTTAAAGATACTAAATTACCACTCTTAAATGGAACCTCATAATATACCAGTGAGGAACCCACTTTTAAACCAAAAAAGCTAATTTGAAAAATGAGCATCCAAGGTAGATTTAATAAAGAAATCTCCTGGATAGTCAAGAGTGAAGCAAGTGGGAAAATATTTGATTTCCAAGTGAGAAAACTTTCTAGACTTCCATGTAGCAAAAAATTCCTCCAACAGTTGTCCTTTGGAAGTAATTAATATAGACCTGGATTATATTGCAGATAATGTACTCTTAACTGAATCAAATCTAGAATTTAAGTATTTAATGAATTTAAAAATCATAACATTGTTAATTATTGTAAAATCCAAACTTAACCAAAATATATGACTTGCTTGACTTAAATGTAATATTTTCTCTGATTTTCTTTTTTGAAGATTTTCTTTCTTTTGAAGCGGATTCCCAACCTGTTCCAAGTTGGAAGTAAGTATTGATATAAACTTAGCTAATTTACTTTTAATGACTTACTGACCACTTTATTTCTAAACAAATATTCTCTTTTGTCTTTGTCACTAAATTAGAAATTTGTTGAACTCATTTGTCCATCATACATGTTTGACTTAATGGGAACTTGGAAAAACTGAAAGTTATATCCTTCTTGTTCTGAAGTTGACTTACTGTGGTTTCTTAATAGAATTCACTGGAATTTATTTTTGCCATGTAAGTGTCGCTTGTATTCAAACATTGCTCTAATATTACCCCATTTATTATTAACCAGTGGAAATGTCTTGGCTCTGGAATAACCTCAAACCAGATCTTTGATATTCATAACAGATGTCTTTACTATTCTCTAAATATTACCATCTTATTTCTCTTCATGTAAGCATGTATCAATTATACCTAAAAGGGTCTACTGGTCATTTAAAAAAGATATCAAACATCCAAACATCATTTTCTGTTCTTAAATGTTAATTGAATTAATAATAAAATTATTTTCCCAATAACAATTAATTTAATGCCTTTATAATAAAGTACTTTATACATTGAAAACTATTTAGAATTTTTTTTTTTTTTTTTAATTACTAAAATCACTAAAAAATATTGTCCTGGCAGATTACATTACACTCAATATTTTAACTACAGATGTTAGCAGCATTCTGTTTTTTTTTTTTTTTTTTTTTTTTTTCTTTTTTTTTTTTTTTTTGTTTTTTCTTTCAGCTAACTGTATGAATAATTATCCTCAATTGGCACAATTTTCTTTTTTGTGGAATTTTCTTTGCAATCAGAGTTATGTTTAATAAGCAACATTTTCCTGACATCTTTAAAAAATACTAGTCGAATAGAATATTGCTTTTTAAAATATAGGATACATAATAAAGTTACCTTTTTTTTTTTTTTTTTTTTTTTTTTTTTTAAATGTGGATTCATTTTTAAAATTTTAGACTGAATGAGCCAACTCCTAATTATGTCAGTTTCATCATTATCCTGGTTAATAAAGACAAGACAATGACAACTACCCAAGATGCTTGTTATTTATTCGAAATTTAATTAAAGTAGATATAAATTTAAAATGATAAAAACTTACTAATATTATAATTAAATTTGGAAATTTAATTCTAATATTTTAACTAGGATTTTGTTAAAGGAATAGAAATTTACTATTGACAAAGAACTCATGTACTTTTAAAATTTTAGTTTTATTTTTCTGATTTATTTAGTTATTTTTTCTACAAAATGTTTATACAATTAAGACAATATATTTCAATAATTGTTCTGGTATGAACATCATTGTCTTGAGATAAGGATTTTTAAAATATTTTTTATTACTTACAAAGAACAGTTTTTAGCATTGGCGGTATTTTTTCTTGTATAAAGCTTAAATGGTAAAAAATATATATATAACATGCCTTTATGACATGCTTTTAAAAAAAAAAAAAATTGTTTAATACAGAAAGTTGCCTGTTTTTGAAGAATGACCCTTTACAGTCAGTTGCCCTTTTGATTCTGTAGCGTGATACCTGTATTTAAAATATTGCTGCAGGAATTTCATTCTCATCATGTTTCCCTTCGTTTGTATTATTTGAATAAATATATTCTCATTGCACTACAATCCATCAACAGTAGGCTTTCAGTTCATTTTAATTTGATAAAATGGCAGTTTAATATTTCAAATTCTCATTAATTGTTGTGATTTAAATGTTTATCTTAGAGATAAAAATAAAAAGTAAACTGAATATGTATAGAAATGTAGTTACTGTGTAAACTTGTTGTAATACGCTATTATTAAAGTTAATATGAATTATAAGAATAAGTTATGACTTGCTTGATATTACAAATTATGTTTACATATTACTTCATACTTAAGATTCTAAAGAATATTTTTAAGAAATGGTTTCTATTTGTTACTTGTTTGAGATTTTTTTTTTTCTACTTTCAGAAATAGTCCTTCAGTTAAGCAAGAGGTAATTATAATGATTTTTTCTTCTACACATACACATGAACTTTTTGCTAATATTTATGTTACTGTATTCAAATTAGATCTAGGGCTTCAAGCGAGAATAGTATAAATAAAATCTAAAATATAGTTCAATGTATTTGCATACACAACACATTTGTATGGGTATTTTCTAATATATATGTATTTTAATCCTTATATAAAATGCCATTGAATATTTTTCGTTACTTTTCCACCAAATCGGTTAAGAAAGAGAAGCAGTTTGTTCCTACTCCATAGACCTAATACTTTATATTTTCATCCACAATTTCTGCATGAGTATTAACTTGAAGCATATGGAATTTTGTAAAAGGCAAGTAATAAATGTTCATTTAAAAAATTTAAAGGCAAAATTTCTACTGGGTTTTTTTTATTACTAATTATGTTTTTTAATTATAAGCTAACTAATAAACACTTTTTAAGTGTAATAATAAAAAGACACTAGTTATTTGGCCTTCAAAAATTTTAATGAACTATTTTTACTGATATTATGCCTGTTATAAAATTTCATGCATTTTAAAGCAATACTAAAGCATTATTTCTATAGGGCAGAACTGACATTCCCTCTTAAGCTATTAGTGCCAAACCATGTTTTTTCTGTGGTTCTAAATATGTAGATTACATAAAATTTAAAAAAAAAAAAAACTGGCTTGTTTAAAAGGCTTTGTTACAGGGTTCCCACGGTCCTTAAAAGTCCTGGAAAGTCCTTGAATTTTTTTTGAGGAAATTTGGTCCTTGAAAGTCCTTGAAAAAAGGATAAGGTCCTTGAAAGTCCTTGAATTTTTAAGTGACCAATGACAGTGGTGTAGTGTAAAATAAAAAAGTGTGGGAATGCTATGTTGCGTTGTTACAAATGTATATATTTTTTTCTGTGTGTAGGGGAGGGGGGAGAGAGTGAAAATGACAACTTTAAATAGTTTTGTTAATATTACTATAATAATACCCCTTATTGCCGCCACTGTATGATTTTTTTTTTTTAAGAACTGCTGCTACGTTTATGGAATAAATTCTGTAATAACTGTAAATGTAAAACTTTCCCATTCTCAAACCGAAAAGCAATTTAATTTTGCATTTTAAAGTAGTACATCTGAATTGCTTTCCTACTTGTTCGCAGCCCAATTTCGATGTATTATACCCATTTGCAAAACCATTAGCACTTTTATATTAAGGAAAATCAAATATACAGAACCGGCCTTGGAGTAAAATGCTATGTGTGCAAGAATGAGTTTTGGCGCCCCTTACAATGAAAATGAGTATAGAAAACACTCGAAAAATGGTAAGGGTGCTCTATATGGTATGGGTGCAAACTATTAAAATCGTATTGTTTTCTGCACTAAATAACATTATTTTAAGTCAGCTTTTATTAAGGAACCCACGAATTAAATTTTTTTTTTTTTTTTATAAAATATAAAAATTGTTATAAAATTATTTTTGTAAGAATTGAATAAAATGCGTGTTATTAAAATTACTAATTTTTTCTACGTATTACTTTTTTTAGTAGTCCTCCGCTCTTAGCACAAGTCTTGGAACCCCTTTTCAACTTTGGGTTGTGAAGGGCTGCAATTTGGCTAATGTAGCATTATCAGTACTGCCAAGTTAAAGTGAAACAAAGTAAACAACTGTTCAGTTCTGTCACAACAACGTAGCGGAGCTCTTGAAGCCAGTCTCTTTACTGTACATTCAAGCAACATTTTATGTGTTGAACTAAACATATTCAAATTCACAAACATTCAAAAGCGAAGCATTTAAAAATCAATACTATTTTGAACATATTTTTTCATGTTCAAACAAGTTACATTTGATTTTTCCAATAACTGGGAATAAAATATTTCCCAATATCTGACAAAATATAAATGCATAATTCCGTGATCTCAAAACTCCTTAAAAGCGAATACAAAATATCAACATTCTGCTCTTACCTATCTGGATATTTAGCACTCCAGTTTTTTCCGTCGGAACCGCAGGTTTGCTTAACTTTTTTGGATTATGAAAAAACCCCATCTTTATTGTCATTTGTTTTTTCCTCTTGAACGAATTCATTTCTTAGGTACATTGAGAGGTTTACAAATAATTTATTAAATCCGTCCGTGATATAAAAATTAAAAAAAAAAAAAAATTACATAACTTTTGTTGATAAATCGGTTAGCGTCCCCGTTAACATTAGAGGAGGCGAAATATTCTTCAAGGAAAGGGCTCAAAGAACTGAATGTGCTAGGTCACAGTTTTGTTCTTTAAAAATGTAGATAATTGGCATGAATTTGTGTATGGAAGTTTTAGTCTGTATATACGACGAACCATACAAATTTGACGTCTGGAATTCCTCCATAAATACAGATTATTCGTTGAAGAGGATAATTGCTATTGAATGAATCATAGCTAGATGTAAACATATATGTCAGTTCATTTCTAATCAAGGAGAAATGGCCATGTGTGGGTTGCCGCGCCTCTTTCAAGTGTTTTACAAAAACTAGAACTTGCCTGCTCAGCTCTGAAGTTGTGGATCCCAGACGAAAGCAAGTTCCCAGGAAATGATGTTTTTGTTTGCTTACTTGGCTTTGAGTTCAGTATCACGTAAAAAGAAGAAGAAAAAAATTTTTTAGATGAGGGAACGTCATTCCGCCTTCTATAAATGTAAAGGACCGCCGTTGCCTCGTGTTTCCACTCCACTACATCCCTGACCACCGATAAACTCCGTTTTGTAATTTTACATCTGATGTAATATTTAAAATTATAGTCCTTAAATTTTTCTAAAAAGGTCCTTGAATTTTCTTAAAAAGGTCCTTGAAAGTCCTTGAATTTTTTTCTTCAATAAGAGTGGGAACCCTGTTGTTAGGTGTCAGGCAAATCGAAAAGTAATTCTTTCTATAAAATCTTTTGTTCTTTGTCCTATTATATGAATCTTAAGGTGTAATTAATTAGTAAATTCCAACAAAATGTATTGGAAAAACTTTAAAATTTTATAACTAGTGTTTTTCCTTTTTTCTGTAGATTTTCTCTTACACTTTATGACTCTCAAATGTCATGTTAAAACAAATAGGAAATCGTGAAAATCATATTTACTAAATAAATTTATTTATTACTTGTGAGTATTCTTTAGAAACAAAAAGAGTGGGGTGTGGGGCTTTTCCATATTATATGATGAGAGTGGGAATCAATGAAATTGGTTTAATACTTAAATGAAAACTCCTGTGATAAAGCATTTATTTAGAAACCATTTAATTTCTTACTTTTTGGGTCCATCACATTTATTTTAGAAAAAGTTAGCCTATTTTGAAATATTGATTGAGCTACATCCTTCATCTTATTTAATATTTAAATGTTATATTCCAATTTTTTTTACTCTTTTCTTTCATTCTTATTTAGACAAATACTGAAGATAATTCAGGTAAGAATGATTAACTATTTGTTTTACTAGTTATTTTTAATACCATGAGAAAACAGTTGCATAGAAATACAGCATCATAATTGTAGCAATTTCGTAAGACCCCAAATCCCTCGATATTTTAAAATCCTTTGCATTTTACATTTTTATTTAAAGGTTAGGTTAATTAATTGTATAGTAAATATTTTCTGTAGAACATGACCCATTATCTCCTATTTTTCCAATCAAAATCATAACCCTCTGGTTTTACATTATAAAATTTCAATTTATAACATTTGTGTAAGTTTAAAAAATAAACTATGTGGATAATTTCCTTTTACTTTTTAAACTTAGTAAAATGTTCTAATAAAAGTATCTTACCAGCTATCTACAGAAGTGTTTAAAAAATATTAAAACAATAAATTGTGTGGCTAGCTTTTGTTTGATTATGCTTTTCAAAAAAGGTAATTTAAACTATCAAGTCAACTTCCAGCTTTAAATACATTAAACTGTTTCATAACACATCTATTTAATTTTTAAATATTTTATTTTCTAGTGGCCGGTGAAGATAAAGCAATTTGTATAATATTTTTCTTATTTGATAATTTCCAAAAATTGAGTGCTTAGATAAATTATTTTTAAATGGTTTTTATTTATTTTTTGTTACTTATATTAAAGCAGTGTTTGAAGTCTCGTTAAAAATATTATTTGAGAAACTAGTAGGCCTAAAGAGCATTTGGATGAGAAGCAGTATTTTTGTCTACTATTTAAGTCAGAAAAGCAACAATATTTGCAGCTTTAAAGTGCAAATTCAAACAGATAGCTTTTTGAATTTTAATGACAATGCTTTTAAAAGATTAGGCAGTTTTATTACTCTTATATTATTAATTAAAATGATACATTTTTAGTTTTCAATATTTTCAGGAATTCCACCTAATGATGAATGCTTGGATACTTCAAAAGCCGATTTTTATTGCAAAGTAATTTTTTTAATTAGTTTTTTGCATAGCCTTAAAAGGGTTTATAATATTACTTCAGTTATTAGAAAATAATTTGAGTTAATAAAATATTTTATTAACTTATTATTTACAAATGTGAGAATTGAAAGATCTATATTCGAATAAAATTCCATTCATATTGTTCTAGAGAGAATTATATATATATATTAATTTTAGTTTCACTGAATTTTCCTTTTTAGCTATGTGATGCGCATATGAACAATATGAATATGTGGGAATCTCATGTGAGAGGCAAACGTCACTTAAGGGTAATACTTTAAAAAAACTTCCTTAATATTTAAATAATTATTATAAGCATTCTGTACCTTAAACAAAAAAACAAGAACTCTTATTAAATTAGTTCCTTTTCATTCTGTTTATCTGGAACATAAATAGTTTCATAATTCCAGCCTGTACCCATTATCAGATTTCTGAACAAAATGCATGTGCTTTCCTCTGTAAACTACACAATTGGTAATGTAAACTTCATAGTGTATCAATTCACAATACATTTTTTTTTTTTTTTTTCAAAGTCTAATTTTCTAAAAACTCTTAACACTGTTCTTAACAAAGCATGAAGTTTGTATTTCTTAAAATATTCTAGTCTTAGTTAAAAGTAATAGGGTAGTTTGAATAAAAATAACTTTTTTATTTGTGAAACACATTAAGTGAAAAAATTTGTTACATATCTTGATCAGAAAACTGTAAAAAAAGAAAAAAAAAATTGAAAAAGAAATAACCGTTCCGATTGAATTCCGTTTGCCCATTGACCTAAAAGTTGGGAAAATATACAAAAAAAAAAAATATTTTTAAATTTCTAAACGTGATATATTTCATGGACAATAATTTGCAATGTGTAGTGAAAAAGTGGTATAACACAGGAAAACACTATTCTATACATTTTTTAAAAACATGTATTAATAATTAAAAAATACTCAAAAAGTAAAATTTTTTGTTCAAAATAAGGGTTTTTCTATAAAATGGTTTCTGATGTCACTTATTACTTTAAAAAAAAAAAAAAAGTCATTATTTATTTGATTTACTATTTTCTTGGACTTTCTATCCCAGTGATGCACTTTAAAGGAAACATTTATAGAAAAGTGGAGCATTATGGGTCTTTAAAAAAAATGGTTTTCTAATGTATCCACATTTGGCGTCGTCAGCGCCACCCACTTTTTGTGATGTCTCTGGTACAAGTTTGACAACGTTCTACAGCTTATGCATCACAAGGAAATGAGTTGAAGTCTGCTTTCAGTGGCTCAGAAACGCTGGTCAATCCGCGAGACATTGGCCAATCCCAATGTGGAACTATATAAACCAGTCATTGGAAGCGATGTTGACCTACTAGCCCAATTTTGGATAAAATATAGAAGAGGTTTTGAAATTTCAATGCACACTTTTATAATTGGAATATTTTATTTATAAAAAAGGACTGAGGGTAAAAATATGTTTTGTGATTTTTTTGATTTGTTAATTTTTTTTATTTATGTATTTTGGAACTATGCTCGAGTTTCGGCCAGGATTCGCTAATCTTCCAGAAACCCTGTTTCCGACTTGGGCCAATACTTCTGTGCTACCTAGGGTCTACCAGTCTTTACTAAATGTTACATTTTTTCCACCTCATCCTACTTTTTTTTAACAAAGCAGGATAAGGTGTAGTGTCCTACGACAAGCATTCCAATTAACTCTCCACGCAATCAGTGGCACTCAAGTTAAATTTGGTTGCCTTGAAATGCCTGATTGATTGCCAGAATCAAATTTTATAGGTGTGGGAAGGAAGCATTTCGTTCAATAACTTAGTTTATAACTTCCAGTAAATATTTAGGGATATATCATGTCAATCGAATTACCTCATATATGATCTTCGGTTCTTCAGAAAATTGACTTTTTTTATTGAAAACAAAGTGGCTTGTAACAGTTTCAAATAAATAATGCAATTTGCTTATGTTAATCTAATGGTTCACTTTCACTCACATGTATTCTAAGTACTCTGTTTTCTGTTATTAGACATCTGGAGTGTGAAAGGGGATTAGGTTTGCGAGCTGCCAATTCATCGGCCTGATCTAATCACTGCAAAAATATCAAGAAGCTATAATTGATTTGCACTCAGTACTTTCATCTCAACTTGAGGAATTGAACATTCAACATGTAAAAAATCAGTCTGGAGAAAATGTTTACAGTTCAATTTTTGAACTATGTTCCCACTGAAAGATGTTGGTCCTGTTGTATAGTACCTAGCAGATATCATTTTCCCAGCTAGTATTAAAGGCAGTTCTGTCACTTCCATTCACAACAATGATCCAATGACTAACCAATTATGTAAGTTTATGAGCTTCAAAGGAAGAGAAGGCGCTACTAGAAAGGCCACCTAGATTGAAATCCGTCAAAACACAGTTTTTATCAACGTTTCAAAGGTTATGCGCTAACATTTATTATTGAATAATAAGTAATTTAATTTTTTCCCCAATTTCTGTCTACTTCATTCCATGCAATGCATCTCGATAATCTAGTAATTGATGTGTTCTACAAATTGATGGAAAAAATGTATTTTTTGTATTTATTCAAAACTTTGAAGTGAATACGTAAAGTAAATAAAATTTTGACTTAAAAAAATTTAAGAAATAAGGTTAGTGGCCATTTTTCCAAAAAAAAATTATTATTTTTTTTTTTTTTTTAAACTTTTGAGTGTTTTTAATTATTAACATATGTTTATAAAATGCATAGAATAGTGTTTCACTGTGTTATACCACTCTTCCACTACACACTGAAAACTATTACCTTTCAAATCTATAACGTTTAGAAATTAAAAAAAATAGTTAATTATTTTTTTAATTCTCTCCTAACTTTGAGGTGAATGCGCGATCGGAAGATATATATATATATAAATAAATTTGTTTACAATTTTTCTTAAGACATGTAACAAGTTTTTTCACCTGATGCATTTCAAATATAAAAAAAAAATTAAATCACCCTATTAAGTAAGCCAGTGGACTAAATTCCATAAACTATAAGTATTTTTCCTAATTGTTTCCAAGTTTTATACCTCCAATTTTTCCAAGATTATTAAAAAATATTCTTTGTTTAAATAAATTTTCCTTTCCTCACACATTTGTTTTTGAAAAATTATTCTTTGTCAGCAAAATGTGGTTCGTTCTCATTATAACTAATTTGTATTTCATTATTTTGCTATCGGCATAAGATGAAAAAAATGATGACTACGCAGTTATAATTTTTATGCATATAAGTACTACTTTTTATATACGTTGTGGCTGAAAGTCATAGGACTAATAATAATTTATACAGATTTGCACGGCATTAGAGAAAGATACAAACTTCTAAACATTGATGCAATCTTTTTCCATGTAAAGAATGCATTGTTTCTCGATCACTTTGGTTAAAATCTAAAAGAAACATACTGAAATCCAATTTCTTCTGTGTTTTTGGTTTTTAATGATATTAAAAATTCCTTTAATTGTAACAAAGAAAGGATATATTTTGTTTGAAATTGTTGCATGAGCCATGACTGCATCTTTCCTGGAACAACTTAATTCCTATATTTGCTTTATACACACTAACAAAAGAATAAGAAGCCTGTGAATGTGCAAATATTGGTTCGAGGCATAGTTTCAAATTTGTTCAAATTCACAAAGTGCATCTTTGTTGTGGGCGGCAAATAACCAATCAAAATGCTAACATACATTTTATTGTACATTTTTATTTCGTGGGGGGAAAAAAGCAAAAAAGACAGACCTTTCATTATCCCAAAAAGACTTATTTTTGGTGTATTAATCTAAATGCATTTCCAAATTCTGTAGAGACTGTGCCCAAATCCATAGAGTTAGTCAAAAACGGAGGTTCGATTAAGTATTTATTCTAGGTTTCTAATCTGTTAAACAATTTTAACAATGAGGTTTGGTTTTTCTTGGACCTTTACAAAATCCATAATTGATGTTCAGCCTTCACTTGCAATTATTAAAAAAATTAGTAATTATTTTTATTTTACTTATTTATTAATTTTAAGTTAAACATTTTCTTCTATATTTCAGAATGCAAAGAAAATTCCAGGAGGTATGAATACATCATAGTTGTTTCTGGTTGCGTGAGTAAATGTGAATTTTTATTGGACATTTTGTTCAGTACCTAACTAACACAGAACATTTTTAATGATAACATGTAATAAGCTTTTACCATTGTTAATTGAATGGCATAACATTTGTTACCTAATTTCTTTGTTACTTGTCTGTCTGAACAATATTATTGTGTCAAGAATGTTTTTTGCACGTATTGTGTGTGCTACTATAATATATCAAACATGGTTTCTATTTGTTATTGAAGTTCTTTCTATTTTTATGAACTTCAAGATATGCTCAACCTTTTTAAACTAAGAGCACAATGTATGCTGTAGTTGAAAATATTTTATATTTCATAGAAAACATTAGTAAAGTCAGATCCGTAAAAGCACCACCACATGTGGCTTCCAAATTGGATAAGATTTTACATGAAAAAGCAGCAGATGAAATTATTGTAGGTAAGAAGTTATCCTAAAAATTCAATCTGAGAGGTTTTCTTTTGCATATTGCTCATTTGGAAGAGCATATTGCTCATTCGGAAGAGCAATTAATATGAAAATCTGCAATTTGCAAGATACACGATTAAAGATTGTTGACTCACAACATCAAAAAGTTCCTAGTTTTGAGTCTTGTATTAGAATTACAATGCTAAATATATAAGATCTTAAGCATTTTTTCTGCAAAAATTCGAAAACATTGTATTGACGATCTTCTTCCAAATGAGCAATATTATCTTATACTTTTTATATAATTTTATACTAGATTAAAATATCCAAAATCCAGAAATATCTAAAATTTGGACCTTTTCCAGCATTACTCTTTATTTTATTTTACGGAAGCTTGCCCCTATTCAAAAGTAATGAGAGCGAAAACGAAGTGGTTGAGGATAAATTTCCCAAGGACCAGTTAGTTGAAGTATCAGGCACTGTAATTAAAAGACTAGATCAAAGACACAATTTCAAAATCGCAAATAATGAGGATTCAAAAAACAGGAAATAAGTTTATCTAAAAGTTGAAACTATTAAAACAGCTAACCTTAAAACAAATGTTTTTCAAAACCACATAAAGTTAAGAAAGGTTTGTTCTTAGTTTATTCCATTTATATATTTTCTTTCATTACTTTTGTGTATAAATAATTATGTCTTCTGAAGTTAAGAATTTTCAGAAATCTGGGATCACCGAAGTGTCAGTTATTCCGGATTTGAGATACTCTACTGTCTCACAAATGGCTTGTGCTAAAAAAATTTAATGTTTTTCTTTCATAAAACATCTACATTGATATTTTTCCATCGAGTGTTTGCTTTTATCAGTGTTTAACTGTCTTCATTCAATGATTGTAAATAGATTTATTTTCATAAATTTTAAATTAAATCTTCAAAGTAAACATTAAAAAAAGTAAAGCAATATTTGTACATTCTTTAAAAAGGCCCGCAACCAAAAAATACTGCAATTTATAAATTAAAACTTTAATATCTTTAAATACTTTTCTTATAATGACTAATATTATTGAAAGAGTAAAATCTCTAATTTATAAGAATGTTTAATAAATAAAAATTTCTCCAAAAGCATTCAACCCCTGAGAAAAGACAGTAGAACTTATACCCAGAGCTGTTTATTGATTGACTTAGCAGGATTCTCATGCATTTCTTATATAAAACTGTTGAGTGGTATATAATGTTCTTTATTTCTTGTTATAGGACTTGACTCTATTATTATTGTTTGACTTATATATTGATATATAAGTCAATTATATATTGACTCTATAATATTAACTGACTTAGCAGGATTTTCATGCATTTCCTGTATAAAACTGTTGAGTGGTATATGATTTTCTTTATCTCTTGTTACAGGACTTGACTCTATTAGAGAAACACAAGGTCCTAATGGTGAAAATTACACTTGCTTCCCTTGTGGCTCTAACTGTACAAACTTTGATATCATTGATCACTTACTTTTAACAAGACACAGAATTAGATATTTAGTAAGTTTATACGGTGATCTTTGATTAATGTGGCTGTTTCAATTTTATCTGAATGTTTTATATTTTAATTTATTAAAGTTTTTCGTTTTATCTTTTACTTTGATTCTCTACTTGATTTTATATTGTTTTGATTTTATCTTGTTAGTATTTAATTTATACAGGTCATGAATTGGGAGGTTAATTATTAATGAATGTGTATAGAGTGACAATAAAATTTAATATTCAAAATGTTTAAGGTCTCAGCCCTTAGAGTTATGTCAGGGAGATTTCTGATTCTGGAAAAAATCAAGGAAACGTCATGGAATGTTTTAAAGGTTTACGAAAATCAGGGAAATTTTCTAATATGGTTTTGACGGTATGTTTCCCCGTTCATCCATATTTTGGCACCATTTATGAGGAGATTCTTGGTGATATTCATTAAAGGTTTAATGTTACTGAATGATTTAAACTTTTTATTACACCCAACACATTTTAAAAAAATTGAATATTTTCTCTTTAGAATGCTTGTTCTATTTAATCAGGTTGTATACATTTCAAAAACCTGGAAGAATTAGAGAAATTTGAAGAAAAAAAAATTTCCATAAAATCATGGAATTTTCTAGAAATCTATGTGGGAATTATCAGGAAACTTTTTTTCCTGAAATTTGTAACTACCCTTTTCTGTGTTATTAAAAAATTTCCTGTTATTTTTTCCATTTAACCATCTATACGAATATGTTGGAAAGATTTGTGTATCATTTTAGGCATCTAAACATTTTATGCAATGATACTGTAAATACTTCAATTTGGATTGTTGTCTTTCCTTTTCTTTGCTATTGTTTCTAAAAAGTACTGTTTTTTTTTTTTTTTTTTTAGTTTTTTTTTTAAAGTATTCCTGGTTGGCAAGTTTATTTAAATGACTAAATTAGTGTTTTCCTGCCAGATTTTAAGCAGAACTATTGCTACTTTCCCAGGTATTTTTATCATGACTTGAAACAATCTTGAACTTTTTATATATATTTAAATCTTGAGACACACATTTATACAACTGCTTAGAATATTTAATTTTGAAATTATGTTTTTTAATTAGGATATGTAACATTATAGAGAGGTGTTGCTACCTTTCATTTTCCAATTATTTGCACCGCCTTTTCTATTGTTTGTGCATTGAAAGTTAAAATTGAATTTTTTGTAAAACAGTGGTAATACAGTAAATGCTTCACTTAAGTATTCCATATGTAAGGCTTTAAATACAGGTTCTGCCATGACTTCATTTATCTCATTGTGTTTATTAAATTTAATAATTCGACATTGCACTGCACATATATCAATACCTCTGTTTGTATGTTTAAAAAAATCTGATAATGTGTTAAAGAAACTATATATTTATGTTATTATAAATTTCAACTTAGCTAATTATTTCCTATGAAAATATCTTTTAGGAAAAATTGGTTGCTGATGGCAAACCAAATGCCATAACTACAATCTCTCAGGTGGAAATGCATGATGACTATTTTCGAAAGCATCTTATTGATGATGAATGCCTAAAAATGATGGAGAAGTATGGCAGTGGCACTGTTGAGGTTTATTTAACAAAAAGTAAGTTAAGTGCATCTTTCAGGTTTAGACATATCAAGGTTAAATTATCGATAGACAAAATAAATTTATTTTTTGTGGGCTATAAAATTCCCAATTTTGACAATTAAATACAAGCATTATTAACTTTTCAGTATTTAAGCTGGGGTACAAATTTCTTTAGCAAAAAAAAATTAAAATCACAATTTTCATTTTAGCAATTTGCAAAAATTATTAGGAGTTCCACCACTCGGGATAATTAATTTAAAAACAATGATTTTTACTTTAAAATCATTATTAACTTTAAATATAAAGCTATATTATACCAATATCAACTAGACAAATATTTTTCCTCCTTTAGCTTACTTGCTGTTTTAGGTTCATGACTAACCTTGGTATAACAAAAGTAGCTATTTTGTACATTTTGTGGCAAAATGTTTTAGCAAAAGAGCTAAACCACACTTTTTGATTTTAGCATTTATAAAAGTTCTTAAGCATTTGGCTAAGAAACCACCCACAGCTTAATTCTTGAACTTTTGTGAAAATGTCTCAAACTATTTTTAAATATAGATTTTCTTAAAAAGAGTGCTGACTTTTTTTAGTCTACTCTAACAAGGAGACCTTACGGTCTCGGAAATTCAGATCGGGATGAAATTTGGCAAATTGATAGTATACCTTAAGGGTATCCACACTGTAAAGTAATAAAGCGCACTAGCCAGAAGATTACGAGAAAATAGGCTTTAAAGTGTTACGCATAGCTTAGGTACTAGTAGAGATTTTTGATTTGCAACTTCCCGGTGGCTAAGTGGTCAGCGTGATGGATTCCCGTACGGGCGATAAGGGTTCGATACCTCGAGAGGTAGTTTCTCTTTTTCTTTTTTTTTCAATTTATAAAGTGACTGTTACAGCTAATTGAAATTTGAATTAAAGATGATATTTTATTTTTAAATACGTAATGTATTTTTAATAGAGAAAATAGAGATAAATTAAATAGATATAAATTAAAATTCTAATTACCACGGCAAAAAAATTAGGGTAGACTTAATTTATCTATGGATTTTGACATATAGTTTTTATTTGTCAATTATTTATTTATATACATACACCAGAATGACACTTATCATAAAAACATGGAAAACAAAAACTGTTTTGACATCTTGCACAATTTATAAAGGAAGATTGTTTACAGGAACAACATTTTTGTAAAAGATTCGTTGGAAAATATACTTCATTAACATTTATGAAAATATATCTTTCGTCAGAAAACTTGGAAGCATACCAGGCATACCGGATCATTTTATTAAAAATTGATGATGGACTATTGATTGTATTTTTATGCAGTCTTCACGGGTATTTATTTCTCTATTATTTTCAACCAGATACGCGCAATTTTGCATACGCTTTAGTAGATTCTTTACCTGTCTATAAAAATAGACGTCGCAAAGTGCCGTTAGGGTTTTGAAAATTTCTGACTACCTGCTTGAGTACAATAGGACAACATTCTTACTCTTCCATATAGAAACTGGTTCTTCATGTTTTTTGGGAAAATCCTTTACTTCTCTACATCTTATAATATCTCAATATTTATAATCACTTGTTTGTGAAAATAGTAAATAGAGTTTTAATGTACCTTCATTAAAAATACATTACGTATTTAAAAATAAAGTATTATCTTTAATTCAAATTTCCATTAGCTGGAACAGTCACTTTATAAATTGAAAAAATAAAAATTAAAAATTACCTTACGAGGTATCGAACCCGGATCGCCCGTACGGGAATCCATCACTCTGACCACTTAGCCACCGGGAGTTGCAAATCAAAAATCTTTACTAGTGTCTAAGCTATGCGTAACACTTTAAAGCCTATTTTCTCGGAATCTTCTGGCTAGTGCGCTTTATTACTTTACAGTGTGGATACCCTTAAGGTATACTATCAATCTACCAAATTTCATCCCGATCTGAATTTCCGAGACCGTAAGGTCTCCTTGTAAGTCATACTACACCATATTGAAAAGTTTGTACATAGATCCTGTTCACTGTTTAGCGACAGATGATGGATTGTTGGGATTGTTGATTATATGAGATGTTGGATTTAAGACCCAACATCTCACAAAGAAAGCTATAAACATCACAACCATGTGGCATGCATAAAAATTCCACTCTGAAATCCAACAAGAATCAGCAACTGGAAATTCTTGCACAACCCATTCAACCAAAAGATTGCAACATATTAAAATTAATTTTAAAGTTTTTGCTAAATCGTCAGTTTATCAATGTATATTCATATAAGAAATTTTGTTTTTGCTTTAAATTGGGATACAAATCAGCATTTTTGCAACCAAATGTATCGCCAAACTAGTCTGTTTCTTTCTAACTTTTGTTGCCAAATTAGGAATAGTTTTTTTTTCCAAATGTTGCCTTAACATTTCTTTATTAACTATTTACACCATAGTGTAACTGATTTTATCCACAACAGACTGGCCACAGAACCTGAAAATCAGGGAAATGTCAGGGAGCTTTCTGTTTCTGGAAAAGATCAGGGAATTTTTTTAAATTTCACGAAAATCAGTGAAATTTTATATCATTGTTATGAAGGTATGTCTCTATGTTCATCCGTATTTTGGCGCCATTTATCGGGAGAATTGTGGTGGAAATCATTAGAAGATTAATGTTACAGAATAATTATCAATTTTCATTGCCGCCAAAACTATTTTTAAAAACTTAGCATATTATCTCTTTGGTGTACATGTTCTATTTGATCAGGGTATATACAAATCTGGAAAAGTTGAGAAATTTGAAAAAGAGTTTGCTGTAAAATCAGTTAATTTTTTAGAAATCTTTCAGGGAAATGTGGGAATTATCAGGGAACTTTTTTCCTGAGTTTTGTAGCCTCTCTGCACAAGCAATGAAGCTGCTAAAAGTATTTACAAATTCATAATTTAAGAGTATCTATTTCAGACATTGTACAGTTCCATGAAAATACTGGTTTCAGATTTTTGAACCAAAATTTTGGTACTTCGAATATAGCTTTAAAATATTAGAAAATTGGTTTTAATTGGATTCACCTGTTTTTCAGTATATGTAGTATAATTGTTTGATTTCTAAAATTGTTTTAAAACGTTTTTTTTTTTGTTTTTTTTTCTTGTTGTGTTCATTGCTATCTTTCAAAATACTTTGTAAATGTGCAGTTATACATGAAGAGATAATTGTTATTGAATTTGAAATACTTGATTAGCACAATTTTTTTTACTTCATACTTGACAGAAAACATAATGTAATACCATTTATTTTTATTTACAGAATGAAGAGTTGGTACAATAGATAGCTTTAAATTATGTAAGTTTTAAAGTACAAAGATACAAAAAGATACAACTATAATCTGTTAATATAATTTAATGTATATTTTGTTGATAATGTATTATTGTACGAATACTTGGATTAAACTTTTAAATGTCTTTTTCGATGTTCCATTGACTTGTAAAAGTTTCTTAGAAAATAATTAGAATAATATTTTTGATAAAATTTTCCTTTCTGTGTTTCTTCTATTTACTTGATAAAAAATTGTATTACAAGCTCAAGAAAAGCACAACTCTAAAAGATAAAACTTTATCGCTCCCATCCAAACTAAATTATGCTTGGAACTTTTGAAAACTGGAAAATTATGTATTTTTATCCTTATTACCATAAAATATGTCTTCAGTTTCTTGAGTTGTTAGTCAATAAAGTGCCATTCATCATAAATAGAAATTGCAGTTATTCCATATAAAGCTTCTATTTTAGTTCTGAAATCACTTTTCATTATAGCGTTTTATTAATGTAAAAATTGTGAATAATATCTGTAATACAAGTTTTAAAGTAGTTTCAAAGGTTAGGGCGTAACCACGATTTTTTTTTTTTTTTTTTTTTTTTTTTCAGAGGGGATATGCTCACCCATATTCAGAAATCATTTGGGATAATGATTTATTTATAGGGATGACAGTTTTCCTCCTTTTGGAGGATTTCCTCCTTTTTGGTTTTTTATGTAACATTTTCCTTCTCTTTGTCCCTATTTTGAGGATCCACATTTTTCTGATCTGAACTAGTTTTTTCTGAAAAAGGTATGCTTTTCCTCTTGTCTAAACAAAAGATTTTCCCTCTTAGTTTCCCTTTCCTCTCAGATTACTTCACTAACTCCTAATATTTGAAATGTAATTATTTTATAGTATGAGAAATTTCATTGTATCTTTAAAATTATTGAATCATCCGTCCTGCATACTTTTTTTGTTGAATTTTTGTGTATTCCTTCCGCGAGCTTTTTTTAAAAAAAATTAGATTTCCTCCTTACTCTCTGATCACTCTCATCCCTGTATAAAATAATTGTCTATAATACTCTTTAGTTAGGTACCCTTAATTAATTAATTAGTTACTTAATTAAATATATGGCGCTATTGATTGACATATAATTTCTTAGTAGGTAAAAAAAAATGGAATTTTATTAACTTTCACACAACATTTGCACAGAGTTTAGTTAAGTCCATATTTTGCCTAATTTTTAAGGCAAAACCTAACTTTTGCGATTTTTTGGAAAGTTAATTAAGGATTTCTCCTTTGACAATTGACATTCTTTCAAATTGACATTAATTTCTCTTTAAAAGCCAAACCTTTTAAGCAATTTTGGAAAGTAGTACTTACAAATAATATTTAAACAATGATGACCAAATATTAATCGGTGATGCATATTTTAAATTGATCATTGGTATTGTACCACTAATAGTCTGCAGGCAACAGACAAACAAGAAGAAGGAAAAATAACAGAGGGAAGAATGAAGTCTGCATGAAAAGAGGTTCTCATTGTAGAATAAGAATATCATAAAAACAGAAATTTTATTACATTTTAGTATTGGAATTCGGGAGGGATTGATTGTTAGGCGTTAATTGAATTTTTAAAAAAAAAATTTACTGCTTTTTCTGAAGTAAAACTTTTACTTGCAACAAGCCATCCCTATTACTTGAAAGTTAAAGTATATTTTCTCTAAGGGAGTGATGTTTCACCGTACTCCCCCCCCCCCCCCTCAACCCAGTGGCTACGGGTGCAATCCCTTTCCCTCCTCTCTCCCAAAAATATATTTCCAAGTATATATATTTTTTAACTTGCTGCTACTGTCTTTTCTGAGTTAAAACTGTTACTTGCCCTTGTTTCTCAATAGTTAAAATATATATTCGTGGAGGTAATGTATATGGAGGTCTGAGATATCAATCAAAATAAATATCGATACTATATCGTTGCATGGCAAAAAATATTGATTTATCGGTACATGATTTTTTTTTATTATTTTTAATTTTGCCAGACACGAAGTTTTTCGGGACAAATTTCTACTTTTCATGATTGATTTTTGTAAGGTGACTACTTTTCCCAACTAAAATAAATCTAGTATTAGGAGAAAAAAAGTTATATTTTTGCTTAATTGGTGCAGTGATTTTTAAAAAATTTAGATAATTTTCAATAGTGTTTAATAGCAACGCTGAATATTTAGCATTATATTTTTACAATGTAAATAATTGAAAAAATTAACAGAGGGAGGAATATATATATATATTGTAGTAATTAATAGAATGACCCCTATACAATTTATTATATATATATATATATATATATATATATATATATATATATATATATATATATATATATATATATATATATATATATATATATATATATATATATATATATATATAATAAATTGTATAGGGGTCATTCTATTTGAAACGTAACTTATAATATAGCTCAATTACTACTTGCATATACAATATTATACAAAAAATAAAATATGATTATGAACATGGGCACAGGCAGGATTATTTGCAAAGGGGTGCAAGATTTTTAGAATTTTGTTTAATTCTTTAATTTTTCAGAAATGTTGATTGCAAATTACTAATGAAATGTTAATTAACAAATATGCATCAATTTTCATTTTGATAATGAACAAAACGTACAGTGTATATTTTTGATATCCTCCCTTCTGTGTATTTTATTAGGTGTTTAACACAACCATATTTAGAAAAATATATATATATATTGGAAGAAAGAAATGATAAAAAAATATTTAAAAAAAAAATGTTTTTAACGATTTTCTTGTTTTTTTTTGTTTTTTATCTTCCAAGTAGTACTCGCGGTATTTAAAGTAGCAGTGTTTCGAACAGAAGAAGCAGAAGGCACAATTAATAAACCATAAACACAATTTTTTTTTAAATCCTTTATATGCATTACTAATTTTAATATGCATTGCTAATTTTAATATGCAATTGCAACTTTTTGAGTTCAAATCGTTTTCATAGTGCTTGATCACTACGAAAAAAACATCCACTCCGAAATATTTACGAGTTTATTAGTAATTCGGCGCCAATAGAAGCTTTTGTAAAAGCGACCTTCTAGTGATTGTGATAGTGACAGCCCCAAAAATTAGATAGACTGCAGTGTCATCAACATAAAATCTATCTACCTAGTTTCAGCTTGATTGGATGAAGGCAAGTGTGTTAATTAATCATCCGAAACTAAAATAGTGGTGTGAAAATGCGGCTCTTTAGTGATAGAGACATTAGGGGTAAAGTGGGGCCAGTAAACGCCGATACGGTGCACCGATACTTTTTTGAGAGTTGGTATAGCGTAACGATACTTTTTTGAACTAGTAATCAATAATAACTCTAAATATCTTGATACAATGTATTGTGATATAAGTTAGTGAGAAAATAAATACAAAATTAAGAGTATTCAGCTTTTTTGTAGGGCAAATTATTGTAAATTTGTATTTTATAACAAAGAAAAAATTCAAGCTACAGTCCCACTATGATCTAAAAGTTTGCGTACCGGTACATTTTTTTTAGCACTACAACCCTGGCTGACAACCCCAAAAGCGTGACAGACTGCATCAACATGCCATCTGCCAAGTCTTTGCTCATTTGGATGGTGGCAATTGCATTAATTAGCCCTTCATAGATTTGAACGCCAAACACAAACAAAATTCAAGTTAATATAAATACAATAAAAAATACAAAAGAGTAGTTATTTCTGCCAAATTAGAGAAATAATGAAAAAAAATCAAAAATGGAAATGCAATTTGAAAATATATATCGAGGTCTAGTATCTGATGACTAATTAATAAAAATCTAAACTTTTTCCTGGAATTGAGAGAACACATAAATGATTATACAAAAAATAATAAATTTGTGCTGAGATAAGTGGCGCTGGAACACCACTTCACAATTGCAAAAAATTAGCTATGAAAAACCGAGTTTAGGAAATAAATAAGAGGCTTAAAATAATACGCTTTGAATCTGAGTTTCAAAATTTTATTTTCGCAGTATGACCCACGTGTTGCCCTTGCACATTTAAACTCCTATCAAAAGGGCATTTGTGCGTTTATTTACTTAGAGTTAACACGTTTTTTCCAATTTTGTTTTAATTTTTAAAAGTTAGGGAGGTGCAAGTGTACCCTCCTGGTGGTGCCCAAGGTTATGAAGTGTATGGCAAAATATTGAATACTGGTGCCATTTTAACTGTCTCTGAGCCAAGTCCAAACTTTAGTTTTGTAGTTTTTGAAAAGGGAATAAAGAAAATCGATAAAACACATGGAACTTCAAAACGATCATCAAAAAACTAAAAATGTTGGAAAATATCTATATATTTGTGACTTTTTCAATATCGATATTTTTTTTAAAAATATCTTATCGATACATTGCCGACCTCTACAACAGGTCCCTATTTTCCCTAAAAGTCCGTTTTTCATGAAAAAGGTCCCTTTTTTCCCTATTTTGTTTTAAATAGTTAAGAATTGTTTTATTTTGTCCAAATCCTTACATTTCCGACTTGAAATGAATATTTTTGACTGATTATTACGCGGCTAAAAAAGATAAAACGTGCGTACGTTCAGACTTGCCTTAACCTCTGATATTACGTCTTTGTTTGACCGTGGTTAGCCTATATTACCATGATTTACTTTGGTTTCTCAACTTTACGTCGATATTACGTAGCTATTGCCGATATTTTTTTCTCCATGGAGGGCGCTACCACCGAGATTTACGTTGTTGTGATGATCATTTTCGTCGTGTTTCGCCGATATAATAGCCATTATTTTCAAGATATGCGCCGAAAATATTGCTATCGTCGAGATTTACGTTCTTGGAATAGTCAATTTCGTCTGTAATGTTTCGCTTGTACAATCGCTATTTCGTCTGTAATGTTTCGCTGGTATAATCGCTACTATTGCAGAGATTTTTGTCAAAGGGTCTAATGCTGATATGTACTTGTAATATACGATATTATTGAGATTTACGCTTATATTAAAAAAAAAAAAAATACAGAAATTTGCTTCAGTACGGAAGGCCCCATCGTTAATATTTACGTTGAAGTGATGGTCATTTTTATCTATAGGTTTACGCTGATGTAATAGCTAATGCCAAGATGTTTGCCGCCGTTTTTTTCTCTTTTGCAGGCTTCAGCCGAAATGTTGGTTTAAGCTTTTTTTTGGGGGGGGGAGGGGGATATTTAGACCATTGTAATCGATGCAAATGTGCTTTACAGTTAAATGAGGGGGGAGGGGTGTATGTCCCTGCTTGCAAATCTGACAGCCATTGAGCATGCGTACGTTCAGACTTCTTCCAAAACTTCGATATAATAACCTCTTTTGCTGCCGATAGCCTCTAGCGCCAATATTTACGTTGTTGTGTGGAGATCATTTTTCCTTAACGTTATGTCGATATTATGACAACTATTGCCAAGATTTGCGCCACTACGGAAGGTGCTATCGCCAAGATTTGTGCTAGTGTGATGATTTTCGCCGATATTAACAGGCTATCCTTTCCAATATTTAAACCCTTATGGATGTCGTAGAGTTGTGCGTTGTTGTGAAAGTCGATGTCATTGATTGTTGCGCCGTCATATAATCGGTTCTACTGCAGATATTTGCACCAGGTACATTAGGGTGTTAAAACTGATATCTAACTTTGATTGAGATTGGTGGTCATTTTTGCTGATTGCTGTACAGTTGTAAAATGTATAGTATTTACGCAGATTTTACAGAAAAAATGCCGGAAAAATTTATTTTATTTTTATTTCTTTCTTATGGAGTTCAACTTTGTTTGCTTGGGCGAGTCTGTACCATATCTCATTAATTTATGTTCTTGTCAAAAAGTGTTGAGCGCAATATTTAATTTTGAAGTTAATAGTAACTGAACGTATAATAGTGTAATTTCACTGAAAATTAGTTATGGCCTTAAAAATTTAGGTCCCTAAAAGTTCCCTTTTTAACAGAGAATTGTCCCTATATTCCTTAGGGACATGCTTGTAAACTGTTGAAAGCCCTGAATTTGGTGTGCGGGTTATATGGCCATGGAACCTACCTTTATGGTTTTCGGAAAAATCGCGCATGCGCATAAGGTAGCTGCCATTGAAAAGATATTGCCAGTGAAAGAGATTAAACTGCAAGCAATGTAAAAAAAATTATTTTAAAGTATATAGTTGTACAGATACGCACAGTACAATAAGTACACTACACTACTTAATGGAGGAATTTGGTGTTTATGTCAGTTGGTGTTTATAATCAGGGAGGAAAATGTGGTTGTTACTTCCAACTTTTTACACTTTTATCGCATTTCTGCTGGAACTTCGGTGGTGATGATGCTTAGAACACCGTCAAAAAAATTATATTTAATTATTTATTGAAAAAAAAAAATTATAAGTTTTAAAAGGAAAAATATAAATTTAGTTGTTATCACTCACCTTTTTCTATTTTATAATTGAACTTCAGTTGGAAAGAACATGGGTTATTATTACAAATTACGATTTGCATACATACATTTTGGTCTTAGACAATTACTTATAATGGGGGGGGGGGGGGATCTTTTAGACTAATTCATTTTCACAGATGATAATCGGCCCAGTGATTGCACCAGACAACGCGATGACCAGTACGGCCTTGAATGACACTCTTGATCCAAGACACAAAAGATGAAGGATCTAAGATCCTTATCTTTTTTATAAAAAAATTAACAACAAACATGTACATGTAGGTTGAGTTCTCGCTATACTATGTAAAATTTCCATACTGGGCTTATAACTAACCAAAACATTTATTCCTCTCAATGTAATGGTATTATCTCTGCTCAAGATATATAGTGTTGAATAAAATTCGAAAGTAAAAATGCAACAGTCAGTGGCGGCTCGTGAGCAGTGAAAGTGAGGGGGCTCGATACCAAAAATTATGTATATATATAAATATATATATATATATATATATATATATATATATATATATATATATATATATATATATATATTGTCACAAATTGTCTGTATAAAGTGTAAATATAGTGACATATTATTTTAAAATTCTATTGTAATTTATTTTATTTATTAACATCGATTACACAAGTTAGAAAAAGGTGGCAACAGCTAATGCAATCGAGAAATTTCGAGATGTTTCTTTTTCGATGAATTGGCTGGAAATTTCGGGAATGTTCTCACGTGCCTGCTATATAAAGACCGGAGATCGGGAAGGTTTTCAGATTGACTTCGGACTTCGATGAAAGCTTATCGCTTTGAAGTCATCTTGAATGCCAACTACTAGAGGAATGATGGAAGACCAAATGAAGCAGTTGTTGGAAATGATTGCTGGAATGAAGGCCCAACAGGAAACCACCGCAGCCGAAATGAAAGCCTGCCAAGAAACCACCGCAGCCGAAATGAAAGCCGAACTTTTCGCTACGATTGCCGCCAGTCAAGAAGCTACATCATCGGATATTAAAGCTTTAGCATCCAAGCAAGAATCATCTTCTGCGTCCGTTGATAGATTTATAGAGCGCACAGAGAGTGTTCTTCAATCAATGAAGGCGGATATTTTGGATGTTAAAGAAGATCTTAAGACAGTGAGAAATGAAGTTGAAGAAAAAGTTTCCATCGTGCAAGAAAAAGTTTCCACCGTGCAAGGAAAAGTTTCCACCTTAAAGGAAGGGCAAGACAAATTCATTGACGTTGTTGAAGAAAGGCTGCAAAAAATGGAAACGCATGAAGCTGTGGCCATAGCGTCACCTAATTGGGATAACGCTTCCATCCCCTTTATGGCGCCGCGCTTTAACATCAAAGTGGCCACTTTTGATGGGAGGTCGTCTTGGCGCGTTTATCAAACGCAATTTGAAATGATTGCTTCTGCGAATGGATGGGACGCAGGCGCGGATTTAGGGGGGGTGCGGGGGGTGCGACCGCACCCCCCATGATGTATCTCGTCAAAATTATTTTTAAATGGCCGTTTCCTCCAAATTCAAAAAAAAAAAAAAAAAAAAAAAAAATTACATTTCTTTAATATTTGTAAGATCTATTTTTTATTTAATATCAATATCGATGGATTTAGAGGGGGTAAACAAAATTAAGCTTTTTCTGACATTTTTCATGTTTCATTAATACAGATTCTTAAGCCACCTAACCGAGCTCCTTATTTCACAATCCGTAGAAGGAATAGGCTTGAGAGGGGACGAATAGATCCCGATTGTGATGACATGCAATGTGCCGGTCAACGAATCTTTATCCCTTGTGTGATTCTCAAATTAAAAAATTTCTCACAATACCATTAAAAAATTTCTCAATTTCAGCACGATTTTCTCATTTGTGAGTAGGAGATGGGGCCAATAACTGGCAAGTTTTTTATTCCAATTAGCATTCTGCAGGTATACTTCTTGTCTTCTTGATCAGAGGGCAATTAATTATACAGGTTTAATATCGGGGTGCCATCGCACCCCTAAACGTACAAAAAATCATGCACTAAAAATATTAAAAAAAAAAAAAAAAAAAAAAAAAAAGAACCTTTAATTATAATTGGAAAATAAAATGCCTAATTCCTAATTTAAAAAAAAGCTTTGATCAAATCAGTACAATAGCATTACTGCAATTCTACAGAGGTTATAAGAAGTTTCGATGAAGAAGCTATCGCTAAATTAGGACCAAGAAAAGTTTCCCTTCGTTCTCTCCAGAAGATCAACGAAAACGACCCCTTCTTTCTTGACCTTGAATTTGAAACTAAGGACACAAAGCAATAAAACTTGTGGGGCATACTGTCCCCTCCCATGCACGTGACATTGCACCATTGTGAGTTGCAAATTACTAAAATGCCTCTACTCTGGGTGGAAGTGACAAGTGAATGGAATGGTCATTTTTGCTTGAGTTGGAGTGTGCGTGCGATGTCAAGACTTTGTTTCTTCAATTGGTATGGCAGTGCAAGATAATTGACAGTAATATATAAGCATGTTAAGATTTTTTAAATGTTACTATTTATTTTACAAAATGTAATATTTCATTAACAATTTGTTTCAGTTTAGACGTTTGCTTTTTTTTTCTAAATATGTTTGAATATTTCATTTTTTACAGAATAATCAGAAGTAGTGATTTATACTATACACTCATATTTGGCATTTTATGCAATTATCAACGTAACTCTCAATTCAATACCACCAGTATACGAATAGATTATAATAAAATATGTAATTCTTGTAAAAATAAACTGGTTTTACTGGATTAACCCCTTGTATCTGCACCCTTTCATATGCAAAATCATAAAAGCCCTTTGATAATGTCAAACAAAATTGCTTTCGTAAATTATAACATTTAATTTATCCTTAACAGTATAAAGTGAGTTCCATATTACCTTTTAACTTCTTTTCAAAATATTCAGGATCATAGCCAAACACGTTTTTAAATATTGCTATATGCTCCCTCGCGAAAATTCACCGGATCGAGCAATATTTGGCTCTCTGTAGTCTGTTTTCAAATTGAGTAAACACTTTACAAATTTTGACTAGTAATCTCGCGTCGATTGTTGAGCTACTTCCTGATAGTTTTCTGAGGTTTCTCTTATTTAAGATGAAGTCCATTTTTCCCTTGAAAGACCATCTGGTAGATGTTCTCTGCTTGATAAACAAACTAATCAGAATTTAACGTTGTTCCGGTGCAATATCTGGAAATATCCGGTACAGCGACATTTATTGCTACTAGAATATCAAGTAATTTAACATATTGTAATTTCAAAACTGGTCAGCTTAGATTGCAAATTTGTAAATATTGCGCATTCGCAGCTTTTGACAGTTTTTATTTGCTCTGTTAAATAAAAGCCAAAATTGTTTTGTGCGAGTTGATTATTTAAGTATAAATTACTGAAATATTAGGAACAATACCGATGACTTACAAATAATTTAAATCATTTAATGTTAAAATCTTTTTAAATGTTTTTTTTTTTTTTTAATTTTAATTTTAAATGTGTTTTTGTGTGTGTGACTCAAAATTGATGGTAATATGACTACTAATATATCTAATATGAGACACAATATGTAACCGATTAGAGATGCTACTTGTGATGAAAAAGCAGGTCCTATGGTTATATGAAAATTATTATTATTACAATTTCACCTGCTGTAACTAATTTAGTTTGGAATTTTATTTGAATAAAACGCAGAGAGTTAAAGCAAACTAATTTTCAGATAATGTTAAGTTTATTGTTTGAAAAACCTGCTGCTTTTTTTTTTTTTTTTTTTTTATTATGGTGATTTGTGTGTTGACGGTTTAAGATGGGCTTTGAGTACACTTTCCTAATTTAAGTTCTTTTTAAATCATATTTATAAGAGAAAATATACAGTTATGTTAAACCAATCTCAAAATTTATATTAAAGTACAGGTTGGGTACAATAAAAATCCGTCTTTTTAGAGAATTTTTGCAACTAAAGGAAAATATAAAACTTTAAGATGAAAAGGGCTTATATGGCTTATCAATAAAGGCTTATCAATATCAACTTATATCATTAAAGTGGTCTAGATAAAATGTTTATGCTTACATGGTCAGCATAGCTCCTAAACGAATTGACGTACGATATTCAAATTTGGTGTGAGGGCTAGTGGTAGCCATGGGACCTACGATTAGGTTTGAGCATTCACATAAGGGTGAAATCATGAATCTAATGCCTCTTAAGGTGTTTTAATCGCCCCCACCTCCGAATTTCCCGTAGAAATCTGATAAAAGCGTAAAAAGTTGAAAAATGTGTGTCTTTAACGCAGAGCTCTCTGCCCTTGTGCATCGTCCATCAACTATTGATATCTTTCTGCTTTTCGTTCAAAAAAGGACAGTGTAATGTCTATTGAATATCATCACCAATTTCGTCGGTTATGCGTTTTTTTTTTTATTATTATTATTACTATTTTTCTTGTCCCACGTAAAAATTATTGCCAAAAATAACGCCAAACTCTCCATTTTCATTTAAATGAAGGAAAATTTGGAAACAGTAAATAATACCATATCAAATTTGAATGCAGTGACCAATATTATAGTGTGTAGTCTCAAGTTTATGTAACTTATATTTTAATTTACTAATGTGGGAGTAGACGATCAGAGAAGGGACACTTGCTGATTGTAGAATCCAGCTTTAATGAATCCTTATTGCCTCTTATCTCATACTACATTAGGCACAAGCGCCTTTCTTACGTATATTCACATCGAGAATGTTCAGTGATCTGTCTCTCTCATCAGAATGAGGAATACCTCCCTCTGCCGCTAGGAGTCGCCACGAGGGGTTCTCTAGTGGTGCGCCCTCTATCTCCACACTCGGTCATCTTGGCGAACTATGTCCTCATAGTTTATGTCTGAAGTTATCTGAAATAGAAAAACACAAGGAAAGCAATATGCACAGATACTATGATTGTCACATCTATGATTGTTTTTGATTGGTGTCTCTTTGTAATGGCCAAAAAATTTTGCTCGCTGAGTGTAAACTTTAAATGTTCTGGGATTTTTGCGTCTTTTCTTTCGCCGCCAAGGTCTAATCTTTCTCCCGTTACACCAGTAGGATGACTAGCGCTTCTGCATTCGGAAGGCGGAGCTACAAATTTCTCCTCTGCTCTGCTTCCTGATTGGCTGCCGCGGCTGTCGATCTTCTTCTCAACTGTCAGAACAGATTTGATTGACATCTTGCGGAGCTCTTCTCTCTCATTTTCTCCTTTGGCCTCGCCAGACAGGCGCCTGATAACTTGTAAATAAAAAACACGTGGATCCTCTCGGCTTGGATCTCGAAGCTGTCTGTAAAAGGATGGGTTTTCGAATTTTCCTATAACGTCCATTCCAATTATTAATTCATTTGTGTGGTCTTTGATGACGTATATTTTTGCATTGACTGAATGAGTGTCGATTTTAATGTCAGTATGGAAATATCCTAATGGTTGTACTTCTATATTACCTAATCCTTTTAGTAATATGTCATTTCTCATTAATTGGGGTGAACCTATTTTTATATACAAGTCCTCAGAAATGAAGGTGACTTGGCTCCCTGTATCATTCAGAGCAACTATTTCATGATCGAATATTATTACCTTTGTGGTGCTTTTATTGTCAGTGTAACTATTAATTTTATCAATTGGATTATTATTACTTTCATTTTCGGGATACACATTACTTTTATAATTAGGATAATTACTAATTAAAGCTCTATTTGCCTTCTTTTTTGGACAATAGGCCTGTATGTGCCCGATTTCATTACAATTAAAGCATTTAATACCTTGATTTTTAACTTCAAACTGGTTATATTCATTAGGCCACTCTGTATTATCAACAATACCATTATTTCTTTCCTTATAAAAATGGTTAGTACTGGTTTGAGCACGAACGAATGGACGTTCCTGTATATTTTCTCTAGACTGCCAGTGCTTCCTGTTTTTTTCTTCATATTTATTTTCGCGAAATACCGTATTCTTTTTAAAATTATTTCTAGTTGAATCAAAGTCATCGAGTTTGTTGACCAAAATTTCCCTATTTTTTATTTTCGGAAGTTCGTCCATAAAGTGTTCTCGAATTTCTTTGGGTAATTTTCTTTTTATTTGATCTACTAGCATTAATTCTTTTAAATCTTCAAATGTTGTGACATCAAGTCCGCTCAACCATTCGGTTAGATAATTGTTTAGTTCAAAAGCAAAGTCTCTCCATGTCTGACATTGTTCTTTTTTATGGAATGAGAATTGTATTCTGAACTGTTCTGGGCTAAGTCGGTATCGTCTCAGCAAAATGCTCTTAATGTGGTCGTAATTATTCGCTAGTGTTTCCGGCTCACGTGTTATTAAGCTTACTATGTCAAGTGGAAGCAATGTAATTAAATAATTTACCCAAGTATCTTTCGATATTTCTAGACGACTAATTTGTCTCTCAAATAGTGTCAAGTATATGCTTATGTCACTACCGTCAAACGGTTTCATATACTGTAATATATTTGGGCTTCTGCTTACTTCGTTTTCACGTGCGTTTGTTACAGTAGCGCCATGTTGGCGAACTTCTGCTTCTATGCGCAGTTTCGCTAACTCGAATTCTTTCGCTTCCCTATCTTTTGCTAATTCAAACTCTTTCGCTTCCCTATCTTTTGCTAATGATTCCTCATTTTCACGGTCATTTACAATTGTGTTTAACATATTTTTAACAAAGTTTTCATCATAATCGGCGTGTTCTGTTATTAATTTACATAATTGAGCGATTTTTGGGTTAATGGGTTGTTCCAATCCCAGTTCATCTATTAAAGCGAGTAAGTCATTCTTTCGTGCTCTGGCAAGAAACGCCATGTTAGTATAATCGAAAATTGTACTCACAGTTTTTCTGTTGACTTGTTACCTCGACTTGTGACAGTCAGTGCCTATGTTTCGTTATGGTCTCCCAGTGCTTGCTGGTCCCCTCCTTAATGATGCTGACCTCTTGTATTTGACGCGAAGTTTCTTGGCTTCGACGGCGGTGTTCCAATGCTTGTTGTTTCCGCTAAACAATCCTCTTCGTCGGCGCTGACTTCGCTTTTCCGACGTGGTGGTTTCGCTTTCCGATGAGACGTGATTTCACTTTCCGGTCACTGTGCTAGCTGGTTCACTTCTCAGTGATATCGACTTCTTTTATTCGATGAGCAGTTTCTTGGCTTCATTAGCGGTGTTCCAATGCTTGTTGTTTCCGCTAGGCAATCCTCTTCGTCGGCGCTGACTTCGCTTTTCCGACGTGGTAGTTTCGCTTTCCGGTGAGACGTGGTTTCTCTTCCCGATCACTGCGCTGTTATGTCGTTTACACTGCTAGGTGATACGACGGCTTATACTCCGATCCCCGGTTCACTGCTGGGTGACTACGGTGCTGTTCGGTTTCATTTGTACTCGTCGCTCGCTTCTGGTTTACCCTTACACGTTCTGCCGTTTGGTTCTTAACGTAACGTTCTGACGCCTACTCAGTTCGTGATGCCGAGCCCCCATGTGGGAGTAGACGATCAGAGAAGGGACACTTGCTGATTGTAGAATCCAGCTTTAATGAATCCTTATTGCCTCTTATCTCATACTACATTAGGCACAAGCGCCTTTCTTACGTATATTCACATCGAGAATGTTCAGTGATCTGTCTCTCTCATCAGAATGAGGAATACCTCCCTCTGCCGCTAGGAGTCGCCACGAGGGGTTCTCTAGTGGTGCGCCCTCTATCTCCACACTAATGTGATGTCAAACAGAGTTGAAAAGAATTGTTTAACTTTGGAAATTATTAAAACCTTATGAATATAGAGTGTTACGTACCTGCAATGCTGTCTAAAGTTGTTAAAAGATCTATCGCCTTTTTCTGCATCAATTGATTTATGATATTGAATGTATTGGTAAATTAACTTGTATAAAAAAGTTGAATTTTCATGGTTGCTGAGCTTTTTACACTTCACCTAATCTGCATGAGATATTTTTTTGTGCTCTTAAATATTTTTTGTTTAATAAAAAATACTAAATATTTAAAATTTAATTTTTTATTACATTTTCGGGGTAATTTGTTACATGGGGTGCAAAAGAGGATTGTCAAACCCTCTAATTTTTATTTTTCATTGAACCCTGATAGTATCATACTAATTGACGATACCCCTCTCTCTCCCCCCCCCCCCTCTTCCCCAAGTTGACAAACTAACACCGCCACTGTAAACACTCCCGTTCATAATCGCACCCCCCTTGATTGACCTCTAAATCCGCCCCTGATGGGACGATACTTCGAAAGCATTCCACCTCGCAGCATCTCTTCGAGGTGAAGCTGCTGACATTTTACAGACACTACCTGAAGAGAAGCGGGGAGAATTCGTGGCGCTGGTAAGTGCGTTGGAGTTAAGGTTTGGGGAGCAGCATCTAAAGGATTACAACAGACTGCAATTGAAAGTGAGACAGCAGAAGGCCAATGAAACTCTTCAAGAATTGGCATCGGATATAGAAAGACTGTCGCTCCTCGCTTTCTCTGACTGTCCCCCGGATGTACGAGACGATCTTTCTCTGCAGTATTTCATCGACGCTATTCAAGATCCTGATGTGCAGCAGGCGGTAAGGTTATCCCAAAACAAAAACCTGAAGTCTGCCCTCGTGTACGCCATGAGAGTGGAAGCCGCGCAGCTAGCTTCTCGAAAAGACCGACGATATGTGTGTGGTGCATTAGCCGAGGATTCTTCTGACTTTGTCACCAGTAAGCTTCGAGAACTGGAGAGCTAAATTGATAGAATGATGAGAAGCTATCCCGGAGTGAGGGATCAAAGGACAAGAGTCATTTGCTGGCACTGCAAACGGGAAGGGCATCTACGACGTAACTGCCTTGATTTGAAAAAGAGAAGGGATAACACTACCATGGAATCTCAACAACTGAATCTAAGAAGATGCCGTCTCTCAGGGCAGAAGCTTCAATGTAGAACAGGTGAAGCCCCGACCAGTCGTTTCCACGTTTCATCCCGACAAGGAGAAAACCAGGGTTTATTCGTGAAGGGGGAGATCAACGGAACTCCATGTCGTCTAATCGTCGATTCGGGAGCGAACGTAACGATCGTAAGGACGGACGTGGCTCGTCGCCTGAACAGCCGACTCCTCTACACAGCGCCCTCTGTTTCGCTACAAACTGTGTCTGGTGGTAATATCTCTGTGCATGGGAAATTGGAAGTGGACATTGCCCTTGGATTTAACACCTACAAGCACACCAGTAGTTAGAAAATGCCGATCCTGAGCCATGGCGGGATGGGATGAGGGATGATGACGTCACCGGAAGTGGGCGTGACCGGATATGACATCATAGGATATGACGTGACCGGAAGTGGAGTTGAGTTGTTCCCCTCCTGCTGCTGTTTTAGTTTCGGTTTCGTTATAAGCTGTTTGTGTATGACGTCACAGTGGGAATGACATCATAATGTGTTTTATATCAAAGTTTTGATTGGTGGCAACTAGTTTCGGTTTATCTAGCAGACGGAGTTCAGTTGTTCTAGGACTGCTTCTTAGTGAATAAGTTAGAGTGATAGGTTTTTATTGCATGACGTCACAGTGGGTATGACGTCATAATTTGTTTTATATCAAAGTTTTGAGCGGTGGCAACACTTTTTAGTTTTTGTTTCCAGTTAACTGGAGTTGAGTTGTTCTAGGGTTGCTTCTTAGCGAATAAGTTAGAGTGATAGGCTTTTATTGCGTGACGTCATAGTGGATATGACGTCATAATTTGTTTTATATCAAAGTTTTGAGCGGTGGCAACACTTTTTAGTTTCGATTTACCTTTAAGATGGATTTGAGTTGTTCTAGGACTGCTTCTAAGTGAATAACTTAGAGTGATAGGTATTTTTAACTAGTGACGTTACAGTGGGTATGACGTCATTCATGATTTTACAAAATTTACCTTTAAAACGATGGCAGCAGTAGGAATATGCTAAGTTTTAGACGGAGTTGAGTTGTTCTAGGACTACTTTTAAGTGAATAACTTAGAGTGATAGACTGTTTTACCAGTGACGTCACAGTGTTAATGTAGTTGGGATGACGTCACGATTTGCTTTATATCAAAGTTTAAGGAATGGCAACATCTTGTATCCTGATATAGCTAAGTCTCCTTTGATTGGTTGAAATAAAAGCTCGCTTCTGATTGGTTAGAATATGTCACGTGATTTCAAATGCTCTTCTCATTGACTATACAGTTTAGTAAGACAGTTTTCTACTAAGTTTAAAGTAATTGCGGCGCCATCTAGTGGTAGGAAGGAATATAAATTACACAGTTTATAACTTTTCATGCTACACCATTTAAAACTTCAAATACATGCAAAGATAATATATTAACACAAATGCGTAAAGTTTCGGATTGAGTTGATTTTTTTTTATAAGTGCTTAACACATTTAACCTAATGTTGAGAGATATAATCGCAAGACCCTTTTAAGGAATCAGGTTTAATCAATGTTAGACACATAAAGTCTCATTATTTTCTCAATAACAGTATGAAATGTAAATATAAATTAAAATTTATGAGATAAAAAATTTAAACTTTGCAATCTTAACGTGAAAATTTCTTTTACAGAGCTTAACATGTCATTAAAAAGTTTTTTTCTTTTATTGTCATAGTTTTTGAGGGATTGAATACACAACAAAAAGAACTTAGACTAGAATTAATTTTTAATATTCAGCAACTGAAACCCATTAGGGAAGTTAAAGCAATGATTTTACAATTATTTTTAGGTTGAGTTGGTCTGACCCTGTTGAAGGGCATTAGTAGTTGTAGTGTGCTCACACGTGACTTTGCAATACAATATTAGTAATATACATTTCCAAAAAGAAATATTTATCACTTTGAATAGAAAAATGACGATTTTTTTATTTATATAAGTATTATTCTCAATTTTGTAAATTTTAAATGTATTATCCATATTTTATTGAGGAATCTATAATTTTTTTCTTCTTCTTCCAGAATGGTTTAGGAAAAAACATTTCATTTTAGTCAGAACAATGTTTTCAAAAAGATGGAAATACATAACTTTTCGATACATCAACCTTCAAATACTTTGAAATTGATTCTATTTGTTACAACCGGTTATAATTCAAAGCTATACTGTACTATGCGAGCGATATTATATATCTTAGCTACTTACTGTTTATGTTAAAATTTATATTACCAATAAACTTGTTAGAAATTAATATGTCTATGTTAGTTAGATTAATCAAGATAGTTTTTATTGTACAATGATACTTACTTAAGTTGATGAATGGCAACACAGAACTAGCTGCTAATGCTGAATAGAGATGTGATAACTGATTTTGGATACTCTAATGCCTAAATAAGAGAGAAAAAGTAACATACTTGAGTATCTTACAACTAAGAATTCAAAAGCGAACGTGAAAGTTTACTTTACGAATAAAAATCATGTCTTTAAAATGTGTATGAATATCACTAAATAAGAGAAAAAAGTAACATACTTAAACTCTTTACGGCAAATAAGTTTAACATTAACGTAAAAAATTTACTTTACTCATAAAAATCACTTTAAAATGTGTAAAAATATCGCTAAATAAGAGAAAAAAAAGTAACTTACTTAAAATTTCTAAGATAAATATTTAACCTTTATGCAAAAATTCCCTTCATGTATAAAAATCACGACTTTAAAATATAACATGCAAGTGAAAAGTAACGTACTTAAACTTTCTACGACAAATAACTTTAACATTAAGGTAAAATTTTACTTTACACATAAAAATCCCGATATTAAAATATGTAGAAATATCGCTAAATAAAAGAAAAAAAAAAGTAACACACTTAAACTTTGTACGACAAATAACTTTGACATTAACGTAAAAAATGTTCTTCACATATAAAAATCACGACTTTAAATTTGAAATGTAGGATGAAAGTATAACATACCTATAATTTCTACGACAAAGAATTCAAACATGGCCGTTCATGTCTTTAAAATGTATAATGACAACTCTAACTTTTAGAAAAAAGAAACACTAAAAATTTACAAGGCAAAGAATTTAAAATTGAACGTTAAAATTAACTTTACATGTACTATCATACTCTTATATCAACGATAAATAAGATAAAAAAAGAAACTCTAAAAATTTATAAGGCAAAGAATTCAAATAATACGCGAAAATTTACCTCACATATAAAAATTAAGTCTTTCAAATGTGTAAGAATAACGCTAAATTAGAGAAAAAGAAATATTAAAAATTTATAAGGTAAGGAATTGAAACAATACGCGAAAATTTATTTCACACATAACATTTTTATCTTTAAAATGTGTAAGAATAATGCTAAATTAGAGAAGAAAAAAAAATAACATACTTAAACTTTCTTCGACAACAATTTAAACAATACGCAAAAATTTCATACACAATTATTTTCTTAGGTTAATGTTAAATAGTGGGAAATTTAACAGAATAAAAATTTCAAAGATAAAGAATTTTAACCTTTACACGAAAATTTACTTCACATATAAATATCATGTCTTTAAACTTTAACGTGACAATTTACTTCTCATATACAATTAAACTCTTAGGTTAATGTTAAATAAAAGAAAAAGTAACATACTCAAAAATTTCTAAGATAAGCAAAACGTAAAAATTTCATATCATGTGTTTAAAATGTAACATATAAGAGAAAAAAAATAACATACTTGAACTTTCTATAGCAAAGAATTTAAGCGTTAGCGTAAAAATTTACTTTACATATAAAATTCACGTCTTTAAACGGGATGATAAGCATGTGACGGTAATTAGCCAATCAGGTTAGCGGTAGGTGATACGCCACTTGCCGGCATTTTTAGACCGGAGGATGAGTCACGCTAAAACTTGTTCAAACAGGTCGGGAGACTTGTACAGCAAGAACAACAGCATCGACGCGCAAGCAGCGGGTGATGCTGCGGTGTGTCAGCAAGTCTTCGAGATTATCGTTTTCCTACTTTGCCTTTTTCATAATGAAATGTTTGTGAAAACTTGGAATGAATGAAGTGGATTTCAAAGACACATTAGTAAGTGAAGGTAGAATTCGCATGGACTTTCTTCCAAAAAGTATGATTCACTTGGAGAATTTAAGATCATTTCTACTTGAAAACTTTTCTATTGTCTAAAACATTGAATATTGTTCAAACTCAGTGAGATTATATGCTACAATACGGGTAAAACTTAACAAAATTGTTACATAGAAGAAAAATAGTAAGATATTTAAAATAAATACTAGTTATAGATACTCCAAGGAAAAAAAATTCACCTCTACTTTTCAATCGGAAAATCAATGCAAGTTGGAAATTTATGTTACTTCAAGAAAGACTTAGACAATTTACTTTGTAATAATATACGTTAAGGTGTCGTATTAACTCGTGCAATACATGCTGACTAAGGTTTATTTTACTTATCTAAGAAAGGTGAATTGGGGGAAAATATTAAATAAATTGTAGATATTAAATACATTGTAGATATGCATTTAAGTTTTGAAAATCACCTGCAAGACTTTTAAAACATCTTAAGATAAATTGAAAGAAACTTGTGAATTATATGTAAACTATATAACTTTTTATACTCTGAAAGGAAATCACAAGTAATTTAGTTAACTTTTTTCATGGTAACACTCATATTCAACGACATGTTTTTAAAATTTAACCTTATTTACATGATAATAGTTATAAATTTTTTCAATCTCAGATGCGATATACTATTATTTCTAACATATATGTTACGAATTGTGTAAAGTTTTTAAAACTGTATATGCAAATCACCAATCAGAAACATAAAAATCTAACATCAATCAAACAAATTAAAATAATAAGATATTTTCCTTAGTGGAAATAGTTAACTACTCATGTGATGGAATATACTTAGAAAATTTAAATACTGAAAAAAGTTTGCTAGGCAAACTTAAAGAATATTTTTTTTTCTTGTGAAAAACTAGCATAAATTTGGAAAATGTAGAGTTTGTTACTACGTAAAATTGAACATCATCTGGACAAACTAAATTATACATGAATTTTTTTTTTATTTGAGAGGTGCTGACAATATATCATTAATATAGAGATTTTTAACTTCCACCCATAATTTCTAAATAACTTATACATAAATTTCAGAAAACTGAAACGGAATGTGTTTTACAAGACGCTTATTTTGTAAGATGAATATTCAATATTAATATAACTGAGCAAAGTTCATTCCGGAAAAAACATGTAAAAGATACTTATATTTTGAAAATAGTTTGAAATATCCTTTTAAATTTATGAAGGCTCGCTTTCGAAAGACACAAATAAAACTGATATTACACATGATAATTAACACATGCATAACATTAGTCAAACAAAGTGGAATTTTTATTGCTTGTGACCGATAACTTTTCAGTGAAGTAGAATAACTTACATATTAAATTTGTGCAAACTTTTTCAACTTTTAAACCAAGTATCATGTAAAATTATAAATTACGATAGGAAATAGCACACTTCAAAATCGGAACAAGTCTTCTAGTTAAGCTAAATTTATTTCTCAAGGAATTGAAAGCATATCAGAAAAGTCCTTATCATTTCGCATCTTTTCTCATGTTGCAAGAAGACATACTTTGTAAAAGATCCTCGTAGCACTTAACAAAAATCAGTAAAAATAAATATATTTTCTAGGGCAAAGATAAAACTTCACAACTTAATACTGAAATTTAGCTAAGTTGCATATGGTTTATTCACATAACTCGCATATGCTTCGAATGTTGAAATATATTTGTCAGTTGAAATCAAACTCATCGAAAATAAATGCTATCTACATTTTCAAGTCGGAAATTACTATTAAATAAACTTTACATGTAAAACATTGTCATGTTAAAAAGAAAAATCTACAAAAATGTAAATGATAATTTTACTGTTGGTACATAAATGATGAATAATTTATGATTTTATTCTAGGCAAACGTTTTATTGTCTAACAGAGAACTTAAACTTTAGCTGAAAAACGAAAAAATACAATTTTTAAATCCTATCATGCTTGTTGAAAATTGAGTTTATTAGCTGTTGTAATAGATTTTTATTGTCCAAATTTCTATAGTTTTTCTTCCCATTGCAATAAAATTAAGTTCATGTGTAATGATTAGGTATTTTTTTTTTTTTTTTTTTTTTATGAATCTTATAAATTTAATGAAATTATTATGACCTAAGAGATTGAGTGAACTGAATAAATCAATGATGTAAATTTAAACAGTGACTTGAACTGATACATACTATAACTGTAAAGAAGTATGACAAAGTGATAGATGAAGTGAAAATAGAAGTTGAGTGAAATGTGTTGAAAAAAAGTTGAAGACGACAAGAAATTCGTAAATGAGAATTATCATTGACTTATATTAACTTCGTTTTTCTTGCTTATGACAAGAAAATACACTCTTTCTTATTAAGAACCAACTTGATATCTTATCATAGAATGACAATGATGAAATATCTATACATTAAAAAAAAAAAAATACCAAACTTAGACATAGCAAATTTCTTTCAATGTTGTATCTTCTATATTTCCGGTAAAACTTCTCACATTATACATGAATTTCAAGAAATTTGCTATGTCTAAGTTTGGTATTTTTTTTTTTTTAATGTATAGATATTTCATCATTGTCATTCTATGATAAGATATCAAGTTGGTTCTTAATAAGAAAGAGTGTATTTTCTTGTCATAAGCAAGAAAAAAGAAGTTAATATAAGTCAATGATAATTCTCATTTACGAATTTCTTGTCGTCTTCAACTTTTTTTCAACACATTTCACTCAACTTCTATTTTCACTTCATCTATCACTTTGTCATACTTCTTTACAGTTATAGTATGTATCAGTTCAAGTCACTGTTTAAATTTACATCATTGATTTATTCAGTTCACTCAATCTCTTAGGTCATAATAATTTCATTAAATTTATAAGATTCATAAAAAAAAAAAAAAAAAAAAAAATACCTAATCATTACACATGAACTTAATTTTATTGCACTGGGAAGAAAAACTATAGAAATTTGGACAATAAAAATCTATTACAACAGCTAATAAACTCAATTTTCAACAAGCATGATAGGATTTAAAAATTGTATTTTTTCGTTTTTCTGCTAAAGTTTAAGTTCTCTGTTTGACAATAAAACGTTTGCCTAGAATAAAATCATAAATTATTCATCATTTATGTACCAACAGTAAAATTATCATTTACATTTTTGTAGATTTTTCTTTTTAACATGACAATGTTTTACATGTAAAGTTTATTTAATAGTAATTTCCGACTTGAAAATGTAGATAGCATTTATTTTCGATGAGTTTGATTTCAACTGACAAATATATTTCAACATTCGAAGCATATGCGAGTTATGTGAATAAACCATATGCAACTTAGCTAAATTTCAGTATTAAGTTGTGAAGTTTTATCTTTGCCCTAGAAAATATATTTATTTTTACTGATTTTTGTTAAGTGCTACGAGGATCTTTTACAAAGTATGTCTTCTTGCAACATGAGAAAAGATGCGAAATGATAAGGACTTTTCTGATATGCTTTCAATTCCTTGAGAAATAAATTTAGCTTAACTAGAAGACTTGTTCCGATTCTGAAGTGTGCTATTTCCTATCGTAATTTATAATTTTACATGATACTTGGTTTAAAAGTTGAAAAAGTTTGCACAAATTTCCTATGTAAGTTATTCTACTTCACTGAAAAGTTATCGGTCACAAGCAATAAAAATTCCACTTTGTTTGACTAATGTTATGCATGTGTTAATTATCATGTGTAATATCAGTTTTATTTGTGTCTTTCGAAAGCGAGCCTTCATAAATTTAAAAGGATATTTCAAACTATTTTCAAAATATAAGTATCTTTTACATGTTTTTTCCGGAATGAACTTTGCTCAGTTATATTAATATTGAATATTCATCTTACAAAATAAGCGTCTTGTAAAACACATTCCGTTTCAGTTTTCTGAAATTTATGTATAAGTTATTTAGAAATTATGGGTGGAAGTTAAAAATCTCTATATTAATGATATATTGTCAGCACCTCTCAAATAAAAAAAAAATTCATGTATAATTTAGTTTGTCCAGATGATGTTCAATTTTACGTAGTAACAAACTCTACATTTTCCAAATTTATGCTAGTTTTTCACAAGAAAAAAAAATATTCTTTAAGTTTGCCTAGCAAACTTTTTTCAGTATTTAAATTTTCTAAGTATATTCCATCACATGAGTAGTTAACTATTTCCACTAAGGAAAATATCTTATTATTTTAATTTGTTTGATTGATGTTAGATTTTTATGTTTCTGATTGGTGATTTGCATATACAGTTTTAAAAACTTTACACAATTCGTAACATATATGTTAGAAATAATAGTATATCGCATCTGAGATTGAAAAAATTTATAACTATTATCATGTAAATAAGGTTAAATTTTAAAAACATGTCGTTGAATATGAGTGTTACCATGAAAAAAGTTAACTAAATTACTTGTGATTTCCTTTCAGAGTATAAAAAGTTATATAGTTTACATATAATTCACAAGTTTCTTTCAATTTATCTTAAGATGTTTTAAAAGTCTTGCAGGTGATTTTCAAAACTTAAATGCATATCTACAATGTATTTAATATCTACAATTTATTTAATATTTTCCCCCAATTCACCTTTCTTAGATAAGTAAAATAAACCTTAGTCAGCATGTATTGCACGAGTTAATACGACACCTTAACGTATATTATTACAAAGTAAATTGTCTAAGTCTTTCTTGAAGTAACATAAATTTCCAACTTGCATTGATTTTCCGATTGAAAAGTAGAGGTGAATTTTTTTTCCTTGGAGTATCTATAACTAGTATTTATTTTAAATCTCTTACTATTTTTCTTCTATGTAACAATTTTGTTAAGTTTTACCCGTATTGTAGCATATAATCTCACTGAGTTTGAACAATATTCAATGTTTTAGACAATAGAAAAGTTTTCAAGTAGAAATGATCTTAAATTCTCCAAGTGAATCATACTTTTTGGAAGAAAGTCCATGCGAATTCTACCTTCACTTACTAATGTGTCTTTGAAATCCACTTCATTCATTCCAAGTTTTCACAAACATTTCATTATGAAAAAGGCAAAGTAGGAAAACGATAATCTCGAAGACTTGCTGACACACCGCAGCATCACCCGCTGCTTGCGCGTCGATGCTGTTGTTCTTGCTGTACAAGTCTCCCGACCTGTTTGAACAAGTTTTAGCGTGACTCATCCTCCGGTCTAAAAATGCCGGCAAGTGGCGTATCACCTACCGCTAACCTGATTGGCTAATTACCGTCACATGCTTATCATCCCGTTTAAAGACGTGAATTTTATATGTAAAGTAAATTTTTACGCTAACGCTTAAATTCTTTGCTATAGAAAGTTCAAGTATGTTATTTTTTTTCTCTTATATGTTACATTTTAAACACATGATATGAAATTTTTACGTTTTGCTTATCTTAGAAATTTTTGAGTATGTTACTTTTTCTTTTATTTAACATTAACCTAAGAGTTTAATTGTATATGAGAAGTAAATTGTCACGTTAAAGTTTAAAGACATGATATTTATATGTGAAGTAAATTTTCGTGTAAAGGTTAAAATTCTTTATCTTTGAAATTTTTATTCTGTTAAATTTCCCACTATTTAACATTAACCTAAGAAAATAATTGTGTATGAAATTTTTGCGTATTGTTTAAATTGTTGTCGAAGAAAGTTTAAGTATGTTATTTTTTTTTCTTCTCTAATTTAGCATTATTCTTACACATTTTAAAGATAAAAATGTTATGTGTGAAATAAATTTTCGCGTATTGTTTCAATTCCTTACCTTATAAATTTTTAATATTTCTTTTTCTCTAATTTAGCGTTATTCTTACACATTTGAAAGACATAATTTTTATATGTGAGGTAAATTTTCGCGTATTATTTGAATTCTTTGCCTTATAAATTTTTAGAGTTTCTTTTTTTATCTTATTTATCGTTGATATAAGAGTATGATAGTACATGTAAAGTTAATTTTAACGTTCAATTTTAAATTCTTTGCCTTGTAAATTTTTAGTGTTTCTTTTTTCTAAAAGTTAGAGTTGTCATTATACATTTTAAAGACATGAACGGTCATGTATGAATTCTTTGTCGTAGAAATTATAGGTATGTTATACTTTCATCCTACATTTCAAATTTAAAGTCGTGATTTTTATATGTGAAGAACATTTTTTACGTTAATGTCAAAGTTATTTGTCGTACAAAGTTTAAGTGTGTTACTTTTTTTTTCTTTTATTTAGCGATATTTCTACATATTTTAATATCGGGATTTTTATGTGTAAAGTAAAATTTTACCTTAATGTTAAAGTTATTTGTCGTAAAAAGTTTAAGTACGTTACTTTTCACTTGCATGTTATATTTTAAAGTCGTGATTTTTATACATGAAGGGAATTTTCGCATAAAGGTTAAATATTTATCTTAGAAATTTTAAGTAAGTTACTTTTTTTTCTCTTATTTAGCGATATTTTTACACATTTTAAAGTGATTTTTATGTGTAAAGTAAATTTTTTACGTTAATGTTAAACTTATTTGCCGTAAAGAGTTTAAGTATGTTACTTTTTTCTCTTATTTAGTGATATTCATACACATTTTAAAGACATGATTTTTATTCGTAAAGTAAACTTTCACGTTCGCTTTTGAATTCTTAGTTGTAAGATACTCAAGTATGTTACTTTTTCTCTCTTATTTAGGCATTAGAGTATCCAAAATCAGTTATCACATCTCTATTCAGCATTAGCAGCTAGTTCTGTGTTGCCATTCATCAACTTAAGTAAGTATCATTGTACAATAAAAACTATCTTGATTAATCTAACTAACATAGACATATTAATTTCTAACAAGTTTATTGGTAATATAAATTTTAACATAGACAGTAAGTAGCTAAGATATATAATATCGCTCGCATAGTACAGTATAGCTTTGAATTATAACCGGTTGTAACAAATAGAATCAATTTCAAAGTATTTGAAGGTTGATGTTTCGAAAAGTTATGTATTTCCATCTTTTTGAAAACATTGTTCTGACTAAAATGAAATGTTTTTTCCTAAACCATTCTGGAAGAAGAAGAAAAAAATTATAGATTCCTCAATAAAATATGGATAATACATTTAAAATTTACAAAATTGAGAATAATACTTATATAAATAAAAAAATCGTCATTTTTCTATTCAAAGTGATAAATATTTCTTTTTGGAAATGTATATTACTAATATTGTATTGCAAAGTCACGTGTGAGCACACTACAACTACTAATGCCCTTCAACAGGGTCAGACCAACTCAACCTAAAAATAATTGTAAAATCATTGCTTTAACTTCCCTAATGGGTTTCAGTTGCTGAATATTAAAAATTAATTCTAGTCTAAGTTCTTTTTGTTGTGTATTCAATCCCTCAAAAACTATGACAATAAAAGAAAAAAACTTTTTAATGACATGTTAAGCTCTGTAAAAGAAATTTTCACGTTAAGATTGCAAAGTTTAAATTTTTTATCTCATAAATTTTAATTTATATTTACATTTCATACTGTTATTGAGAAAATAATGAGACTTTATGTGTCTAACATTGATTAAACCTGATTCCTTAAAAGGGTCTTGCGATTATATCTCTCAACATTAGGTTAAATGTGTTAAGCACTTATAAAAAAAAATCAACTCAATCCGAAACTTTACGCATTTGTGTTAATATATTATCTTTGCATGTATTTGAAGTTTTAAATGGTGTAGCATGAAAAGTTATAAACTGTGTAATTTATATTCCTTCCTACCACTAGATGGCGCCGCAATTACTTTAAACTTAGTAGAAAACTGTCTTACTAAACTGTATAGTCAATGAGAAGAGCATTTGAAATCACGTAACATATTCTAACCAATCAGAAGCGAGCTTTTATTTCAACCAATCAAAGGAGACTTAGCTATATCAGGATACAAGATGTTGCCATTCCTTAAACTTTGATATAAAGCAAATCGTGACGTCATCCCAACTACATTAACACTGTGACGTCACTGGTAAAACAGTCTATCACTCTAAGTTATTCACTTAAAAGTAGTCCTAGAACAACTCAACTCCGTCTAAAACTTAGCATATTCCTACTGCTGCCATCGTTTTAAAGGTAAATTTTGTAAAATCATGAATGACGTCATACCCACTGTAACGTCACTAGTTAAAAATACCTATCACTCTAAGTTATTCACTTAGAAGCAGTCCTAGAACAACTCAAATCCATCTTAAAGGTAAATCGAAACTAAAAAGTGTTGCCACCGCTCAAAACTTTGATATAAAACAAATTATGACGTCATATCCACTATGACGTCACGCAATAAAAGCCTATCACTCTAACTTATTCGCTAAGAAGCAACCCTAGAACAACTCAACTCCAGTTAACTGGAAACAAAAACTAAAAAGTGTTGCCACCGCTCAAAACTTTGATATAAAACAAATTATGACGTCATACCCACTGTGACGTCATGCAATAAAAACCTATCACTCTAACTTATTCACTAAGAAGCAGTCCTAGAACAACTCAACTCCGTCTGCTAGATAAACCGAAACTAGTTGCCACCAATCAAAACTTTGATATAAAACACATTATGATGTCATTCCCACTGTGACGTCATACACAAACAGCTTATAACGAAACCGAAACTAAAACAGCAGCAGGAGGGGAACAACTCAACTCCACTTCCGGTGCCGTCATCATCCCTCATCGCATCCCGCCATGGCTCAGGATCGGCATTTTCTAACTACTCACACCGTTTATGTTGCCGAAATTGTAGATCCGTGCATTCTCAGTCTAGACTTTTTGAAGAAAAATGGAATTACGCTGAATTTTGAGAAAATCAAGCTGCAAACATGGAGAGGCGAAGTTCCTTTGTACGATCTAGACATGAAAGAGCTGTGTGTATATCGGATTGTAGCTCATGAAGACAATGTCATAGAGAATGCTGAAGAGTCCACATCTATGAAAAGTACCTCTCCAGCCCCGGAAAGAGAACCGAAGAAAGCAATGTTGATGAAACCCTCCCAGGAACTGGTTCGTGTGGGAATGGACAAAGTTAGTGAAGAGGGAGTCGACATCCGTGCTCCTGTTACAAGCATCGAACGGAGGTCCCGGGATCTATCAGCTGCACCCGCCGATGATTCGGACGCAATCACAGAAAATCTTCCTGAAGATGATGTTCGGTTGAATGGGTATGGGAACGCTCTTTCCGGAAGTTGATGTTCGGAGAGCAGACGACGTTCATCTAAAACGGAGTTCAAATCTGGAACACCGGCGTTCTCTTATCAACAACCAATCTCAAAATCATGTAACCAGCAAGATGGGGATCAGAAACTTTCACCGCTTCTGTTGGCATACGGGAGTGCAACTCACGAGACCACCGGACTTTCTCCATATCTAAAGATGTTTGGAAGAGACCTTTAGGCTCCCCTGCAACCTCCTCTTTGGACGACCACCGGACACTCCTTCCTCGCCTGTCCAGTTTCTAGATGATCTGCAGGCACGTTTGGAAGCCGTACATCGGTTCACCAGAGGGAGAATCAACATCATGACGGAGCGCATGAAGATCCGGTACGATGCCAAGGCCACTGACCGTTCATTCCAGGAAGGTGACAAGGTGTGGTTATGGAACCCTGAACATCGGAAAGAACTCTCCCCTAAGCTCCAGATGAACTGGGAAGGGCTGTATGGGGTCCTTAAGAAGATCAACGATGTCGTGGTGGGGATTCAACGGACATCACCTTCCTGTAAACCTAGAGTTGTACACTACAATAGGCTAGCCCCATATTATGGTAGAAGTCATTGAATGGCTTAAGGACTTCACTGCCCGGGACGTGCAGTCTTTAAGAAGGGGGAAATGTTGCACAAAATGTCTGTATATATTGTAAATAGTGACGTATTATTTCAAAATTCTATTGTAATTTATTTTTATCTTATTTTATTTATTAATTAATAGCGATTATACAAGTTAGAAAAAGGTGGCAACACCTAAAGCAATCGAGAAATTTCAAGATGTTTCTTTTTCGATGAATTGGCTGGAAATTTCGGGAATGCTCTCACGTGCCTGCTATATAAGGACCGGAGATCGGGAAGGTTTTCAGATTGACTTCGGACTTCGATGAAAGCTTATCGCTTTGTTTACCTATTGGAGTGAGCTTGTATAATCGCTGTATTCGAATTTTTTTTTTTTTGCTGAAGCTTGAGAGTGACCGTTGCCTTTGAATAAATTTTGTGAGTTTTCTGAAGAGAGAATAAATATTTTTATACCGTAAAAACTGTGCCATCATTGCCTCAGTGGAAAAATTCATAACAATATGCTTGCTTACAACAACAAATAAGGTTTTAAAATAATTGAAGAAAAAAATTAAGTCATGAGTAATGCTACTAATATTTCTGTCAATGATATTTTAATTATTAATTCATGCAAAATAATTTTGATTTTTGTATAATAGAGTTAATAAAATATTACAAAACCTTTGAAAGTGCAATATTTACAAATTTGCAAACAAAGTTGAAGGCATTGTTATATTGACCAGTTCAATAGTTTTAAATTGAACTACTTGATATTCTTTGAATAGCAATATATGTCGTTGTATATTTTTTTGGCACAAGAGCTAAGGGAGAGTTATACTGCAACGGAATATCCTTTAATCAAAATTTGGACTCTAATATATTAGTTCTTCTATCAAGGAAAGAACGTTTTCCAAGAAATCTTTTAAGAGAAAATGCACAGCATATGTATTTTAAATTTGAAGAAATCCTGAAAATCTGAAGAGGAACCCAACAATCGAAACAAAGATATCAGTCACAATTTTTGATGTGTCTACTCACTTTGAAAACAGATTACAGAGCACACGGCGTGACTCGATTTTATTGCTTCAGGTGTCAATGAGTTCGGATATAGCAGTAGTGAAAAATACAAGCTTTTGATCATGATTCTTAATACTTTGAAAAGAAGTTAAAAAGTATGGAACTAACTTTAAACTTTTAATTTCAAATATCCTGTATGAAATTTTTTTCAATGCTGTACACCTATTTATTAATTACAGAATTTTTTCTAAAATTAGATCCTCTTCTCTTTTATTTGTACTACCCTGTAAAAGGATAAATGTAGTTTCTGCCCAATTCTAGCCAAACCACTTATTTTGATTTGGTAAGGAAATATTTTGCTGTCGTTATAGAAATTCATCTATTGATCGTACCGGAGAGTTACTTTAATAATTGTATACTATATCAAATATCATTGGGAGAGGTAGGACAAATAAAGATAAACACCTGATCCCTGACTTTAAAGTAAGAAAAGTAAGAATTGACCATTTCCTTGCAGATCCCTCAGGACCAGGAGGAATATTAGTAATATTATACTCATACCCATGGTATGACGAAAAAACAGGATGTCACGTGAAAGGAAAGGAATGGCCCTCGCCACATTATAGAATTTTCTGTCTTATTTCTTTGCTCTTTAAGATGCAAATTCAAGGTCGACCGAAGTAAGGAGACATTTTGTTCCCCCAAGCACAGTCTGGGTAAACTAACATCTTTTGAAGAGGGTATAGTCATATAGTCATTCTAATAGCGTTAGGCTGTTAGAGTTTTAATAAGAATTGTGGGTTCTTACAATATTCTGTAGAATTGCAATCGTACTACAGTACGATTATTTAAAGTTTTTTTTTTTTTTTTTAGTTATGGTTTAGGCTTTTATTTTTGTAATTTATTTACGTTCGTGATTTTTTTTATAGCAAATAAATTTTAAGGGGCATCCGGACACCAATACTGTATAACAAATTGGCATCTAATCAAGAGGAAGATTGAACAATAATATCTGATGCAAAAATTTGGCTCACTCTTTCGTCATACGTTCGACCAGGATTGTAGAAAAATGTGCCTAGTCGGTTAGAGCTACATTGGAAATTACTTTCAGAGGAACACTTTCAGTTTTTAGAAACAACAAGGGTTCTTTTTTTGAGTGAGATCTTCTCTCTTTCCACAAGACAGTCAAGGCGAAGGCGAGACCATCCTGGTTTTTGTGTGAAATAAATTATTTACTTTCATTCAACTTATTTTTTCAAACGGTCACAGATGTGCATAAAAAATATCGTAGTTGGGCATTTCAAATCCATTCAGCAGCGAATTATAGTATAACTTAGAGCATTAAACTTTACGAGCCTAAATAGTAATAAAATAAAAAATATCGATGTGTAACATTCATATTGGGTCTTTTATCTAATGAGATTAACTTTTATTTCGGCCGGGAATCTCCTTATCCTATAGATCAGAAAACCATGCCAAAGCACGAAACTCAGGAATTTTGTAATTTGAGAACCACAGGCAGGATATTGCAGGTGGCGAAAGTCAGTCCCCCCCTCCCCCCTTCACCCGTCCTTTTTCCAGCCCGTTTCTTCCACTGGCAAAAGGAAAAGAAACTCGATCAGACGACGACTTAAATATCCATCCATAAGGAAATTCATTAGTTGAGTGAAAGTGGTCAATTTCAAGATTAAAACTTCAGATAAATCAGTATATTAACTAGTAACTAATAAAAAAATTATTAAAAACAATCATTTGTAAAAAAAAATTGTGATGGGAACCGACCAAAAAAGTGAGGGGGCCCGGCCCCCCCCCCCCCCCCTGGCCCCCTGCACCAGCCGCCACTGGCAACAGTTACAAATTTATATATATATAACAGCCGTTTTACCGACATTCTTTCGATGAGAGATTTTCCGGAACAGCCGCTCTATGGGTTAATTCAGGCGCTGTTAATTCTCTTTTTTGACCTTTGTCTGTTTGGAGGTCCACCACCACCATTCTTTATGTTACCATATCTTTGAAAAGGAATTAAATTTTTCAATTTATCTTGGCTAATCGTAATACGTGATTTATTTTATTATGCTCTTAGGAATTGAATGACATCGTTCATGTAGCCTTTTTTTTCCCTAACAAGTATGGTATGGAATGGAATAACTATGGATGCTTTATTCCTTTCTGTTCTGATTAGAGATGTGATATTTACGTTCTTTTTACTGAACAGGTGTTCTCTGCTGCCGTTTTTTTAAAATGAAGTACTCATTAACACGTTCTTTTGAAGAACTATAGTTCTTTTTTTCCAATTGCCGAAATCATAGCCCTTGCGAAGAAGTGCAAAGTGCCATCTTCGGTCGGTCTCTGGGGTAGGTCACTAAGGTCAAGAACGAATCTTTCTCCACTCCACTGCTCTGATGACGTGGCGTTTTAAAGAATGAGAGGAAAAGTTACTAAGTTTTTGCGTGGTTTTCCAGTGACTGCGTCAGAATAATACACACAAATTAGAAGAGACTTTTTTATATTTTCGAAAATATGATTGTGACAGTCGCACACTTCTTAAATTATAAACTCTGGATATAATTTTAGGCTGAATATTTGCATTTATAATGTAGGAATTTTAAATGAATGGAGTTTTTAATATCTAAAGTTTCCAAAACAATGGGACTCAAAGAATTTTCAAAACCTCAATGGAGAAATACAAATAAATATTATTGCCCCAAGCAACGCAACCATATTGTTTCAATGTGGTGTCAACGTTAAATACCAACAAGCACAATGTTGTTTCAACGTGGAACTGCAATGTTGTTTTCAAGCGGAAGTGTTCACTTAAAGGAGCGTGGATACAATGTTGAGTGCCAACGTTGTTTCAACGTAGATATATCACACTGCTTCCACATGCTAGCTATTGCCCACGTGGTTTCAATGTTGAATGTCAATATTGGTTCAACGTGGATTTGTCACATTGTTTCCACGTGAGAGTGTTCATTTTTGCCCATGTGGTTTCCACGTTGAATGTCAATGTTGTTTCAACATGGATGCATCCCATTGTTACCACATGATAGTGTTCACTTTTACCAATGTTGTTTAAACATGAATCTTCCACATGAGTGTTCAATATTGAATCTTGCCAATGTTGTTTCAAGACACACATCCCATAATGCTGTTTTTACAGCACTATAGTTCTTGAGCCCAAGAACTAGTGCTGTAGAAACAGTTTTTCTGGAAAGTATGTCTTGAAACAACATTGGCAAGAATCAGATTGAACACTCATGTGGAAGATTCATATTTAAACAACATTGGTAAAAGTGAACACTATCATGTGGTAACAATGTGGAACACCCATGTTAAAACAGTATTGCTCATATTTTTCATATTCACATTGCTCATATTTTTTGGAAGGGGTTATGAAATTAAAATTCAAAATACCATTTAAAGTTGCAATTTTAAGCAAAACAAATTATTGATTTTTGTATTTTAATAGATAACAGAAAAAATTTGGAAGCGAATGTATCCTGCCTACTTTCCTAAGCGCTTGTTTTGACACATTTTTTTCACATGAATGTGTTTAGTTTTATTAGCACTGTAAAGTTTAAGAGTATATGCATTATAGAAACTCTCATTTAATGAAAAGAAAAAGTTAAAACTAGAATATTTTCCAAGTATTGGCTTTATGAGTTTCCAACTACTGTTACACAATGTATCATCTTTTAGTAGGTAGAATATCATTTTGTGAAAAATTAAACTTTCCTTTTATATGCAGAGGATTATTCTGTACAAAAATTTAATTTTGCTCCAATGAACCACAATTAAAATTAATTATAATATTTGCTTCTTAATTATCTCTGAACTAATCAAATTTGAATAAAAATTATAAATATATATTTTTAAACTGTAAAAATAAATCATAATGTTCAAAATAATTTTATTTCAAAAATAGCATGCATAACATTAAAACAAATGTTAATAAAACAAATATTAATAATTACATGTAACAGTAACAGACATAGTCCTAACACAATTACATAGGTACAAATACCTTTCAAATTGTTTCTAAGTTCACACTTTAAACCAGCAAATAGAAAATTATAAGATGATTAAATATATATGTGCTAATTTTTAATGACATATCCCATTCAGAGCAACAGTAGGATCTTAACTTCAAGACCCCATTTAATGACAGTAAAATAAGAAAGGAGATACAAAACAATTATTTAAGTTTGTGAACCATATGTTATAATCCATGTTTACAATCCACAATATCATTCCCAAAAATATTCCACATCTCTGTCACAATCAGCAGCCTTAATGTCACTCCACGAGCTTCTTTCGCCTCCTCATTGGTTGTTTTCATAATCTCTAAAATAAAATTACCTTTATTTAATACAATAAAGCATTCAAACATATATTTATATAGATATAACTGTTTTCCAATTTTTAAAAGTAGACACCATGCCAAAAATAATAATAAAGAAATACGACGTGTAAAAATGCTCAAATCCAACTCTGCTACTTAAATCGCCAACCAAATTCAAAGATTGAATATATTAATCAAGATAATATCCCTTTTTTATGACTTAAAAAAAATCCCTCTCTCGCGTTGAAAGCGATCCCCTTGTTTTGGATGGTTTTAAGTCAATGCCAGTATGCAGAAGCACCCTTCATATTATGGTTTGCACATTGAACTGACCAAAGATCACACGACCATTTAAGGCAATAACAGACTTATTTCAGAATATCATGCAATGACGATACACAATATAGTTTAATCAAAAGTAGATTATGTAAAAAAAATTCGAAGGCAGATGCAGAATACCAATGTTGCCTACTCCCACCCAGTATTTGAAAACTAAAATGAAGAGTAGAAAAATTTAAAGGAAAAACATATAATATAGGTTTTTAATTAATGTTATATTTCAATAGGAAACCAATTATAATTTTTGAAAATTCTAGATTGAAACAACTTAGTTGCCTTTTACTCTTAGGTATACTTTTAGAAAAATTTACTGTATCATACAAATTTAGTTTTAAATTCAAAAACCCTTTTTACTACTTTGAGGATAAATTAAATGAGCTGCTGCAACCAAATTGAAGCCATGCTTTCTATTGGTTTCCAGTTCAAAGTTAGGAGCCCTTTTTTCATTACATAGTTGCCTGGAGGTTAAAATAGTCAATTAGGATATTTTGGTACTTGCGTATTAACGCCACCGCAGCTACAGATTTGGCGGTTTTTAATTACTTACAAGGAATTAGAGTTTTATACTTACAAAGAATCCAAAAGATAACTGCATGCGAACAACAAGATTGCTCTTTATTGGCGGCACTGAAAAACCGTCAAATCTGTAGCTACAGTGGCGTTAACACGTAAGTACCGATATTTTTCTTACCAAAAAAAGTTTTCTGGAGGCTAAAATAGTCACTTTAGTAAACGCCACTAGCAGCCTTGTTATAATACTGCCATAATTCAGACATGTTCACAACAGCAAAACTAATTTAAAAAGAATAAAAAAATTATACTTAATATATAAATTATAGAGGATTATCAAAAGAACTATCAGTGTCATTTAACATGATGGCCACAAAATTCAGGTAAAAAGTTCCCTGACAGATTTCTAAAAAATTCCTTTCCTGCAAACTTTTTCCGAATTCCCCCAATTTTTTCAGATATGTTGACACACTTATCGAATAGAACATGTATGCTAAAGAGATAATATGCCAATTTTTTAAAAATAGGTTTGGTGGTAGTTAAAAGTTAAAATTATTCCATAACATTAAAACTTCTAATGATTATCACAGCAAATCTTCAGGAAAATGGTACCAAATTAGGGATAATGGATAAACATACCCTAAACAGTAACAGTAAATTTTCCTGAATATTAAAAAAATTCCCTGATTTTTTCCACAATCGAAAAGTTTCTTGATTTCCAGGTTCTGTAGCCACACTGTTTAAGTACAACAGCTCCAACAAAGGTGAAATAAGCAAGTCCACAGAACACTGAAAAAAAAAAAGAATGTTCAATTCTAATACAATAAGTAAATTTATTCTAAAAAGTATTCCCAAATATAACTTTGGTACAGTCAAACCCTGTTAATGTGAAATCCGTTAACCTGAACTCCCGTTTAACGCAAAGAAAAAAGCAGTTCCCCGTATTTAAAACTTGACGTTAATTTATTCAGTTAGCACAAACAATTTCAACGGCCCCAGCGACTTCGTGTTAATGAGATTTGGCCGCAGAGTTGGACCCCTCCCTCCCCCAAAAAATGTTTTTTTTGTGTTGTTTAAAAAAAAAAACAGGGTTTTTTTTTCCCGTTTTTTTTTTTTTTTTAAATCCTTTTCTAATTAAAATGTATACATATTTATAAATAAAATTTTACATTAACTAGAATAATAAATTTTCAAATAACAAATAATATATCTTCTGAAAATAATTTACACTAAGTAAATAAACATTTGCTACTTATGTGAACAATTAAATCGTTAAATTTTAATATTATATTTAGAGATATATAGTTTCCATTGGATTTAAAAAAACATAATACAATAGTAATTGTTTTCTACTTCTACATGGAATATTGCTCTTAGATTCATCAGTAATGGTGATAAGTTATACATAATTATATTTTTAAGGTTTAGAAATAAGTTATTTAAGCACAAAACCTCTATTTCAGAAACAAATTTAAAATGCAGCATATAATTTAATTTTAATTAATAATTTTGAATATTATTATAAAACAGTAATAAAACACTTAGATTAATATAAAAAGTTATTTTTGATACTTATAAAAAGTTCTATAGACTTTCATTATAAGATTTATTTAAAAAAGTTATTTACAACAAATAATTTAAAAAATCTAATTATAAATAAACAAAAAAAAAATGCAATTTTAAATTAGTCTTTAAAAAGAGAAAAAAAACTATTTGGTTTAAACCATGCCAACCCTGTTCGACTGTATAACAAAAAGGGAGATTTAAAAAAAAAATTAACAATTTTTTTTTTGCAAAAGAACAGAATTCCACTTTCTAATTTTAGTTTTTTAGAAAGTTCTTTTTGTAAATTTTTAAATAGCGAAATATGCTATACTGTACTGCATCTTTTCAATTTACCACAGTACCTGAAAAGGATAGGATTCAGTTGTTAGGGGCCAGCGATCAGATTCCAGGCACTACCTGTTCCACAGTGTTCTACATGGAGGCAGTAAGCTGAAAATATGTTAACTATTATAAAATGTATCATCCTTATGTACATGTATATATTTACACTGATGACGTCTTTTTTAAACCTTACTTTGAAATATCGATTTGATTACCAGGTGGGATAGAGAGAAATTCTCAATTTGTTATCCATCACTGCTTGAAAAAGAAAATTAACGAAAGAAATTCATTTTTTGCACACAAAACATCAGTTCATTTTGCAGCTATATTTTTAAATAAACATTTAATTTTACATTAATTAAAACAACACATTACACAGTGGCCACAAAATTCAGGAAAAAAAGTTTTCTGATAATACCCTGATAGATTTTTAAAAAATTTCCTGATAGATTTTTAAAAATTCCCTGATTTTACAGCAAATTTTCTTCAAATTTCCAGATGTGTGATCGAATTGAACATGTTAAAGAGACTACGGGTGCGGAAAATCACATAACTTTCAATTATATTATATAACATTAAGAAATGTTCTATACTACATCTGTATTCCACCTGAAATAAATTACTGGCTCTGTTGTCCCGATCCCTATTACGGTGGAGATTTTTTTTAACTGAATCAGTTCATTTAATTACCGCAAAAATTCTTTCAACAAGTATAGAAATAATATTTATACAGCATGTTTAATTCTCAGTGATCAATCGTTTTAGAAAAACATACTTCTACAAGACAGCCCATTCAGTTTTATAGCTCATAAAAATACGTGAAATATCCTACAATAGGTTTATTTATTTATGTCACACGTGTGTCCTAAAAATCAACAAACCTCACTGATAAGAACATCATTATCTAATTTCATTTATAAATTGAAATACATCTAATTTAGAAAACCGGCAAATAATAGAGTATAATTTAATAATGTAATGAAGAAAACTTACCAGAAAAGGCATAAATCCAATTGTCAACACAACGACATCGTAAAGTTTCAAATCAACTTCAAAAGTGATGGCAGCTACGTCATCACTGAAGGTAAAAGCGTATTGCGCATGCGTAGGATGATACAAATCGTGGATCAGTGGTGTAATGTTGAATTATCACATTGAAGCCATATTAAAAAACCACATTGAGTAAACGGATTTTTATTTTTTGCTTTTATAAATTGCTTTTACCAAAGTTTTCAATTAATATGATTCTTGGACAGGATTGGGGCTTTCCAAAAACCAAAGAAGACACTTGTTTCATGTCTGGTTGAAATATCACATTGAAACAACATTGTGATATCACATTAGAAAAGTGAAGAAAACGAAATTCTGACTTTATTCGTACTACATAATTAAAACCCCTAAAAACTATACGAGATAAATTGATTTATGCTAATATCTGTTATAAAATATCAGCTTCCTTAAAAATGCATTGGAATTGCACATTGATACAATGTGGTTACAATGTGCCTTTCTCACTTTCAACGTATCCACCAAAAAACCACATAGAAACAACATGAGTGTGTTGCTTGGGGCATTTTAGTATATAATTTACTAAAAGGAATGAATAAATGAGTTAGAACTCTAAATTAGAAATTAATGGAGGTATACAAAATCACAAACGATGGTAAATTTTGTATAATTTTTTTCCGACGCATATTTTTTTTTTTTTACTTTCATTTACCCGCCCAAGGGCGTAGCCAGAAAAAAAAATTCGGGAGGGGATATGAAATCATGTCAATAAATCATACAATCCTCTTTATCAATGCTGCATGCATCAAGATAATAGCTATTTTTTTGTATCCTTAGACATTCGAAAACATCTATAATAATAAAACAAAAGCTGTGTGTCTGTCAGTCTATTAGAAACCTACTTAAAATAGGAGTATAGCTCTGAAATTTTCAGCATAAAAAGTTTTGGCCTTCTAATTGTACATATATGTCAAAGAGAATGTTAAAATTTAAATTAATTATTTTTTAATTAATTTTTATTTTTACAAAGTGATTTCAAATAGAGATACAACTCTGCTGGTTGGTTGTATTCAGATTATCTGGCGCCGTCAGCAACACGAGGGCTACAATGCGCCGAAACATTCGTCATTAGACAAGCCAACATACATTTACAAACACCCATGCCTAACCCGGGACTCGAACCCGCAACCTCGAGGTCCAGAAGCTAGCACGCTAACCACTTTACCGTTTGGTCGGCGATACAGCTCTGCTATTTTCAACATAAGTAGTTTTGGCCTTGTAATTGGACTTTTAAAAAACAGAATTTTAAATTTTTATTTTGTTCCTTTTTAATTAATTTTTTTAATTAATTAATAAATATTTTACAAAAAGATTACTAATGCGGCTACAGCTCTGAAATTTTCAACATAGGTAGTTTTGGCCTTCTAATTGGACTTTTGAATATCAGAATTAATTTTTATTTAGTTTCTTTTTAATTAATTAATTAATTAATTAATATTTTACAAAACGATTTCTAAGAGGGCTACAGCTCTAAAATTTTCAACATAAGTAGTTTTGACCTTCTAATTGGATTTCAGAAAAACAGAATTTTAAATTTTTATTTAGTTCGTTATTAATTAATTTGTTTAATTAATTAATATATATATATTACAAAACGATTTCAAATAGGACTACAGCTTTGAAATTTTCAACATAAATAGTTTTGTGGCCTTCTATTGGATTTTTGAAAAACAGAATTTTAAATTTTTATTCAGTTTCTTTTTAATTAATTTTTTTAATTAATTAATATATATTTTACAAAACGTTTTCAAACAGGGCTACATTTCTGAAATTTTCAACACAAGTAGTTTTGGCTTTCTAATCGGACTGACAAAAAGAATGTTAAAATTTTAATTTGTTTTTTAATTATTTTTTTCACAAAAAGCGACTTCGAATAGGCATAGAGCTCTGAAAGTTTCAACAGAAGTAGTTTTGGCCTCTAATTTTGCTTTCCACAAACACATGTTAAAATAATCTTAAAGGGGTGTTGTATTATTGTATTTAAGGGGAATTTTTTTTTCTCGACAAGGGAGAGGATTCCAATATTAAGGCTTTACGTAGCAATTAGATTTTAGTGAGTGAAGTGAGCTTATGCTTACGCAGCAATGAACCTTTTCAGCCAGCGAAGCGAGCCTATGCTTGCATAGCAATGAACCTTTCAACGAGTGAAGTAAGCCCGTGTTTATGCGTCAATGAACTTTTCAGCGAACGAAGAGAGCTCGATTTTGCGTAGTGATAATGAACCTTACCTACGAGCGAAGCGCCAAAAACTGTGTCCTATACACGAATGACAGATTTCCGCAACGCGAGGTCTCACAGTTAGCTGAAATATTGCACATGTTAAAATTCGGGTATTCAGCTAGTTTTAAATAAATTTATAATACTTTAAACAAAATATCAATTGATTTTTGTGTTTTAATGGCAAACCTAAAAATTTCGGGAATGGATATATATCCCCGTATCCCTTCCCCTGGATAAACGCTTGAATTACCCATATGTATACATACATATATGGGTAATGAAAGTATAGCATTCGGTCATTAAAAATCGATTTTGTTTTTGCACTTCTCCAAGTTTTGAAACATCCGGCATTCAAAAAAGTGATCTAGAAAAAATATCTGTCTATGGTCAGCATAACTCCAGAAAAAGTTGACCTATGATGTTCAAATTGAGTATTTGGTGACAATGGGTACCATTTAGGTTTTCGTCAAAATCACGCATGCTCACAGGGTAACTGCCATTAAATTATTTTTGAGCATACACCACGTTTCTGAAAACAAAATTCTTATAGTATTATAACTATCTTTCTATAGAACACTTATTATACTGGAGAAAGAAGAAAAAAAGGGGAAAAAAAACCCAACAACTTTACAACTATCTGAGAGATAATTTGTTATAATCACTGTGTCGTGTCTACTCGTTTCTGGATAGTAGAAATTACATTGGCCCGGTGGGGTGATAGAGGATGAGTAATTTGTGAAAGATTCCCACAGTGATAATGTAGTGTAGAAAAGATTAACTTGAAACAAAAATGTTAGAGATAGCCCAGTTCCTTTTACTAAAATAATATTTCACAACAGATTTACAATATAATGGGATACACTAGTTTTATTCCACATTATATAAAAAATACAACACATTATATAAAAAATACAACACATTATATAAAAAATACAACACATTATATAAAAAATACAACACATTATATAAAAAATACAACCTTCATTACAGTGTATTTCGAAACACAACGGACAACTCAGCCTGCTAAAAGGATTCGAACCTATTAGCACCTTAAGAATATGACAAGCAACCTTTGGAATTGCATTAAACAAAATATGACATTTCTTTTCTTTCTTAATTAATACAAATTTTGGAAGACCCAGAAGAGGCTTAAGATCCAGATGTATTCCTATGATGCATTGTGTATATTGCGTAAGTAAAGAAAATCAAGCTGTGTACAAGTCCTCCACGTGCCGAAAATTCTGTGAAAGCGAACATGTTCGTAGCAAATTTATTATAAACTCCGCAAATTTATTTTTTTAATTCTTTCAAAACCAGCTTTTATTTGTTAAATACAAATATAGTGAAAAAAATTATAATAATTTCAATTTAAATTCAAGGTAAAATTAGGAAAAAAAAAAAAAAAAAAACTAAGTGTTTCATTTTATTTGCCGGATGGGATTTACCGGACCAATGTAACATAGACCAAATACACCAAATACATTAAAAATTAAAAAAAAAAAAAAAAAAAAAAAAAAAAAATGTTTTGTTACCATAAATTATGTTTCCTTTTTCCAAATTAAAAAAAAAATAATTAAGTTTACTTAATTTAAAAACACACTTGTAACACATTATAATATAAGAAAAACGCAGTTTCATTCCAATGCATTGATAGTTTGAATATAGAAAGAGAAATGAAATAATTTCCTTATTATTATTTTTTTATACTCAAAATAAAAAACATTTAAGCATTAATATCTGCTGAAATTAATTTAAAAGATCCCCCCCCCCCCCCCCGCGAACATTTCAACACTGTCCTAATAATGAAAGCAACAGCATATCCGAGAAACACGGAACAGGTTCTGTCCATAGCTCCCGTTCCGAGTTCCGACACAGAGCGAGAATGAGCAGAGAGAAAGTGAAAGGGATTAGCTCAAATGAACTATCTCTTTATGGAACAGTTAAACTGAGCCGTTCGGAAAGAGCAACTCAACTAATCTGTTCTGAACAGAGCAGGTTGTAAAGAACTGGCTCTTTGAAGAAACCTGCTCATCGATAGTCTCCTTGATTGATAGTCTCCTTTATAGTATATCGATGTTGTCCATCTACTCTGCGCCTGCGCAACGCAGCCCTGCTGTTAGGAGAGAGATTATGGATGGAGCGATCGACAGTGAAGGAAAAGGGGACGTTTAGCTCCTCCCAACTGGTAACCGATGAGGACCACCTCGCTTTGGACAACCTCGTCAAAGTGGTGGTGGACCCCCTACATTAAAGGGCTGGGATAGATATCTAAAGGCCTGGATATAGATGGGCAATTCATCTTCAAGATAGATAGATATTTTCCTTTAAATTTCAGGAATTTCACGTTAATGATTTCATTGTAATATTTTATTTTTCGTTTGGAATCTGTTTTTTTGTGCTTTAAAATGTGTTTTATAATGAAATGACAATTAATTAACAACGGAAATTTTTGTTTAAAATACGTTTAAAGGATTCTCTCCTTGAAACGTATTTTAAACAAAAATGGGGTTTGATAAATATGTATATTACTTCTATTTTAATATAAATTTAGCTATACTTCGCTAAAAAGCATCGTGACGACATCTCGCTCTTACTGAATCACCACATCTGGAATGCCTTTTGAGAGGTCTTTTACGGAGATCTGCTCATATTTGCTTTTTTAATAATAAAAGACTGGAATTTCCTACCAATATGCTCTTCATTTGTCGCAGAGCATATCTACTGCAATCACTATAGTGGTTATTTTTTTTTACAGCAGTACATAGTGTCGGAGCTAAGAATTGAATATTCTACTGGTCCTGTTAAAGCCCTAATTCACTTATCACTACTTTTCTCCAATTCTCATACAACCAAAACTTTAAAACTTAGAACAAATGCTAACACAAAAGTAAAACAGATAATGATAAAGCCATTCCAATCTCAAGTAACTTATTTTAAAGGTTTTAATATCTTAAAACACCAATTTCCTACTTCCCATTAAATATGGTTATATGTACTGCAAATTAAAAATGAAAATACCAATAAATGTGATCGCTTACATATGCTTTTGAGAACGCTTACATATGCTTTTAAATTTAGACTCTGGCTATAATAGATTATAGCCAGAGTCTCAATTTAATTAGAATTCACTCTGAAAACCCGTACACACATTCTTAAAGCCATAAAAAGCGACACTAAACAATTACAATTTCAACTAACCTCAATTGGAACAGCTATAGAATAAAATATTGCAAATTTTTACTATCCCAAAGCCCTACTTCAAATCTAATAATCAGTTGTGAGCTGAAAATATTAGTATACGTTTCCATAGCTGTACATAAGACAAAAATGGAATTGTAGATAAAGAGATAAAAACATTCCACTTATGGAATATTTTAATGTCTACTTTCCATAAAGCTGAAAATAGTTTCAATTTCGTGGCGGAAGCTCGGGTATTCAGCAAGAAAAATAACGTTCTTTAGTTTAGTTTCTCTACGTATATGAAAGAAAATATGCATATGCAAATATGGTTATATGTACTACAAATTTAAAAATGAAAATACCAATAAATGTGATCGCTTACATGTGCTTTGAGAATCTATTATAGCCAGAGTCCTAATTTAGTTAGAATCTCAGTGATCAATCACCTATCCCTTCCTCTTTCGAAGTTTAGTTCTATAATTTTTCAATTTTAACCCAGGCATGTAGTGGAAAAAATAAAATATACTGAGCATTTTTCGGATCTTGTGTATCAGAACATTTGTTATAAGTATCCATGAACACTAATGAGTTAAAAATCTACTAAATATAGAATTCCAGCTTAGAACATAGTAAATATAGGATATCCTGTATTCTCTCTTAAGTCCAATCATACCAGCTCCCTATGTGTAGGGGCAAGCTCTTTAAGAGGCAGAGGGCCATATATACATTTTTTTTTATTTAATTGAGGATTTTGTAACTTTAATTCACATTTGCCTGGGAAAATGTTAATTAAGTTGTTCCCCTCCCCCACCATTGGGTAACAAAATGTTATAAAAAATTATTTTTCCAAAACATAGATATTTTCGAGTTCAATGAAATTAAAATTTTAACTCAACCTGCATTAAACTCTTACTATTCAATAATTGCCAACTTTTAAGTCTGTTTTTCTTAGTAATACTTTCATCATCTTGCAAACTTTGAATCGATATAACTCTAGAACAGTTTGTTATAAACGCACGAAATTTTCATAAATACTTTTCGTGATTTAAATTACTTTTAGAAAGTGATGATGACTTTTGAAAAAACTTATGGGCCTTACTATTTGAAATTTTGGATTTAAACTCTAAAAATATACTGAAAGTGTGTGATAATCAAAATATAAATTGGAAAAAAAAATATTCTGTTTTATATGAAAAAAAATTAAAACAATCAGAATACAGATATTTTTAAAATAAAAATCGTCTCTAAAAGTTGTTTTTCTAACTACAATAATTATTACGCTCCCAGAAATCTCAAAATTCCTTTAAAAATTTGCATCTTATATCCCATTAAATTAATAAGTATTTCCACTATTGGTGATTAGAATTTATATCCAAATATTCCATGATAAAAATTTTCTCATAGGAGTGAATGTTTTAAAGGTAAGGAGTTAAAATTGTTCATCCATATCAATCGAGCAAAAAAAAAAAAAAAAAAGATGAATAAAGAATCAATTTTAAGAAATGCAGCTTTTTCTGATTTCCTGTATAACCACATTCTACTAAATTGAAATGAATATTTTGTTTGCCAATAAATGCATATTGTTTTCTTTTGGAAATTTTCCAATCAATTTAAGGAGAACATAATTTTTTGTTAACCTAAATCAATGTAACTTACTATAAAAGTAAAAAAAATCATCTTTTGAATTTCACAAGTGTACAATATTTGGAGCTTGTTTAAAAAAACTTTGGAACTATTGATAATATATTATAGAAATAATAATAAATTTTAGAAAATATATTACTATTTGTTTAAGGAGTCAATTTACCATGCTGAATTTGATAAGAGTTTCCAGTGCTCTTATGTTTGATGGTTTTAATTAACCAGTAAGAGGTGGTCTGAATATATTTGTTACACACTAAATAATAGGCAACAACTGGTAATATTGAGCTATATAATTTGCACATTACAAAAATAATTATGAAGTTTATAGCATACGCTAATGAATATAATCACAAAGCATCTTTTATTTAAGAATTTTATTATTTAAAATAAAAAACAATATACACAAAATTCAAACTCTTGTAATGTATGCATATGCGTATCAATAATACACATGTTCTCTCTAAATGGTGATCCAGATATCTAGAAATGGTCCTTGATTAAGCTTCTTTTACGCTGTTGAATAAATAAAACAAACATAAGTAATTTGACACAATAAAGTAGCTTCATTTTATTTCTAATTTTTGTGTGGTGTTATCAATTAATTCAAGTGATGATTCTATCAAGAGAAATGAGAACACATTCTGATAAAAAAAATTACAGGAGAGCTTTTAACATGGAATAAAATTAAAATAATAATTTAATTAATCTTTAATGTTGAAATGGTGAGCAAGCACAATGTTGCTGTTAAAATTATTTTAAAAATGAAATATCTATTTAAAGGAGTCACACTAAAAAACTTTAATTATGCATATTAATATTTTGGATTAGGCTTTTGACGGCATTATTGGCTGACACCTGCGGGTAATCTTATTGCATAAGTATGACTGAACAGGGGTTTAGTTTTTAACTCAGGTGCCAGCCTCTTCCCTGCAAGACTTATGCAATATAACCATTACTACATAATGTACTTACTTGCTTTAAAAATGTACTTACTTAATTAACATAGGTGTAAATTACTAACACATACATAAAACATTTTCATCACGACAAACCCACTATGTTTTTATACACATATTCCCTAAAACGATAAGTATTAAATTCTTTGGTTAATGAGGCGTTTTTAATTATTTGTTCAGCATAATAACATATAAACAGACCACAATTAAAATTATCTGTTTGTTGAACATGCCGAGGACAATTAACTGACCACTTAGATGAAATGCCTAACAAATCATTTAGAAACAAAACACACTTACTTATAATACTCATGAAATCTCTAGTAATCTGCTTACTCAATGGATCAAAAAATTGAAATTCACACTTTTTAATGTAAGCAAGTAGCAACACCTAATGAGAATTTATCTTAATAGGAATTAATAAAAGCTCAATTTCTATTAGATCATTTCCCAGATTTTTATAAGCAAATTTGTTCTAATGAAAGTACAGAATTCATAGATTTATGCTTGAATTGTGCTTAATTATATTATAAATAAATACATCAATTACTGAATTATACAACTAACCCTTTTTAAAGCAAGGGGAAGCTAATTTTAAAATTCTCTCTTCATTAGAAGTAGGGAAAGGATCTACAGATTTAAGCATATATTGAGTAATTGTGATACCATTTATGGTGATTACATGATTCGAGACATTATCTTCATTTATTTTTCTGAATTGAGAAACTATAGAGCTATTTTGGTTGGGTTACATTGGATTGAGAAACTTCATGTTGAATGTTATCAGAACAAATGTAATTTTCATCATTACTAAACTTCAACGGAACTGCACTCAGCAAAGCATAATACATATATGACCTAAACGTGTGTGGATTGAAGGACTTGGATAAATTACATCCATGCATTATTTGATGTACATAATAACATACACACCACAAATTATATAATCTTGCTGAACTATATGAGGTGAAGTTATGGTCCATTCATGTAAATTCTTTATGCCCACTTTTGCCAAAGAACTTTTAAAATGATTAAAATACCCCTGGTAATTGTTGTTAGGCTTTGGGTCATAGTTTAATAACTTTATTTACCTTATTTAAAACTATTAAAACCCAATGATCAGTGAAGCAAACAGGAAAAAATATAACTGGTGTTGCAAGATCAAAATCGCACAGTTGTTTCCTAAACACATAACCAAAGAAAAACTTGATGTAATGCATGAAAATTCACAGTTATCGTTGCACAACAAGAGTATAAAAGAATCAACAATTTCATCATACAGCCATCCTTTAACAAATTGGGGAGTTAAGCATTTTTAAGTTATCATCTATAGAATTATCAAGAGATTTAAGGGAAATGTAACTCATACTAAATGTCTATATTTTATTGACAATCTATTTCTCTTAAACTAACAGAAAAAGACCTAGAAACGTCTTCTATAGTATATGAGAAGGGAGATTGAATTACATCACTTGAAGATTTAAATAGTTTGAGTGGAGGCAAACCACAATAATAAGCATCATCAATGTTTTCTGAACTAAAACATCTTTTTAAGCTGTACTTTTTTGGAATTTAAGGTTTTTGTTTTCAGTTTTCTTTTGTTTGCTTTTTAAAAAAATCAATTTAATTTGACGCGTAAGCATTTGATTAGGTGCCAACTTGGAATGAAGAATGCCATTTGAAGAAATTGTAATACTTTTTATACTTAAAGTACCTTTGCAACTTGAAACTAATTAATTTAATATCTTGAGTACATTTATTAGCACAAACTCCAGTAACTGTTTACTTTGGACTAAGTTTGATAGTTCTTCACATATTGTATTGCATTTGGCTGATCTTAGTTCATTTGTACATGGAATACAAGTTGCATCAACATGTTTATCAGAATGAAAACTTGTTTGAGTGTTATTATTATCCATTTCTTCCAACAACGTTGTAGCATGTAAATTACTTACAGAGGTTACTTGATTTTTTTCGAATTAACATAGAATGAACTTTGTGAATGTGTTTGCATAAATTGTTTTTGGAAGGACATGCACAATTATATACATGACTGCATAATGTTTGACAAATTACTTCATTGCCTTTATAATAGCAGTGGTCAATTATGGGACACTCTTTACAGACTTGTATAATGTTTATCTTTGTTTGATTGATGGGAAGCAATCGGAACATTACTATGCACTTTAGAAAAATGAGACACAAAATACAATTATAAAAAAGATAAAATTATAAAGCAAATAAAATGTACAAAAGAAAAACTCAAGCAATTTTGAAACGCAAGTAAACAACAAAGTAAGGATACGCTGTAAAAGTCCACAAAAATGTAAATAACCTATATAAATAGGTACACTTTAAATTCATATAGTAACGGAAAACTCACAAATAAGAGTGATAAATCACAAGAAAGCAAGCACTAAATAAATTTCCTTAAAAGAAAATAACCACGTTGGAATTTCCACCACGTTTTTCAAAGAGCATTCACAGAGTCAACAACAAATTTACAGTCGCGCTCGCGGGTTTGGAAGAGCGGGAGCGGAGCGAGGTTGTCCAAGTCAAGGTGGTCCACGGTGTTACCAGTGGGAGGAGCCAAAAGCGTCACCTTTTCCTCGACTGTGGATACCTCTTATGGATGTGTGTGTGAGCGTGTGAGGAGGGGGAAACGAAACCTTCTTCCTCAAGTGTGACGTCAGAGGTGTGACGCATAGGATCGGATTGGGAAAGATATCGTCGAAGAATGATAAGGAACAGGGTTTTGGTGTGATCAAAGAACAGAATGTTCCTCCTCTTTTTAAGGAACAGACTCAAAATAGCAGACTGTTCTTTTATTTCCCATCTCCATTTCTGATAACGATACCAACAAAACAGAACAATTTATGGTATGGATTAAGAAAGAGGCGATTGTGAGCTAAAACTGAAAGAGAATTCTTTTGAAAAATATTTCTGAAAATATTTTTAATAAAACGAAGTAAGACAACTTCTGTAATATATATATACTTCGCAATTTTTGTTGCAAAAATTTATTTCTTAGCGCTATTTTTTCTTAAAGAACTTTTTGTTTGCGAAGTTTCATGGAATAAAAAGTAATATATTCGGTTACTATATATATACTTTTTATTATAAGCATTGGAAGTGTTTTTTGAAAACAGTACAAATGTTTAGTATAGTTGTCTTTATTTTAATTTGTAAACTTTCTAAATTTTTTTCCATGGAGTTGTATATTGTATCGCTCTGTTAAAACAGATAATACTGCAGTCAGTTCGCCATAACTCGAAGTTTCATAAGTCGAATATTGTTTATCTCGAAGTTTTCATTAGGTCCCTAGCCAATTTAATGTTTTTCAACACTATAAATTATCTCCATATCTTGAAATGTACATTTTTTAAGTCGGAAGTTTTTGTGAAATTTCCTTTGTCATAACATACAAAAAAAACAAAAAAACACGCACACAAAGTTCTACTAATAATAATAATAATAAAAAAAAAAAAAAAACCACCGAGGTCTATTCCTAGTTGACGTTAAAATATCGCCAAGCCGATTTGGCGCTGTTTTGTATGCGATAGTTTTAAATTTGGCAACCCCATTTTTTTATTGACGTGCTTTGGCTTCAACCTTTCTATACCACAAATCATGGAGCTGGTTCGTTTCTCAATTTTTCATATTGGAATTCCGAATTGGCGACATTCTGGCTTTGTCGCCAACTTTTCAAAAGTGCGCCAACCCATAAACGTGAACTAGGAATTTACCCGCCGTTGTGATCGGACGCTCAAACAGGGCGCTCCGTAAGATTCTAGACTGTTCTCCTCCATAATCCGTCTAGGTTGCCACATTGGCGACGTTATCGTCACTCGTTTGGCGAGAATTCCAAAAGATGCCAAGATATGGGCTATTCTAAGATCCACCCCTTTGAATAATGCTAAAACGTAAATTGAATATTTTGTCCAACCAAAAAGTTAAATTATCAATGAAACTGAACAAACTCTGCGTTGTAAGAAGAAAGATGTTGCTTTAAAGAACAGAATTCCTCTGAATACGCTTTCAACCATTTTAAAAAACAAAGACGATTTTGAGAAGACATGCATTGAAACTCGATCCATCGTGTAAATGAGTGAAGGCCTTTCTTGGTGTCGAAGCTGCTGTATTAAAATGGTTTGAGACATATTGAAATCAGAATTCCAAAATCCCTCTTTGTGGGACGACGTTAAAAGAAAAGGACTTTACTCGTTTACTAAAAGTTGAAGGATTTATAGCCAATGTGTTAATTTTTAAGATTGGAATATATTATTTAAATATAAAAGCTTGCTAAATTGTGAAGTAGGTTTTCCATTAACTTTATTTCAAGTAAAACAAATACGCTTGACCTTAAGCCAGTCTTTTAAGATTAAAGTACATTAAATATAAAACAATTACATTATTATTTTTCTTTGAAATACAACTTCAACCAAGTGCAGGATGGCTAAAAAAGTTTAAAGCAAGACACAATATTGTTGTCGCAATTAACTGTAACTGTAACGGAAAATAAGTTGGTGTTCGAGATTCGTTTTTTGTAAATAAACGGAGTTGTGTTCGTCTTACTGGTATTTGATCATCTATGTTAATACAAGAATTATTTAGCTATTTTTAGTTATTCAAGATCTAAGCCAGCCCGCCCGACGTCGGAATCAAGAAGAAATCGAACCGTCGCTGTGAATAAAGGTAGGCAACCTTTATATTTTCCTTTTGAGCGACACATTTTCTGGCGCCCGAACAGGGACGTCGGGTTATTAAAAAGGGCTATATTAATTAGGAAACATGGATGAATTTAGTAAAGACGAGCTCACAAAGTATAGAGCTCCATTAAGATCCAATTTTACTAGGTCAGCAAAGAAAGTAGAAGAAATTTTATGTTCGGAAACGGTAGATTTAGAAGAATTGAATGTTTCGATTTCACTTTTGAGCGATAAATTCGCCAAACTAGAAGCCGCTGACAATCGGATGCTACACATGCTATCGAAAGATTCTGCAATCAAACCGGAGGACCTTGAAAACGAATATGAAAAAATAACTTCATATTGTGATTTATTTGTTTCGCTCCGAACGAAAGTTGAACGTTTGCAGAAAGGTACCAACCAACCACATATGTCTGCGCGTGTGTCGTCTAATGTCGAACTAGATGCCGTTTTTAAAAGAACAGTAAAACTTCCAAAAATAGAGTTATCCAAGTACGATGGATCGATAAAAGGGTGGATTGGGTTTTGGAGTTTGTTTAAGAAAATCGACGAGGATTCTGATTTATCGGCTGGAGATAAATTCGTGTATCTTATACAGAGTACAGCCGAGGGGTCACGTGCTCGTGAACTTGTAGAAAGCTACCCTCCCACAGATGAAAACTATCCGCTAGCAGTTGAATGCCTGAAATCGCGCTTTGGGAAAGATGAACTTTTGATTGAAGTTTATGTGAGGGAGTTGTTAACTTTAGTTTTGAATCATAATAAATGTAGTTTGGTTACACTTTATGATAAAATTGAAGCATATTTAAGAGCTTTAGGCACGTTGGGTGTTACTTCGGATAAATATGCTGCCATGTTGTACCCCCTTGTTGAAAGTTGTCTACCCGACGAAATTTTGAAAATATGGGAGCGCCAAATTAGTTCTGTTATATCCACGAGTAAAGGAAAAGAGGATATAAATAAATTAACTGCACTTATGGAATTTTTGAAGTCTGAGGTAGATGGTGAACAAAGATTAGCGATAGCTAAAAATTCTTTTGATTATGGAAAAGAAACACATAGAAAAACTTTCAAGCGATGTGTTAGTGAAAATAATTGCAATGTTCCGACTGCTTCAGGGTTATTGAATACCAATGAAAATAATGAAAATTCGTGCATTTTCTGTTTTAAGAAACATAATTCCGCTGATTGTAATAAAGCAAAAGCTATGGGTTTAGATGAAAGGCGTGACCTAGTTAGGAAGGCAGCATGCTGTTTTAAGTGTCTGAAGAAAGGCCATTTATCTAAGCATTGCTATAGTAAAGTTAAGTGTTTTTGTTGCCACAAATTTCATTGTACAATTATGTGTCCAAATACGTTTCGTGAAGGCAAGATAGACACTTTTAAAGTTGTTGAAGAATCAAATAGTATTCCGAATAAAGATCAAGCTCTGTCGACTCAATCTAATAGAGCAGAAGTATTATTGCAAACGTTACAAGTATATCTTAGGGGTAAAAACACTAGACACGTTATTCGAGCCCTTATCGACACAGGCAGTCAACACTCCTACATAAGTTCTAAAGCAGTAGAATTAATGAACTATGAATGTGTAAGAGAACTTCCTATTATACACAGTTTATTTGGTGGACATGAAACTCCTCAACAAATACATCGCTGCATTAGAGTGTATTTAACGAGTATGAACGAGAGTTATAATTGCAATTTCGAAGCTCTCGAACAAGACAAGATATGTGGCGATATAAAGAAGACCCCACATGGACCGTGGATGAAAGATCTTCGTAAGATGGACATACATTTGACTGATGTCGTTACGAGTTCCTATTGTGAAGCTGATTCTGATATTCATCTACTGATTGGGGCGGACGTCGCAGGAAAACTCTTGAATGGGAAAGTTCATAACTTAAATGCTGGACCTGTTGCCGTGGGTACTTATCTTGGCTGGACGCTTATGGGGAAAATTCCACAAAAAACACAGACTTCAGAATCTTGTTTGTCCATTATTTGCCTGCACACTCGGGACATAAACTTGCCAGACTTGTGGAGTTTAGATAGAATAGGAATCACGGATCCAGTTGAACGGCAAACTGAAGAAGAGTTACACAAGGCAGCTTATGAACATTTCCAAAGCAACTTGAAGTTTAATGAAGAAGGAAGATACCAAGTAAAACTTCCTTGGCTCCAATTTCATCCTGATCTTCCTGAAGGGAGAGAATTAGCTGAAAGAAGATTGAAAACTACAATTGCTAGATTGAAAGCAGCTAATATTTTGGAACCTTATCAAAACGTTTTACATTCCTGGCTAAAGGAAGGAATAATCGAAGAAGTTAGTTTGGAAGATAGTACTTCACCTGGACATTTCCTTCCACATCGAGCTGTCGTGAAGAATTCAGCTACCACCAAAATTAGGCCTGTTTTTGATGCCTCGGCGCACATCAGAGGATCACCATCTTTGAATGAATGTCTTGTCAAGGGACCTAATTTCCTAGAACTCATTCCTACAGTCCTTACTCGTTTTCGTATGAAGCAGTATGCTGTTACCGCCGACATCAAACAGGCATTTCTTCAAATCAGTGTTTCTGGATCAGATCGGAACTATCTAAAATTTCTCTGGATGGAAGACGGTGATGCAACTAAATTCAAAACGTATCGTCACTGCAGAGTTGTCTTCGGTTTAAAGTGTAGTCCTTTCCTCTTGAATGCCACCTTGAAACATCATCTGGAGACGGCTCCTCCTCACTTTAAGGACACTGCCTTGAAGTTAATGGACTCTTTCTATGTAGATAACTGTCTTGCTGGTTTCGACACTGTTGAGGACTGTGAGCTGTTCATTGAAGAAGCCAGGGAGTTACTACGATCTGGAAAATTTGATTTGAGAGGATGGAGAAGAAATTACTGCATTTCAGAGTCTGACCAGGTTCCGAATGTAATCAATGAGCCAGAAGAAAACGAAGAAGGAGATTTGGTATCAGTTTTGGGTCTGACGTGGGATCTCTCCAAAGATGTTTTGTACTGCAACACAAGTCATTACGAGGTGGAAGATTTTCGGCCGGTCACGAAGAGGAAAATTTTGGCTACTGCGCAACAAATCTATGATCCTCTAGGCATCATCTGTCCATTTACGTTGTTGCCCAAACTGCTGCTTCAAGAATGCTGGAGGTCAAACATACCTTGGGATAAAGAACTACCTGAAGATATCTCGAAAACATTTTTGAATTGGAAGAAACAAATTGCATCTTTGAAAGACGTTTCCATCCCTCGATGGTTGTTGAAGAGAGAACTTCCCTTGAGATACTGTAGTTTACATGTATTCGCTGATGCCAGCAAAGGTGCTTACGCTGTTTGCATTTTCATCCGAGTCGAAACTGAAGAATCTGTGTCGTGTGAATTTGTCAGTGCCAAGAATCGAGTATGTCCCTTAAAACCAATTACGATCCCTCGATTGGAACTTTTGGCATGTTTGATCGCTGTTCGCTTAGCTGAGAATGTCAAGAAGGACATTCAAAGACCAGATATTGAAACGCATTATTGGACTGATTCCAGTAACGCCCTTAGCTGGATAAAGAAGGAAGACTGTTGGGCCACTTTCGTCGCCAATAGAACCAGAGAAATTCGGAAATTGTCTCATCCTGATGACTGGCATCACTTACCAGGCAGATATAATCCAGCGGACATCCCTTCTCGAGGAAGTACAATCAAACACCTTATAGAAACCAGATGGCTACTTGGTCCAGAATGGTTAAGAGCTCCTAGGGAAGAATGGCCGAAATCTCAAATTGAGGTTGATGAAGAAACTTTAAATCGAGAAAGAAGAAAGACGGTAGCTACAAACACAGAAAAGGAGATACCTTGGTATCACACCAGACTTTCTTCTTACTCCAAGTTGATCAGAACTATTGCCTGGATGAAGAGATTCTGTGCTAATGCCAAAAGCTTGCATCAGAACGTAACTATTTGCCATTGACTGTTGTAGAAATCGAGCAGGCCGAGTTAATGTTACTGAAAGCTATTCAACGAGAGGCCTTTATTTCCATCTCCAATCCCATCTTGAAGCCCCTGCGACCACAGTTGGATGATAAAGATTTGATTCGTGTGACTACCCGTCTGATACAACGAGAAGACACCGAAAGTTTCAAAAGACCTATAGTCCTCCCCAGCACGCATCCTGTTGTTCATTTACTGATATTAGAGCATCACAGAAGAAGCCATCATGCAGGAGTACACACTTTGATGGCGCAATTGAGAGAAAACTTCTGGATTCTACAATGTAGAAGAACGGTCAGAAAAGTTTTAAGAAAATGCAAGAACTGCCGGAGATTCGAAGCTTCGAAAGCAGAAGTTGTACCAGCGCCTCTACCTGAGAAACGTATCAGAGATGCAGCAACATTTGAAATAACAGGAATCGATTTAGGGGGACCGCTGTATTTAAAGGATGGTGGAAAAGTTTGGTTTGTGCTTTTTACGTGCGCTGTCATCAGAGCGGTGCATATCGAGCTTGTCCTTTCACTGAGTACTGAAACATTTCTTCTTGCGTTCCGAAGGTTCGTGTCAAGAAGGGGAAGACCCCTATATGTCTACTCGGACAACGGGACAAATCTCACCGGTGCTAACAACGTATTTCAATCCATAGACTGGCAAAAAGTAGAGGAAATGGCTTCAGTTAAGAGAATTCAATGGATTTTCATCCCTCCATCCGCTCCTTGGTGGGGTGGATGGTGGGAACGACTCATCGGAATCGTCAAACGAATTTTAAGAAGAGTACTTGGACGTGCCCGACTGAACTACGAAGAGCTTTACACTACGATATGCGAAGCAGAGAACATAATAAACAGCCGTCCTCTTACTTATCTCTCAGAAGATGTAGAAGATCTGCAACCTTTAACTCCATCATTATTTCTACAAGAGATCCGTTGCGGCTCTGTTCCCGAATTAGATATATTCGATTCTACTCATTTGAATAAACGACTCCGCTATCGGATGAAGCTGAAAGAAGATCTAATGAAAAGGTTCAGATTAGAATACCTCGATCAATTGAAAAACTCCAAACTCAAATCCCCCACCACCCTCAAGGTTGGTCAAGTTGTTCTTGTGGGAAGCGACAATCTAAAAAGACTCGACTGGCCTATGGCCAAAGTCCTAGAGATCTATTTAGGAAAAGATAAGAATCCTCGTGTTGCTAGGGTAAAAACTGCCACTGGAGAACTTGTTCGACCATACCAGAGACTTTATCCTTTAGAAGCAGATGATGAAGAGAGATCTACATTGATTGAGACTTTGCCTCCACTGGACTGTCCCAGCCAGATAACTAGAAGTGGAAGATTAGTGAAACCTGTAAAGAAACTAGACCTTTGACTTTACATAGTGACTGTTGGTTGCGAACTTTTTTTCCAAAGTTCGCAAGGTGGGAGGATGTCGCAATTAACTGTAACTGTAACGGAAAATAAGTTGGTGTTCGAGATTCGTTTTTTGTAAATAAACGGAGTTGTGTTCGTCTTACTGGTATTTGATCATCTATGTTAATACAAGAATTATTTAGCTATTTTTAGTTATTCAAGATCTAAGCCAGCCCGCCCGACGTCGGAATCAAGAAGAAATCGAACCGTCGCTGTGAATAAAGGTAGGCAACCTTTATATTTTCCTTTTGAGCGACACAATTGTCTTCCGGACACCACATGAACAAGCAAAAGATGCCTGGTGAAGTATGCCTTGAATAGAAATTAACTCCCGAGTGACTTATGATCACTCTAACTTCGAATAACTTAAAGAATTCGACCAGTTCCTTCGAGTTATCGTGAGTTGACTGTATGTTGTTCAGTAGATGTTTTCAAACAATCATGTATTCTTCCCAACCACGATTTCTATGTATTTGTCGTGTCCTGACTTGATGATTCTTAGAATAATGGATGAATTCCCTGTAGTTTTGTCAAGGGTCACTCTTTATACTAATTTAAATATTTAATTTATTCATTTAGACCTCCTTTTAGGGAGGATATAAAGAAGGACAATGGATGATAATCCTGTCTTTACTATTTTTTAGGTGCATATACCTAATTTACGGTGAAGTTGTTAAACTGAATGCCCTTTGGTATTCTTTGTCGAAATTTTTTTGGTGACAAAAATAAATATTTCCAAGATGACTGACAATCAAAACAATGCAGAAAATGAAAACAAAATACTCCTTTGGTGTGTTCTGGTTAATGGCTAAATAAACGGATTTCCAGTTGAAACTTCTAGTTCTCATAGCAAGCGTTACATAAGATGGAACATATTGAAAAAAAACCCCAAACCTTTTAATCGGTTCAAAGAGATTGTCCCAATCGATCCAAGTTTATCTTTTTCTTAATAAAAATATCTATTGCCAGAAATAAAAAAAATCATTTATAAAATGTAAAATCGACCGATCCAATCTATACCAAAACCTAATTTACATTGGCACAACCTGTTTAAAGGGTAGTCATTTTTTACACATTCAGATAGAACAGGCCATAGCACAACAGGGGTCCATACCGTATCTGGAATTGAACTCCAATCTAAGCTGTGTACATCTTGTTGTACTGACCGTGCCACCTCCATTTGTAGTTTCGGCTTTAAAAGTTATGGTTAGACACTATTCTTGAGCTTTCTCCAACTATTGTAGGTACTAAAAATTTTAATGTAACAGCTGTAAAAGTTACAGTTTAAAGCTATTCACTTGAGGTTTCTCCTACAACTATTGTATGTAATAAAAATTCTTTTGTAGGCATTTGAAAATTTATTTTGCACAGGATTTTGATGTGATTTGGATGTTCCTACAGTCTATTTCTGCCACTTATTTTGTGTTTAGCACAACTATATACGTCTCGTAATTTTTAGCATCTAGAAGAATACGAGATCAAAATCTTCTAGTGTAAACTCCTCTCTGACCCCACCACACCAACAAGAGGACATTGAGGCCACAACAGATTAAATGTGCACTACCCACCAACTAGGTACACATTGATCTTGCTTATTGAAAGACATAGAACTTCACATTTAAAAAAAAGTGAAACAGATGTATTATAGTAAATTCGGCGATTTTTTGTCATTGGCGATCAGAGATAGCACCAAAATCCAAAACACGATAATTAAAATATTAATAATAATAACATTAAGTTAAAATATAACTTAAAATAAAACTCATTGCCAAAATCCGCATTTATCTGGAAAAAAAATACTAAATAAAATGAAATTGTGCCAAAGAAATGTTCTATACAACATCTGTACTGAAAAAGTTTTGTATTAAAAAGTTGTTTAGTTCACAGAGATAAAAGGAACCTCATGATCTCTTAACAGATATAGTATAGTGCATTTGGCGATTTTTTTCATTAACGATTAGAAAAATTGCAAAAATCAAAAACACTGTAACTAAAAGAAAACTAAAATATGAATAATAATAAAATTAAGTTAAAAATAAAAAATAACGGTTCATTAGGCGGTTACCAGTTAGTGCCAAGCCTAAATGTTTATCCTTATAAATGATCTGTAAATGTATCGCCAATTCTAAATATAGAAATTATAAATTATTTGAAAGTTGTTAGTTTGGATTATTAAGGTCTTCTTTTTGGCAATTTTTTATCTGGTACCTGGCCAACGGATTAGTACCAACTTGAGTTAAAATATAAATAATAATAAAATTAAAATATACTTGAAAATAAAAACCTTTACGAGAAACCGTATTTATCTGTAAAAAAGCACCAAACAAAATCGCCCCAAAAAATGTCTCATACTTACTAAATCTATACCAAAAAAGTTTTCTATTCTTCAAAATTTTTTAGTACACAGAAAAAAAAGTATAACCCTTTACCAACTTCATAATCACGACCAATTTGAAACACCAAAGAAATAAAATCGTAAATGAAATGCTACACTTCTGGTGTAAATTGTATGATAGTCTGGTGTATTGTAAATAATAAAACATGTGTAATACAAAAATGTATTTAAATCTAGAATAAATAATATGGAACTTGGATTCACAATATAAAAACACTATACTAAAAATAAAAACAACCAAAAGAAGGAATATTGATATTCTGGGTAATGGAAATAAAAACAATAACTTGGAAATAAAAACAAAAATTTCAGTAATCTTATTCAATAAATTTAAAAATTTCAATAACCTGTAATGTTTAAATTCAGAATATTAGGTAGCATTACGCTAAAACCATGCATGCACAGAGCGTCGATTTACTGTAAATATATGGATATTTATAATAATATTTTAACCGTTTATTGCACAGACGATTTCAATACATAAAAATAGTCAGAAAATAAGGAGGGGGGGGGGGGCATATTAAAACAACTTATGGTTTTATTCTGAAGTAATAAAAAAATATTGTTGCCTTTCCAAGAATTTTTTTTCATATCATTAAATTTTAATAAAGGCAAATTTTAATCGAATTTAAAAGTTGTTATCTACAATCTCTATGTGAAATTTGGCTTCTATGTACCAAATTTCGTACCTCTAGGTACAAAACTGTGGATTTGTATAAGGTTCAGACATACAGACAACTCAGTTTTAGATATATAGCTAGAACTATTCCGATTTATATATAAATCGGAATAGTTAACCAAATTTCGAAATTAAGTATATTTTTTTTTTGCATCTCATTATGAAAAGTATTAATTAGACAGAATTGGTGTTTAAATGAAAACTATGAAGAAGCAAATTTGCATATTTATAGTTTTATCATGTTGTACTATTATTACTGTGCTGTATGGTAAAGATTGATTTTTGTCCAAAATTTTCTTCGGTTACCCTACAGTTTTAACTATGTTGTTAACTTTTACTATAAAACAAACCATCCGTAGAATATTTCAACGATTATTTAATAGCTAAGTGATTTAATTTTTTTTCTTAATCAACATCCATTCTTTTTAAATAATTTCTTATTTTAGATGTCTGTACCAGAAAATCCACGGGCTCTGCCAGATGATAATTATGAGGATAGATCTTATGTCCAGCTTTATAAACCCCTAGATCCCAGAATGAACAAATTTAGGGTGAATGAGAATTTTGTATCTTTGGTTCATCTTCTTGACGAGGTTAGTAGAAGTTTATGCAATTAAATTCTTTAACATGGTTTTAGTGTTTCGTACTCTAAATGTAATAAATAGAACATTTACTAAATCATTTTGATGTCTGTCTGTGAAACATTAAAAGTTTTGTCATTTATTTGATGCATTTCTCCATTTCATAATTATTTATCCCTTATTATTATGTTTCAAAGTTCCATGAAAGGTTTTCGAGGTGACTTTCAAAGTGAGGTTGGTATTTTATAAAAGTTAGCCCCTTTTGTGTAAGTGTAATTTGAAATTTTCTCCTGTAACAGCCTGCAGGGTGTAAAAAAATCATGATTATTTTAAAAAAATCAAAAAAATCAGATTTATTTGATTTAAATCTGATTTTTTTTATTTAAATCAGATTTTTTTTTTTTTATAATAATCAGATTTTTAAAAAAACAAAGCAAATTAGAACAGATTTTTAAAAAAAATAAGTTTAATTACTGTTACAGTCTATATATAGAGCTGGTAAATATCCAGTTGATAGAATAAATCTAACCATTAATTTAAGTTAGATTTTTTTTACTAAAATCCAATTTAAAAAAAAATTAAAATATTTCTTTTAAAAAGTTTAACTACTATCTATATTATAGAGCTGGTAAATACTCAGTTGATAGTAGAAATCTAACTAAACTACTCTTTGTTTGGCATGCAAATAACTATTATAAAGCATTTGGTCCTAAGTGGATTACTTCGGGAGCATAACAAAATTGTCAGTCTATGTAATGATTTACTTAAAAAATTTAAAACAAAGATTTTAGAAAAAACTGTAGAAATGCTAATCACATTAATAAAAATATTATTTATTTGTTTAATGATTTGAACAGAAATGTCAGTTTGGCTGCCTTTTCTACCCCTAATTGATTTCGTAATTTGCTTTGTACGAAACCAAAGGTTGAAAAGATTCTTTCAACCCTGCAGATGTGGCCTTTGCAGTCATAAGTTGTTCGATAATTGACAGTTATTTCGGTGCAATACAGTAATTTAATACCGCCAAAGACTTCCACCAATCGAAAGCATTGACGACTTTTACTATCTTATCTTCAAATAAGGTCCCATTAAATGGATCTGTTCGAACTATAAACTTCAGAAGAATAGCTATTAAAAATGTGTCTTTTTATTTCTTTTTGGCGAATTCAATTACTTTCTTTTTTTCTTCTGTAGATAAGTTTTCTGGTTGAAGTGTTGGGGACAATAGATATGCCAAGAAATGTACTGGTGTTAAAGCTTGGGCATATCTGTTTTGGAAGGATTTATTCAAGATTGATTTCTGATTTCTGAACTGATTATCTTGCAATGGCCAAGTAAGGAATTAAAGGAGAAATGTTGTTCTGACTAAGAAAAAGGCATCACTAGTGAGATTTAGATTTTAAAGAGGAGTTTTAGGGTATAAGTTAAAAAATGATTTAAATCAATGATTTTAAAAAAAAAACAACAATTGATTTAAATCATGATTAAATCACTGATTTAAATCAATTGATTTAAATCATTGACACCCTGCCAGCCCGTTCTTGTTAAGAATTTTAAGGGGCACGATCCGCCAAACTAGGGTTGACGAACCAATCAAATTACATTTCGGTGTAAGGCAGACGCATCAGCCTCTCCTGATTGGACGAATGGATAGCAGTTTCAGGAAAATTGTGTTTCTTCAAAATCACTTTTCCTTTAGCCCTTGCCAAGCTGAGTTAAAACTGAATATCAAAAAATGGAGTTAGGAGACTCCATGTTGAGTGGGATGATATGCCAGACTTTCAGGATACCCAGGGATTCTTCTTAAGCTTCCCTTTATATGAGGGTTGCTATTGATATTTCTGGCATAATAATGAAAAAACAAATATTTATTGTTTTTCAAAATATTCTCCATGAAGATCAATACACTTTTGCATGTGTTTGAACCAATTTTCGAAGCACTTTGATAAAGGTACCTTCAATACATGCGTTTTAAATGCATCAACCGCTTATTTGTTTGTCAAAAATCGTTGACCATCTAATTTGTTTTTGGTATGCGGGAATAAAAAAAAAATCATTGAGTGCCAAATCAGGGTTGTACGGCAGATGACCCATCAATTCGATGTGTTGGCCGGTAAAAAAATCCTTTGTTTGTGCCTATGGGTGAGAGTGAAGAAGCTTTGTGGTGAAGAATGATTCATTTCTGCTTTTTTCGAATTTCTCCGATGACTTCTGGCAAACAAAGGATCGGGTACCATTCAGAATTGATCTTTCAGCGTTGCTTTAACGCTACTGTTACCAAGTGATCAGTAATGCCGAAGAAACAGGCAACCATTTGCTTCGATGTGCTTCTTCCGCGATTTTGTGTGTGTTGGATTTGCTCATCTTGGAAAACTCATACAGTCGATTATAGTTTTGTTTCGGACTCATATGCATAGATCCATGATTCGTCACCTGTGTAGATGTTATACATAGCTTTTGATGTACCTTGAAAATATTTTTTCAGCATTTCCTTGTACTAAACGACACAAGCCTTCTTTTGAGTGTTTGTCAGATTATGCGAGATCCGACGGGAACAAATCTTTTAAGCCCAAATGTTTATGTAATATCTTATTGATTCTTGTCATTCTAATGCCCATAGATGCCTCAATCTCACGGTATGTCATATGATGATCTTGCTTTATCAGTTCATGCACAGCATCAATATCAGGGTTCCCACGGTCCTTGAAAGTCCTGGAAAGTCCTTGAATTTTTTTTAATGAAATTTGGTCCTTGAAAGTCCTTGAAAAAAGGATAAGGTCCTTGAAAGTCCTTGAATTTTTAAGTGACCAACAACAGTGATGTAGTGTAAAATAAAAGGTGTGGGAATGCTATGCTGCGTCGTTACAAACAAATATATATATTTTTCTGAGTGTGGGGAAGGGGGGGGGGGGGGGGAGAGTGAAAATGGCAACTTTAAATAATTTTGTTAATATTACTTTAATAATCTCAAAATAGTTCACGAGCACCTCCAAAAATTAAAAAAAGTGAATAAATAATAATTGTGTGTTTCGACTTATTCTTTTATACAAATAATTTTTTTAAACTATTAAGTTATATGGATTTTAAATAATTTGCATTGCACAACCCATATTAAAAGATTGTTTAACACTTTATAAAGGATTATAACACATTTTCAAACATATTATTGACACAAATTTTTAAAAATATCCGAAATATCAGAGATGCCTTGCATGCAATGGGTTCGGATAAATTCCCAGATTCTGTAGCTCCTCGAAATCTGTTTTCAAAATGAATGAAAAAGATTGTGATTGTTGCAGAAGTTGATTAAAAGTTTTATGGCTTTTCTCCTTTTCAAAAAGAAAATGTAGAGAAGTTCCTCTTTCTTGATAGATCCTTCCTTTCCAAATTTGCTACATTAATAAAATAATTGAAAAATTCAAATCCATCAGTCGATTTAAAATTTCTTGATAAAATATTAATTTGTGTACCATCTCAATCATCTCTAATTTTAAGCGGGATATTTCAATGTAGACTCATTACTTGCCTGATTTGTTTGGGACATTCCTGTTTTTTATCTTATCCAGTTCGATTTTGTCATCTTGACAGTGGTGACGGTTGGGTGACAATAATAGTCAAAAATGGGTATAAATCGGAGGAGGAAACAAACTCTAAAATATATATGATATTGCCATCAAAATCACTAGATTTTAAAAAAGATCGGGGAAATTTCCTCCCCTTATTGCCGCCACTGTATAATTTTTTTTTAAGAACTGCTGCTACATTTTTGGAATAAATTTTGAAATAACTGTAAAACTTTCCCATTCTCAAACCGAAAAGAAATTTAATTTTGCATTTTAAAGTACATCTGAATTGTTTTCCTACTTCTTCGCAGCCCAATTTCAATGTATTATACCCATTTGCAAAACCATTAGCACTTTTATATTAAGGAAAATCAAATATACAGGACCAGCCTAGGAGTAAAATGCTATGTGTGCAAAAATGAGTTTTGGAGCCCCTTACAGTGAAAATGGGTACAGAAAACACTTTAAAAATGGTAAAGAGTGCTCTATATGGTATGGGTGCAAATTATTAAAATTGTAGCGTTTTCTGCACTAATCAACATTATTTTAAGTCAGCTTTTATTAATGAACCCACGGATTCAATTTTTTTTTTTTTTTATAAAAAATTGTAATAAAATTATTTTCATAGGAATTTAATAAAATACATGTTATTAAAATTACTGATTTTTGCTACGTATTACTTTTTTTAGTAGTCCTCTACTCTTAGCGCAAGCCTTGGAACTCCTTTGCAACCCTGGGTTGTGAAGGGCTGCAATTCGGCTAATGTAACATTATCAGTACTGCCAAGTTAAAGTGAAACAAAGTTAACAACTGTTCAGTTCTGTCACAACAACATAGCGGAGCGCTTGAAGCCAGTCTCTTTACTGTACACTCAAGCAACATTTTATGTGTTGAACTAAACATATTCAAATTCACAAACATTCAAAGGCGAAGTTAATATAAAGGATTTAAAAATCAATACTATTTTGAACATATTTTTTCCATGTTCAAACAAGTTATCAGTTTGATTTTCCCATTATCTGGGAATAAAATAAATATTTCCCAACATCTGACAAAATATAAATACATAATTTCGTGATCTCAAAACACCTTAAAAGCTAATACAAAATATGAACATTCTGCTCTTGCCTATCTGGATTTTTAGCACTAACCAGTTTATTCCGTCAGAACCGCAGGTTTGCTTAACTTTTTTGGATTGTAAAAAACCCCATCTTTTACTGTCATTTGTATTTTAATCTTGAACGAATTCATTTCTTAGGTACGTTGAGAGGTTAACAAATAATTTATTAAATCCGTGATATAAAATTTTTAAAATAAAAGTTACATAACTTTTGTTGATAAATCGGTTAGCGTTCCCGTTAAAATTAGAGGAGGCGAAAGATTCTTCAAGGAAAGGGCGCAAAGAACTGAATGTGCTAGGTCACAGTTTTGTTCTTTAAAAATGTAGATATTTGGCGTGAATTTGTGTATGGAAGTTTTAGACTGTATATACGACGAACCATACAAATTTGACGTCTGGAATTCTTCCACAAATACAGATCATTCGTTGAAGAGGATAATTGCTATTGAATGAATCGTAGCTAAATGTAAACATATATCAGTTCATATCTAATGAAAGAGAAATGACCATGTGTGGGTTGCCGTGCCTTTTTCAAGTGTTTTACAAAAACTTGGACTTGCCTGCTCAGCTCTGAAGTTGTGGATCCCAGACGAAAACAAGTTCTCACGAAATGACTTTTTTGTTTGCTTACTTGGCTTTGAGTTCAGTATTACGTAAAGAGAAAAAAAAATTTAGATGAGGGAATGTCGTTCCGCCTTCTAAAAAGGTAAAGGATCGCCATTGCCTCATATTCCCACTCCACTATACCCCTGACCACCGATAAACTCCGTTTTGTAATTTTACGTCTGATGTATTTAAAATTATGGTCCTTAAATTTTTCTAAAAAGGTCCTTGAATTTTCTTAAAAAGGTCCTTGAAAGTCCTTGAATTTTTTTCTTCAATAAGAGTGGGAACCCTGAATATTTTCTGGCACAACAACTGATTTTGGACGACCTTCACGGAATTCGTCTGGAGCGAACGTCGACCACGATTGAATTTGTTATACCACTTTTTTACAGTGCTGTAGAATGGTGCTTTATCGCTGTATAATGAATTAAGTTCGTCGAAGCACTCTTACCTTGATAATCCACGTCAAAAATTATGAAAAATAATCGCACGAAAATGTTCACTATATCAATTCCATTTTTTGCCCAAGATGAATTTTTCAATTTACTGTAAGCAATACAAATCACGTTAAAATTATGAAAAGTTCTAAAGAAATTATGGTTAAGAATTTTAAATTATCATTTGAAACGTCAGTGGTTGCCTAGCAATGCTTACTTTTGCTAAAGTCAGAAATATAAATAGCCAGCATCGTAGCAGCTTGAGGACCGATGACTTTTCTTCATTTTGATTCCCCACCTAATCTGGACTTTAAATATTATTGTCATCAATGTGTATAACTGACCGAATCGTCTATGAAATTCAAGCCCACTTGAAACCTTACCTTTTCTTCTTCCCAACAGAGCTGTTTAATTCCATACCCTACATCAGCGACACTTTAAACCAAACTTTTTTGCCTGTATCACTAAGAAGGACATTCTCAAGTATTTCCTGTCGCCAGTGTTTTCCCTTTTACTTTAACGAATCATCTACATCATTTCCATTTGAACTTTCCCTCCGAACCAATAAAGAACAATTTTCATGAAATTCAAGCCATGCGTGTAGCTTTTGCCTCATCTATGTCACTGATGAAGTTGTTCAATTCAAACAGCTATGGAGTCTGTCCCAGGTTTTTTCCCTATTTAATTTTTGAGATTCCCATTTTGTTAATGTAAGACTCAACTGCTCAAACAGCTTATAATTCCTTGTACTACTTAACAGTAGTTTTATTTGTTCCTTTTGTCATCAATTTCACTTCCAAAGAATCGGAAATCATTGCTAAGTAAATGTTGATATTAGAGTTGATTTTACATGTTGTATCTTTCATCAAAATAAAATGTATTTGAATTTTCTGTTTAGACACTCTTTGACTCTTCTTCTCTTTCGGAGGGAGAGATTGAAACAGGAGAGAAAGAAATTTATAAAAGTAAACAAGCAGAATTGCAACAAAACCCAATGAAACTTGATGATACTGAAACATTAGCTTCGTTACATGCACTTATAGCGGAGGTTAAAAGTAAGTTTATTCTTTAAGCTGATTCTTATACTTCAAATTAATTTTTAATGTTGTGCTACCTAATGGATTTTT